>QANY01001798.1:16408-638908 GCA_003255025.1 Datisca glomerata
GTTTGTGTGGCTTGGTGTCTTCTCCTAGGAACTGGAATCAACTTATCTCCTGGCTCCTTGTGAAAATTAAGAAAGGTTACTTCTTGAGCCTTATGTTGAAGCTTATGTTCAGCTCGTTTGTCTATCATATCTGGAGAGAGAGAAATAATCGAGTCTTTGAGGGCAAAATGAGGGACAAGAAAGTGGTCTTGGCTTGCATTAGAAATGCCATTAAAGGTAGATTTTTGAGTCTTAAAGGATTTTCTGTGACTGAAGATAACAAAACCATTCAGCTTGCCTGGGGATTGCATGCCTCTATTTTTGACAATTAAGCTTGGTTCTTCTGTTTCTTTAGGCTGTTATCTCTTGTAATCTTCTGTTAGTGTTTGGGTGCCTCCAGCTTATGTGTTGGCTGGTTCCTTTTTTGTTTGTGTTTTTTTCCTGGGGTATGCCCCTTGTATATTTGTATGTTTCTTCTTCGGTTTATACAATTTTTTAATTTACCAAAAAAAAAGTAATTGGACTTTTCCCCACCATAGCTATATTGCTACAATCCACTTTGAGCTTCCCAGGAGCTGCTTAGTGTTTGTTTTGCAGTGGTTGTGGCTGTTTTGCAGGTGATAGGGATTCTCTGCTCACACCATATGATCTATTGACCTTGGATCTCACGTTTAAAGAAGACCATCATACTCATACTTTATTTCTTTATTGCATCATTTGCTTTTATTATAATTCCTTGTAATTGATAGGGTTTTATGCTATAAAGGCCCTACACTACTTTAATTATTTGAATTTTTAGTCCTTTGGTGTTACTTCACACTATGCTCTATTGGCGCTAACCCCTTAGTGCTAGCTGCATTTCACTTTGAGAATCCTAGGTGCTGCTTTGTGTTTGTTTTGCAATGGTTCTGTTGTTTTACAGTTGGTCCGACTTCTACTGACGACATCTTAACGACCACCACTACTAGAGTATCACCTTGTAGCCTGCATGTGGACTACGAGCTTATCTTCAGGAAAAGCTTTTCACACTCTTTTGTAAGGCTACACTATAAAGCCACATCTAGCTTTGTGCTTTTTTAAGATACTGACATCCTTGTTTTGTAAGGCTAAGTCAGAAGCTATTCATATTGCCCTTAGGCTTTTGTAAAATTTTGTAGCTTCTTGGTTTCCCCACATTGCCTATTTTGGTTGACCAGAGTTGAGATTAGACTCACTTGTAAAAGCTCATAGTTTAGATATAGGTTTTTGGCTGGGGTATGCCCCTTCTAACTGTGTAATTTCTCTTCATTAATATTATTCAATTTACCAAAACACAGTCCATATTCTTATCCCAAACATGTTTTGCATGTTAAAAGTGAGTTCGAGTACATGCTAGGCCCAAAAGATCAAAGTTTAGCCAAGTTCATCTAGTTTAGGCCCAAACACTTCTCATTGGGTCTTTTTGAATCCGTAGGGCGCTAGAAGTACCACAACACTTCAAAATTTTATTCCAAACATGTTTTGGGTGTTAAAAGTCAGTTCGAGTACATGACATGCCTAAAAGATCTAAGTTTAGCCAAATTCATCTAGTTTGTGCCTACACACGTAACATAAGGTCTTTTTGACTTCGTATGGCACTAGAAACTTCTAAAATGACCATAACACTCCAAAGTCAGTTCGATTATATGTCTTGCCCAAAAGATCCAAGTTTAGCCAAGTTCATCAAGTTTGGGCCTAAACATAACCTTAAATGACTCTGTATGGAGCTAGAAGAACCTTAAATGACCACAACACTTTAAATTCTTATCCCAAATGTGTTTTAGGCATTAAAAGTCAGTTCAAGTACATGTCAGACCCAAAAGATCCAAGTTTAGCCAAGTTCATCTAGTTTAGGCCTAAACACGTCCTATTGGGTCTTTTTCAGTCCGTATGGCACTAGAAACTCCTTAAATACCCAAAACAATCCATATTCTTATCCAAAATGTACTTTGGGTGTCAAAAGTCAGTTCGAGTACATGCCATGCCCAAAGATCAAAGTTAAGTCAAGTTCATCTAGTTTGGGCCTAAACACATTCAATTGGGTCTTTTTGACTCCGTATGGCACAAGAAGCACCTAAATTGATCACAACACTCCAAATTCATATCCCAAACGTGTTTTGGGTGTTAAAATTCAATTCGGGTACATGACATATCCAAAAGACCCATGTTTAGCCAAGTTCATCTAGTTTGGGCCTAAACACAACTCATTGTGTCCTTTTGACTCCGTATGGAACTAGAAGCACTTAAAATGATCAAAACACTCCATATTCTTATTCCAAACATGTTTTTGGTGTTAAAAGTCAGTTCGAGTACTTCGCATGCCCAAAAGATCCAAGTTTAGCCAAGTTCATCTAGTTTGGGTTTAAACATGTCGCATTGTGTCTTATTGACTCTGTATAGCACTAGAAGCACCGAAAATGAAAAACATACTCTAAATTCTTACCCTAAACGGGTTTTGGAAGTCATAAGTGAGTTCGAGTACATTACATTCCCAAAATTTCAACTTTACCAAAGTTCGTCTAATTTGGGCCTAAACACGTGTCCAATTCGATTAGGCACTCGCCATCTATTTTCATTGTTCAACTCTTTGACAACACGAAAAAACCATTGTTCAACTCTTTGACAACATGAAAAAACCAAAAAAAGCTTTGCCCTCCCTCTCTATCTATCCAAGGGATGGAAGGGCAGAGACCTTTGGTGTCCCCTCCAGTCAAGAATTGGGGCCTCACAATCACTAGCCAATATNGGCTTGCTGTTCTTAATAGGATTGCAACTGCGGATAGATTGGCTGCTTCAACCTCCTCTCCTGGGTCTTCCAATGTTAGTAGTTGTGTACTTTTCTTGCATCCTTCAGAATCTTCTGAACACCTGTTTGTTTCTTGCCCTTATTCTAGCTTTATTTGGCAGAATTTGGTTGGTTTGTGTGGCTTGGTGTCTTCTCCTAGGAACTGGAATCAACTTATCTCCTGACTCCTTGTGAAAGTTAAGAAAGGCTACTTCTTGGGCCTTATGTTGAAGCTTATGTTCAGCTCGTTTGTCTACCATATCTGGAGAGAGAGAAATAATCGAGTCGTTGAGGGCAAAATGAGGGACAAGAAAGTGGTCTTGGCTTCCATTACAAATACCATTAAAGGTAGATTTTTGAGTCTTAAAGGATTTTCTGTGACTGAAGATAACAAAACCATTCAGCTTGCCTGGGGATTGAATGCCTCTATTTTTGACAATTAAGCTTAGTTCTTCTGTTTCTTTAGGCTGTTATCTCTTGTAATCTTCTGTTAGTGTTTGGGTGCCTCCAGCTTGTGTGTTGGCTGGTTCCTTTTTTTGTTTCTTTTGCCTGGGGTATGCCTCTTGTATATTTGTATATTTCTTCTTCGGTTTATACAATTTTTTAATTTACCGAAAAAAATGCCTAAAAGATCTAAGTTTAGCCAATTTCATCTAGTTTGGGCCTAAACACATCTCATTGGATCTTTTTGACTTTGTACGGCACTAGAAGCATGTCAAATGACCACAACAAATTCTCATCCCAAACGTGTTTTGGGTCTTAAAAGTCAGTTCGAGTACATGACATGCCAAGTTTAGCCAAGTTTATCTAGTTTGGGCCTAAACACATCTCATTGTGTCATTTTGACTCTGTATGGAACTAGAAGCGCCTAAAATGACTAAAACACTCCATATACTTCTCTGAAACGTGTTTTGGGTGTCAAAAGTCAGTTCGAGTACATGCGATGCCCTAAAGATCCAAGTTGAGCCAAGTTCATCTAGTTTAGGCCTAAACACATCCCATTGGGTATTTTTCACTCCGTAAGGCACTAGAAGCACTTAAATAGAAAACTACACTCCAAATTTTTACCCCAAACGTGATTTGGGTGTCGAAAGTCAGTTCGAGTAGATGCCATGCTCAAAAGATCCAAGTTTAGCTAAGTTCATCTAGTTTGTTCCTACACACGTAACATAAGGTCTTTTTGACTTCGTATGGCACTAGAAACTTCTAAAATGACCATAAGACTCCAAAGTCAGTTCGAGTACATGTCTTGCCCAAAAGATCCAAGTTTAGCCAAGTTCATCAAGTTTGGGCCTAAACACATCCTTAAATGACTCTGTATGGCGCTAGAAGAACCTTAAATGACCACAACACTTTAAATTTTTATCCCAATGTGTTTTAGGCATTAAAAGTCAGTTCGAGTACATTTTTTTTTTTCGGTAAAATAAAAAATTGTATAAACCGAAGAAGAAACAAACAAATATACAAGGGGCATACCCCAGGAAAAAGACACAAATAAAAAGGAACCAGCCAACACACAAGCTGGAGGCACCCAAACACTAACAGAAGATTACAAGTGATAACATCCTAAAGAAACAGAAGAACCAAGCTTAATTGTCAAAAATAGAGGCATTCAATCCCCAGGCAAGCTGAATGGTTTTGTTATCTTCAGTCTCTGAAAACCCTTTAAGACTCAAAAATCTACCTTTAATGGCATTTCTAATGCAAGCCAATACCACTTTCTTGTCCCTCATTTTGCCCTCAAAGACTCGATTATTTCTCTCTCTCCAGATATGATAGACAAACGAGCTGAACATAAGCTTCAACATAAGGCTCAAGAAGTAACCTTTCCTAGCTTTCACAAGGAGCCAGGAGATAAGTTGATTCCAGTTCCTAGGAGAAGACACCAAGCCACACAAACCAACCAAATTCTGCCAAATAAAGCTAGAATAAGGGCAAGAAGCAAACAGGTGTTCAGAAGATTCTGAAGGATGCAAGCAAAGAACACAGCTACTAACATTGGAAAACCCAGGAGAGGAGGTCCAAGCAGCCAATCTATCCGCAGTTGCAAGCCTATTAAGAACAGCAAGCCAAGTAATAAAGCTATATCTGGGAATATGCTTCTTAAACCAAATAAGAGGAGCCCATCTCACTTTTTCACTTGCTGGAGCCAGTTTCCTATAAGTGTGCCCCACAGAGAAAAGACCAGAGGGAGAAAGAGTCCAAATCCAAGAGTCCAAAGAGGACTCTTTAGGAGGGGGAAGATGGATCTCTCTAATAGTGATAAGCTCATGGGAGCTAGAAATAGGCCAGTTCCAAGCTGCATTCTGGATCACTGAGCTGACCTTGGTAGTCCAATCCCAACCTGTACCAAAATAAATCCTAGGACCAAACCTTTGAGAAAGAGCCCCCAAAGGGTGCCAAGGGTCCAATAGAAGAGAGATCTGCTCCCCATTTCCCACAAGAGCTTTGCAATACCCAGCAAACTTGTCTCTGATTTTCAGAATTTTCCTCCAACTCCAAGAAGGATTAGTGGCAAGCTTAACCAAGAAGATAGAGCTCTTCTTGATCAAGAAAAACTTGCACCAATCCTTCCAAAGGGAAGCTTTATCCAAAGAGACCAGGAACCAGAAATGCTTAGCCACAGCCACTTCATTAGCTA
The DNA here is from genome assembly GCA_003255025.1 of Datisca glomerata. Lineage (NCBI taxonomy): Eukaryota > Viridiplantae > Streptophyta > Magnoliopsida > Cucurbitales > Datiscaceae > Datisca > Datisca glomerata. Next base: position 21,832 of record QANY01001798.1, read on the forward strand.
GAGAGAGATCTCTAAGGCCCAAACCTCCTTGGGACTTATCAAGGCACAAGTCACTCCAAGCCACTTTAGCACCAGAATGCTTTACAGCTGAAGCGTTCCACAAGTAATTCCTAATAACCACCTTAATCATATTTAAGATTTTCTTGGGAAGAATAAATAAGCCAGCCCAGTATTGAAAGATAGCATAGAGCACGGATTTAACCAACTGTAATCTTCCAGCATAAGAAAGGTAGTTAGACTCCCAAGACTTCACCCTAGCTGTGATATGGTCTACTAGGGTGATACAATCTGTTTTTCTAAGCTTTGAGGAAATCAAAGGAACCCCCAAGTATCTCATAGGTAGCTCCCCAATGCTGAAATTGCACAAGTCCAGANATATTTTTTTTTCCAAAAAGAAGAAGATCTTTGATTATTATTTATTGTTAATAACGATAATAAACAAAAGTTTTTTTTAATCATTTTGGATCCTTCTTTTCCCCATAGAGATATTGAATAGAGGGAATTATTTGTTTTTCCGCTGTAATTTTTAAAATAAAGGTTAAAATGTCCTTCAAAAGTCCATTGGGTCAGTTACAGTCCATATGACACTAGAAGCACCAAAACAACCACAAAACTCCAAATTCTTATGCCAAATGTGTTTTGGGGGCCAAAAGTGAGTCCGAGTGCGTGCCATGCCCAAAAGGTCCAAATTTAGCCAAGTTTGACTTGTTTGGGCCTAAGCACGTCCCATTGGGTCTTTTACAGCCCGTATGGCCCTTTTTTGATAAATTAAAAAGATTAAATTAACCGAAGAATATACTTAAAGATATACAAGGGGCATTCCCCAGGTAAACAAAAAAAAGCAAACAAAGATGGGAGCAATCTAAAAACTGATTGGAGCCAACTTAACCACCAAAAGGATTACAAACAAGAGAAGGGAACAAAAAGCAATAAACTTTAAGTGTAACAACCAGAAGCATTAACCCCCAAGCAAGCTGGATTTTCTTGTTCTTCTCATTCTTAGATAAACCTTTAAGACTCCAAAGTCTGCCCCTAATGGCATTAACAATACAAGCCAAAACAACTTTCTTATCTCTCATTCTTCCTTCAAAAAACTCTAGCATTCCTTTCTCTCCATCCATGGTAGACAAATGTGCAGAACATAAGCTTCAACAAAATCCACAAAAGGTCACCACTCTTAGTTTTCACAAGTAGCCAAGAGATAAACTGATTCCAATTCCCAGGAGAGGTGGCTAAGCAACACCAACTGACCAAACTCACCCAAATATGACTAGAGAAAGTGCATGAAACAAACAAGTGCTCAGAGGTCTCCACATGATGCAAGCAAAGGACACAAGGGGTGACATAGGGAGCCCCAGAAGTGGAGGTCCAACAACCACTCTTTCCCTAGTTGCAAGCTAATATGAACCTCACCATCGCTTTGCGATGAAACCCAATAACAATGATGGTTCAGGAACCCAAGGATCGATTTTAAAAAAGAAGAAACCCTTACCCATTTTCTATGACACAAAGAGAACCTTAGGTATAAGACCTAAGACCCAAATTGATGCTTCGAAAACAACCAAAGGTATGGTTTAGACGCAACACTCAAGAACAAGAAGGAAAAGTGAATGATAAGTCTAGGTTTTAGACGCCACAAGAATATTCTCGATAAGTATAAAAAGTTCTAAGAAGAACCAAAGAGAAAACTCTCACAAAGAAATTATAATGAGCAAAGTTTTTTTTTTCAATTGTGAAATCTTGCTTAATTAGAAAAGCAAGAAGCCTAAAGAGTCCTAAAGTGTATAAACAACCTAAGCTAAATTTAAAAGATAAATAAATGTTAATTGCAGTAAATAAGGAACTAGTAATCCGCCCAAAAGATTCTTATTGGCTGTCCACTTGTAGGTTAGGATTGCCAAAGTGTCATGCTCCAATAGACTCCTATTGGCTGTCCACTTCTAGGTTAGGATTGTCAAATTATCTTGCTTCCTTGTCATCATTTAAAATGTCAAGTCATGCTCCATATGGACTGCCTTGTTGAACGCCACATCATGCTCCATGTGGAATGCCATCTAGCATGCCAAGTCATCTCCGTGTGGGCTGCCATGTTGTATGCCACATCATGCTCCATGAAAGCCACCATGTTGGATGCCACATCACACTCCATTAAGGATGTCATGTTGGATGCCACATCATGCTCCATGTGGCTGCCATGTTGGATGCCACAGAATACTCCATGCAGGCTCCCATTTTGGATGCCACAGCATGCTCCATGTAGGCTGCCATATGCCACGTCATACTCCACGTCATACTCATATTGAGTGCTTCAGCCATTCTCTTTTCTCTAGCTCCTTTGATTCGACCGCTTGCTACTTGAAGTAGATCCATCCTTTGAGCTTGTGCAATTGGATCCTCATCATTCCCTCCCTCTTGCGAAAGATTTGTGCTCAAATCTTCACCTACGTCAAACGGGAACAAGTTAGTGACATGAAATATAGCACTTACATTGTTCTCACTAGGAATATCTAGCTTGTAGTCATTGTCATTGATTCTTGCAAGGACTTCAAATGATCCATCCCCATTAGGTAGCAATTTTGATTTCCTTTGTGTAGGAATCCTTCTCTCATGCATGTGCCCCCAAACCCAAATTCTAGGTTGTAAAACAAACTTCAAACGCTCCTTATTAGCTTGCTTAGCATATTGTTCGTTCTTCTTTTCTATGTTAGCTAGACCTTGGCATGTAAATCCTTGATAAAATCTGCATTTTTCTTACCAACAAGATTAACATGCATTGTAGGTAAAGGTAATATATGCGTATGAGTTGAAGGATTATAGCCATAAACAATAAAAAAATGAGAAAAAGAAGTAGAATGGAGAAACCTATTATACGCAAACTCAAAATGTGGTAACCACTTCTCACATTGCCTTAAATTCTTTTGAATGATAGCACCCAATAAAGTAGAGAGTGTCCTATTAACTACCACAAATTTTCCCATGAACGTACACAAGACATGATTCATAAACTTCATTAATGCACTAGGTGCATTTTTTAAACCATAAATCATTACTAACCACTTATGCAGTCCATGTGTAGTTTTTAAAGTTGTTTTCCCTTCATCTCCCTCTTCCATGCTAAGTTGATGATATCCACTTTTAAGATCAATTTCAGTAAACAAACAAGAACCAAGCAATTCATCAAACATACCAACTAATCTAGGATTGAGATGGGGATACTTTACAGTGATGTTATTTATGGCTCGGCAATTAACGCACATCATCCATGTCCATTCCTTCTTAGTCACAAGCAATATGAGAATCGTACTAGGGCTCATGCTTCCATAAGCTTCAACAAAATCCACAAAAGGTCACCACTCTTAGTTTTCACAAGTAGCCAAGAGATAAACTGATTCCAATTCCCAGGAGAGGTGGCTAAGCAACACCAACTGACCAAACTCACCCAAATATGACTAGAGAAAGTGCATGAAACAAACAAGTGCTCAGAGGTCTCCACAGGATGCAAGCAAAGGACACAAGGGGTGACATAGGGAGCCCCAGAAGTGGAGGTCCAACAACCACTCTTTCCCCAGTTGCAAGCTAATATGAACCTCACCATCGTTTTGCGATGAAACCCAATAACAATGATGGTTCAGGAACCCAAGGATCGATTTTAAAGAAGAAGAAACCCTGACCTGTTTTCTATGACACAAAGAGAATCTTAGGTATAAGACCTAAGACCCAAATTGATGCTTTGAAAACAACCAAAGGTATGGTTTAGACGCAACACTCAAGAACAAGAAGGAAAAGTGAATGATAAGTCTAGGCTTTAGACGCCACAAGAATATTCTCGATAAGTCTAAAAAGTTCTAAGAAAAACCAAAGAGAAAACTCTGACAAAGAAATTATAATGAGCAAAGTTTTTTTTACATTGTGAAATCATGCTTAATTAGAAAAGCAAGAAGCCTAAAGAGTCCTAAAGTGTATAAACAACCTAAGCTAAATTTAAAAGATAAATAAATGTTAATTGCAGTAAATAAGGAACTAGTAATCCACCCAAAAGATTCTTATTGGCTGTCCACTTGTAGGTTAGGATTGCCAAAGTGTCATGCTCCAATAGACTCCTATTGGCTGTCCACTTCTAGGTTACGATTGTCATATGGACTGCCTTGTTGAACGCCACATCATGCTCCATGTGGAATGTCATCTAGCATGCCAAGTCATCCGCACGTGGGCTGCCATGTTGTATGCCACATCATGCTCCACGAAAGCCACCATGTTGGATGCCACATCATGCTCCATCAAGAATGTCATGTTGGATGCCACATCATGCTCCATGCAGGCTCCCATGTTGGATGCCACAACATGCTCCATGTAGGCTGCCATATGCCACGTCATACTCCACATCATACTCATATTGAGTGCTTTCAGCCATTCTCTTTTCTTTAGCTCTTTTGATTTGACCGCTTGCTACTTGAAGTAGATCCATCCTTTGAGCTAGTGCAATCGGATCCTCATCACAAGCCTATTAAGAGCAACAAGCCAAGCAATGAAGCTATATCTAGGAATTTGCTTGTTAAACCAAATAAGTGGGGCCCATCAGCAGCTGGAGAAAGAACCCTATAGCTATGCCCCATAGAGAAAGGACCAGAAGGAGAAGGAGTCCAAAGCCAAGAGTCCAAGAAGTGTTCCTTAGGGGGAGAGAGGAACCTCCCTAATTGTGATAAGCTCATGGGAGTTAGAAGTAGGCCAATTCCAACCCCATTATGAATCACAGAGCTCACTTTGATAATCCAATCCTAACTAGTACCAAAATGAATCCTAAGCCAAAACCTTTAAGCCAATGCTTCTAAAGGGTGCCAAGGGTTGAAGAGAAGAGAAATACACTCACCATTACCCACCTGAGCCTTGCAAAACCCATCAAACTTGTCTCTAACTTTCATAATCTTCCTTCAACAACAAGAAGGATTGAAGGAAAGCTTAACCAAGATAATAGAGCTCTTCTTGATCAAGAAACCTTACACCAATCCTTCCAAAGGGAAGCTTTAACCAAGTAGACAAGAAACAAGAAATGCTTTGCCACCGCCACTTCATTAGCGAAAGAGAGATCTCTAAGGCCCAAACCACCTTGAGATTTATAATAACACAGATCACTCCAAGCCACCTTAGCATCAGAATGCTTTATAGCTCAAGCATTCCACAAGTGGTTTATCATAACAAACTGAATCATATGCAAAATCTTCTTGGGAAGAATAAACAAACCATCCCAATACTGAAAATGGCAAAGAGAACATATTTCATCTGCTGCAATCTACCAGCATAAGAAAGGTATTGTCTGCTTTTCTTCTCGTGGCCTCCCCTAAGGGAGGGAGAGGCTAAAACAAAAACCAGAATTCTAGAGAGAGGGGAGAGTTTCTCTCACTAAAAAAACCAGTAGTTGTTGTGTACCTATTGATATTATGGGATGGCATGTACTCATTAAGAAAGGTTACTTCTTGAGCCTTATGTTGAAGCTTATGTTCAGCTCGTTTGTCTATCATATCTGGAGAGAGAGAAATAATCGAGTCTTTGAGGGCAAAATGAGGGACAATAAAGTGGTCTTGGCTTGCATTAGAAATGCCATTAAAGGTAGATTTTTGAGTCTTGAAGGATTTTCTGTGACTGAAGATAACAAAACCATTCAGCTTGCCTGGGGATTGAATGCCTCTATTTTTGACAATTAAACTTGGTTCTTCTGTTTCTTTAGGCTGTTATCACTTGTAATCTTCTGATTAGTGTTTGGGTGCCTCCAGCTTGTGTGTTGGCTGGCTCTTTTTTATTTGTGTCTTTTTCTTGGGGTATGCCCCTTGTATATTTGTATGTTTCTTCTTCGGTTTATACAATTTTTTAATTTACCGGAAAAAAAAACGACCATTGAAGCCCTTGGCTTCCTTGGGAAATGTCACACCCATCTTATCTTTGTATGGCATTAGAAACACCTAAAATGACCAAAACACTCCATATTCTTTTCCTAAACGTGTTTGGGTGTTAAAAGTCAGTTCAAGAACATGTCATTCCCAAAAGATCCTAGTTCAGCCAAGTTCATCTAGTTTGGGTGTAAAAAGTCAGTTCGAGTACATGCCATGCCCCAAAGAGTGAAGTTTATCCAGAATCATCTTGTTTGGGTGTAAAAAGTCAGTTTGAATACATGCCATTCCCCAAACAGTCAATTCGAGTACATGCTATTGAGAAACGTCGTCTTTACAACCATCTGATCTAACTCAAGATTGAAATGCGCCACCAATGCCATTATAATCTTGAAAGAGTCTCTCGAGGAAACCAGAGAGAAAGTCTCTTTATAGTCAATGTCTTCATGTGTTTTCGGTGTCAAAAGCCAGATCGAGTACATGACATGCCCAAAATATCCAACTTTAGCCAAGTTCATCTAGTTTGGGCCTAACACATCCCAATGGGGTTTTTCACTCTATATGGCAATAGAAGCACCTAAAATGATGACAACACTCCAAATTCAAATCCCAATTCTGTTTTAGGAGTCAAAAGTTAGGTTGAGCACATATTGTGCCCAAAAGATCCAAGTTTAGCCAAGTTCATCTAATTTGGATCTAAACATGTCCAATTGGGTCTTTTTGGCTTTGTATTCTTATCCCAAACGTGTTTTGGGTGTAGAAATTCAGTTCGAGTACATGTCATGCCCAAACAAGTTTAGCTAATGTCCTCTAGTTTGGGCCTAAACACGTTCCATTGGATATTTTTGACTTTTTATGGTACTAAAAGCTCCTAAAATGACCACAACATTCCAAAATCTTATGCCAAACATGTTATGGGTGTTAAAAGTTAGTTCAAGTACATGACATGCCCAAAAGATCCAAGTTTAGCAAAATTCATCTAGTTTGTGCCTAAATATGTCCCATTGGGTATTTTTGACTCCGTATGGCACTAGAAGAACCTAAAATGACCCCATATTCTTATCCAAAATGTGTTTTGGGTGTCAAAAATCAATTCGAGTACATGCCCTGCCCAAAAGATCTAAGTTTAGCCAAGTTCATCTAGTTTGGGCCTACACACGTCGCATTGGGTCTTTTTGACTCCGTAAGGCGCTAGAAGCACCTAAAAATAACCACAACACTCCAAATTCTTATCTCAGACATGTTTTGGGTGTTAAAAGTCAGTTCAAGTACATGTCATACCCAAAAGATCCATGTTTAGCCAAGTTCATCTAGATGAGTCTAAACATGTCCCATTGGGTCTTTTTAACTCTATGTGGCACTAGAAGCACCTAAAACGACCAGAACAATCTAAATTCTTATCTCAAGAGTGTTTTGTGTATTAAAAGTTAGTTCAAGTACGTCCCATACCCAAAAGATCCAAGTTTAGTCAAATTCATCTAATTTGGGCCTAAACACGTCCCATTGGGCCTTTTTGGCTTTGTATGGTACTAGATGAACCTAAATAACCACAACACTTGAAAGTCTTCTCCCAAGCGTGTTTTGGGTAGTCAGTTCGAGTACATTAAATGCCCAAAAGATCCAAGTTTAGCCAAGTTCATCTTGTTCGGGCCTAAACACGTCCCATTTTGTCTTTTTCAGTCTCTAAGGCACTTGAAACACCTAAAACGACCAAAGCACTCCAAATTATGATACCAAATGAGTTTTGGATGACAAAAGTAAGTTCGAGTACATGCCATGCCCAAAAGATCCAAATTAAGCCAAGTTCATCTAGTTTGGGCCTAAACACGTCCCATTGGGCCTTTTTGACTCTATATGGACCCAAAAGCACCTAAAACGACAAAAGAACACCAAATCCTTATTCAAAAAGTGTTTTGAGTGTCAAAAGTCAGTTTTACATGAAATACCCAAATGATCAAAGTTAGCGAAGTTTATCTAGTTTGGCCTTAAAACATCCCATTAGGATTTTTTTACTACTATGGTACTAGAAGCACCTAAAATGACCACAACAATCAAAATTCTTATGCCAAACGTATTTCGGGTGTCAAAAATGAGTCCGAGTACATGTCATCCCCAAAAGATCCAAGTTTAACCAAGTTCATCTAGTTTGGGCCTAAACATTCCGATTGGGTCTTTTTGACTCCATATGGCTATTCAAATTCTTCTCCCAAACGTGTTTTTGGTGTTAAAAGTCAGTTCGAGTACATAACATGCCCAAAAGATCCATTTTTAGCCAAGTTCATCTAGTTTGGGACTAAACATGTCCAATTGGGTCTTTTTGACTCCATATGACACTAGAAGCACCTAAAACGACCCCAAAACTCCAAATTCTGATGCCAAATGTGATTTGGGTGTCAAAAGTGAGTCTGAGTACACGCCATGCCCAAAAGATCCAAGTTTAGCCAAGTTCTTCTAGTTCGGGCCTAAACACATCTTTTTTTTTCGGTAAAATAAAAAATTGTATAAACCGAAGAAGAAACAAACAAATATACAAGGGGCATACCCCAGGAAAAAGACACAAATAAAAAGGAACCAGCCAACACACAAGCTGGAGGCACCCAAACACTAACAGAAGATTACAAGTGATAACATCCTAAAGAAACAGAAGAACCAAGCTTAATTGTCAAAAATAGAGGCATTCAATCCCCAGGCAAGCTGAATGGTTTTGTTATCTTCAGTCTCTGAAAACCCTTTAAGACTCAAAAATCTACCTTTAATGACATTTCTAATGCAAGCCAATACCACTTTCTTGTCCCTCATTTTGCCCTCAAAGACTCGATTATTTCTCTCTCTCCAGATATGATAGACAAACGAGCTGAACATAAGCTTCAACATAAGGCTCAAGAAGTAACCTTTCCTAGCTTTCACAAGGAGCCAGGAGATAAGTTGATTCCAGTTCCTAGGAGAAGACACCAAGCCACACAAACCAACCAAATTCTGCCAAATAAAGCTAGAATAAGGGCAAGAAGCAAACAGGTGTTCAGAAGATTCTGAAGGATGCAAGCAAAGAACACAGCTACTAACATTGGAAAACCCAGGAGAGGAGGTCCAAGCAGCCAATCTATCCGCAGTTGCAAGCCTATTAAGAACAGCAAGCCAAGTAATAAAGCTATATCTGGGAATATGCTTCTTAAACCAAATAAGAGGAGCCCATCTCACTTTTTCACTTGCTGGAGCCAGTTTCCTATAAGTGTGCCCCACAGAGAAAAGACCAGAGGGAGAAAGAGTCCAAATCCAAGAGTCCAAAGAGGACTCTTTAGGAGGGGGAAGATGGATCTCTCTAATAGTGATAAGCTCATGGGAGCTAGAAATAGGCCAGTTCCAAGCTGCATTCTGGATCACTGAGCTGACCTTGGTAGTCCAATCCCAACCTGTACCAAAATAAATCCTAGGACCAAACCTTTGAGAAAGAGCCCCCAAAGGGTGCCAAGGGTCCAATAGAAGAGAGATCTGCTCCCCATTTCCCACAAGAGCTTTGCAATACCCAGCAAACTTGTCTCTGATTTTCAGAATTTTCCTCCAACTCCAAGAAGGATTAGTGGCAAGCTTAACCAAGAAGATAGAGCTCTTCTTGATCAAGAAAAACTTGCACCAATCCTTCCAAAGGGAAGCTTTATCCAAAGAGACCAGGAACCAGAAATGCTTAGCCACAGCCACTTCATTAGCTAGAGAGAGATCTCTAAGGCCCAAACCTCCTTGGGACTTATCAAGGCACAAGTCACTCCAAGCCACTTTAGCACCAGAATGCTTTACAGCTGAAGCGTTCCACAAGTAATTCCTAATAACCACCTTAATCATATTTAAGATTTTCTTGGGAAGAATAAATAAGCCAGCCCAGTATTGAAAGATAGCATAGAGCACGGATTTAACCAACTGTAATCTTCCAGCATAAGAAAGGTAGTTAGACTCCCAAGACTTCACCCTAGCTGTGATATGGTCTACTAGGGTGATACAATCTGTTTTTCTAAGCTTTGAGGAAATCAAAGGAACCCCCAAGTATCTCATAGGTAGCTCCCCAATGCTGAAATTGCACAAGTCCAGAATTGCTTGAGAAGTGGAAGGATGGACCCCAGACATGAAAATCTGACTTTTTTGTAGATTAGGTTGAAGACCAGACATGGCCTCAAACAAGTTTAAGCTCTCCATAATAAGATGAACAGAAGTAATATCACCCTTACAGAAGATAAAGAGATCATCAGCAAAGCACAAGTTAACAATACCAAGCTCCTTACACCTCCAGTGATAGCCAAAGTCCGCTTGATGAGAAGCATGCTTGAGAATACCAGAAAGAACCTCCATAACCAACACAAACAGATAGGGAGAGATAGGATCACCCTGTCTAAGCCCTTTAGCACCAGAGAAGAAGCCAGTCAACTCCCCATTGACCACAATAGAGAAAGAAGGAGAGGAGATACACTCCATCACACAGTTAGAGAAATGATCAGGAAACCCCAAGCAGTCAAAGATTCTCCCGATACTCTCCCAATTCAAGCTATCATAAGCCTTTTTTATATCAACCTTGAAAGCACATCTGGGACTATTAGAAGGCCTATGGTAACCTCTAACCAGCTCTTGAGATAAGAGGATGTTGTCAGCGATTCTCCTCCCTGGCACAAAAGCAGTCTGGTTGCTACTAATAAGATCAGGGAGCACTCTTTTAAGTCTATCAGCAAGCATTTTAGAAATGCATTTATAAACAACATTACAACAAGATATAGGCCTAAAGTCACCAACCTTAGAAGGATTGGGGACCTTAGGAATAAGAGCAATGGCAGTAGAGTTAACCTGTTTCAATAAAGATTGGGAGCTAAAAAACTCCAAAACAGCCTTAGTAACATCTTTGCCCACAACATGCCAACATCTTTTGAAGAAACCAGCAGAGAAGCCATCTGGACCAGGGGCTTTACTACTCCCCAAACTAAAGATAGTTGTGTGAACGTCTTCCTCTGTATAAGGGTGGTTGAGGATAGCTAAGTGAGCTTGAGAGAGCTTATTAGGGAGAATCTGAGAGAGAACACTCCAATCCACCTCCTGGTCAATGTGAGAAGTCCCAAGAAGATTCCTATAATAAGAAAGGATTTGATCTTTGATAGCCTGGTCATCAGTAATAAGGTCACCCTCCTCATTAACCAACTGATTAATTCTTGATCTGACTCTATTCTTCTTTAGTTTCTGAAAAAAGAAAGAGGAATTCTGATCACCCAAGGCAAGCCAATCAACTCTGCTTTTTTGCCTCAGAAAATCTTCTTCTGCATTCCTGAGCTTAGTGAAATCAGCTAATCTAATTTTCTCCTCCTCTTGAAGAGAGACAACACTAGGAGAGGCAATAAGGTCAGCTTGCACTTTAGAGAGGGCTTCTCTAGCCATAAGAGCCCTTTTAGAAATATCTGAGCAAAAAGAGGCATTAAATTTCTTAAGAGCAAATTTAACAGATTTAAGCTTCTTATAGAGACAAAACATGGCTGTCCCAAACACCTCAATCTCCCACGCATCCTTAAGAACAGCCCAGAAGCCTTCGAAATCCATCCAAAAATCAAAGAACTTAAAAGAAGGCTTAGGTCTTGCTGAGTTAGCCCTAAGCTGAATAATAATAGGAGAGTGATCAGAGATACCCGGGGTGTGAAAATGGCAAGAAGTAGCAGGAAACAACATAGCCCAATCACCGTTAACCAGGGCTCTATCGAGCTTGCGCATCTTGCTACCCTCACCAACTTGACCATTCCACCAGGTGAATTGACAGCCACTATAAGGGAGGTCGAGAACCTCCAAATGATCAAGACAAGAAGCAAAGTCAATTGAGCTATCATTCCACTTGAAATCACCACCACAATGCTCAATAGGCTTCAAAATAGCATTAAAGTCACCAAGAATTAGCCAAGGCTTCCCCTGACTTAATGTCTTATGAGAGCCAAGTTTTTCCCACAAAGGCTTCCTGGAGATAGCATCATTGGCTGCATACACCACAGAGACAAAGAAATCTGTCTTTTCATGGAGAATGGTTAGCTTACAAAACATAGCTTGATCAAAGGCATCAATTAGAAGAACATCCAAAATCTTGGGATCCCAAGCTAAAACAATTCTACCTTTGCTAGTAGGAGAATGGTTAGCAAAGGTAGCCCAATTGGGAAAAACAGATCTAGAAAGTCCAGCAAAATTATTACACTTGATCTTAGTCTCAACTAAAGCACAAAAAGATAATTTAAAGTCTTTACAAAGTTTTCTAACTTCAGCTTGCTTTAGAAGGCCATTAAGCCCTCTTATATTCCAAGAAGCTAAATTAATCATAAAAAGGGGGGGAGAGAGTCACCATTCTCAGGGGGAGCCTGAGTAACTTGATCAGCCAATAAGAAAAAGCCTTCAGCCGTTCGCTTCTTTTTCAACCTCTTCAAAGCTGATTTAGAGAGCTTGGGAGAAGGACCAGGTTGGATAGTGATATTGACAATTGAGGAAGCTTTGGGGGGAGCCAAACTCAATGTAGAGTCAGAAGAGGCTTGAGGCTCATTTTTATCCTCACAAGGCACAATGAGACCCTTACCCTTCCTTTTGCTAACCACCTGAGTCCATTCATTGACTTGGTCTTCCACATGGATGGTATTAAGAGGAAAGGGAGGAGAGATTTCACCCTTTGGCTCCTCATAAACCATAAGCTCCCTATTATCTTGGGGAGAAGAATCTTTGCTAGCGGTTTCTTCCTCACTAGCTAGATTATTCTTAGGGGCCACTTTAGCATCACAATCATGACCAAAGAGGCAACATTTAGCACATCTCTTAGGTAGACACTCATACTCCACCTCCACCACCACTGGATCCCATCCGTCAAGGCCAAGGTCAATGGTGAAAAACTTAATCAAATCAGAGGAGGCTGAAATTTTCACACAAACTCTAGCATAATCATGTCTATAACCAGAGGCAGTAGCATTGTCAGAGTGAGAAGGGATACCCACAGCACTAGCAATGTGACTTAGAGCTTCTTCAGTCCATAATTCAATTGGAACATTCCACAATTTAACCCAAATTGGAAGGGTTGAAAGTTTCTCCTTTGAGAATTTAACATTTGGCTGCCACTCTTGAAGCACAACAGGCCTACCTAAGAGGTGCCAAGGTCCATCTTCTAAGACTGAGTTTCTATCCTCCACAGAGCCAAATTTGAAATAGAAAAGGCCTCTGGCAGCCGAGACCTCCTGAATTCCTCTTTTAGCCCAAAGTTGCAAAGCAATTTTCTTAACTAAGTGTAAAGGAGCTGCCCTTCCAACAAAGTAGCCAACAAGGCAGCCTTCCCACCTAGAAAAATTCTCTTTAGTAATATAATCAGGAAGCTTAACTGTGACATTACCATTTTCCGTAAAGGAAGAGCTCACATAACCTAAGCTTAGCTTCTTTTTCAGGTTACCTTTAACCTTTTCAGCCCATGAACCAGCCGGTTTCTCATGAGCAACACTCTTATTAGCTAAAAGGTCTTTATAAACTCTATTCTCATGCAGCTTTTCAGAAGAAGAAGTTGGGGAAGGAGGAGAAGAGCTCACCTTCTGTTTTCCATTAGAATCTGGTTTAGGAGAGGGAGAGATTTCTCCAAGCTCAAACCCACGACCATGGCAGCCCTTGACATCTTTGGTAGAAGTCAAATCCACCTTGTCACTCACAATCAAAGCTGAGGTTGAGCTAAGGGAGGAGAGAGGATCTGCCACCAGCTTTGGAACTCCACCCACGTTCACATCATTGTCATAGAAAAGAGAAATATCTTCTTTCTCTTTCCCTTCAATCAAAACACCATCTACTTTCTCTTTCCCCTTAGACAAAGAAGCTGCCACCTGTCGCCCTAAGGGGCTGTCCACGTCATGATGGGAGAGAGGAGCCTTCTCTAATAAATAATTACCTTTTTGAGTGTCCTTTCCTTTATTTGAAAGGATAGTAGTAGATTGTTGACCAAGTTGAAGCTTGGGAGCTAGAGCCTCACTCTTCCCCAAGCTGACCACATCACACCCACTTGCCAAAAAGGAGCTGTCACTTCTCCCTTTTGATATGTTTGGCAGCTGCTTTTCCTCTTCTCCAAGCAAGATGATTTGAGACAAGCTTGATTTGTCTTCTATCAAAGGACACTCATCATTACCTTTGACAGAGAGGTAATGAGTATCATCTTCAACCTTTGGAGCTCTAGGCAAGCTGGTTGATCTCCGAGCACCACCTCTAGCTCCTCCTCTTATGCTACTTCTCTTTAGACTTGAACGAAGTTGGTCTGAAAGAGTCAGCTCAAGTAGATTGCTCTGATTGTGATCAGAAGAAATAAAATTGTCTCTAAGCTTTGAATGCTCAGAAATAATCTCTTTTGCAACTAATAAACTCGAAGCTTCCTTGGACTGAGCTTCTAACTTCCCAGGCTCATCAAAACCACTCTCTGGTCCAAATTTCTTCGTATTAGAACCTTGCTTAAGAGCATTAAAACCAATAACATGGGTTTTAGCTTCCCTAGCTCCCTTAGTAACCATATCATTCAAAACAGCATGGCCATTGAAAGACACTCCAAGCTTAGCTTGCCCACTAGCTGAATCTTTCTTAACACCACCTGAAACTTGCTTACCAACTTCTGCAGCATGCTTAATGTACTCATCATTAACCATTGTTAGAGGTCGTGGCCTCCCCTAAGGGAGGGAGAGGCTAAAACAAAAATGAGAATTCTAGAGAGAGGGGAGAGTTTCTCTCACTAAAAAAATCGTTTCTAAGTTTACTCCTAAACACATCCCATTGGGCCTTTTTCAGTTCGTATGTCACTAGAAACACATAAAATGACCAAACAATCCAGATGCTTATCCCAAACGTGTTTTGGGTGTCAAAAGTTAGTTCGAGTATATGTCATGCCAAAAAGATCCAAGTTTAGCCAAATTCATCTAGTTTGGGCCTAAACATGTTCCATTAAGCCTTTTTTGACTCCGTATGGCACCAGAAGCACCTAAAATAACTACAACACTCCCAATTCTTATCCTAAATGTGTTTTGTGTGTCAAAATGCAGTTCGAGTACATGCCATGCCCATAAGATCCAAGTTTATCCAAGGTCATCTAGTTTGGGCCTATGCACGTCCCATTGGGTCTTTTTGAATCTGTATGGCACTAGAAGCACCTAATTTAGTACCAGATCAGAATTGTAACCAATTAAGGTGAATGAGGTTGGTATCATAACCAACATTGAGCCAGGACTAGCTAATCTCACAACACTAGTTCAATAAATGGGCGTGGGTGCAACTCAGCAAGCAAAGGTATGTGGATGTGCTCTATGGTTGGTCATCCAACTGATATGTGTCCATCTTTGCAAGAGGATAATTGGGAGCAAGCCAAGGCTATAGGAGGATTTCAAGGACAGCATGTTCCACAAAGACAAAAGTATGATCCTTTCTCCAACACTTATAATGTGGAAGGAGGGATCATCCTAACTTTAGCTATTCAGAAAATAGACAAGCTGCCCCAAATGATAACTTCAATCATCCACTTATTTTCAACCAATCAAGGCCACAACAACCATATCAACCACAACCGCAAGTCACACCTCAAAATCAAGGTATGTCTCTCGAGGAAATAGTTAAATAATGGCTTCTAACTCTTTGTAATTTCAATAGTAAACAGAAACCACCAATAAGAACTTGGAGACACAAGTGAGCCAATTAACTACTACCGTGGGCAGATTGGAAGCACGAGGATCGGGAAAAATTCCATCCCAAACCGTGATCAATCCATTGGAAAATGATAGTTCTATGACTTTGAGATGTGGGAAACAACTCGATGAAGTATCAAAAACACCAAAAATAGAAGAAGCGTTCATAGACGAGCAAAAACAGAAAAGGGATTTGACCATTGAGAAAGATAAGGCTACGACTCATAGAGAGTACTTCGACAGCCAAGGTAACTCCGAAGGTTTTGATTTCTACTAATGTTTCTTCTACACCTTTTCCTATCAGATTTGCAAAGTCTGAAAAGGAGGAACATGAAAAAGATATTTTGAAAACCTTTCGCAAAGTACAAGTGAATATACCTCTTTTGGATACAATGAAGCAAGTACCACGTTATGCAAAGTTTCTCAAAGAGTTGTGTACCACCAAGCATAAGTTAAGGGGTGATGAAACGGTAAGTGTGGGGGAGAATGTATCTGCTATTTTGCAAAGAAAGCTTCCCCCATGCAAAGATCCAGGAAGCTTCACAATACCATGCACAATCGGTAATACGATAAAGCTATGTTAGATTTAGGAGCATCAATCAATGTCATGCTTTACTCTATTTATGCTTCTTTCAATCTTGGTTCACTTAAGGAAACCGGTGTAGTTATTCACTCGCTGATCGCTCTTATGTCTATCCAAAAGGTGTTTTAGAGGATGTTTTAGTGCATGTTGATGAGTTAGTTTTTCCCGCTGATTTCTATGTTCTTGAAATGGAATAAGACTCTTCACCTATGTCAACACCATTACTCTTAGGAAGGCCATTCATGAAAATAGCTCGAAGAAAGATAGATGTCTATGTTGGAACTCTAACCATGGAATTCGATGGCGAGGTTATACGCTTCAATATCTTTGAAGCAATGAGGTACCCAAATGATTCACATTCATGTTTTTCAGTTGATATACTGGACTCTTTCGCACAACAACTTTTTGATTTAACAAGTGAGGATGCATTTGAAATCGCTATTGGAAAAAGCCTTGTGTTAGAAGATCCCAAAACGCTAAGAAGAGACGTGCAAGTTTGTGATGATATTGAGGATACCATCGCATCTCTAGAATCATTGCCAAAAGTCCCAAATAGGTACAATGCTTCTTTTATTTCATTGCCTTTATCTAACGAGAAACTTCTACCTTCTATTGTGCAGACCCCTACTTTGGAGATTAAACCTTTTCTGGAGCATCTCAAATATGTTTACTTACGAGAGAAAGACACATTGTCGGTAATAATTGCAAGGAACCTCATAACATTACAAGAGGAGAAGTTAGTCCATGTTTTATTAGATCAAAAAACTGCATTTGGTTGGACAATAGCCGACATAAAAGGGATTAGTCCATCCATGTTCATGCACCAAATTCTACTTGAGGATGGAGCAAGGCCAACTAGGGAAGCTCAACGCCGATTGAACTCTCCTATGATGGAGGTTGTAAAGAAAGAGATCTTGAAGTTAGTAGATATTAGCGTGATTTACCCAATTTCAAATAGCAAATGGGTGAGCCTAGTCCAAATAGTTCTAAAAAGATCCGCTATCACCATGGTTAAGAATAAAGAGAATGAGCTAGTAACAACCCGTGTCCAAACCGGGTGGCGAGTTTGCATTGACTATCGAAAACTTAACTCTACTACTCGCAAAGATCATTTTCCTTTACCTTTCATTATTGATCAAATGTTAGAAATATTGGCTGGTCATACTCATTATTGTTTTCTTGATGGCTATTCAGGTTACAATCAGATCGCAATTGCCTTGGAGGATCAAGAGAATACAACATTCACATGCCCCTTCGGAACGTTTGTCTATTGACACATGCCATTCGAACTTTGCAATGCTCCTGGTACTTTTCAACAATGTATGATGAGAATATTTTCAGATTATGTTGAAAGAGTTATAGAAGTTTTTATGGATGATTTTAGTGTTTATGGTGACTCTTTTGACAAATGCTTAGATTCTAACCCTTGTTCTTAAACGCTGCATGGAAACTAATCTTGTGCTTATTTGGGAAAAATGTCATTTCATGGTAGAACAAGGTATAGTTTTAGGTCATATCATATCTTATAAGGGGATAGAAGTAGATAAACCCAAAATAGATCTTGTACGTTCTTCATCACCTCCCACAAGTGTGAGGGAGGTTCGTTCTTTTCTTGGACATGCAGGATTCTATTGAAGAATCATCAAGGATTTTTCAAAGATTGCAAGACCCATGTGCAGATTGTTACAAAAGGAAGTGATGTTCAACTTCGACGAAGAGTGCAAGGAGGCATTCAAAAAGCTTAAAGAACTTTTGACCACATATCCCACTATCCAACCACCTAATTGGAACCACCCATTTGAGTTAATGTGTGATGCAAGTGAGTATACCGTGGAGGCTGTTTTAGGGCAGCGAGTTGGCAAGCTTTCTCATGTTATCTATTATTCATCAAGAACCTTGAATGATGAACAATTTAACTACTCCACAACTGAGAAAGAGCCATTGGTGATTATTTTTGCTTTAGATAATTTTTGTTCTTATTTAATTGGTTCTACAGTAATTGTGTTTTCTGATCATGCAGCTCTTAGGTACTTGCTCACTAAGAAGGATGCTAAACCAAGACTTATAAGGTGGATACTTCTCTTGAAAGAATTTTATTTGGACATCAAGGATAAGAAGAGAAGTGATAACATAATTGCTGATTATCTTAGTCACCTCATTCATAATGAGGAAGCTATTCCTTTGCGTGAAAACTTTCCTGACGAGCAACTATTCTCTTTGGAATTTTTGACCCCTTGGTACGCTGATATTGTGAACTACTTGTGGACTAAGAAGATGCCCGATGACTTGACTCATGCTCAAAAGGATAAACTAAAGAAGATAGCAAAGCAATATGTGGGATGATCCATGTTTGTGGAAGTGTGTACTGATCAAATGATAAGAATATGTGTATCTAATTCTGAATTCTCATCTATATTAATTTTCTGTCATTCTTATGCATGTGGTGGGTACTTTGGATTTTAGTGGCCTACATTGGTCAAGGATGCTTATATTTTTTGCAAATCATGCGATCACTGTCAAAGAACATGTAACCTAGGTGCACGAAATCAAATGCCACAAACACCTATACTCATTGTTGAAATATTTGATGTTTGGGGCATTGATTTCATCGGACCTTTTCCTTCTTCATATGGTAATATTTACATACTTCTTTCTGTTGATTATGTGTCAAAATGGGTGGAAGCAAAAGCTACTCGCACTAATGATTCTAAAGTGGTTATAGATTTTGTGAAAACTAACATTTTTGCAAGGTTTGGTACACCAAGAGCCATAATCAGCGATGTAGGTAGTTATTTTTGCAATCATTCATTCGAAGCTTTGCTAAGGAAATATAATATTACACATAAGATCTCCACACCGCACCACCCGCAAACTAGTTGGCAAGCGGAAGTATCAAACCGAGAGGTCAAGTCATTTTAGAAAAAATGGTGAATCCCAATAGGAGAGATTGGACAATCAGAAACGGCGCTTATGAGAACTCACGAATCTATAAGGAGAAAACTAAGGCTTTCCATGGCAAAATGATTTCAAGAAAGAGCTTTGTTATTGGACAAAAAGTTCTTTTATTTAATTCACGCCTTAATTTATTTCCTGGTAAGTTACGTTCTCGATGAGTTGGTATTTTATTGTTACTAATGTTTTTTTTTGGTAAATTAAATTACTAATGTTTTTCCTCATGCTGTAGTGGAAATTAGGAGCTTGAAGACGAACAAGGAGTTCAAAGTGAATGGACATCGAATCAAACCTTACTATGAGTCCTTCATAATGCAAGATGTGGAGAATGTACCTCTCCATGAACCCAAGTCTCTTGACGGATAAATGCGGTTACAAGTCAAGCTGAGGACACTAAACCAAGCGCTAATTGGGAGGCAATCCAAAGGAAGGAGGGCACGCCATACTCAAATTTGCTCTTCCCTTCCCTTTTCTTCTTAATTTTTTGCATCATTTATTCTTCTCGTGGGATAAATTAATGTTACATTGGGGACAATGTAAGACTTAAGTGGGGGGAAAGGATTTCAATCAAAACCATAACAATAAAGCTCAGTTCTCATCATGGTTGTTAGAAAGTATCTAAGACTCATAAAAATAAAACTTAACTCAAACTAATCAAAATAAAGGAACTAATGATATTTTTTGTTTTTAAAAGAAATAAAAGAAACAAATGTAAAGAAGTCTTCACTATACTTGGACATTCATGTAAAAATACTAGAAAAATTAAATATAAAACTAATGAGGATGAATAAAATAAAAGAAATAAAACAAAAGAAAATAACATGTTAATTAGGCAAAACAATCCCCGACAACGGCTCCCTAGAATCTCTCATTTTCAAAGTCAGCAAAAGTATCATTTTAAAACTCTAGAACAAGAAGGACTCTTTGTTATTTATCACGAGAAGAATTTAAAATTGAAACTTCAAGATAAAATACGGTAGATTCTAGCTCAAGAGATAAGCTATGGTCCTCAACCCCAATAGTGAATTGACAACCTGGGTATGCAAGGTCCTCAACCTCAATAGTGAAAGTGCATTTGTTGAAGTCAAAGATGCCTTCATCCCATCCCTTAGCTCCTCCTGATTTCTCACTAGGGGAGGCAATAACATTGAAATCTCCGGTGATAAGCCATGGGGCATGAGAAGTGAGTGAGTGGTGGGAGCACAAGGATTCCCAAAGCTTCTTCCTGATCACTTTAGAATTTGAAGCATATACAAATGTGATATTACATACAACATTAGAATGCTTCATAATAAGCTTACAACCTGCTCCTTGTGAAAGTTAAGAAAGGCTACGTCTTGGGCCTTATGTTGAAGCTTATGTTCAGCTCGTTTCTCTACCATATCTGGAGAGAGAGAAATAATCGAGTCTTTGAGGGCAAAATGAGGGACAAGAAAGTGGTCTTGGCTTGCATTAGAAATGCCATTAAAGGTAGATTTTTGAGTCTTAAAGGATTTTCTGGGACTGAAGATAACAAAACCATTCAGCTTGCCTGGGGATTGAATGCCTCTATTTTTGACAATTAAGCTTGGTTCTTTTATTTCTTTAGGCTGTTATCTCTTGTAATCTTCTGTTAGTGTTTGGGTGCCTCCAGCTTGTGTGTTGGCTGATTCCTTTTTTTGTTTCTTTTACCTGGGGTATGCCCCTTGTATATTTGTATGTTTCTTCTTCGGTTTATACAATTTTTTAATTTACCGAAAAAATAAGCTTACAAAATAAAACTTGGTCATTAGTATCCAAAACTATTACATCAAGTACTTTTGGGTCCCAAGCAACCCAAATTCTACCCCCTGCAGCAAAATTGTAGTTTGCTACCACCTCCCAATTAGGAAAATGGCTTTAGCAAGATTAGTGAATTTAAAGTTTTTCACTTTAGTTTCAAGTAAAGAACAAAGAGAAAGATTGGAATTCTTACAAAGCTTCCTCACAGCAGCTTGTTTTAAGGAGTCATTGAGCCCCATAATGTTCCAAGTAGCAAGATTAAACATGAATGGGTGGGTTGTGGGTTTCCCCACTAGCTGCAACTCCTTTATCTCTACCCTTTGCAGGGTGTGGTGTGCCATTGACCTTCTTCTTATTCTTCTTCTTTCTCCTTTTGCTTGAGCTGGAAGTGTTTAGAGAAGGAGAAGGGGTGGAAAGCTCTTGGTTCTTGCTCACGACAGCAAGATTATCCTCTTCTCCCTCAATTGAGTGCTCAATAGGTTCCACCCTTAGTGGGGAAGCTTCAACTATGTCTTGGTCTAGCACTAAGGCCAATTCAAGTCCCACTTCTGAGTTGATTTTCTTCCTTGATCTCTTGGATTGAAACTTAATCCAACCACTGTCATCATCCAAATGGGTTGAGCGAGTGGTGTTTGGGAGAAGTGAGGGAGAAATGGGGGATTGTTTTGGGGTGGAATGTGTGGGGGATGAGGGAGAGGAGTGATTTGGGGAGTTTGAGGTGGAGCTGGTAGAGATAGGGCTGTAGCTTGGGGATTAGGAGAGAGTGTTTTAGCTTGCTGGATGAAATCACAATCATGACCAAAGATATCACACTTGTCACACCTCTTTGGTAGGCCCTCATACTCTACAAAAACATCAATTGGATCCCATCCTTCAATACCAAGATCAATATCAAGATGCTTAAGGATTCTTGACTTGGTTGAAATCTCAACACAGATTCTAGCGAAGTCACTTTTTACTCCTTTTGCAGTCAAGTGATCCGAGTATAGGGGTTTACCCACTGCACTAGCAATGTAGCTTAGAGCTTCAGAGGTTCTCAACTCAAGGGGAACATTCCAAAGTTTCACCCAAATGGGGATCTTAGCTAACTTTTCCTTTGTGAATTTGACATTAGGCTCCCATGGTTGCAGAATAAGAGGTTTCCCTAACAAATGCCAAGGTCCATCTTTAAAGAAATAATTTCGATGTTCCAAGTTATCAAATTTGAAATAGAAGAGTCCTTTGGAAGCTTGAACATCAAGGAGACCTCTACCTTTCCTCCCTTATTTGGTGAGTTAAGGTTGTAGCTAAAGGTGCCAAAACAAGTAGCATGCTCCTCGTCATCTCCATTAATACGAGCATCAAGTGCTTCTGCCACATTTAGTGCACGAACACACACCTTCTTCTCACCAACTTCTTTGTTCTCCATAGCTAAAATCTTGTCCAAACTTGGAGATTCCTCCAAGGAAGAGCTAGAAGCAACTCTGACTTCTGGGTTTTCCAGCATCGAACTCCCATCCCTTTAAACTTCAGAACATCTTCATGAGACTGAAAGCTCATCTTACCCGAACTTTTCTTACTGATCTTTGAACCTTGCTGAGTCTTGGTTTCAAAATAAGCATCATTTACCATTTTAGAAACTAAGCTCAGCTCCTCCCAGAGGAGAAGCAACAGAAAAGCCTCACCTGGTTTCTAGAGAGAAGAGAGAGCTTCTCTCTCTAAAATCCTAAGACCTGATTCTCATAGTGAGTCTGCCAAATTGCATTTGATTTGTAAGTGTTACTGAGTTATTATTCTGATTCTGAAAGTTAGAGACAAGTTTACTGGGTTTTGTAAAGCTCATGTGGGAAATGGTGAGCATCTCTCTCTTCTCATGACATTCTCCTTTTGTAAGGCTAAGCCGACAACTATTCATATAGCCCTTAGGCCTTGGTCAAATTTTGTCGCTTCTTGGTTTTCCCAGGTTGCCTATTTTGGTGTTGACCTTGGTTGACAAGAGTTGAGATTAGACTCATGTGTAATTATCTTTTGGTTAATATTATTCAATTTACCAAATAAAAACCACTCCAAATTCTTATTCCAAACGTGTTTTAAATGTTAAAACACAGTTCGAGTACATGCTAGGCCCAAAAGATCCAAGTTTAGCAGACTTCATCTAGTTTGGGCCTAAGCACTTCCCATCAGGACTTTTTGACTCTGTATGGCACTAGAAGCACCGAAAATAACCATAACACTTCAAATTGCTATCCCAAACGTGTTTTGGGTGTTAAAAGCCAGTTCAGGTACATGACATGCCCAAAAGATCCAAGTTGAACCAAGTTCATCTAGTTTAGGCCTAAAACGTCCCATTGGGTCATTTTTACTTTGTATGGCACTAGAAGCACCTAAAATGAACACTGTACTCCAAATTATTATCCCTAACGTGTTTTGGGAGTCAAAAGTCAGTTCAAATGTATACCATGCCCAAAAGATCCAAGTTTAGCCAAGTTCATCTAGATAGGGCCTAAACAAATCCCATGGGGTCTTCTTGACTCCGTATGGCACTAGAAGTAGCTAAACGACAACAACCCTACAAATTACCCCAAAGGTGTTTTGGATGTCAAAAATCAATTCGAGTACATGCCATGCCCAAAAGATCCAAGTAACCAAGTTCATCTAGTTTGTGCCTACACAGGTCCCATTGGGTCTTTTTGACTCCGTAAGGGATTAGAACTCCTAAAACGATTATAACTCCTAAAACGATTATAACACTCCAAATTATTATCCTAAACGTGTTTTGCGTGTCAAAAGTCAGTTAGAGTACATGTCATGCCCAAAAGATCCAAGTTTAGCCAAGTTCATCTAGTTTAGGCCTAAACACATCCCATTGGATCTTTTTGACTCCGTATGGCACTTGAAGAACCTAGAATGATTACAATATTTTAAATTCTTATCCCAAGCGTGTTTTGGGTGTTAAAAGTCAGGTCGAGTACATGACATGCCCAAAAGATCCAAATTTAGCCAAGTTCATCAAGTTCTGGCCTAAACACATCTTATTGGGTCTTTTTCAGTCCGTATGGCACTAGAAACACGTAAAATGACAACAAAAATCCATATGATTATCCTAAATGTGTTTTGGGTGTCAAAAGTCAGTTCAAGTACATGCTATGTCCCAAAGATCCAAGTTTAGCCAAGTTCATCTAGTTTGGGCCAAAACATGCCCCATTGGATCTTTTTTACTCCGTATGTCAGTACAACCACCTAAAATGACCACAACACTCCAAATTATTATCCCAAACATGTGTTTGGGTGTTAAAAGTTAGTTCGAGTACATGACATGCCTAAAAGATCAAAGTTTACCAAATTCAGTTTGGGCCTAAACACATCTCATTGTGTCGTTTTGACTCCGTATGGAACTAAAAACACCTAAAATGACCAAAACACTGCATATACTTATCCTGAATGTGTTTTGGGTGTTAAAAGTCAGTTCAAGTACATGTCATGCCCTAAAGATCCAAGTTTTGCCAAGTTCATCTAGTTTGGGCCTAAACACGTCCAATTGGGTCTTTTCGACTCTGTATAGCAGTAGAAGCACATAAAAGTACCTCCAAATCTTATCTCAAACATGTTTCTAGTGTTAAAAGTCAGTTCGAGTACAGACCATGCCCAAAAGATCTAAGTTTAGTCAAGTTAAACTTGTTTCGGATTAAATACATCCCATTGTCTTTTTAACTTTGTATGGCGCTTGAAGCCTCTAAAGGACCACAAACTTTAAATTCTTATCCCAAACTCATTTTGGGTTTTAAAAGTCAGTTCAAGTACACATGCCCAAAAGATCCAAGTTTAGCCAAGTTCATCTAGTTTGAGCCTAAACACATCCCATTAAGTCATTTTTAGTCTGTATGACACTAGAAGCACCTAAAACGACCACAAAACTCCAAATTCTTATCCCTAACATGTTTTGGGAGTCAAAAGTGAGTACGAGTACATGCCATGCTCATAAGATCCAAGTTTTGCCAACTTCATCTAGCTTAGGCCTAAACACGTCTCATTGGGTCTCTTTTACTTTTTATGCACTAGAAGCACTTAAAATGATCACAACAATCCAAATTCTTACCCTCAACGTGTTTTGGGTGTTAAAAGTCAGTTCGAGTATATGTCATACCCAAAATATCCAACTTTAGCCAATTTCATCTAGTTTGTGCGTACACACGTCCCATTGGTCTTTTTGACTCCATATGGTAGTAGAAACTCCTAAAATGACCATAACACACCAAATTCTTATCCCAAACATATTTTGAGTGTCAAAAGTCAGCTCCGGTACATGTTATGCCGAAAAGATCTAAGTTTAGCCAAGTTCATCAAGTTTGGTCCTAAACACGTCCCATTGGGACATTGTGACTCCGTATGCCACTAGAAGTAACTAAAATGAGAACATCACTCCACATTCTTATACCAAACATGTTTTGGGTGTAAATAGAAAGTTTGTGTACATGCCAGGCCCAAAAGATCCAAGTTTAGCCAAGTTCATTTAGTTTGGACTTAAACACATCCCATTGGGTTTTTTTGACTCTGTATGGCAATAAAAACACTTAAAATGACCACAACCCTTCAAATTCTTATCCCAAATTTGCTTTGGGTGTTAAAAGTCAATTCGAGCACATGACATGCCCAAAATATTTAAGTTTAGCAAGTTCATCTAGTTCGGGCCTAAACACATCTTATTGGGTCTAGAAACACCTAAAATGACCAAAAAAATCCATATTATCATCCCAAATGTGTTTTACGTGTCAAAAGTCAATTCTAGTACATGTCATGCCCAAAAGATGAAAGTTTAGCCAAGTTCATCTAGTTTGGGCCTAAACAGGTCCCATTGGTTCTTTTATACTCCGTTTGGCACTAGAAGCGCCTAAAATGACCAAAACCCTCCAAATTCTTACCCCAAATGTGTTTTGGGAGTCAAAAGTCAGTTTGAGTGCATGCAATGCCCAAAAGTCAGTTTGGGCCTAAACACGTTCCATTAGGTCTTTTTCAGTCTGTATGGCATTAGAAACACCTAAAACAACCAAAACACTTGCAATTGTTATCCAAAATGTGTTTTGGATGTCAAAAGTCAGTCCGAGTACTTTTTTTTTCGGTAAATTAAAAAATTGTATAAACCGAAGAAGAAACATACAAATATACAAGGGGCATACCCCAGGAAAAAGACACAAACAAAAAGGAACCAGCCAACACACAAGCTGGAGGCACCCAAACACTTACAGAAGATTACAAGAGATAACAGCCTAAAAAAACAGAAGAACCAAGCTTAATTGTCAAAAATAGAGGCATTCAATCCCCAGGCAAGCTGAATGATTTTGTTATCTTCAGTCACAGAAAATCCTTTAAGACTCAAAAATCTACCTTTAATGGCATTTCTAATGCAAGCCAAGACCACTTTCTTGTCCCTCATTTTGCCCTCAAAGACTCGATTATTTCTCTCTCTCCAGATATGATAGACAAACGAGCTGAACATAAGCTTCAACATAAGGCTCAAGAAGTAACCTTTCTTAACGTTCACAAGGAGCCAGGAGATAAGTTGATTCCAGTCCGAGTACTTGCCATGCCTAAAAGATCCAAATTAAGCCATGTTCATCTAGTTCGGGCCTAAACAAGTCCCATTGGATCTTTTTGACTTTATATGGTACTAGAAGCACCATAAACGACCGAAACACTCCAAAACTTATCCCAAACGTGTTTTGGGTGTCAAAAGTCAGTATGAGTACATGACATGCCCAAAAGATCCATGTTTAGCGAAGTTCATCTAGTTTGGGACTAAACACGTCCCATTGTATTTTTGACTGCATATGGCACTAGAAGCACCTAAAATGACCACAACACTCTAAATGCTTATGCCAAACGTGTTTTGGGTGTCAAAAGTGAGTCCGAGTAAATGCCATGCCCAAGATATCAAAGTTTTGCCAAGTTCATCTAGTTTGGGCCTAAACACCTTTTTGATCTCTATATATCACTAAAAACACCTAAAATGACCAAAACACTCTATATTCGTATCTGTAATGTGTTTTGGGTGTCAAAAGTGAGTTCGAGTACATGTCATGGCCAAAAGATTCAAATTTGGGTCTAAACACATCCCTTTGGGTCCTTCTGATTCCCTATGGCATTAGAAGTGCCTAAAACATCCAAAACACTCCAAATTCATAACCCAAACGTGTTTTGGGTGTCAACATTCAGTTTAAGTACATGACATACCCGAAAGATTCAAGTTTAGACAAGTTCACCTAGCTTGGGCCAAAACACGTCCCATTGGGTCTTTTTCATTCCGTATGGTACTAGAAACTCCTAAAATGACAAATTCTATCCCTTAGTTGTTTCTTTTCTTTATCTTCTCATAGTGTTTGATTTGTTTAGATCTTTTGGTTGTTGCTTGAAAATTTCAGATCTGTTTGTTAGTTTGATCAAGAACTGAAAGAGAAAACTAAGAGTAGTAAAAGGCAAGAGTGCATGAGATCATAAGAGGGTAAAAGCCTGATATATTGTGTGAAACACGAGAAAAAAAAAGAGTGAACCTCAAACTTTGAGTGTAAACACATGAGGGAGAGATTGTAAGGTCCTTAATTTTACCAATCAAATAAAAAGATTACAATGTTTAGAGAGAGAAGCTCTCCCTTCTCTCTAGAAACCAGGTGAGGCTTTTCTGTTGCTCCTCCTCTGGGAGGAGCTGAGCTTAGTTTCTAAAATGGTGAATGATGCTTATTTTGAAACCAAGACTCAGCAAGGTTCAAAGATCAGTAAGAAAAGTTCGGGTAAGATGAGATTTCAGTCTCATGAAGATGTTCTAAAGTTTAAAGGAGATGGGAGTTCGATGCTGGAAAACCCAGAAGTCAGAGTTGCTTCTAGCTCTTCCTTGGAGGAATCTCCAAGTTTGGATAAGACTTTAGCTATGGAGAACAAAGAAGTTGGTGAGAAGAAGGTGTGTGTTCGTGCACTAAATGTGGCAGAAGCACTTGCTGCTCGTATTAATGGAGATGACGAGGAACATGATACTTGTTTTGGCACCTTTAGCTACAACCTTAACTCACCAAATAAGGGAGGAAAGGTCCAAATGGCCATTAATGGCAATGATGAGGCTGCTTCTAGCTCTAATGAGGAGCAAATCAAAGGTTTGGATGAGCTCTCAATGTCTTGTGGGCACATTTCTTTGGTCCCTTCTTCTCAGGTACACAATGACTTGTTATTACTGGATTCTAGTGCTTTAAGGGTTCCTTCATCATTGGGTGGAGCCCCATGTTTTGTAAATGAAGCTTTTACAGGTGCTTCTAAGAACAAAGAGCATGTTCAGAAGCAAACAAGCTTTCCCTTGTCTGAAAAACTCAGGCAAATCACCAAGGGTTCTCTGGCCAAAGGAGGAGCACGAAGAAGAGAGATGATCAAGGGTGAAATCTTTTGTCCATTGGTCAATGAGGCTGTACTTGAGAGCCAATCAACTCCTGCCACCTCACCAATTCTAGCTAACCCTAGTTGTGCATGGAGTACAAACAATGACATGCATTCTGATCAAAAAGTGAAAGGACAAAAGCAAAAGGAGAAAGGACACCTACTCTTGCATACCTTGGGCAACAACAAAGCTAAAACTTTGCTTGCAAGGACAGACAGCCTGCCCCAAAACCCGGAGCAAGGACAATCTGTCTTAATTGTGGCTGTACCTGAAGATAAAGGTGATTTGACATTGCCTTTGCCCAAGACATCCTTGGAGCACGTTTTAGGTACCCTTGTACTACCACCTATGCATGGATATGACTCCTCCACGTCAGCTCCATCAAGGACAGACAGCCTGCCCCAAAACCCGGAGCAAGGACAATCTGTCTTAATTGTGGCTGTACCTGAAGATAAAGGTGATTTGACATTGCCTTTGCCCAAGACATCCTTGGAGCACGTTTTAGGTACCCTTGTACTACCACCTATGCATGGATATGACTCCTCCACGTCAGCTCCATCAAGGACAGACAACCTGCCCCAAAACCCGGAGCAAGGACAGCCTCTCTTAATTACAGTTGTACCTGAACATAAAGGGGATTTGACCTTGCCTTTGCTCAAGACATCCTTGGAGCATGTTTCAGGTACCTTTGTACTACCACCTAAGCATGGAAAGGACACCTCCACGTCAGCTTCATCTTCTCCAACAGCTCGAAAACCTCATTCATCCATTTTTCCAGAATACAATCAAGTAGTTGATGATCTTGAGTTATATGCTTTTACTCAGGGGTTTAGACGAAATTGTGAGTATTATCCTTCCCCCAAACCTTTGGAACCTTTAAAGAATAAGGAGGTGGCTGCTAAGGGTATTTCTGAAACCCTTAAGGGCAACACTATCTACCATAAACTTTGTGAAGCTTCACCTAAAGCTCAACAAAAGGATGGATCTTGGGCTGATAAAGTTAAGAGAAACCAACCTAGTAGGTTTGAGCTTGAGTTTCAGGAGTCTACAATTTATGAAGAACATAGGGTCATTGTAAAGCTCCCTGACTTTGTTACCAAAGACAGCTTTGCCAAATGGGAGACTTGTTTGGTTGGCTATTTTGTGGGTAAAACAGCTCCATTACACTTGGTTAAGAGGATTGCGTTGCAGCTTTGGAAAGGGAGAGGTCTCCTTGATGTTCAAGCTTCCAAAGGACTCTTCTATTTCAAATTTGATAACTTAGAACATCGAGATTATTTCTTTAAAGATGGACCTTGGCATTTGTTAGGGAAACCTCTTATTCTTCAACCATGGGAGCCTAATGTCAAATTCACAAAGGAAAAGTTAGCTAAGATCCCCATTTGGGTGAAACTTTGGAATGTTCCCCTTGAGTTGAGAACCTCTGAAGCTCTAAGCTACATTGCTAGTGCAGTGGGTAAACCCCTATACTCGGATCACTTGACTGCAAAAGGAGTGAAAAGAGACTTCGCTAGAATCTGTGTTGAGATTTCAACCAAGTCAAGAATCCTTAAGCATCTTGATATTGATCTTGGTATTGAAGGATGGGATCCAATTGATGTTTTTGTAGAGTATGAGGGCCTACCAAAGAGGTGTGACAAGTGTGATATCTTTGGTCATGATTGTGATTTCATCCAGCAAGCTAAAACACTTTCTCCTAATCCCCAAGCTACAGCCCCATCTCTACCACAATCCAACCCTAGCTCCACCTCAAACTCCCCAAATCACTCCTCTCCCTCATCCCCCACACATTCCACCCCAAAACAATCCCCCATTTCTCCCTCACTTCTCCCAAACACCACTCCCTCAACCCATTTGGATGATGACAGTGGCTGGATTGAGATTCCATCCAAGAGATCAAGGAAGAAAATCAACTCAGAAGTGGGACTTGAATTGGCCTTAGTGCTAGACCAAGACATAGTTGAAGCTTCCCCACTAAGGGTGGAACCTATTGAGCACTCAACTGAGGAAGAAGAGGATAATCTTGCTGTCGTGAGCAAGAACCAAGAGCTTTCCACCCCTTCACCTTCTCTAAACACTTCCAGCTCAAGCAAAAGGAGAAAGAAGAAGAAGAAGAAGAAGGTCAATGGCACACCACACCCTGCAAAGGGTAGAGATAAAGGAGTTGCAGCTAGTGGAGAAACCCACAACCCACCCATTCATGTTTAATCTTGCTACTTGGAACATTAGGGGGCTCAATGACTCCTTAAAACAAGCTGCTGTGAGGAAGCTTTGTAAGAATTCCAATCTTTCTCTTTGTTCTTTACTTGAAACTAAAGTGAAAAACTTTAAATTCACTAATCTTGCTAAGGCCATTTTTCCTAATTGGGAGGTGGTAGCAAACTACAATTTTGCTGCAGGGGGTAGAATTTGGGTTGCTTGGGACCCAAAAGTACTTGATGTAATAGTTTTGGATACTACTGACCAAGTTTTATTTTGTAAGCTTACTATTAAGCATTCTAATGTTGTATGTTATATCACATTCGTATATGCTTCAAATTCTAAAGTGATCAGGAAGAAGCTTTGGGAATCCTTGTGCTCCCACCACTCACTCACTTCTCATGCCCCATGGCTTATCACCGGAGATTTCAATGTTATTGCCTCCCCTAGTGAGAAATCAGGAGGAGCTAAGGGATGGGATGATGGCATCTTTGACTTCAACAAATGCACTTTCACTATTGAGGTTGAGGACCTTGCATACTCAGGTTGTCAATTCACATGGTCAAACAAGCATAATGATGGAACCTTTATTATGTGTAAGTTGGATAGAGCCATGGCAAATATTCACTGGATGGACTCGTTCCCTGACACAAAGTGTCTCTTTGCTCCTCCCGGCATCTCTGATCACAGTCCAATTGTCTTACAAATGGAGAAGGACTCCTATAAACCAAGAGTAAGCTTCAAGTTTTTTGAGTTTTGGTTTGAAAGAGAAGGGTTTTGGCAGCTTTTGGATAGAGTTTGGGGGGCTGAGATTTCAGGGACAGCAATGTTTAGGCTCTGTAAGAAGCTTAAGGCACTCAAAGGTGAACTGAGGAGGTTCAACCAAAGATTTTGCAGTGATCTTCCTTCTAGAGTTAAATTGGCTGAAGCACACATGGAGTCAATTCAAAACTTGTTGGGAAATGACCCTTTAAATGCATTGTTACAGGCTCAGGAGAGAGATGCATGCTCCAAATTCTTTGAGCTTAGACATGCTGAAGAGAGCTTCTACAGGCAGAAGTCAAGAGTACAGTGGCTTCAGTTGGGTGATCAGAACACTTCTTTCTTTTTTCAAAGTATGAAAAAGAATAGATTCAAAACCAGGATTACACACCTGGACAACCAAGGCTCTCTACTTACTTCCCATGAGGAGATCCAGGATCATATATTAGATTACTACAAAAATCTCTTGGGTACACCAAATGAAGAAATGGGAGTCAATTGGAGTATACTTGATTGTGCTTTGCCAAGAAAGCTTGGACCTGATCAGGCTGTACCTTTGGCTCTTCCCATTGAAGAAAATGAGGTCAAGCAAGCTATTTTCAGTATGGGAAGTGGCAAAGCTCCTGGACCAGATGGTTTTTCAGCTGGGTTCTTTAAGAAAGCATGGCATGTGGTGGGTGGGGATGTAACCAAAGCTGTTTTGGAGTTCTTTACTACAGGTAACCTCCTAAAAGAGGTTAACTCAACTGCAATCACCTTAATACCAAAAGTCCCTAATCCCACTAGTATTGGGGACTTTAGACCTATCTCTTGCTGCAATGTAGTCTACAAGTGCATCACAAAAATACTTGCTGAAAGACTCAAGCTTGTATTACCCAACATCGTAAGTCAGAACCAAAGTGCTTTTATCCCAGGAAGGAGAATGGCTGACAATATTTTTCTCTCCCAAGAATTACTTAGAAGCTACCATAGATCACTTGGTTTGCCAAGGTGTGCTCTCAAGGTGGACCTTAAGAAAGCCTATGATAGTGTGAACTGGTCACTAATAGGTAAAGCTTTTCAATGCCTTGGCTTCCCAAATGTTTTCATTTCTTGGGTCATGGAGTGCCTTTCTTCTCCCTCATACTCAGTGAATATAAATGGTGAGCTGCATGGTTACTTTAGGGGTGCTAAAGGAATTAGACAAGGGGATCCAATCTCTCCTTACATCTTTGTCATCATCATGGAGGTCTTGACAGGGATCTTGAGCTTTGCAGCCAAACACTCAGAGTTCCAGTTCCATTGGAGGTGCAAAGAGCTTAACTTAGTTAATCTGTGCTTTGCTGATGACCTACTCTTATTCTGTAAAGGAGACAAAAAAAGCGTGCATGTGCTTAAGGAAGCTTTGGCCATTTTCCAAGAGCTATCAGGGCTTCAACCAAATATTTCAAAGAGTCAACTGTTCTTATCAGGGGTGAGCACAGAGATGTCTTCTATCATTCATGCTGAACTGGGTTTTACAGAAGGGTCTCTTCCAGTTAGATATCTTGGTGTCCCACTCATTACAACCAAGCTTACCAAATCAGATTGTCAAGGTTTGGTTGACAGACTCACTATGAGAATCAGTTCTTGGGAATCAAAGTATTTGTCTTATGCTGGAAGACTCCAACTTATCAAGTCTGTCCTTATGGCTATGGTCAACTTTTGGAGTGGTCTCTTCATTCTCCCTAAAAGAGTGGTGAAGACAGTCCAATGCTTGGTAAGAAATTTTCTATGGAATGGCCAAGATACTAAAGCTTCTGGGGCCAAGGTAGCTTGGGCAGACCTATGTTTTGACAAGGTACAAGGTGGGTTGGGCCTTAGGGATTTGGTTCTAGCTAATGAAGTTGCTATAGCCAAACACTTATGGTTCTTGCTACTCCCTTCTAAAAGATCACTTTGGAAAGATTGGTGTCAAACATACCTAATCAGAAAGAGTTCAATTTTCTTGGTTTCCATTCCTTCAAACCCATCTTGGGTTTGGAGAAAGCTTCTCAAGCTCAGGAGCAAGTTTCTGCCCTTTTGCTCTATAACTATTGGAGATGGTACTACTGTGAAGCTTCTTACAGATAATTGGCATCCTCTAGGTGTCCTTTGGGCCAGATTTGGGCAAAGACTTTTGTCAGGAACTTCTTGGACTATGGACTCTATGGTGAGTGTTGTCATTCAAGACAATCAATGGCATTGGCCAACTTCAAACACCTTTGAGTTTCTTGAGATTAGAAGTGTTCCAATTCCTCCTCCTCAAGCTCAACGACAAGATGTTTGGAAATGGAGTTCAAGTCAGAATGGAGATTTCTCTCTAAGTCTAACCTATAAGGCACTGTCCCCTACAAGACAACCGGTTAAGTGGGCAAAGGTGATATGGTTCTCTAAACACATCCCAAGGTGCAGCTTTATCTCTTGGTTGGCTTTGAGAAACAAACTTTCCACTAGAGATAGGGTTGCACAATGGGACCAAACACCAGGGTTTTCTTCTGATTGTGTGTGTTGTGTTGGCTACCAGGGGACACATGAGCATTTTTTTATCAATTGTTGTTATGCAGCCAGAGTATGGGCCACACTTGTGAACAAATGTGATCTACACTGCCAGGTTAGGGATTGGGATCAGTTTGTAGATTGGATGCTAGCTAATGCAACAGGGAAGTCACTCAAAGGAGTCCTAGTTAATCTAGCTTTTACTTCCTTCATCTATTATATATGGAGAGAAAGAAATGCAAGGATTTTTGAAGGCAAAATCAGAGATTCCAAGATCCTAACTGAAGCTATTTCACAATTAGTCAGATTAAGGCTTTGGGATTCGAAGTGTTTTGGCACTAATGATACTAATCTACGTTTAGTGGATAGATGGGGTCTTAACCCAAGCATTTTGTAAACCTTTGCTGTCTTATGAAGCATTGATATCTAATTTCAGTACTTTACATATTACCAGTTTAATTTCCGTGCAGATCTTAAGCCTCTAATCAGGCTCTAATTTTGTACTTTCTGGGGTATGCCCCTTGTACATGTGTAAGTATCTTTTGGTTTATACAATTTGTTTACCCAAAAAAAAACTCCTAAAATGACCGAACCACTGCAATTCTTATCCCTAACGTATTATAGATGTCAAAACTCAGTTCGAGTACATGACATGCCCAAAAGATCAAAGTTTAGCGAAGTTCATCTGTTTGGGCCTAAACACGTCTCATTGGTCTTTTTACTCCATATAAAACTAGAATCACCTAAAACAGCCACAAAACTACTAATTCTAAAGCCAAATGTTTTTTGGGTGTCAAAAGTAAGACTGAGTACATGCCATGCCCAAAAAGTCCAAGATTAGCCAAGTTTTTCTACTTTGGATCTAAACACGTCTCATTGGTCTTTTTCACTCCTTATGTAAGTGAAGCACCTAAAATGACAAAAACACTTCAAATTCTTATCCCAAACATGTTTTGGGATGCCCAAAAGATCCAAGTTTAGCTAAGTTAATCTAAATTGAGCCTGAACACGACCCATTGGGTCTTTTTTACTCTATATGGCACTAGAAGCATCCAGAATGACCACAACACTCCAAATTCATATCCCTAATGTGTTTTGGGAGCCAAAAGTTAGTTCGAGGACATACCATGCCTAAAAGATCTAAGTTTAGCCAAGTCTATCTAGTTTTGGTGTAAACATGCCCGATTGGGTCTTTTTGACTCCGTATGGCACTAGAAGCACCTAAAATGACTCCATATTATTATCCTGAAAGTGTTTTGGGTGTCAAAATTCAGTTCGAGTTCATGTCATGCCCAAAAGATCCAAGTTTAGCCAAGTTCATCTAATTTGGGCCAAAACATGTCCCATTGGGTCTTTTTGATTTCGTATGGCACGAGAAGCACCTAAATTGATCACAACAATCCAAATTCTTATCTCAAATATGTTGTGGGTGTTAAAAGTCAGTTCGAGTACATGCCATACCCAAAAGATCCATTTTTAGCCAAGTTCATCAAGTTTAGGTCTAAACACGTCCCATTGGGTCTTTTGGACTCTGTATGGAATTAGAAGCACTTAAAATGACCACAACACTCCAAATTCTTATCCTCAAACATGTTTTGGGTGTTCAAAGACAATTCGAGAACATTCCACGTCCAAAAGATCCAAGTTTAGCCAAGTTCATCTAGTTTGGGCCTAGAGATGTCCCATTGGGTCCTTTTGACTTCGTATGACACTAGAAGCACCTAAATTGACCAGAACAATCCAAATTCTTATCTCAAAGCATGTTTTGGGTGTTAAAAGTTAGTTCGAGTACATGACATGCCCAAAAGATATAAGTTTAGCCAAGTTCATCTAGTTCCGGCCTAAACACATCTTATTGGCTCTGGCTCTAGAAACACCTAAAATGACCAAAACAATCCATATAATTATCCCGAACTTGTTTTGGGTGTCAAAAGTCAATTCTAGTGCATGTCATGCCCAACAGATGAAAGTTTTGCCAAGTTCATCTAGTTTGGGCGTAAATAGGTCCCATTGGTTCTTTTATACTCCGTTTGGCACTAGAAGCACCTAAAATGTTCACAACACTTCAAATTGTTATCCCAAACGTGTTTGGGGAGGTAAAAGTCACTTCGAGTACATGACATGCCCAAAAGATCCAAGTTGAACCAAGTTCATCTAGTTTGGGCCTAAACACGCCCCATTAGGTCTTTCTCAGTCCGTATGGCACTAGAAACCTAAAATCACCAAAACACTCCAAATTATATCTCAAATGTGTTTTAGGTGTCAAAATTCAGTTCGAGAATATGCCATACCCAAAAGATCGAAGTTTAGCCAAGTTCATCTAATTTAGGCCTAATCACGTCCCATTCGGTTTTTTTGAGTCTATATGGCACTAGAAGTACCTAAAACGCCCAAAACACTCTAAATTCTTATCCCAAACGTGTTTTGGGTGTCAAAAGTCGGTTCAAGTACATGAATTTCCCAAAAGATCCATGTTTAGCGAAGTTCATCTAGTTTGGGCCTAAACACGTCCCATTGGGTCTTTCTATATGCGACTAGAAGCACCTAAAATGACCGAAACACTCCAAATTCTTTTCCCAAACGTGTTTTGTGTGTCCAAAGTCAGTTTGAGTACATGGCATGCTTAAAAGATCCAAGTTTAGCCAGGTTCATCTAGTTTGGGCCTAAACATGTTCCATTGGGTCTTTTTTAGTCCGTATGGCACGAGAAACACCTTAAATGACCAAAACGCTCCAAATTATTAACCCAAATGTGTTTTAGGTGTCAAAAGTCAGTTCAAGTACATGACATGCCAAAAATATCCTAGTTTAGCCAAGTTCATCTAGTTTGGGCCTAAAAATGTCCCATTGGGTCTTTTCCACTCCGTATGATATTAGAAGTACCTAAAATGACCACAACACTCTAATATATTATCGCAAATGTGTTTTGGGTGTCAAAAATCAGTTCGACTAGATGTCATCTAGATTGGGCCTAAACAAGTCCCATTGTATCATTTTGACTCCGTATGGCACTAGAAGCACCTAAAATGACCACAACACTCTAAATTATTATCTCAAATATGTTTTGGGTGTAAAAGTAAGTTACAGTACATGTCATGCTCAAAATATCCATGTGTAGCCAAAATCATCTAGTTTGGATTTAAACACGTCCCATTGGGTCTTTTTGATTCCGTATGATACTAGAAGCAGCTAAAATCACCATAACACTACAAATTCTTATCTCAAATGTGTTTTGGTCAATTCGTTTTGATCTTTTAGTCAATTCGTTTACATGCCATGCCCAAAAGATCCAAGTTCATTTAGTTTGAGCCTAAACTCGTCCCATTGGGTCTTTTTGACTCTCTATGGCACTAGAAGCACCTAAATTCACCACAACACCTCAAATTCTTATGCCAAACGTGCTTTGGGTGCAAGTCTAGCCTTGTATTTATCAATTGATCCATCAGCTTTTATTTTTCGTTTGAAAATCCACTTGTAACTCAAAGGTTTACAACCTGGTGGAAGATCCATAAGTTCAGAAATATTATTTACAAAATGGAATCAATTTCACTCTTTATGGTCTCTTTCCACAAAGAACCTCCATTGGAGTTCACATCTTTATTGAAAATTTTTTGTTCACTTTCAATCATGTAGGTTAGAAAATCAGGACAAAAAACTTTTTCTATACTTGCTCTTTTACTCCTTCTTGGTTCTACCTTGACTTCTTCATCTTGGTCCTGACTATCTTTTTCGTCTATAATCTCAAGAAGTATTTTTGAAGATCTTGGTTCTTCATTGAATTTGTAAAAATATATATGCTAAAAAAAGATGAATTCCTAGACTCTATTATCGTGTTCTTGTGGATCACATGACTGTTAGATTCATATGCAAGGAAGCGGTATGTAATACAGTTATTTGCATAACCATGAAAATGCATCGACATTTTTTTGTCACGTCTTCACCCTTTTTGGTGTAGGTGCCATCAATTTAACGAGGCATCCCAACATTCATAAGTATTTGTATGAAGGTTTTTTACTTTTCCATAACTCGTATAGTGTCTTATCCTCTTTCTTTTTTGGTATATCATTCAAAAGATAGTTAGCTGTCAAAATGTCTCCACCCCACATGTCTTGAGGTAATCCAGAACTGATCAACACCAGTGGACTGAGGTGAATAAAGTGATGTGGTTTCATGTATAATCATATGTTGAAGATAAATCTCAACAAAATGGTGATTCATACTTTCAAGATATGATTTTTATGCTCACAACACTAGTGGACTGAGGTGAATAAAGTGATGTGGTTTCATGTATAATCATATGTTGAAGATAAATCTCAACAAAATGGTGATTCATACTCACCACCTCGATCACTTCTTAATAGAATCTTCTTATTAAGTTGATTCCCAACTTCATTTTTATAGAGAATAATTTTTTCTATAACTTCATCCTTGTTTTTTAACAAATATATATAACAATAATTTGTGCTATCATCAACAAAAGTAATAAAAAACTTATTAGCACCTCTTGTTTGTACAAATTTTAAATCATTGTGAATTAAATCAAGTGATTTATTGTTTCTTTCAATACTTTGGAATGATGACCTCGTTAATTTTGGTTCGACACAAGTTTCACACTTGTGATTGAAATTAATATAAAATGACGGTATATGATCAAAATTAATTAATTTACACAAAATATCATAATTAACATGCCCTAGTCTACCATACCATAAATTGGAAGACTCAAGCAAGTAAGTAGAAGAACTAGTTTTATTAATATTGGGTTTGACCAAAGTCATTACATTCAGCTTAAATATTTCATCACTCATACAACCCTTATCAACATACATTTCACTCTTAGATAAAACAATCTTGTTTCACTCAAATACCATATGAATTTCATGGTTATTTAGTATTGAACTAGACACAAGGTTATTGCTGATTCCAGGAACATATATGACTTTGATCAGAGTCAATTCCTTCCCGAAAGTCATCATCAATACCATTTCTCCTTGGTCTTTGATCTCAGAGATGGCCGAGTTCCCTATGAACAACTTCTCTCCATGCTTTTATAGTCTCGAAGGTAGAGAACATCCGTCGATTAGAGCACACATGGTGGGTAGCTCCATTGTCGATCCATCATGCCTTTAGATTTGGTTCAACCATGTTGACCTCAGAGACCACTGTTGAGAGGTTGATGTCTAAAACGCCTCGGGCAATGTTTTCAATCACATTAACCACCTTGTTTCTCTTTGGTAATCTACATTTAGAAATTTTTTTACCCAACTTGTCACAATTATAGCACATGCCTTGTAATTTGGTTTCTTTGAAGTCCTTCCTTTAACTCCTAGCTTATTTTAATCATTTCCTTTGTTGTTGGTTTTCTTAGTTTTAGATCCTTGACCATGCTCCACTATGTTTGCCTTGTTGTAGTAACAGGATTTAGCCCACTTCTTTTGGATAACCTATTATCTTCTTCGATTTGAAGTCAAATAATAAGGTCCTCGATGCTCCTTAGCTTTTGTTTGTGCATGAGATAGTTTTGAAATTCTCCCATGTAGGAGGTAATTTCTCAATAATTCAAGCCACTTGAAATGATTCTTCTAGCATCATCCCTTCAGCATGAATCTCGTGGAAAATAATATGAAATTCTTGCACTTGACTGATCACCATTTTGGAATCCACCATTTTAAAATCTAGGAAGCGGCATACGATAAATTTCTTGGTGCACGCATCTCAGTATTGTACTTTCGTTTAAGAGATTCCCATAGCTCCTAAGTTATTTTCTTGTCAGAATAAATATTATAGAAAGAATCAACAAGACCATTCAGAATGTAATTTTTACATAAATAGTCAGAATGTTTCCAAACATCAATAGCACTGATCGTTTGAAAATCATGTTCATCGTTATTGAGCTTAAGAGCTTCTTCAACCAAGCATTTTGCTAGATTTAGGGTGGTTAGATAGAAGAACATCTTCCGCTACCACATTTTGAAATTTAAACCATTAAATTTCTCAAGTTTCCCCCATGAGAAATAGGCAGAGGCATTGATGTCATACGGGCCGCATGGGTCACAGCAGGGTTCCACACACTGAGGTTTGGGATTTGAGCCCTAACAGTAGGGTTCTGTCATTGGCTTTTAGTAGTATGATTCGATACGATATTATTGTTGGTTTCAGTTGTCATATTTCTTTATCTGAAATATAAACTGGAAGGGTGTCAACACTTTGAAAATTATGTTATTTTATTGAAGATGAAAATATGCTAATTTCCAAATGATTTCTAAAATAAACCAAATAGCACTTTTACAAATAACTGTCAAAACAGACTGGTGGGGTTCCAAAACCTAATCCAGGACTATCTCTCTCGACATTATTCAATTTCCAGATAATTGGAGGGACTAGTCCTCTTAAATTCTGATTTCCTAGATAGAACTTCTCTTTATAGTTACTTCTAATTTAAAAATTTTGAAGAATATTAAAAAATATATATTTTAGGTTGAAAAGCGAAATAATTTCTAAAAATTAATCCTATAACGCAATAATTTGAATAGAAATAATTGTTTTAAGATTGTTAGAAATAATGTATTGCATTTTAAGATTAAATGAAAAATACTGTAATATAACAATTACAAAAATACCAACATAAATAATATAATTATGAAAATTATCAATGTAAATAATATTATATGAACAACATAGCAGTAATATAAAATTAATGAGAAATACAAAAAATTTAAACCAAATCTTGTTTTCACAGTTTCCTTAAAACAGTTACGCCCCATTACTTACGGTACTAAAGGTTGATAACAACTATGTTTCTCAAGATAAAACAGTTGAAGGTAGCTGAAGAGCACCCGACATCACCACATTGTTGAATTAACTTGTTTGAATTCTACCACCAGCGTGATGACTCATGAACCAATACTCAGACCAAGACTCAAACCAAAAGTCGAACAGAGACTAGAACTTAACCGAGACAGAAACCAAACTGAGACTGAAAATGAACTGAGACTAGACTAGTCCTCACACAAAAAACTCAAACCAACTAGCTTCTACAAAGAAAAAGAGATTAAACAAAGAGAGAAGAGAAGAAGATTTTTCTTTTTGGTGTGAAAAAATGAGAATGTGAACACCTCGTTTATAGTATTCATGGGGAGAGCCATAAAAAAGCCATTTACCACAAAAAAATGTGTTTTTCCCTTATTTTAAAAAAATGTTTTGGGCCTTTATTTACATAGAATATTCCATTCCACGTATATTCTAGTGACTTTTGAGCTTCTTTGAAGAAGAAAAAATAAAACTAGAGCAAAGGCGGTCCATATAGGGGCGGGCTTTTCGGACCAGCATTCGTGCCCGCAAGACGTGTAGGTGCACTCAAGCCGCATGCCGAACCGGGCTAGGATTTGCACCCCCTGGCACGAGAAAGAGCCTCTATGCTTATCAAGTCACAAACATTTATTCAAGCATCTCTATATATACCATTTTAATTACTCTCATTCCAATGTGAGATTTTCACAATTTTCACATATTTTTTTATTACATTTAACTCACTTTGGGTGACAATTTCTCACACATCCCAAAACCAATTAGATAAATTAATAGTCGATTTCGATGTACTTATGAAGCAGAACTCAAATATTCAAATACCATACACTATTACATAGTGAGTCCTACCTAAAAATTAGCTCAAATTTGATCCATAGAAATGGTACTACTTAACACCCAATGTCCAACACTATATCTATAATAATTAATGTATTAAAAGTGGAGAAATGATGAGAATCATTTTTAGATGATTTAGAATCCTTTTAGGATGATTTTATCCACTCATCATTGATACATTACTGAAAATAACTTTCTAATTTACATGTGACATTTGATAATTAGTTACTTTTAAGATTATAATAATTGATCAAAGTAGGAATTAATTTTTTTTATTTTACTCACATGTTTAATGAGTTTGCAAAAAAGTCATTAATAAATAATTTTTAATTTGATAACTTCAAATGAATTATAGTAAACTATTTAAGAAGCTACAGAGAAAGCTACAATTTTCTACTAATTAAAGTGAAAGTGAGTTATCTCTATAAAATTTAAATAATAAAATTTAAGTAGAATTCAATTATCACTCTTTTAGATACTTTTAGTTATACAATATTTTATATGTCAGTAAATACATATGTCATCTAAATATAACTAGAGAAAATTGACAAACAAACAATTAAATTTCCAATACAACAAAAATAGAAGAAAACCAATTTTAAGAGAAAACATCCTTTTAAGGTCAACGCATCAAACTTCCTTATAGTTCGATTTTATTCTATGAACATCTCTTTTATTTTCAATAATTACACGAAACTATCTTACTTTTAGGGATCATTTGATTCGCGTAATCTAAAATAATCATCGTAATTCAATTGTTAACAATTCAATCATGTGTAATTCAATTATTTATAAAATATGATTGTCATGTTTGATTGTTCATGGTAATCTATGAAGTGATAAGTGATAATTTATGATTTCTATATTTAGTATAACTTTATTTTTAAAACCCTTTTAGCTATATATTATTAAAAAAATTGAGGTGTGAATTTAACATTAATTTTTATTAATACTTAAATAAATTACTAATGCTAGACTAAATTTTAAAAAAGTTCATTTTAATTAAATTAATAAAATAAGAGATATAATGAAAAAATATTTTGACCTTAAATTTTAACATTAATTTTTATTATTTTTATATTAAATAAATTAATAATGCTAAATAAAGTTAATTTTAATTAAATTAATAAATGAGAGAGAAAGTGATAGAAAGAAGTGGCTTTTGTTTTATTTCATATGAGAGTAAGAAAGTAATTTTGTTTGAAATTAGAATTGCAATTACATTGTAATTTAGGAATGCTTCCATTTCCTGCTACAATTCAATTGTCTCAAAAGATTACAAACTAAGATATATACAAATTAGCATTGCAGCCTAATTTAAGGATTACTCTAAATAAACATGGTAATTTAATTATAAGTGGATTATAATAGAATTACAAAAGAGGATAGCGCGAACCCAACGATCCAACGATCATATACTAGTCTTCAGTTTATATCTCACTATTTGCTGATCCAACGATCATATACTTGATACTTCATTCAATAAAAGGAAAAAGATATTTTGTCCATATTTTGCAACACTTATATTTATACTTTATAGTATATGTTGCTGAGAAAAATATGTTAGCATCGACTGTCGAGGAGACCACCACGCGTCGCTTGATGATTCGTCCAGGGGTCTACGAAAATCAAGAATGATCGTGAAAGAAGTGGGTAGAGCACCGGGGGTGCCCCTCCTAATGCACTTAAACGATCAAGTTAGTAGAGTGTTTAGAGAAAAATAACAGTGTCGAGAATTGCATACCATTTAATAGGGATCATCATATATTTGTAATTATTTTCTATATCAGTCACACATCCCGGCTCAGTGTTTCTTCCTCCTTATTCTGATAAGAAATAAAGATATTTATGGAGTATATATCCCTAATCAGGATATTTTGGTTATCATCTTATCCACTTTAACATCCATTGAGATTGTCTTATAGAAGTGTTGTGTACCTATCATTTCCTTATATGACTAATTATCATATTTTTGTTGTGTCGG
Source organism: Datisca glomerata (assembly GCA_003255025.1). Classification (NCBI taxonomy): domain Eukaryota; kingdom Viridiplantae; phylum Streptophyta; class Magnoliopsida; order Cucurbitales; family Datiscaceae; genus Datisca; species Datisca glomerata. The sequence goes on from QANY01001798.1 coordinate 65,167, forward strand.
AGAAATGATCTTGGCTATCTAGAATTGACGCGATCCTAGGTATGAGAGGACCTCGATCATCCACATGACCATGGAGTGTAAGCGTAGGTGGAGTCGTGTCCATCACCCCAGACGTGGCCTCAGACGTGGAGGGTGCCCCGGTCATTATGGTGACCTAGGTCAAGGAAGAGTTCTCAGTTTGGACATAATGCGTGCCTTCTCTTGGAATGGGAGTATTGGGCATTGCTCAGAAATATTATTGAATGATCCTTTCTCGGAAATATTATTGAGTGGTCCTAAGCCTGGCTGTATGTTCTGGAGGGAGCCATGTGCTTTAACCTAAGATTACGTCTCTGCATTTGATCGAGTGTCAAGCATACGCTATGGCGCTGTGGTTACCAAGTACAAGAGTTTGTGCCCAAATATCTAAGTATTTGATGCGGATTCATGATGGCGTCTCAAAGCATCTTATGTTTGAGCTGGTTTTTCTCATTTTTGTCAATTTATTCTTGGTAAAAAGGTTGTCATCTTGATCAATATTGGATTTCTTCATTTAAAAATGTGGTCCAGGTTTGTGTGAGTTGCTCCACGTAATCATCAGAATCGAGTCCCTATTATTTTCATCTAGCGGTCAGTCGGCTTGAGTTGGATCGGTGGTCATCACAACAAAAATTTTACACCTTCGTCTAAACGTATCATGAGGACTTGGTGTTAGGAACTGATTCCTTTGATCTAATGTAGGTGATAAGATGGTCAGTCCGTTGGGATTGCTTCACTATGAGGTTGACTTAATGTTGTGACGTTATTGGGTCTTCTCAAGGATATTTTGAAAAATCCTACGTTGCATTCTCGTGCTGATCCATGCTTGACCATGTATCCAATACATTACTTTGGCATCACATGTCTCACGGTGGATGATGGAAATATTACACTCTATGGTATGCATCCCGAGGGTTCATCTTGCAATCCAGACTTACATTTTTAGACACTAAAAATGTTCATTGACTTGATTGGTCCTTTCACCCTATGTAGAATATTCCAAAGCCACGAACTATTAGAGTGGTCCTTTCACCCTATGTAGAGTCTTTTCTCCTAGTCATCTTAGGTGAGTAGGAGGCCTCGATGGCCAGGGCCTTTATCGATGTCTTTCATCCGAGCATCTCCTGTACTCAGGTGGTCTTTTCTTAGTCTTGGAGAATATATGTCCATGGTCAGATGATTCGTGCAATGATGTAAAGGTCTTCCCATCCTATCTGTGATTACCCACTATGTAATCTTGGATATTTTGACGCGGTCCCCTATTGTGAATATTTCAAAGCATCTAGTGCGTGAGTCATTGTTTTCCCATTATTGTCTTTTTCCTTGAGTTGTGCCTTGATATATAACTAATGAGGGGGTTCATACAACTATGCTCATTCGTCTGAGGTACCCTTAAATGTGGGTCCAGACTATTAATACTTACCATTGATCGATCTACGTCCGACTCTAGAAGGAACCCAACCGTCATAGTCCTCCCGATATCTGCTTCAATGCCAAGGCTAGAGTTGCCATGGCATCTGCATGGGTATTCTTTGCTTGGGGTAGCTGCTCTATGGAGCATTCTTTTAATTCTACCTTCAATTCTAGAACTTTACTCTGATATGCCCCCATCATTGTGTCTTACCTGAAAATCTTCATTGACTTGATTAAATATCAACTGAGAGTCATTGAATACCCTCATATGTTTTACCCACAAGTCCTTAGCTAGCCTCCTACATGTGACCAGAGCTTCATACTCGGCTTCACTGTTCGATGTCATGAAGGCGAAGCTTATCACCCTTTCCAGTTATGGTCTCCTATGTTGTTTTGAGTATCAATCTAGATCTGCACCCGCATGCATTTGCTGAGCCATCCACGTAGAGTGCATGTTCCATGTCTGAGGGTTCTTTTCCCGTGCCTCTATCCATCATGTCATCTTTTGTGAGATCTTCAGTACAACATAACTCCTCATTCTCTTATGATGGCGTTATTTCTATCACAAAGTCAGCAAGTACTTGAGCCTTGATTGCAGTCCAAGATTCGTATCTTATGTCAAACTCACCTAACTCTAGAATGCACTTCATTAGCCTACCAAACGTCTTTAGTTTGTGCAAAATGGACCTTAGTGGATTTGAGGTTCTTATCACTTCCATCGTCTTCCCCAAGTACTCTTGGAACGTCTTGTTGACTAAATATTGATAGGTGGTTCATGCGCACTTCATTCTGAACAACATAACTTTGTAGCACTATAAGTCCTCCTCTCAAGAAAAAAGATATCTTCTTTTCGTCTGAGTAAGGCATGGGTATCTGATTGTACCCAGAGTAGGTGTCCATGAGATTGAGCATCTCGTGCACCCGCTGTAGCATCCATCAATTGATTAATTTACAAAAGACGGAAGTTGTCCTTCATGCATGCTTTCTTTAGGTTTGTAACGTCTATATAGATCCTCCACTTTTCATTATTCTTCTTTACTACCACGACGTTGGCAAGCCAGTTAGGGTAGTCGACTTTTTAGGTCTCGATATTCATGCTTAATATCTTCTCAGAGCACTTGTGTAATCTGTGACTTTTCAGTTCTTAATAGTTATGCTCATTTTCTCGTGGGAACATTTGCGTAATTAGTGACCTATCAGGTTTTCATAATCATTATTGATCTTTCATGGGAGCCTCTGTGTAATCTGTGACATCTCGAGACTTGACAATTATGCTTGCTCTCTTGTAGGAGCATTTGCGTAATCTGAGAACTCTCGAGTCTTTATAATCATGATTGCTCTTTCATGGAAGGATTTTGATAATCTATGACCTCTCGGGTCTTTGATAATCATGCTTGCTCTCTCGTGGGAGCATTTTTCTTACTTTTACTGTACTTATACAATCCTAGGGGATTCGTGCCGTAATTTTTATTTCTATTTTCTTATCCCTTACCGGGTGGGCCCTAGCGATCTATAGACCTCGTGCTAATGTGTCGTGGTAATATTATTTAGAGATTATGGGACTTTATACAACGTTCTAGGATCTCATGACTTATAATAGGATCATGCTTAATATCATACTAAATTAAAAGTGCTCCTAAAATATTCTTTAAAAGAATAGTAAGACTGAGCATAAACAATAAATAACGTACCTCAAAATTTTAATGAAGATCATTAATGTGACTCTTGATTTTGAGAAAATAACAAATTTGAAATATTGCAGATTCGCGCTGTGTTTTCTGCATTCAAATCTTGAAACTCGTTCTTGTCCAAGATATTAAATAATATTGAAGCAAATAATTACATTATTCTCCTAAAAAATTTAATGATATGGGAGGTCTCTGTCTTTTTGAAACTACAAGGGATGTTCGTGTCTTTTAGAAAAATCTCAGGAGGTGTCCGTATACTTTTCTCAATAAATAATTAGCAAATAAATTTAAATTATATTAAGTAATCATAAATAGTACTTAAATAAATCTTCCTTTTATTTAAGTATTATTTATTTTTTAGTTTATGATAAGGGAGGTCTATGTTTTTTTGAAATTACAAGTGATGTCCGTGCCTTTTAGGCAAACCTCAGGGGTGTCTGTGTACTTTTCTCAATAAATAATTAATAAATAAATCTAAATTATATTAAGCAAAAATAAATAATACTTAAATAAATCTTCCGTTTAATGTCGTAGTGATTGTTTGAGAATCAGCTATGCAATAAGATTTGACTCTTATGAAAATTTGTTGGACATGGGTTAAGTCTGCAAAATGTGGCTAATGAAGAGCATTGGGCTTGGCTGGCTTGAGCTAATTGAAGTGTTGGGCCTGTAAAAAAAGATCTATTGGCCCATAGGCCACCGACCAAGTCATTGGTGAGGCGCGGGTCAGCCCATAGGTTGCTAGCAGACTCAGGCGTGGGTGCGTGACACACGCTCCGCCGTGGGCTGAGCTTAGGGCTCTCACGTGGACTCTTTCTACTAGGCTCACTTCAGAGCTCTCTTGGGCTTATAGCGCGTGGATCAGAGGGTTGTGCACCAAGTAGGTCAACCCGACGACTAGAAGACAGGTAGAGAAGATGACAGTCGGCGACGACGGTGTGTGGAGGCACGTGCGGCCTCCTCCGGTGGCTATTTCCGACTGAAAAAAGCTTCAAATCACCAGAAATATTCATATGAATCCTTCTATGGATGATTTGGGCAATGAAAATGTATCGTTTTGCGTAGGTCTAAGCTTCCATTTTTAGTAATGGGAGGGGTTGTTCGCGGCTTCAAATCCGATGGCTATGGTCGGCGCGAAAGCATTCTACGGTGTAGATCCGATGACCTGTAAGACGCCTTCACCGTGGGCTGGTCATCGTCGACTTTGACCGTGCTTCAACGTTTTCTGTGGCTCGCAGCTGCTCTAGATTTTCATTATCTTAAAATAGTGTTGATCTACGGCGACAGCGACAAGAACGACTGTGACTCGCTGAAACAGATTTTCTTGCTGATCTAAAATATTCTCCTTCGTATTCCTTATTCTTTTTTATCAGATACATGGATCATAGCACCATTTTTTGTATGATCAATTTTGGAAAACTGGAAGATGTGTGTTTTCCACGTACAGGCGTTAAACTGTTGATGCAAAAAAATATGTCAGCATCCACTGTCGAAGAGACCGCCACACGTTGTTTGATGATTTATCCAGTGGGTGTCCCATCTAATGCATTCTGACGATCAAGTCAGTAGTGTGTTTAGAGAAAAATAGTAGTGCGGAGAATTGCTTATCATTTAATGGTGATCATTATATATTTATAATGATTTTTTTATATCAGTCAAACGTCTTGGTTCAGTGTATCTCTTTCCTCATTTTGATGAGAAATGAAGATATTTATGGAGAATATTCTCCTAATCAGGATATGGTTATCATTGTATCCATTTTAAGAACCCTTATGATTGCCTTATAGAGGTGTTGTGTACCAATCATTTCCTTGTATTACTGAATATCATATTTTTGTTGTGTTGGAGAAATGATATTGGTTATCTCGAGTAATCGTGATCCTATGTATGAGAGGAACTCGGTCATCCACGTGACCTTGGAGTGTAAGCATAGGTGGGGTCGTGTTCATCTGTTCGATCATGGCCTCGGTTATCATGCTGACCTCAATCAAGGAATTATCCTCGGTTTGAACTTAATGCGGGCCCTAACCTAAAATGAGAGTATTGAGTTTTGATCGAAAATAATATTGAGTGGGTGATATGGTTATAATTCACTTATACATGTTAATTTCTTTAAAATGGTGAAAGTTGTGAGAATGTTATAAAAATTTGTATGAACTTATTACTCTGTAAAATAAAATTGGCGTGTGTGTCCATCTATGTTTCAAAACTAGATGGAATGTAGATGTAACTAAAAAAACACAAACTACGTGATATGGTTCTAATTCTTCATTCTTTAAATTGTCCAATCAGGGGGGAAAAAGAATTCATACCCTCAATGGTATTAACCCTTCTGGTGGAAATTGATTATCAAAGCACAAAAATCTCTCTTGTATGCACATTTCAAATTTCAATTTTAAAACTCACAGTAACATGGACCACTTAATTAAGCTAGTATTGAATGTGTAACATTTCATCAAATAAACAAACAAATATATTTATATATAAACGTGGCAGGATATGCCTATCATCATCACAAGTGCTCCTGTCTGTACAATTTCTAAAAGATCTAAAAACGAAACCTTTTTCTTGATTCCAAGCTGGAGACCTATTATGGCGAACATGGAAAGGACCTTGGAAGTATAAAGAAAATTATGAGTAATACTGACTCTTTGTTGATGATAACGTGTATTATGTTAAGCAGTATTGAGATTTCTCCACCCAAAATTAATTTGTGAGATAAGGCTTCAATCTACTACATGTCTCTTCAATAATTGTTTGTTTATTTGATGATTATATTACTCATCAACTAGTTTCACCCGAATTTATTAGTCATCGAATCATGAGTTGGATAATATTTCAACTTGCTTTATCCAGATGAATAATTGTCCATTTGCTTCACCCGGATTCACCACACATCGAGTCAAAAGTCAGGGAACCAGCTACTCAATTCAATTGAATTCATCACACATCGGGCCATGAGCCGAGAGGCAACAAATTTAGACCTGACTCTGATCCTATTAGTGGGTGATATTGGACAATCTCAATCTAAAAACTAGCTTGTGAGATGAAATTTTCTCTCACATTTATAAATTGACTATCAGTATCTCATCCACTATTGATTTTAGATAACCCTAAATATTAAATTGAAAAAAAGAGATGAGCAAGAGATGATAAATAATTGCTCGAAGTTAAAGAAACTACATTGTCTTGCAAAAAAACAGAAAATCAATTACTATAATGAAAATGTAAAGATCTGTCTAACTCATTTGTTTTGAGCTAAAGTAAGTCTAATATAGCTGTAACCAAGTATTGTTTTGAAATTGGAACAAGAAATCTAAAAGGAATTGAGTGTATTGTACTTTAAAGTATTAGATTGAAACACGCAATGTTTTTATGCTGCAAAATGGCTAAGCCATACTCAGTCTAGACCATGCAAATTCATAATTGTAATTTGTGATCCAACGGTTATTTTTTCTTTTTTCCAGTAGGGCTCCAACAGGTTAGGAAGAACCAAACAAATGAATAAAAAATAGAATAATTTTTTAGTCGATCAAATTTTTAGTGATAAAGTGTAATAACAATTATTTATAATTTAATTTATTAAATTAATTAATATACATGTGTCATAAAATATCAACTTATAAAACTCAATCAATTATTTATTCATTGAAAAATATTCTAATCGGTACTATAGAAAACATCGTGGCCAAACTATATTTTTTACCTCAAAATTATGGCTTGATTTTCATTTTTATCTCTATATTTTTAAATTAACTTAGTTCTCATCATACATTGTACGTAAAATATTGTAGAGTTAATGACACAGTGAGACAAAAATGGTGACTTGATACATTAAACAAGGACTTGGTTAAATGAAGATGATGTTTTCGTTGAAGTTCTCAATTTATGTTTTGTACAAACTTGATTGATGTCCTTATTGTCCTTTTTAACATATATGTCTAAGATGTATAATAAGGCCAGAATTGATTGTGATTACGTAAGAAAAAATGTTAAAAAAATGGGCCATGACTAGTAAATATTTAATCATAATTGACCTACTAAATGTCATAACTTAAGTAATTTGTCTAGACTATACATACTTCAAAGTTCTAACACTTCAAAGGCTGTTTTTTCGTGTCAATGGGAGTTCAATTGGAACGCAAGGCAGACAACTTTTGTCACAAATTTATTGACACTTATTCCGTCTCCCTCCTTCTCTTAATTACTCTCTTACACATCATCGAATTTGTTTTTGAAGAACACATCATTGAATTACTTTGAATTGGATTCCTTTCTAGTTTAATGATTTAACGTCATTATAGTTTTTGGTATACACAATATTTACTTACAAGATTATGTCCGTCTTCTTTCTAGAATATGTGACAACAAATATCTCAGTACATTAAAAACATGGTGAACTACTACATGAGACTGAGACAGTAACATAAGAATGTGTTACAAAACAGAGAATTGCATCTACATATTCAAAACCACTTGGAACAATACTCCCTTTTAGACTACATTGCTATAAAGTGCGGATTCAAGAATGTTTAGAACCAAAAGTTTAAATATTTCAATTCAAAGAGTTATCTACATTTGTTATGCAATGAGACGGTTTTTAACAATCATAAAAGCTTTGATTACAATTGCGGAATTGGTACGATTCGAATATTACACGTGGTATTACTATTATTAAGAGCATTGTCAATGCTATTAGAAAGCTTTTTAACGACATTTTGTATGTTCTGTAGATTAAGTTAATTAAGGACATTACTTCTAGAGTAAAAACATTCAATGACATTTGTGACAATAAAAAATTGTTGTCAATGTGCGAGGCTTTTCACTGCACTCTCATTTAATGATAAATTGTCATCAAAACACTTTAACAGCACATTTTAAATATTATAACAAGTCATTTTTGTTGTATAATTTGGAGAGAAAAAGAAAAGAAAAGAAAAGAATATCTATGTTTTAAAATTCAAGAACTAAATTGATTTTTAAAAATAAAAATAGGTTTAAAATAAAAATATATCATGACTCAAAAGCTAAACAAAAAGTTTGAATTAAACAATAATCAAATTCAATTATTGAGGAGGTTTTCATATTCAAAATATACTTTCTTTCCTTCACGGATTGCAAAGCTTTTTTGTCAACCAACTCTTCCAAGAAAAAAGATTGAACCATAAGAAAGTGTTCTCTTTTGTTTTTTCATATCCATATTTGTACATATGGGGCGACCCAAATAAATAGTTATTTCCCTTTCACTGATGTCCCATAATTTAAGCCAATACAATAAATATTGGTGCCTAGTGGTTGCACTTCTTAGTAAGCAAAGTTGAATACTTTTGTTGATTCAACCAAGAAACGTCAAATTGCATGTCCATAATGAGAGTAGATGTTTAATTGCGATGAAAAAAAATCATGCACGTAATTAAAGAAATAAAGTGAAGCACTAAAGATTTTACGAAATAAAGTGGTCTGATTATTAAGCGATTAGTTTTTGCTTTTGCCTTTCCATATGAACTCCGAACAGTTTACAAACTTGCTTTTAGGTCCTCTTTTCAATGCTTTTTAGAGACAACTGTTTGAAATTTGAATCTCACATTAATTGATAGTTTAAATTTGGAGAAAAATTCAATTTACAACTTTAAATTTTAACTTTTCCATAATTTATATTATTAAATTATTTTTTTATCATCAAATACCTATAAATTATGAGAATTAACTATTTATACCCCTCTCATCAACTTCCATTAAAATCTAACAGGTTTTTTTTTAATTACATTAAAGCTGAAATTAGAAATAATAATAATTAAAAAATACTAATGAAATTAATTTACGTTAAAATAAATTAAAAAACTCAAAAAAAAAGAAAAAAAAATCTGAAATTTTTCAGAATCCCTAGATTCCCCTTCTCCTTCCCGACAAATACAAACCTTAGCATGGACTTGTAAAGCATTTGGGGAATATGAGGAACATTATTCTCTACTTCCCTGGACTCTTCCAGCATTAGGTTCTACTTCCCATCGACATAATTTCCTTCTTCTTTTTCCATCAACAATTGTTAGCTCCATCTCCCTCTATTAATATTAGCTAACAGTGTCCGAGAGGTTGTATTGAAGTTCAGTTCAATGACGGTATTGGAAGGGCATGGGTGTCGCCGGAGAAGGAGAACGAAGGGGATTGAACAGCGGATCAAAGGTTTCTATGTTGCCGGAGAACGGCGACCGTTCGGGGCAAAGTAGGTAGCTTTTTGAAGAGTACGAAGAGAGAAGTCCAATATACACGTCTAAGGTAATGGCCTGACGGTGAGATATGAGGTCAGAAATGCGCGAGTTTCTTGGCTTGGACAACGAAGGGTTTTTTAGCTTTTAAGTTTTTTAGTTTATTTTAAAGTAAATTAGTTTAATTAGTATTTTTTAGTTATTAATATTTTTAATTTCAGTTTTAATGTAATTAGAAAAAAAATGTGATAGATCTCAACTGAAGTTTACGGGGAGAGTATAAATGGCTAATTTTCATATTTTATGGATATTTGATGTTAAAAGAATATTTTAAGGGTACAAATTGTGGAATGATAAATTGTAAGGATGTAAATTTAACCTGATTCTCTTGTGTAGGAAAAAAACACCGATTCAATATATTATCCCTTAGAACTATTGTCATCTATCGCATTAGACATAAATTTGCAATTTGAAAATTTAAGTCTTTAGACTCTCTATTTAAATCTTTATTCTATACTACTATTAATTTTGTAATTATATAAGATACGAAATTCTCACCCAACATACAACTTTCGTATGCCACTTACTCTAATTATTTAATTTCAAAGCAAACTTGTGATAGAAAAATTATAAGTTTTTCAGATTTACTAATCTATTCGTCAGTTATAAGATATCATGATTTAGAACTTCAAATTTGCAAATAGAAAAGTTTGCATTTACTAAGTTGCAAATCACTTATGTATTTTGCCAAACTATATGTGTGTACCCAAATGTAACAATCAACTTCTTAGTTACACCAAATCAGTTAGTTTGAAGAGAAACTTCTATATGCTTCGCAAAACTAAACCATCTTATGTCAAACTCTAATAAAATTTGTTTTGTTTGATACATAACAAAGTTCCTTTAGTTAGTGATTTTAAGCTGAAATAGCGCTCTGGCTACTATATATATCATGCATTATAAGTTGACTCAAATCTATATATCTAACTGATGAAATAGTTTGGCATATATAATCACAGTAACCCTTAATCCTCAAAATATCTATAATTTTCACTCATAAAATCTAAATCTAATTGAAATATTATGTCGGTTTTAGTGTGTTCAAGATTCATTGAACAATATGGGAGATAGGTTGAGTAAGAAAGGATCTGAAGTCCACGACACAGAGATTCCAACAAAAATGAACTCATGTGCAATGAGGTTGCAAATTAAAAATTTCAAAATCTTTATTTACGAAAATGGTGAATTTGCAAAGTGTTGATATACTATTGAATCATTTTATGTGAATCTCATTGTTGAGCTTGATCCAACTACCTCACGTCAGTCGTAAAATGTTCTGGTGGACATGCTATGAGTGTGATTGTAAGTATCACCTCCTGAACTAGCTTCTGAATTGAGTGTTGAGATTTTATCAAACCCTTTTACCACAGTTCATCTCTTATTAGACTTCAGCAACTCAACTTAATCGTCTAAAAAATAATTTTCAAACAAAATTAAAAATCAACTACAAGAAAACAGAAAAATAGGACATCAAAATTGACGTGAAAAAATCATGAGAGAAATCCAGGTAATATATTCTCTAGATAAAACTAAAGGATTAACACCAATCAAATAAATGATCTACGTCACGAATAACGATCGATACACAAAAAAAAAATCTCGCCAAATAAAAGGACAATCAAAACTATAACTGTAAAGATGACGGAGAAATCATTATTGAAGATGATTGAGAAAAATCCAATAAGACACCCTTAGATTACAAAAACAATATATAAGAGCAACATTTTTTTACCAACTGCATGACAAGATCTTTTCTTTTTCTCTGTTTTTCTCCTCTCGAGTCACCTATCATCTCCTTCACTGGCGGCTATTAACTTGCTGCTTCAAAAAAATCCTTCAGCTAACTATGTTTTAGGCAACTATTTATAAGTCAAAAAACATTTTTTCACTTATGTAGCTTTTAGTCCGTGTATCAGACACACAAGATACACAACATCCCCAAAAAAAGCTTCAATTGGATGTGCTTCTCTTCAGCTAACTTATTGCTTCCTTGGACTGACAAACTCCCCAACTCGACTTGTTACATGTGGACATCTTGTCCACTAGCTTCCTATCTCATGTTTTTTCTTTGGATAAATATTTTGTTTATCATGTCTGACTCTTTATCATCTGTATGCGTTTTCTAAATTTTTACTGCTTATCATTCAACTTATCACGTGTTAGTGAAACCTCGCATCAATGTGCTTCGATCTCAAACAAACGTTAGATTCATGCTAAGATGAGTAGAACTCTTATTGTCACAGTATATTACGTATTTATGTTGCTTGAACATCACTCTTGCAAAAATATCTTCATCTAGAGCATTATTTGCAAGTTTCTGCAGTTACCATAAATGCAACTTTAGTAGTTGATAGGTCAACACATTTCTATAATTTTGACTATCATGATATTGCTCTCCCGAAGAAAATAATCATATATCCTGATATCGACTTTTTAGAGTCAATGTCATCGGTTATATCTGCACATGTAAATCCCTCAAAGACAAGTTTCATATTACCAAATGATAACATAACTTTATTACCTCTAAGATTTTTTAGAATCTGTTTAACTGCTTCCTAGTGTTCTTTGCTAGGATTTCATAAACTTTTGCTAACAACTCCAATTGCTCAGCCATATCTCACCTCGCATATACCATAGAATATATCAAACTAACCAGAACTGATGAATATGAGATTCTATCCATATCTTCCTTCTTTACGTCGGTAGAAGGGTTTTACTGTATCCATGTGAAACTTTTCAAGAACCCTTTCAATCTATCTTTCTTGTGATAACTGCATCTTCTTTGCGCTTCTATCATGGGGAATAATTTATTTTGTAAGATTCACTCAATTCTCTTTTTAAATGTTGGATTTTACTACTATTTGCATAATGGTGAGCATATCGTCAACAAATAGTGAGAGAATAATAAATTTACCATGTCGTAATTTCCTAACAAAAATGTAGTTATCTGAAGTCGTCTTCTTGTACTCATGATACTCCCACAATGGAGTCAAACTTCTTATACCATTGTCTTGGAGCTTGTTTTAACCTGTGTTAGGCTTTTCTTCAGTTTACAGACTATCTTTTTTTCCTTTTACCTCAAAACCCTTTAGCTGAACCTTGTGTATCTCCACCTCTAAGTAACCTTGGAGCAAATGATTTTAACATCAAGCTATTCAATCTTTAGATCCATGCTAGTGACTAAACCCGAAATGACCCAAGTGGATGACATTTTCACCACAAACGAGAAAATATCATTAAAGTCTACACCCTTTTCTGACTGATAACCAATCTTACTTTGTACCTTGAATGTGAAATATTTTCTTCAGTCTTCAGTGTACACCAAATTATTCAATGCTCTTTTACCCTTAGGTAATTTCACCAGTTCATAAGTGTGGTTATCATGCGAGAATTTCATCTCATCTTGCGTTGCATATAACACTTCTCTTCCTTAGTGTTATACCCATATTTTGGGCACGTATAAAAGACTTTTAAGGGCACGTTAATGTGGCTATGACCTTTCAAACTCTTGAACAAGTATTTGAGTGTGTTAAGATTATCAACCTCGGGGCCTAGACCTTGGGGAAGCTTACGCATCTGAGAGTTAGGCCTCGAGGAAGCTCATCAACCTCGGGGCCTAGGCCTCAGGGAAACTTATCCACCCTGAGGCCTAGGCATCGAGGAAGCTCATCAACTCAGGACCTAGGCCATGGGGGAAGCTTACCCACCCCGAGGACTAGGCATCGGGGATGCTCATCAACCTCGGGGCCTAGGCCTTGGGGAAGACTGCCCACCCCATGGCCTAGCGCTTCGGGGGAGTTTACCCTCCCCGAGGCCAAGCGTTCTGAGACCCTCGAGGGTCGCATATGGTGCTCGTGTGAATCAACTTGTGTTTGAATAAGTCCCAACACAAAAAAGTTTCCGCTTGGAGAATGACTTAATGGCGGGAAATCTCCCACCTCAGTTCAAATAGGGCACCTAGGCCGAGGTAGAAGCTTGCAGGGTGTCATCGTATACATCTAATATATCTAGGACAATCAGAGATAGGGGTATGAGAAAAAACATGAAGCCCACTACTCAAGGAGTCAGACAACCTGCGCCCAGTAATGTGTCATCATAAGAATTTAATACGGCGGTCCAATAGAGGACAAATAAGTATATGGTGGGATATGAGGACAAGCTGTCTTGACTCCCGAGATTATCATGTGTTACCTTATACCCTACCAAGCTAATCAGAGAAGTTTGAAGTCAAAAGCTGGTTCGAGGAGGCATCTCATTGGAGGAGAGGTCTGCTAATGTATGAAGACCAGCCTAACCTTAAGGTCAGTTTCCCACTCTAAATACCCTAGTAAATTTAGTTTAAGAGGTACGCAAGAACTTTCAACTAATTCTCTACTTTACTCTTATATTCCCTTTGCTGACTTAAGCTTCGGAGGGGTAAAGTTGAGAGCACCCCTCCCCTCATCTTGGTCTACTACTTTACCTTTTCACATTACAGGTGTGGAGAAAGAAGTGGAGCAGACACATTGTTGACCTAATCTCACATCTGAGATTTAGCCGTCAACAATTGGCGCCGTCTGTGGGGATGAAAGGGTAAACATACCTTGCCTCGTAGCTTTCAATAGAAGAGTTAAGAAATGAGTCAAATATCCAATAGGACAATGAGATCTAGCTAGGGGCCTACTCCTCCAAGAGAGTCCTCAGAAGTTCCATTCCCCGTGTCTGAGCTAAGGAGGTTCCCTACTCAGTTGAGGCCCAACTTCATCATGCAGAACCTCTATTCACAGAAAAGATCATGCGTGCTAAGATTCCCCCACAGTTCAAATGACATCCATCACACCAAACGATGGCACTAGGGACCCTACTGAACACTTGGAGACATTCAGGACATAAATGAAGCTTTAAAGTATCCCAAGGGCTATCATGTGTAAAGCATTCTTGCTTACGCTTTCATTCTCAGCTTGCGCTTGATATTATCAGCTAAAACCAGGCTCTATCTCATCATTCGATGAGCTCAGCCAAAATTTTATCCACCAATTTCTAGGAGAAAGACACTAAAGGAAGCCTGCCACTCACTCACCATCAGGCAGTAGAGGGATGAGAGCCTACGTGACTATATCTTGAGGTTTAATGGGGAGGCCCTAAAAGTAGAGGGGTATAACGATGACATAGCCCTTACAACAATTACGGGTGGACTAAATGATAAAAGGCTACTATGGTCCGTGGCAAAGAAGACACCCACAAGCTCACTGAGCTTCTTACTCGCGCCCAAAAGTATGAGTGCGGTTGAGCTCTTAAGCTCACGAAATGAAGACGAGCCAAGGGAAGAGAAGAAAGAACACAACTAAGCTTTATGATCTAACCAAGTCACACTTAATGACCCTTAGGCTGAATCTTATCTATGTCATAGGGGGTAACCCTAGGCCCAACCTTGCATTGGTCACATGGGAGGATGGGCCCAATATTGCTTATGTGAAATGAAGTAACTTATTTCTCATCATTGTCAAAGTCATCCAAGGTGACCGCATACTTATCTTTTGACGTCATCCAAAGCATCCCAAAGCTCATTTGTAGAAGTCACTGAGGTGCCTAAGCTCATTCTCCAAATCTTATATTCAGTTTGACCCGCAAAAATTTGTTTGCATTAAATTGGGGGGCAAGTAGAGTGACCACCACAAAAACACTATCTTTAAGATGAACTTAAAACAAAAATAGTATGAGAAGAATAAAATGTGGTAGGATTCCACCAAATCATTATGAGAAAGATAACATTGTCTTCTTATTAGAGGTGACCCCAAGCTTACATTCACCTAAGGCATATTATGTGACCCGAAGCTCAACCTCACTGAAGTCACCATAGTAAACCGAGCTCATCCTCACTGAAGCCATATGAGGAGACTCTAAGCGTAGCCTCAATTAAGCTACCTAAGGTGACCTCAGGATCATCCTTGCTAGTGACCCCAAGCTTAGCCTCATATAAGCTACCTTATGTGATCCAAGGCTCATGTTCGCCTATGACCACAAGGCTCATGCTCGCGGGTGACCCCAGGCTCTTTTTCGTTGATGATCCTAAGCGTAGCATCACCTAAGTCATCTTAGGTGACCCGAGGCCCATCCTCGTAGGCGACCCCGGATCAGCATCACCTAAGCCATACTAGGTGACTCGAGGCCTATCTTTGTTGGTGGCCCCAAATCAACCTCACCTAAGCCATCTTAACTGACGAGAGGCCTATCTTCACCGATGCCCTCACATAAGCCACCTTATGTGACCCGAGGCCTATCCTTGTTAGTGACCCCAAACTGACCCTCATAAAAGCCACCTTATGTGACTTGAGGTCTATCCTTGTTGGTGACCTCAAGATGACCCTTACATAAGCCAACTTATGTGATCTAAGGCTTATCCTTTTTTGTAACCCAAAGATGGCCCTCACATAAGCCACCTTATGTGATCTGAGGCAAACCCTTATCGGTGACCCTAAGACGACCCTCACCTAAGCCATCTTAGTGACTTGAGGCCCATCTTGTTGATGACCTTAAGCTCATCCCTACATAAGCCACTTTAACTAACCCAAAGCTCAATCTCACCAAAGTCATTTACGATGGCCCTAAACATAATCTCAATGAAGTCATTAAAGTTAACCCCAAGCATAGCTAAGTAATTCTAGAAGACCATGGGCAACCTTTCCAAAGCCATCTAAGGTAAAACTAAACTCAACTTCTCCTAAATCATCCGAAGTGACCCCAACCTTACTCTCACCTAAGTCGTTTAAGAGACTTCAGGTCAATTCCTCTTTGAAGACACCAAATCACTCCAAGTATGGACCTCAGCCAAACCCGATGGCAATTGGAAAAAGTGGCACCTGTTGGTTGTCGCGGCGCGTGCGCGACGGATGTGTGTGGTCCGAGGCCATTTAAAAATTAACTTCTAATATAAATCGAATCTTTTAATAAAACAAAACTTATCTAACGCCACGATAACTAAATAAAAACTTTTTATTGAAAACTTTATTTCAATCAGTCATGATCCATTATATATTTATACATTAAATCTACAACATACAACATTATAAATCATATATCTCTTGTATTATATATCAAACATCCTTGCAAAACCGTTCAATCCTCCATCCCACGAAACTATTCCAACGATCAGTAGACTCCAAGATCCAGATCAAGATCTTTCAAGTCAATCCTCAACGTACTAGGACGTGTGTGGGCACGTAGAATAATACAAGACACTTTTTTATCTCTAGATGTATTCATCACATGAGATCTAGAGATTTATTGAGAAAGATTTTAGTGAGAAGATTCTCTAAAAGAACGCGATGATTATTTTTTCAGAGTTTTGATCAACTATTAATTACGGAGAAAAATCACTTTGACACCAATTATGTTCACCATTTAATTTTTTGATGAACTGATGAACTGATTCATCAACTGGCTATTAGAATAATATCTCTATATTTCCTAGATAATGGTGAATCAAATTTATTAGGGATAAACTGAAATAATATTTAACTATAAAATTACACAGTTATAATGTGACCAACTGTAACTTTGCTCAACTGCAGTGCCACACGGCAGTGTAGTGTGCCGTGAGGTAGCGCAGTGCCTCACGACACCACTATAACGACGTGCGGCACAACAGTGTTGCACCCCCACTATTGTATTGCCACGTGGCACTGTAGTAGACCATGTCAATCTCTGATACTCAATCAGCGATTGACATGTGATAATTATTGTGAATTAAATAGTTATTTTAATCAGATAAATATCTAAATATCAGTTAATTCAAAATTAACATATCTCATTATCCCTATCAACTAACTTATATGTTATTTCAAAAATAATAGATTTAATTGATTTAAATTATTATCTAATAATAATTTAATTATCTAATTTCAAATATTAGGTATCTTGTCTCACTTATCGATAACTAAAAAAATAATCGATAATTATATATATGTATATACATAATTTCTGAAATATATATATATATATAAAGTTTAATTCAATAATTCTTAATTAGTTAATCACATATAATTATCTCATAATTATGTACCCGCCCTAGAATAAAACTTTTTTTGCAAGTCAGTCATTTTCTCATGTCCTGAAATATTCACACTCTAGACTGCGTAGTATAGGATGTGACTTGGGGACCATGGACCTATAATGCTAAGCTCCAATAAACCAGTATATTAATTAAATTTTTTAGTTAAATAATCTTATTTATTAATTACATTATTTCTCCACCATAAATATGGAATTGAACTCTTAGTAATTATAGAATGTATTTACAGGGTATTCATGTAGTTCACTGATATAATCATTTCATGTAATTATGTCCTCCAATTATTGGTTTATAAATTAGAGTTGGTCAAAACTACCATTTTACCCCTCTAAATACATCTTGATCTTTAAGTACCATTAACCCACTAGTGAATGACTAATTTATAATCTTATTATAACTTTGAGTTCAATAGCTATTCAATTCTAGAATTAACACTTAAGAGAACCAATATACGATCCGTTAGGAAAGCTTGGATTCTAATTCTTGCAAAAACATGTTCTCAGCCATCCACATCACCAAATCTCCAAAATAAAAGTCACTAGCTTATTTTACAAACAAACCATCACGAGTGAATCAAAAAATCTAGTAGACATGTATAGGAGTTCATGACTACTCAAGATTCAGACTAATCTACACATGATCATCGAATTGATGTGTATTAAATCTTTATGATAAGCGGCACGTTGATAAATATATTAATTCACATCGGTTCAGTCATATATAATCTCATTATATAAAGTACATTCACTAAGATGTCTATAGATATCAATGATCCAGATCTAGATCACACACATTCATAATGCTTAGTGAACCGTACTAACAACCATTCATTAAAGATTACATATTTTAATATGTTGCTGACAATTTTATTCATTATATATGATTTTAATTCTCTCGTACCAATACAACATCATAGCCATTAATGAATATGAAATTTTCATATATTTATATAAATTATTGAATAATAATTTAAAAGTATGATAAGAAAATGTAATACTCAATAAATTTCATATCAAAATGTTCTTACGCATGCTTTGAGGGCATTACCCCAAACAGCACCTTAGTGATTCGCTTCCGCTGCAACCTAGCAGCTCTACTTACTCTAGGCTCTTTAACACCCAATCAAAGTGAACTCAAAGTATGAACCTCGGCCAAACCCCATGGCAATTGGAGGAAGTGGCATCTTAATGGTTTGCCTCAGCTGCAACCTACCAACCCTACTTACTTTGGGCTCTTCGATACCCAGTCAAAGTGAACTCAAAGTATGGACCTCGGCCAAACCCCATGGCAGTTGGAGGAAGTGGCACCTTAGTGGTTCGCCTCGACTGTAACCTAACAACCCTACTTACTTTGGGCACTTCGACACCTAATCAAAGTGAACTCAAAGTATGGACTTCAACTAAACCCCATGGCAATTGGAGGAAATGGAACCTTAGTGGTTTGCCTCGGGTGCAACCTAGCAGCCTTGCTTACTTTGGGCTTTTCGACACCTAGTCAAAGTGAACTCAAAGTATGGACCTCGACTAAACCCTATGGCAATTGGAAGGAGTGGCACCTTATTGGTTCGCTTCGACCGCATCCTAGCAGCCCTACTTACTTTGGTCTCTTCGACACCCAGTTAAAGTGAACTCAAAGTATGGACCTCTGCCAAACCGTATGGCAATTGGAGGAAGTGGCACCTTAGTGGTACGCCTCGGCTGCAACCTGGCAGCCCTACTTACTTTGGACTCTTTAACACCCAGTCAAAGTGGACTCAAAGTATGGACCTCTGCCAAACCCCATGGCAATTGGAGGAAGCAGCACCTTAGTGGTTCATCTCGGTTGCAACCTAGCAGCCCTACTTACTTTGGGCACTTCGACACCCACTCAAAGTGAATTTAAAGTATGGAACTCATTCGAACCCCACAACAATCAACGGAAGTCACACCCCATCAACTCGTTTCGGCTGTAACCTAGTAGCCCTATTTGCGTCGAGCTTTTTAGCACCCCGTCGAAGTGAACTCAAAGCATGGAGCTCGGCTATAACCCAATAACAACCCTACTTACTTCATGCTTTTCAACACAAAGTAAAAATGACTGTGTATTCAGCTTCAAACTTGAGCTCTAACTATGTCTCATACCAAATAGAGGACCCTCTGAAAAAGCTCTTGCTAGAAAAGAAGGGAATAAACTCGTCGAAGCTCACAATTAGCAAAAAGAGAATCAACACAAATTTGCTCATAACAACTACCAAAGTTTTCAGCACATTTCATACTTAGAAGCTTGGGCAACTGTTATGCCCATTTTTCAGGCACGTACAAAAGACCTTTAAGGGCAAGTTAATGCGGCTAAGACTTTTCATATTCTTAAACAAGTGTTTGACTGTCATAGGGGTTATTAACCCTGGGACCTAGGCTTCGGGGAAGCTCATTAACCTCAGGGCCTAGGCCTCGAGGAAGCTCACCCACCCCGAGGCCTAGGCGTCGGGGAATCTTATCAACCTCGAGGCTTAGGCATCGAGGAAGCTCGTCAACCTGGAGGCCTAGGCCTAAGGGAAGCTCATCCACCCCTGTGCTTAGGCCTCAAGGAATATGGCCCGCCTCGTGGCCTAGCACTTTGAGGGAGTTTACCCTCCCCGAGGCCAAGTGTCACAGCACCCTCGAGTGGAAGATTAAGTCCCAACAGAAAGAGGTTCTCGCTGTGAGAAGGACTTAAGTAGAAGATTATAGGGTGTCATCGTATACATTTAATACATCTAGACCAATCATAGATTGGGCTATAAGAAAAAATATGAAGCCCAACATGCATCCAGTAGGGTGTCATCATAAGCATTTAATATGAAGGTCCAATATAAGCCAAGGAAGTACATTGTGGGATACGAGCACAGGCTGTCCTGACACCTGAGATCGTCATCTGTTACATCATACCTTACCAAGCCAATTAGAGAAGCCTGAAGTCGGGGGCTGGTTCGAGGAGACACCTCATTGGAGGAGAGGTCTGCTAATGTACGAAGACCAGCCCAACCTTAAGGCGAGCTTCCCACTATAAATATCTTGGTAAATGCACTTTAAGAGATACACAAGATCTTTAACTAATCCTCTATTTTACTCTCCTATTCCCCTTACTGACTTAAGCTTTGGATATGTAAAAATGAGAACACCCCTATTTCATCTTGGTCTACTACTTTACCTTCCCTCATTGCAGGTATGGAGAGAGAAGTGGAGCAGACACATTGCTGACCTAATCTCACCTTCGAGATTTAGCCGTCAACACTTAATATCATTCATTGTTTCTGTATAAGTTTTTTGCTTACCCCCAATAAGTAAGTAGTAATAATTCATATAGAGAGTACCTAGAGGAAAATTGTCATTCTTTACCGGATCTTTGTACTTGAGTTGTTGGCTCAAATTATGATTGATCATCCTATATTGCTTGGTCGTTAGTATTTCCATCATCAACATGATCAGCATCAGTATTCATACCATCATCATCCTTTGTAGATGTAGGAACTGAATCTAAGTCAATAAAAAATCATTAAAGTGGGACTAATGCTTTTCAATAGTTTAAAAGTCTTTAATAATCTGATCTTCGGGGAGTACATCATACTGACTTCTAACTAGTTTAATGTCAATTAGATCCCACAATCGGTAACTAAACTCACTATGCCCATATTCCGTGAAAATACCCTACTTTCTTGTTAATTTTTTATCATTCATCCTTAGGAATGTACATGAAGGATCTACAACCAAACACTCTCAAGTAGTAATAGGAAACATCCTTTCATGCATGTGGCACATCAAATTCTAATTATGTTGTTGGAGAAAGATTAATCAAGTCTACTGTTGTTGCAACTACTTCACCCTAAAATGATCTTTGTAGATTTTCATTAGATAGCATACACCTTGCCATATCTACAATGATGCGATTATAAATTTTCGCTACACTATTATGTTGTGGAGTCTTTGGAACTACCATTTGATGATGAATACTATTACTTTGTGCAGTATGCATGAAAGGAACCCCTGTATTCACCACCATTATTTGTCTGGATGCACTTCAACAATTTTCTTATCTCTATTTCAACATGTGCATGGATTCTTTAAAGACACTAAACACTTGGTCCTTAGATTTCAAAGTATAAACCCAAACTTCTCTAGTTTGATCATCTATAAACGTAAATAATATGAAGCACCTCCAATAGATTTACTATTCATGGGACCAAACATCATAGAATATACCAATTCCAGAATATTAGAGCTCCTATCAACAGTTCCTTTAAACGGCACCATATGTTGTTTATCAGCCAAACAATGTGTGCAACTTTAAACCGGTACCTTTGATATGTGGGTGTCACTTCTTGGCTAGCAAGCATTTCTGACTGTTGTGCTCAGGTCTCTAGTACCATAATTCACCCGTGGGGCCATCCTCTATGGCCTTCACTAAGCCACTGACAAGTTTAATAAATGTCACACGAAACGTATGATTTTTCATCTTTCCATCTTTGACAATCACTTTTTTAGCGTCCATTATCTTTGTACTGATGACATCGAATACTCTGTTTCACATATTTGCTACCTTGATTATTGTTCTTGTTCTTGTTTTGGCTTCTTCCCGACTTTATGTAACAAGAGCCTCTAAATGGTCGGTAGAAGGACTCAAAGATTTCTTTCTTGTTTTTACATTCAACAAACTGCTTTTAACAACTATACTCATTGAGATTATAATATTAGGAGACAGATATTCAATCACATAACCAATGCTTTCCAACTATTTGGTAGGGAATTGAGTAACAAGATTAAAGCTCATCACCGAGAATCATTTTCATGGTAGAAAGCTAAATTAGAATGTTGTACATTTCATTCAAGAGCTTTGCGAATGAAGCTCCGGTCCTATTTGTATTAAGGTTGACAAGATTTTTTACCAGAAAAGTTTTATTTTCAATTGTTATTCTCTCATACAGCTCTTCCAACTTACTTCATGAAGAGTGTGTGGAAGTCTCATTCAAAATGTGGTGATACACATTGAAAACTACACATTGGCTGATACTTTAAATAAAATGGTCGAAAAAAATTTCATGTGATTTTATATGTTAATTTTGAATTTAAGAATAATATAAAAAAATTTGAATGTAGTTAGAAGTAGTATTGTCCAAAAATATTTCACAACGTCTACGCTATTACTATATATAGTATAGATAATCGAACTACATAGCAGCAAAATACCAAATACCAACACCTTCAAATACTATGGGCTCTTCCAATTTGGAAAACCTTCAAAATTGAATTTATACGTGTTTTATCTTGTTACCATAAATAGTCTAAAAAACTTGTTATTACAAATTTATAATGTTCAATATTGTTTAAAAAAAAAATAATGTACAAGAATAGCAACTTACTTGTCGCCATATTGGATTCAGATTGCTTTATGACGTTACTACGTACGCTTGCGTTGTTCTGTTTCTCTCAGAAGATGGTTAGTCTTACTCCCACAAGCAGCGCGTATCTTCACGAGGATTTCATCTTATTAAATTTTGTATTATTTTTCCTCTAACAAATTTATATTGTTTTTTATGTTCTTAAAATTGAAAATAAATTCATCATTTTTTTGAAGTTTGTAAGGCGTTGGAGACTAATTTACTTGGTAAATAATATTGTAAGGAAAATGATCTCACTAAATTAAAGGTGCACCTTTTATTGTGCCTACTAGTAAATATGATTCTTAATATTAAAATGATATACATGATTTTATGATAAAACATTTGTTTATAATCATTCATAAAGCATGAGTAAAACAAAAGCATTCATATAATATTTTTGTATAGTCAATTAATATTAAAGAAAGAATAAATATTAAATTACAATCATTGATTATTTTTGTATATTCAATTAATATTAAATTACAATCATTATAATAAATAGTAATACCATAACTTAAGAAGGATTGACATATTATTGATTAATTAAACTTAGTTTAGATAAGATAATTGGTATAAAGAAAGAATTTTTACAAAAAGAACTTAATAAGATGATTTGGGTGGCGTTTTAATTTTGCAAATACGTTCCGAGCGACTAAAATACGACAAATAAAATACTATTATAGAGCTACCTACTTTGAATGAAACATTGGAAAATATGGCTGCTTATACTAGTTGTCAAGTCACAGCCCAAGTTAGCTTAAAAAGATCATTGATTTTAAGGCTATATTTTGGAATTTCTACCAAAAGCCAATCCTTCACAAATTTCTGTGGTAGGAAAATCTGAAAGTGTCGGGGAAATTGAAAAAGAAATACTTTTTTTCCAAGAAAAGTCATTATAAAAAACTGGGAAATTGTCAACATATTTGATCAATTCTGGTATTTTGTATCTTTATTTAAATTTGTTATTCACTTGAAGCGTTCGGGGTATAGGATGATTTAGATTGTTCAAGTAGTTGTTAGGAATTCAAATAGTTTACAAGTAATTTTTTGAAATGTTGGAGTAGTCAGAATGAGCCATTTGATTCTTAAATAATTATAATTATTGAGATCTTTCTTGGAATCGTGGCAAGAACTGAGAGGTGAAAGAAACATGAAAAGTAAAGAAGGAGGTTTCAATCTGAAAATAATGAGAAGTAATACCAGTGTGAGTTGGAGGAGCGCACAAATAAATGGTGGGGTGAGAAAGAGCAATAATAATGGTTAAAGCAATGGAAATGGAAGAAAGAAGAGAGAGAAATAGAAGTGCAAGATGTTCACAAAAAAAAACTTTGACAAAGGATTGCTATGCTTCTACTCGACGCCAATGATAAGCAGCTGGAGAAGTATGTCAGGCAAAGAACAGACTAATCAAGCTCGCTCTGTTACCAAAAGCGTCTCCGATTGTACCGAAAATTAAGAAATTTCATAAAGAATTCAACTTATTTGGCTTGAAAAAACTGTTGTCATTTTTTTGCCAGATTATGTAAATTTTTTTTTCTTTTTTCATGGTTGGTTTGTTGGAATTGGATGGATAAGAGGACACCTTAATTTTTCCATTACTGCGACTAGTAGTTCATTATGCTTTTTAATCTTAATTTTACTAAAAAATAACAAGAATTCCAGTGTTTCTTCTTTGGTCGAAAGATGATTTAATCTTACTTACCCATAAAGGGTTAAGGCAATTAAAATTTGGTATTATTTTGGACATAAGGGGAATGGATTGTCTCAAGATATGTACTTAAAAGTTTACTTGCCTCGAGAACAAAGAGAAAAAGAAGAAGATGAAGATGGCTGAGGGTTCCATGGAATTGGGACCCTCTTTTTAATTTCAAAAAATTGGGGCTTCTTTTTTAATTTTAAGAAATTAAAACATCGTCATTTTGATATTTATTAACTGCGCTGTTAAATCATTTAAACAGAATATTAATTTTAAATGTAAAACATAATTTTAAAGTTATAAATAATAAAAATAATAATTTAAAGTTATAAATGATAGTAATTATACAGTAGAAGGATATGATTATTAATTTTTTCATAATTAATTTATATGTGTGAGAATAATTATAGTTTTTCAGATTGAGGATTTTTAATACTAATTACAATGTCAATTACTGTTTTAACATTTTAAGTAGTAAAGGTGAAATGATGTTTCATTTATGAGAATATCCCAAATGTTGGTAACAGTTGTAGACGCAAAATCTTAAACCAAACTGAGCCGCTTTCTGCTAAATCACCTCTCTCTCTCTCTCTCTCTCTCTCTCTCTCTCTCTCTCAAATGCTTAAAAGCAAAGCACCACCTCGATCTTCTCCATTGAATTTCCCTCTCTGAGAACTCAAACTCATAAACCCACCAAAATGCGAGCATTCATTTCCCTAACATTGGTGGCCTTAGCCTCTTTGCTTGTTTCTTTGTCGGTTGTCTATTGTGGTTTCCCTGCCAGTCTTCTCCATCTGGAGAGGGCCTTTCCGCCCAATCAACAAGTTGAAATCGACGTCCTCAGAGCTCGGGACCGAGTCCGGCACTCCCGTATCTTGCAAGGCGGTGTAGGGGGCGTCATCGACTTCTCTGTCGAAGGTTCATCCGATCCATTTCTCGTTGGGTACGGGGTAATTTATCATCTGGGTCTTCGTTATTTCCTTTTTTCTTCGTTTACCCCTTTCCATATTTTGGCTTTGTTGTTGGGTTCTTTAGAAAATTGGTAAAAGTTTTTCTTTATCAGTATTTTTCTTCTTCCTCTCCTTCTTTCGACCTTCGGCCATATTATCAGTCCATCTAATAGGAACTGAATATAATTTTCGACTTTCCTTTTTTTTTCTCATTTTTTTTCTTGGTTTCCAAAGCTGGTCCATATCCTTCAGCATTGATATTTCTCTGAAGCTTTTAATTTAAGCATTTGTGATGTTTTTTCCCTAACTGAACAACCTTTCATTGTTTGTAAATTGATCTTTAACTTTATAGTCCATAGCTGATTCTATTCTTGATGTTCTTGATGTTTTCTTCTCCGTCCTCTAATAGGAATTGAATTAACTTTCTATAAATAGTACTAATAATCTTTCTATTGTTTCCGGTTCGTTTTTGAATTAGGCTATATTTCACAAAAGTGAAGTTGGGAACTCCTCCAAGGGAATTCAATGTGCAGATAGATACTGGAAGTGACATTTTGTGGATCACCTGCAGTTCATGTGCTGATTGCCCTCAATCAAGTGCACTAGGAGTAAATGATTCATGTTTCTTCTCGTTTCTTATAATGTATTTATTCAAATAGACAGATAGAGCTTCGAAAAGTTTTATATTAGATCATCATGTAATGCTTTTACTGCTTTTTGATTTACAGATTCAACTCAATTTTTTTGATGCTGCCAGTTCAGCTACTGCTGGGCTAATCCCCTGCACGGATCCAATGTGTACTTCGGCATTTCAGACAACTGCAACTCAATGTTTGTCGCAGAGTAGTCAGTGTGCCTATAGTTTCCAGTATGGCGATGGAAGTGGGACATCGGGGTTTTATTTATCTGATTCGTTGTATTTTGACATGGTTCTGGGGCAGTCTATGGTTGCTAACTCTTCAGCCACCATTGTTTTTGGGTGAGTTCTGTATATGACTTATTCAAGCATGATGTTGTTTTTTAATTATTACGTGACTTAGGTGCCATTTGGTATGGGAAATCTAAAATTACCAGCTAGTTTCCAGTATAGTTTTATGTATTTGATTCGTTGTTTGGTAATCTATAGAACAATTGAAGGTAGTTTAAGATTGTTATGTTTGGTATGGTACATGGATAATTTTAGTAGTAAATCAACGCAAAAATGACTTTGGAAGTAGTTTGATTGCCTCCTCAGATTTGATTTGCATTGATAATTGTGGATTGCTTCCCTTTTTAGAAGAAACTCAATTGCCTCCTCATGAGGTAAATCAGAACTACCAATAAATTAGTAGGATAGCTACCAACTTTAAGGAACAATCCAAACAAACAAGGCAATTTAATTACCAGGAAGGTTACGAGAGTATTGCAGCCTAGGATTACCAAACGTAAATGGGCCTTTAGTTCCTTTAGGAGGATGCAATATTTTTGTTTCAATTTTTTGCTGGGGTTGAAAGCCTATTGAATAGGGTGATTGTTGGATGCAGGTGTAGCACCTATCAATCAGGGGACTTAACCAAAACAGATAAAGCAGTAGATGGGATATTTGGATTTGGGCAAGGTGATTTATCGGTAATTTCGCAATTGTCTTCTCGAGGGATAACACCCAAAGTATTCTCACATTGCTTAAAAGGACAGGGTAATGGAGGTGGTATCTTGGTACTTGGTGAGATTTTGGAGCCAACCATTGTTTATAGTCCACTCGTTCCTTCTCAGTACGTCCTCTTTCTGCAGTACAACTGTTGAAATTCATCTGGTGTTTTCGTTCTCAATTCTTTATTCAAAATTCTGCAGGCCGCATTATAATTTATACATGCAGAGTATTGCTGTCAATGGACAAGTATTACCAATTGATTCAGCAGTTTTTGCTACATCAAACAATCAAGGAACTATTGTTGACTCTGGCACCACTTTGGCTTACCTTGTTGAAGAAGCTTATGAAACATTAATCAGCTCCGTAAGTTTTTCTCTTGTTGATTTATTTTAAGTTAGATTTAACATTTGTTCTGAAAACATGTATTATTAAAAATGGATTATGTTATTGATTGGCGTAGTTAACTTCAACTGTTTCTCAATTTGCTACTCCTATGATTTCAAAGGGATATCAATGTTATCTACTCTCTAGCAGGTACTTTCTCCAACTTTGATTTAGACACAGTATATCTTGGAAATTATTAATATGGTAGTAAAATTCATTCGCATAACTATTTTCCTCAACATCATTCCGAAGACCCCAAACAATGGATATGCAAACCTTCACATTTTCTTTTTCTTTCCCTACTAATTTCTATCATCCAAACATAACCTTAAGAAAATAACATGTTATAATCTTTAGTTTTCAAAGATCTAAATTTGTATTCATCTCTGTCACGTGCAGTATCGCTGAGATATTTCCTCTAGTTAGCTTGAACTTTGCAGGTGGTGCATCAATGGTGTTAAAACCAGAACAATATCTCTTACACTTCGGTTTTTATGTAATCTTCTACACTTCGTAGTCTCTCTCTCTCTCTCTCTACCACGTGACTTTCTTTTTATATCAGTAGTATGTAAATTGTAAAATCATATTATCCTTACAGGAAGGAGCATCTTTATGGTGCATCGGTTTTCAGAAAGCGCAGGAACGGTTAACGATTTTAGGAGGTTAGTTGTGTTGTGGTGTTTGTACACTGAGAATTAGAACCCCCTATAAATAGACCATCGAGAAAAAATGATATTTGGAACTTTGAGTTGTTTTTAACGGAAGTGTCATTTTTTGCAGAGGAAAAAGCTATGTTGCCCCTTACTAGACCATGCTTTAACAAAATTTTCTGCTAAACCTTTGACATTTTGACGTTAAGTTTTAACACTTACTAGATCACAATCTAGTACAATATTTTGGTTAGACCATAATATTAGAAGACACCAAGTTCAGCTATTTTTTTTAATAAAATGGACAACTTAGTCTTTTCTTTGTAAAAAGTCCAAGGCAGGGATCCAAAAGTCATTTTTTTAATTTGTCAAGGGTCTATACATAATTTTTTTCTCTTGAAATTATATGTAGAAGCTAGCAAACGAAGCAGGGGAAGTTATATCCACTTCTCATGTTAAAGTCTCGTATTTTTTTCCTTGTCTTCGTTTTGCAGATCTGGTTCTGAAAGATAAGATATTTGTGTATGATTTAGCAAACCAAAGAATCGGGTGGACGAACTATGATTGTAAGTCATACTGATCTCTATACATCTAACCAAAGAACCTATCAATTTACTAAAGCTATGAATATTTCCAGGTTCGTTATCGGTGAACGTATCAATAACATCGGGCAAGGATCAGTTCGTCAATGCCGGACAGCTGAGTATGAGCAGCTCATCAAGAGAGGAGCTTTTTTGGATGTCAACCATGGTCATTCAGCTCTTTCTAACAGTGTATATGGAGTTTCAGCTTTTATAGTAGTTTCTTGGATTTATAAAAAAAAAATCAATTCTTTTTGCCAATTTCGATTAGCCTCGCCGGTCTGTATTTTTATGACGATTGGCGGCTCTCATGTCCATTCTAGTCTGTTATATTCGTATAATCAGTTTTATAGGAAATTGTGAGTGTAAATTATAGTCTTCCAGTAGGTACATGATTGATGTAATTGGGTTTTAGAGGTATTAAATATGTCCATCGTTTCAAGCTGCATTCCGATATATTAAGGAAATTCTATGAGAAAATTCTACAATGCTGGGATATCATGTCGGCATTGATGCTGGGCCTTTATGGCCTTTGGATTGTTTTTGAAGTAATATTGGTCATTCAAGACCTAACAGGTAACATGTTTTTTTAGGGGTTTAATAAAAATGTATTGGTGTTCAATAAAAATGTATACGTGTTCAACTCATATGTTATGAGATTCAATTAAATATTAAAAGTAATATTTTATTTTAGTGTTCAACTCAAAAGTAGTGGAGTTTAACTAAAATGTACATGAGTTCAATCTAAATATTGTGAGGTTCAATTAAATGTATAAAATTAATATTTCTTAATGAGAGTTCAATTAAAATGTAGTGAGGTTTAACTAAAATGTATAGGGATTTAATCAATATGTAATGGGGTACAACAAAATGTATAAAATAAATATATTTTGGTGGTGTTCAACTCAAATGTATTGTGGTTCAATAAAAATGTATATGAGTTCATTCAATATGTTGTGAGATTCAACCAAATGTAATTTAAGAATCGCACAACATTGTTTGTGAACCCCTATATATTTTTGTTGAACCCCGCTACATTTTAGTTGAACATCTCTAAAAAATATTGATTTTGTACGTTTGATTGAATCCCATAATATTTTGGTTGAATCCCTGTACAATTTAATTGAACCCCGCTATATTTTAATTAAACACCACAAAAATATTAATTTTGTATATTTGATTGAACCTCATAACATATGGGTTGAACCCCTTGTATATTTTAGTTAAACTCCAATACATATTCGTTGAACACCATAAAAAATATTAATTTTGTGCATTTTTTGAACCTGGCTACATATTGATTGAACCCGTTTACATTTTAGTTGATCCCTACTAAAATATATTAATTATGTACATTTAGTTGAACCCCACAATATTTGGATTGAACCATTGTGCATTTTAGTTGAACTCCACTATATTTTAGTTGAACACCATCAAGAAATATTAATTTTTAAATTTTGTTGAACACCTCAAGCATTTGTGGTACTCCACTACAAATTCATTGAATCCCAAAAATTACAATCGCTACTCAACATGTCCCAATCACCACTCAAAATGCTCTAATCGTCATCCTGAAAGAGTTAATCGCATCTTCATATGTCTGATCGCTATGAATATAGCTTTAATCGCCATGTTGCATTCTAATCGCCATCCTTGGAATGGCGATCACAAAAAATAGGTCTAATCACCATGAAAATAGCTCTAATTGCCATGTACCCCCATAAACCCTAAAATTGATTTTTTAAATTAATTAACGTACACCCGATAAATCGCCAATAAAATTATAAAATAAATCCGTTTTCTCAATGCAAACATTCACGATCTTCAGTTATATGTGAAATTAGATTGAATTAAAAAATAATTCCCAAAGCAATTGAATACTTATTCATAAACTTGATAAAAATTGGTATTGATAATGTTGTTGCGCTTTTGTGACAAGTATCATGCGAAATGAGTTTTCACCATGTATAATTATAGGTCGTGATGTTATGATGGTCGACAAATCATATTTTTTGGTATGACGAACACATGTAACCCCAATGTCGGATTCTACTATTAAGTCGAACTTCTCTGCTAAAAGTTTGTAAATTAAATATTGAAATTTGAAATCTAACATTTTATTGTATAATTATAACCTCATAACATTTCAAAAATAATCCCATTTACATTTTTAATTTATAATCCTATTAAAATTGTTTTTTAATTTTAACCTCATTTTATTCTAAAAAATGACCTCAAAATTAAAAACCATATTCCCATTCCTTCTCCCCATCGACACTTCACACACAACACGCTCATTCTCTCTCGAGTTCTCCTTTTAGCCAAACACTCTATTCTCCTCCATTCATCTCTTCATCTTATCTTCTATAGTAGCTGCCCCAAAATCCATCCAACCCGTGCCCAACACAAACCCGTGAGCCGTATCTAAAACATTTTCATCTCGCGTCAAACTCGCGCCCAACCCATGCCAAATCCACCCAACCCGCAACCCCAAAGTTTATACCCCTATAATCTTTTCTTGTTTAGTCTAATGGCTAGAGGAAAGCAAGCTGTTAGAAAGGGAGCGATGAGTTCAACTACGCAACCAAGTTCGAGCAGTTTGAAAGGGCCTTACGATACACCCAGTTATTCGGTGAAAATATTCCGTCCAAAGAATCGAAATCTTACTAGCCCTATTCTTCGCATTGCTTCAATGGAGCATATATCCCATCCAAGCAAACAAAATGTAGATACTTAATTCATTCTGAAAATTGGGTGTTATTTACATGATGATTGTAGAAATGCATGATTATTGGTAGCAAAATATGTTTTGGATGAAAAATTATAGTATTTTCATGAGTGCCCGTAAGGTCCTCAATGAAATGTCACAATGGATATATGGTGTATTTATATCATTGTCCATACGGTGGTTGATAAAATACCACATTGGAGTCTATATTGTATTTATATGAGTGCTCGTAACATGCTCAATGAAATACTACAATAGGGATTATAGTCTATTGCCATTTCTTTCTTTGATATTTTTCCTATTTAATACATGTTTCTTCACATACCTTTTTCATTGAGTCATGACTTTATTTTTTATTTCCTAGATAGCTGAGAATGGAACTCTTGGTGTGCGTGGTTTTGGGAACACTACTATAGTACCTCAGTGGTACAACAAGCTTCCTGAAAATGTAAAAAGGAATGTCGATGCTTTGGAATTTAATTACTTGATAGTCCAGGGGCTTCCAATAGCTAATGTCGATTATGTGAGTTATCATGTTAATATTATTCTTTTAGTGATTAATTATCATATTAATGTGTATTTCAGATAATGCAAGTGCTGGTGACATGCGCGACAAGCATGTTGCGCGTGATTAGTGGTCTCAACAGGGTGTTCTTTGAGAAAATATTGAGCGCGCAAGAGGTGATGGTGAAGGCGATGAAAAAGGTGAAAACCTCAATGAAAAAGTAGGATAAGAAAATTGTAAACTCATTCTCTTTCCCTTCGTTTCAAATCAAAATATTCAAATTAACTTTTATAGCTTACATTTTGACTACATTTTGAGTATGAACACTTGTAGGCGAAATTGGAAAGACACCTGAAAATGTATGAAATTCAATCAAGTAGGCATGAGGATAACGAAGAAGATGATGAAAAAGAAGAAAATGATGATTATGAAGATGATGTAAATGATGAAGGTGATGATGACAATGGTGAAGATTGACTTAATGATGACAAAGAATAAGATGATGATGATGTTGATGAAGATATTGAATCTGATGTGGAACTTGAAGGATGTACAAAGCATTCATATAATGCTTTATCATAAAAGAGAAAATATGCACAATGGATTATGAGTTTTAAAATTTTGACTCGTCACGATTAAAATTTTTAATTTTATATCAACATTTTAAAATTTTAAAATAAATTATGAGTTTGTTGAGTTGTTAAATTATGTTTGAATTGGTTAAATTTTGGCTGGATATTGTTTGACATATTCTAGACATAAAACAACATTTTGATTATGCATATTTTAATGTTTATATGGAGGTTCCATCCAATTTTTGTCCTCAGGTGATCATATCCTAAAGTTTGTGTGTATGATGACAAAATTAACCAATCACCATGTTCTCAAAGTTGACCATGTTCTTGACTTGGACCAATCGTCATGTTCTTATGAAGACATGGACCAATCTCCTGAGAACCTGGGGACTAATCGCCTGCTGCGAAGCCCAATCGCCAGGAGAAAATGGTGATTCACCAGGCAAACATGGTGATTAGGGCCTGTTGTATGCGATTGGCCCCAATCGCCATGTTCTCAGGCGGTTGGCCCATGTGTTGGATCAATCGCCTGAGAACCTGCGATTGGATCCCAACCGCGTGCCGGGGTCCCGATCACCATATTACCATGGTGATTCGCCTTGCAAACATGTCGATTGGGGCCCAATCACATGCAACAGGCTCGAATCGCCATGCCTGCATGGTAAATTGTCATGTTCTCATGGCGATTAGTTTTCCCTGGTGGCGATTGGGACCCAATCGCCATGTTATTAGTTGACTTTCACTGTTAAAAAGTTTGGCAGCTGATTGTTGGCTAGTTAATTTTCGTTTATGATCCTTAAAAACACATTTTAACTCATTTAAAGTGTTCTAAAGCGGTAATAGCTTTACTTTTTCAAATTTTTTTTTTTGGATTATCAATTTTTAATTCCACGTTTATGATTGGCTACACTGAATATGTAATGTTTGTTTAGTTTTCTTTAATTGTTCTAAGATTATGACTACGTTAGATGCATTAGGAGTAATGATCAACTCCAACTAATACTACTTTCCATTTAGTTAAGCAACTATAGAGATGAATCATGCTGATGTATCCACAAACCTAGGTGAGACGAGTACACATCCGGGTTCATCCACATTAGCAAACTTATGAAATAAGGATGTCATTTGTGAGATATGGGATACACTATAAGAGGCTGAAGATTTCTACTATACATACGCAGGCGATGCTGGGTTCAGTGTATGAAAGGATGATAAATGACAGAGAGGACATCAAGCGAGAAGGATTATGGGAAAACAATATATGGGAAGAGAGCATTAAGCAAGAACCAAGAGGCATGACTAGGGTGGATTGCCATGCTTGTTTTAGAGTAAATTTGAAAAAAAAATGAGTCGTTAAAGATTTTGAAGCTAAGCACAACCATCCTACCTCCTTATCACAGGACATGCGCTTTCCTCGATCCAATAGAGCAGTGAGTAAGCAGACATGACTCAGGAAACATGATTGCACAATGTCAGTGTCAGTCTAAGTCAGGTGTTTGACTACATGGTCGACCAAGCAGGCGGTTACAAAAATGTGGGGTTCTTAAGGATGTATCTATACAATAAAATGGGCAAGCACCGCAAGTTACAGATAGTCAAAATTGATTCAGAGGCAACTCTAGCTTTTTTTACTGCAAAATTGGAGATGGACCCGGATATGTATTCCAATTACAAGACAGACAATGATAATCGTGTGGAAAATTTGTTCTGGGTAGACTCGACGTGCCAAGTTGACTATCATTATTTCAAAAATGTATTGGCGTTCGATATAACATATAAGATAAATGCATACAAGAGGCCGCTCATGATTTTCCTTGGCGTGAACAATCAGTACAATACCACGATATTCAGTTGTGCGTTATTGGTTAATGAGACTGTTAAAGCCCATAATTGGGTATTGGGGACTTTCTTAGATGCCATGAAAAACAAGATACCCCAATCAGTCATTACATATGGTGATAAGGCAATGTGTTAAGAAATCAAGATGGTGCTCCTTAATTGTAATCACTGGCTTTGTGCATGGCATCTCGAACAAAATGCCCAATCAAATGGACATAACCTGAAATTTCCCCAAGCTTTCAAGAGAGTCATGTTTAATGTCCTGAGTGAGGAGGAGTTCGAAAAGTAATGGGATCGGTTGATCAATTCGTTCAACCTTAGGAAAAATAAATGGGTAAAATGGATATATGCGAACTGTGAACGCTTGGCAGAAGCCTTCCAACATGACAAACTCTTTACTTTTATGAGAACTACGCAACGGTTAGAAGGTATGAACGCATATTTCTACTGATTCGTTCAACGTCGTTATAAACTATTTGAATTTATACTACAGTTCGATCGGGCGTTGGCATATATTTGACACATGGAAAGGTTGGATGACTTTAAGTTGACAAATGATACGTCTGTGCTGTAGACGCATTTACTTGCGTTAGAGCAGCATGCGAAAAATCTGTTCACACATAAACTGTTTAAATGTGTGCGTAAGAAGATTATAGGTGAGGTAACCTCTATAGTTTGTGGTTTGACACATGATGGGGAAGCCAAAAAATATTTGTTGGTCGAGTTTGGGGTGCCGAATGATCCATATATAGTGACAAAGGACCAATAACTTGATACATTGAAGTGTCTTTGTGGCAAGTTTGAATCAATGGGGATATCGTGTCATCATATTATCACTTTTATGAAAGTTGAACACTTGCAAGAGTTCCCAAGCACTTGCATACTACATCGATGGTAGATCACTGTGAAGAGTCATATGCTACCAATCGAGACAGTTTGATCCAATTTTCCAAAAGGCTTACTCACTTTACGATAAAGTCAAGTGAATGGTCAACTCGAGCCAAAGTGGAGCTTGGGATGCTATGTGCAAAATACGAGACCTTGTGGAATGAGAAGGTTGTCGATGATCAGGATGAGAAACACGAGGATAATACAGATAATAAAAGAGTCACTGTGCAAGACCCGGTAATTGTGAAGACAGGGTAGCCAAGGTGTGCGCTCGAGTAAAGCACGGCCAACAGCCCGACGATGTGGCCATTGTAAGAACACTGGACATACCAAATGGACATGTTTAGAGTTACCGAAAATGTAGATTTCATTTTCTTAGTTCTCATGCAAGTATGTTTAATAATCATTGAACACAATCATTTTGCAAAATCTATCTAACAATCACTGTATAATATACATTTGCAAACAGATCTATCTATCGTCATTGTACACAATAAATTTGCAAACAGATCTGCCTATCGTAACTGTACACACTAAATTTTCAAAATATGTTTATCATCATTCTACACAATAACTTACTAAAATATGTCTATCGTCATTGTATACAATAACTTACTAAAATCTATACAACAACAACTGTGTGTAATTATATAGAAAATAAGACTATTGTACACAGTCTGTCTACCCCTAATTTTTCTCCTCTTTGCAAATCTTTGGTTCAAAGTAGGCCTCATTTCTTGTGGTTGTTGGGTCTCTAAAACAGATGAGTTTCTACCATAAAACATGTCAATCCGATGTGTATCATTGTATACATGCTATTCGAAGAATGGTTAAAGATCTTTAAAAGAATCTCACAACGAAGATCGTGAGATTTTGACTTCTATAAAACATTTTGAATATTCACCAAAATATTATACACCACAAAATATTCCATAATGAGAGGCACAAATGAGCAAATCTAGCCTAAACTAACTAAATTACCTAGGAATGATTGTCGTGAACTGTTTGTGCCCTCATATCATCTATGAATCTCATCACCACGCGTCACATTCACTATTGCAATGTAATAATAAGCGCATCATTAATATGACGATGGCACGAATTCACAATCAGTGAATTTACGCATTTGATTGAGTGAACACATGGGGCGATCTTGAAATTTTGAACGAGTTGAAGGTTCTTGTCGGGAGTAACCAAACACATAGCTTATCCCCAAATAGCATGTCCATACCTTCCAACTGTATTTTCATTCACAATATATAAAAGGAGAAGCAATGTCAACATCATACACGATATAAGATATTGGAAGTCACGATGAGGAGTTAGAACATATACTCTTTTTGACAATTTCGGTCGGTGCCAAATTACTCCGGCCATCTTGCAAGGTGTCCCATTGTTGGGACCGGTTGGTTTTAAAATTAATTAAAAATAAGGTTGAACCACGAACGGTTCGTGGGTGGAATATGATTTTTTTTCAATTAACTAATTTAATCAAATCAAATAACTTAAAATCAAACAACGTGTGATTATGCATATACGGCATTAAACGAGAAGATAAGGTTAGAAATAATTTTTTCACCTATACTTTGTATCGGAGAATTTTTGAACTGGCAGAATTCTTTCGAGCATTCTGTGTGTTCTTCAAGTTTCGGGATCCGAATCACACACTTGAGCTCCAAGAACGATTTATAAATTTCATCCACCAACAACAATTCTTTAATTTCAGAAATATATCTCACGAGAATTTTCTGTAAGAGTTTGAATGTGGGCTCTCAAAACAATTGAAGAAGAAAAATAAAAAATTTTCTCTTTCAATATAATTTTCGGCGGCAACTGGGAGGGAGGGAAAACGTTTTTCTCATTTTGCTTTGTTGACAAGCAACTGTATCTTATCCAATATCTATCTGCAATCATATTACTATTAGATATTGATAAAATATATTTTTTATATTTATAAATATACCCTTATATTTTTAAATTTCTGCAAATTCACCCCATATATTCATAATTGTCGAAAATTGTAATATTCCCTAGAGTTTGAGTTGTATCGAGAATCATCAATCCAATTGATAAATTAATTGATCATTATCAATGAGTTAATTCATTTATTTTTTATTTACTAATTATCCAATAATTAGAAAATAATAAACTAATTAATTTCATTACATGTAATCAAACTTAACTAATTAAGTGATATCACCCGTCATATATAGGTGTAGGAAATATGCAGTGGCACCAAAAAACACATTTTGATCTCATTTGCTTTGTTTATCTATTCCTGTTCTCATGAGCTATTTCTTAGATCAAATGGACCCACGTGAACAAAGCTAAGAATTCAAGTCATCATGAATAGATCTGTCAGGTTATTGACCGTCGAAATTTGCGTAACCACAACGTCTCCACGCTGAACAATTTCTCCAATTAGGTGATATTTACGTTATATGTGTTTGGATCTCTTATGGCTTCTAGGTTCCTTAGAATTCGTTACAGCCCCACAGTTATCACAATAAAGTGCCATGAGCTTGTCAGCGTCTGGAACAACTTCCAGAATCTTCAAGAACTTCCTAAGCCATATAACCTCCTTTTCAGCTTCACAAGCTACCACAAATTCAACTTCCATGGTAGAATCAGCAATACAAGATTGCTTGATACTTCTCCATACAATTGCTCCACCATTCAGGATGAACACCAATCCTGAAGTGGACCTCCTAAAATCCTTGTCTTCTTGGAAATCAGAATTAGTATAACCCGTCATATTCAAATCAGTACCTGAATACATAAGCATGTAGTTCCTTGTTCTCCTCAAATACTTAAGGATATGCTTGACGAAATTCCAATACTCGATTTGAGGATTAGATTGGAACCAATGACATGGCAAATATCTAGCCTAGTGTAAAGCATTGCATACATGAGACTTCCTGTAGCTGAGGCATAGAAAACCTTTCTCATGATTTTCTCTTCTTGAGGAGTCTTGGGAGACTACTCCTTGGAGAGGCTGACTCCATGTCTAAAAGGAAGAAATCCTTTCTTGGAGTTTTGCATACTGAAACGATCCAACACTTTATCAATATAATATGCTTGAGACAATGTCAATTGTCCGTTCTTCCCATTTCAAAAGATCTGAATACCTAAGATAAATACTGCTTCTCCAAGATCTTTCATATCAAATTGCTTTGCAAGCCAAATCTGAACATCATATATTTTTCCTACATCATTCCTAATGAGTAGAATATCATCTATGCACAAGACTAGAAAAACCACCTTCCTTTCGTGTATCAACTTATACACGCGGGGCTCCTTCACTGACTATTCAAAACCATAGTTTTTAACAGTTTTATCGAATCTAATAATCCACAATCGTGACGCCTGCTTGTTAAGTCCATAAATAGACTTATGCAGTTCGTAAATTTTGCCCGAGCCTTTCTCTATGAACCCGTCTGATTGAGCCATATAAATGCGCTCATCAAGATTGACATTCAGACAAGCAATCTTGACGTCCATTTGCCAGATTTCATAATCGATGGCAGCAGGAGTGGATAAAAGGATTTGGATGAATTTAAGCATGGCGACCTGCGAGAAGGTATCCTCGTAGTCTACATTCCCATCCAGACCTTTTTTCTTCTTATAGATTCATTTGCATCCTACGGGTTTTATCCCTTTAGGAGGAACTATAAGTTTCCAGACCCAGTTCGAGTACATCGAATGTATCTCACCATTCATGGCTTCTTACCATAAGTTTGCTTCAGGACCTTCCATGACCTCTACGTAGGAGACATGTTCACCAAGGTCCTTATCTGAGATAGTTGTCAAAGCTTCTCCATAGGACATATACCTCTCAGGTTGTCTCACAACTCTCTCACTACGTCGAGGCTCCATAGGCTCTGACTCTTATCGTGGTTCTTTCATTATTGAATTAGAAACAATTTTTGATTGGGGAGTCGGTGTCCTCCCACTCAATAATTCCTCTAGCACAACTGTGCTTCTCGACTGTATACTTTTAATGTAATCTTCTTCAAGAAAATGAGCATTCGTGCTAACGAATATTTTCTGGTCAGTCATACTATAGAAGATTTACCCCTTCATTCATTTAGGATATCTTACGAACATGCATAATTCTGAATGACTGACCAACTTGCCTGTGTTCAGTTTTAGAACATGTGTTGGGCACCCCTATATTTTAAAATGATTAATAGAAGGTTTTCATCCATACCATCTTTCATATGGTGTACCAGGCACCGTCTTTTATGGAACTTGATTAAGAATATATGCTATTGTTTCAAAGGAATATCCCTAGAAGGAATCTGGGAGGGATGAGAAAATCATCATGGATCTAACCATATCCATTGGCGTTCGATTCCTTCTATCTGACACACAATTTGTTGTGGCGTACCAGGTGCTATAAGTTGAGAAAAAATACATTCTTCCTTAAAAAAGTCTTCGAAATCTCCTAGCAAGTACTCTCCACCACGATCGAGTCGTAATGTTTTGATTTATTTTTCTAATTGCTTTTCAACCAAGGCCTTATACTCTTTGAACTTTTCAAAAGTTTCAGACTTTTGGCGCATTAGATAGACATGACCAAAATGTGAGTGGTCATTACTGAAGTTTATGAAGTAATCATAACCTCCTCTTGCTTGGATATTCAATGGCCCAGATACATCTCTATGTATGAGTTCAAAGCATTGAGTGGCTCTTTCACCTTTTGCTGAAAAATGTCTCTTGGTCATGTTGCCTTCAATATATTATTCGCATGTGGGTAGTGATCCCACACTTAAAGTTTGCAAGGGACCATCATTCACAAGTCTTTTAATCCTGTCCAGACTAATATGCCTAAGGCGTCAGTGCCACAAATAGGTTAGATTCGTTGAGTCATACTTCAACCTTTTACTATCCCTTTGTGAATACTCATTCACTTCAGTATCACATATCATTAGAACTATTGATTTTACGTGAAACAATTTGTTAAACATGCATGCAACAATAATTAAGCATTCATTTCTAAAAATACCAATATCTTTATCAATGAATTTAAGATCAAATTCTTGCTCAATTAATGCACCAATAAAAATAAGATTCTTCCCAAAAACTAGGATATAATAAACATCATGTAAAATAATAAAATATTTCTCAAAACATAATTTAAAAGTTCCCACAGATACGACTGATACTAGTGCTCCATTACCCCACGGAAGCTGTACTCATCCTTGTCAAGCCTTCTGACTCCCCTAAACCCCTGCAGGGAGCAACATATATGGTTAGTAGCTGCAGAGTCTACAATCCAAAAAAAAGTAGAGTCAGCTACATAATACGCCTCAGCAACCATTACTATACCTTTAGATCCCAACACTTTGAGATACTCTGGGCAGTTGCATTTCCAATGACCAGCAACTCCACAGAGATGACACTTGTCTTTCAACTTGTCTACCCCCGCGGTGCACTTCCCTTTGGCAGCTCTCGGCTTCTTCTTCTTCACTTTCCTTGGAACTTTTCTCTGTTTCTTCTTAGAGCCAGAGGTGGAAGGCTTTCTTTCAGTAAAGTTAGCCTCTCTAGACTTCCTCTTGCCCTTCAGAAATAGAGTATCAGTAGCTTGCAGCCCCTTCATGAGCTCATGAAGTGAGTACTTCAGCTTCCTCATCGAATAATTAAGCTTGAAGTTCCCAAAGGTAATAGGCAAAGTCTTTAAGATCATATCCACTTGCGTCTCCCATCAACTTCATCACCCATGATCTCCATCACATTCAGATAACTTATGATCAACATCATATGTTCTCTGACAGGGATTCTAGATTCCATCCTGCAGTTCGCGAAGTTACATACAGTTGTCTGTTTGGCTTGGCGACCAACATTTCAGTGATGTTCAACATATCAGCGGCGGTCTCAAAGTTCTGATGCTATTGTTGCCACACATTGCTCATCAGATTGCAACCGAGAAGTATGAGCATCATTTTCCTCTTGAGCCGATTCAACAATAAGCTCAAGGGACAAGGGGTAGTGAGCAAGAACATGTGCTTTTCTACTGTCAACACGATATCAAGATTTTTGTTCGAATCCACATAATTTTCACCAGTAAATTTGTTCGCGTTAAGAATAGTTAAGAGAGGGGATAACGACATGATTACTGAAAATAATAAATAAAGCAGTGTAAATAAATGCTCAATCATTTAGGAAAGAATGATACATGATGCAACGACTGAAATATTTAAAAATCCATAAAAAATATTTCATCTATGATGTTACGATAAAAAAGATAACTTGTCTCGTCGAGGGATGAAACTATCTCCTATTGTATCGAGGCTCTTCTCGTTTGGTTAACACTCAAATGTCTCCACATCTAGCTTAACCTATCACCAATAGTTTTGATCACCTTGAACCCATTGACTAGCCCCTAAGTGGGGATTCCAATGTTCTTCAGTCTAAGTATTTAACAAATGCATCGACTCATAAAAGTTACTATGGATTAACAGTCCATTTATGGGACGACTCTGCCTCACCACTTCTTTTAGAAGTCTTAACTTTTCAAGCAACTCGATGACTCAAAGTGACACGACTCCAAAGTTTCTCCCATTGAATAGAGGACCTCTATGGGCGGTTCTAAACCATTTCTCATGCTAGGATCAAGTTCGCGTTGGAGACCTTGAGAACATTTCAACGTAAATGACATTCCCACTTAGTTTTTACTTTGGATTTTTGGTTATTTTTCAAAACATAACTTTTATTAATTTGAAAAACGTGATGAAATTTATAAATCCTTTATTTAATTTTAAATCCCAATTTCCAAGGCATACCTTCGACACCTATATGTGATGGGTGATGTCACTTAATTTGTTAAGTGTGATTATATATATTAAAATTAATTAGTTTATTATTTTTTAATTATTGGATAATTAGTAAATAAAAATTAATTAATTTAATTGATAATGATCAATTAATTTTTCAATTGGATTGATAAATCTAGATACAACTCAAACTCTAGGGAATATTACAATTTTCAGAAATTATGAATATATATTTTAAAAATTTAAAAATATATGAGTCAATTTGTAAATATCAAAAATTATATTTTATCAATATCTAATATCAATCTGATTGCAGATAGATCTTGAATGAGAAAAAGTTGATTGTTAACAAAGTAAAATAAGAAAAACGTCTTTCCCACCCTCCATGTGGCCGCCGAAAATTATATTGAAGGAGAAAAGTTATATTTTTCTTCTTCAATCGTTTTGAGAGCCCACACTCAAATTCTTAACAAAATTCTCGTGAGATATATTTTTGAACTTAACGGGTGGTATTTGGTGGATGAAATTCGCAAGTCGTTCTTGGAGTTTAAGTGCGTGATTCGGATCTCGAAGTTTGAAGAACATGAAGAACACTCGAAGGAATTCCGTCAGTTTAGAAATTCTCCGATAAAAAGTATAGGTGAAAAAATTGTTTCTAATATTATATTATCGTTTAATGTCATATATGCATAATCACACGTTGTTTGATTTTAAGTTATTTAATTTGATTAAATAATTTAATTAGTATTTTTTTTATATTCCGCCCACGAACCGTTCGTGATTCAAACTTATTTCTAATTAATTTTAAAACTATCCAGTCAC
This sequence comes from Datisca glomerata, assembly GCA_003255025.1. Classification (NCBI taxonomy): domain Eukaryota; kingdom Viridiplantae; phylum Streptophyta; class Magnoliopsida; order Cucurbitales; family Datiscaceae; genus Datisca; species Datisca glomerata. The sequence goes on from QANY01001798.1 coordinate 108,021, forward strand.
AACACACATATGGTAACTTCCTCGTCCATAATTGAAATTTTGGCCATAAACCAATGATCTCTAGCATCGTGTATCAGAATACAGATCTATATTGCACAACACATTTATAAAATATTAAGTCAAACTTTAATAACTTAACTACATTAAATTTTGCTTATCGTGGTATATAGCTCAAGAAAACCCGTGTATCTATGCACGATTTTGTGTTTGTGTTCAAAATTAGAAAGTTCTACTTTCAAAACACATTGAGTCTACAATGGCACAACAAAAACATAACATACAAAGTACAAACAAACCTAGAATAAGGATGGTACTTAGTAGTAGATACTCTCAGCAAACTACGTGGATAGAAATCTAAATTGATCGCCCATTGCCACAACACGAGTCTCCATGGTAAAAAACTGGAGAACCAAGTCTTTAACCTTCATGCCGAGCCAATTCTCTTGACCGAGAGTCTTGAGGGCTCTCTGGTCAGTATTGTGGATAAAAAAACTCATGAGGTTCTCACTACAAAGGACAACTAATAGACAAACTTAATCAAAATTTAAAAGTAATCGTGTGTCGAGTTTTGTTAGATTATTGTGACCACACGCTCTTCTCTTCCCCTCATCAAAATTTGCAATAAGATCCAAAAAAATTTCATGAGTGTAGCGTGTGAGCAAGTTTCATTTAAAAAATAAAGATTTAAGCATGCCTTTTAATTTTTGCTTGTCAAATTCTATTCACATCTCTTAGCTTTTCTAGCATGATAGAAACATATAAAATAATTGTCAAGCGGTAGTAGTTGGAAAGCAGTCATATGTAGTATTGCATTTTGATTTGGGTTGAGGCCTAATTTAACGTCCATCACGGTGAAGCAAGACATGTAACCATCTAAATACAAGTTTTAGTGCAATGGGGAGGTTGGAAGACAAAAAACATGCATTGTCTTAGTAGCTGACTGCAACAGTGGGGGCATTACCCAATAAGTTATTTTTAATGGGAGTGACTTTCACCATGACTGTATTGTGTTTATGTCACAGTTTTTATAACTACAACTTTCGTAAAGGAAGTGACTCAAAATATACTTTTAGTGTTAATCACATTGTAGTTGAAAGTTGAATAGTTTTTTTTTCTTATCATGGGGAATATTTTTCTTTCCTAATAGCTTAGTACTGGATCAATGAGAACTGACATGGGTCTGATCTCTGAAGTTGGATGATACTTTTACATAGATGATAGTTGGATCTTATGAGTTGGGAGTTTAGTTGATTAGCTGTCTTTGTATTTACTTTTTTGCTTACAAGTTTTCCTTTCATGGGAGAGAAAGAATGGGTTTTTGGTCATTATTTGGCTTGATTCATGATGATTGGAAGAGCTGTTAAATTGGCTTTTTCCCTTTTTTATATTGGTTGTAAGTGGTCTGATATTCTGAGAAGTCGTATTCTGTTTATTTATGCATCTGGCATTCTTTTGTGGAATGCTATAAGAAATTTGGGTTGGCTATTATTTCCTTATTTAAATCAGAAGTAGTATGTTATGTTGCGACAATGTGGATTCCTAAACTGCCAATTAGGTGGTAAACTACTGGACCATTTGTGTTACCTTTAAATTAGGGTCTTACTGTGATGTATATAATAATGTTTATTAGATATGATGTCCATTTGTGTGCCTTTAAAACTGACATTTTAATAAGGGTGCATCATTTGTGTTACCTTTAAAACTAGTAATTTCTTTCACTGATAATGATGTTGACACCAGAGCATTGTAGGTAATATCCATATTTAGTTCGGCTGAACCGCAAAACTTGGTTTGCTCACTTGTTTATCAGCTTGAAACCTGACTTAAAACATCTTATTGTTTATCCTTGTTTAACTTCTCTTTTGTAGAATTAGTGAACTATCTTAGAATAAAAGTAACTTTCAATGCTAATTTTTAATGATCATTTTGGTAAGTTGTCCCAAATGATTATCTGACAGCAACTACATGTAGTTTAGTGCTTCCTTGTTCCTTTTGTAAATCTATTTTACAAGAATAAAATGAACTATCATAGAATAAAATGAACCATATGTTTTGCCGCATATGACGTATAGCTTAGATTCGAATTATAATAGTCATCATTCTAATAGAATTGTAACTTAGACAAAAATGTCAAACTAACATCGGATTGTTTATTGATTAATTGTCATTTTTTATGAATAAATTTTTTTGTTAATGACAAAGCTACTTACGTATATAAAAGAGGTATGCTCTAGGGTAACAAGAAAACACAATTAAATTAAACTACTAACATATATACAAGTGGGGTACCCTAGGGAAACAAGAAAAAATAATTACAAACTCCAAATATACAAACCTCTACAACACATTATACCAACAAAGTATAGCAACTTCTCAAGCCAGTTTAAGGGTATTACTTGATATTTTTACTTTATGCAATTTTAGCATAATATAAGCATTAGTACAAGTTTTGATATCTTCTTTATTCTGATAGTGGACTGCAATGGATAAAGTTTGGGTGCATCTTAATAGGTATTAATTATCATTATCAACCTTATAACAATTAGCAGCTATGGAAACATTTTACTTAGTACATTTAATGTTTGTACTTGATAGAGCTACAAACAAGTATAAGCTAGGAGTTCAAAAATTTATCAAGATGGCCGAAATACATGCAGATTATCTAGAAAAGGAAATGCTCGTTTGGCTGAGGACATGGTGATCCAGTAGTAATTTATGCTTATAGTATTTTATTATTTGCATTTACTTTTGGCATGTATTTTCTTTCAGAAGAATAGTGTTGAAGATCCATATTCTATAACTAGGGGAGATGTGTGGATCAAAGCCACATGAAAAAGAACGGTGAACCTACAAACTCAACAGTTGTTGATACTATTGTACGTAAGTGTAATTTTGTGATGTTCTTAATAGTTTAGATTGTTGTCTTAATCAAATCTTGTATGCATGTTTAATCTTGTAGAGTAAATTGAAAGAACTAAGCGATGAAAGGACATTGACTTCTATACATGATGTTAGAGAGGATGTCGTTTCTAAAGTTCTTGATCCTGATAGAAGAGGATGGTTGATGGGATAGAAGATGGAGCTACATTGACCAAATATTCTCTTTTCGTACAAAAAGATGATAAAATGAGGAAAAAGGAGCAAAAATTTAAATCACATGAGGAAGAGTTAAAGGAGTTGAGAGGCATTGTTCAGTGAGTAGTAAAAAATAGGTAAGTCTTAATAAAAATTGTAATGAATTTTAAATAGTTATTATTTTTAACACTCTTCTTATGATGTAAGGTCCGACCAAGTGAAGAACAATCAAATACAACTCTGCATTCTCCAAAGGTAATAATGTATTTCACACACCAACATACACATGATTATGTTACTAGTTTTTATTATCATATATATGATTAACAAATTTGTTTATCTTGCATTGTTTAAGAGTGTGAATAATAACTCATACTTGACAAAGTGTAAACTATTAGATTGGCTCGGATCAGGGGATATTGTTGTTGAAGGACGTTGGTCTCCGAGTGATCTGATTGCCCTAGTTCATCATATCCCCATTAGGCCTGATGCAATGTGAGTTGGGGTGGACGTTGTCCAGAAACCTGGAGTATATCTATGGAGGTCTACGACCAACATTGAAGAAACTTTAGGAAGTACGGTTGCGTGGCCTGCCAAAATGGTCATCATCAGGTAAGTTCGAATCAACCCCCCCCAATCCGACTTGATTCTTGCAACATTTCTTAATGCACATTACAAAATTCGGTAGAGCTAATGCTAATAACTTTGAGTATTTCTTTACCTCCAAGTGACAGTAGGTTAGCCTTCCATCAATAGGTTTTAACTTTAGTTTTTTCCAAGAGTAGTGCATACATAGCTGCCTAAGATGACCCTCAATCTATAGGGAGACCTTAGTCCTCTTGTCTAGTAGATATATTTTGTAAGAGTATGAGTGTTAAACGCTTGTGAAGAATTAAGATTATTGATAATGTGTTGAGAAAATTCTATGTTAGCCATTTCGCTATTGTCTTTACTTTCTCTATATAAGCTAACAATATTTATAATCCTGAAGCATAAATTTTTTGACAAATTATGTGATGCACGAATTTTTGAGATTAAATTCTATGAACTAAAATTGAAAAATATGTTGTGATAACTATGCATCTGTGGCACATATGGCAATATCTCATGGTTGAGGTAAATTTTGATTGTTTGAAATTGATGGTTCATTTTAGCTATTTTATCTTATTTTGGATCTATTGTTAAAGTGAATAATTTTCTTGTTGGATTGATGTATTCTGGTTTCTCTAGGCAAAAGAATATTGGAACGATTTTTATGACCCCAATTTCCATGCTTCGCTCGTTTCAATATCTTTTACAGGCCTACACCATAAAAGGATGGAATGAAAATTCGTTATGTGAGACACGACTTCTTTTAGTTGGAACATGTTAGATGAGACGTGTTGTTTTTAGAATTAGTAGTTTTTTGTACTTATAAATCAGATTTTAGATGACTTTAAGTAGAAACTTGTAAAAGACTTGTTGATATTTGTGGTTTTTAATGAAACGATTTGTAAGAATCCGTTCTATTATATATATATTGTTATTTAGAGTTATCTTTTTATTTATGAGTACATTTTAATTTTAGAATAAAATATCATTTCTTACAGGTGTATTAAAATCGACATGAGTAGAATTTAATAGCGGTCTACCACTGCTATAAAAAAAAGTTTTCAGAGGGACAAAACCTTATAAAAGACCTGGTTTTTTTATAAGGGCTGAAAACCCTAGAAGATACCATTTTGTTTATAGAACATCGGATTTTTTACATGGGGCAAAGACCCCTATAAAATAGCTTATTTATTATAGGGGAAAATACCACTATAAAAGTCCTGACTTTTATAAGGGCAAAGACCGTTATAAAAAGTTAGGTCTTTTACAGGGGTTCCTGAACACTATGAAAAATTCTAGACCTACTATCACACCCGGAGAAACAGGATTTTCAGAACGCTATAAAATGCCTTTTATGGGTGTTCTCCCCCTATAAAAGACCTTTTCTGTTGTACTACGAAGTTGTCGCTTATTCTATAGCCCTACCTCCAGCTTTGGCAGCAATAGATGAAGTATTTCACGCATCAATGTTATGGAAGTACATTCCCAACCCATATCACATTCTGAGTTATGAGCGTCTCCAATTATGAGAAGAACTAACTTATGAGGAGATTTCAATCTAAATCCTAGGCAGAAAGACGCAAGTGTTACGCACTGAGAAAATTCCTTTGGCCAAAGTACTTTGAAAGAACCATAAAATAAAATAGGCCACTTGAGAACGGGAGGAAGAGATTCGAGCGCTATATCCAGACCTCATCAAAAATTTAACTTTGACAATTTTTAGAACAAAAATTCTTATAATGAGGGGGAATATAAGACGCCTAATCTTCAACCAACACTAAGGTTAGAGTGGTTAATAATTTAATCACATATGTCTTTTCGAGTATAACATTAGCCCTTATATTATAATGTGACGTCGTGTGTGTATCTATATACAGCATAAATCTCTCAAGTCATGTGTTAATAACAATAAATCAATTTAGTGGCACGTGTACTATGTTGCACGTGACACACAGAACTTCTAAAATTATAACGTTTTAATTTTGTGATTTAAGAAACTTACTTTGTAATTTCTTGAATTAAGACCTAAGTATTAAAAGTGGGACAATAATATTTTAATTGTGAATTTTAGAAAGTAGTGGTTAGGGATACAAAATTGAATTTTGTCCCCTACTAATCCACTCGCACGCCTATACCCTCTCATGTTGATTGTGAATTTTTCCTTATTTAGAAAGAAGAAAATTATAAGGAAGGACTTTAATGTTTTATACTTTTCCCATGTTATGAATATTGTATTTAAATTCTTACTATGCCTAGGGTGTAGCATATTTTGTATTATTCTATGTGGTTATTTGAATCTATAAATTTTAGGAAGTATTCTTCACTTGTTGAAACTATTACCTTAAAAAAATTAGGGTAGAATTAGATCTCTGATTTTTTTTATAGAATTTCTAAAAGTTTCTGGTTAGTACAGGAAAAGATAGACTCTCAATATTCAAGTTTAGTATTATTACTGTATTGAAATCTAATCGGTTTGACTTAAAACTTTTATTGTATCATTTTTTGAGTATCTCTGACAATTCTGTAAATTTTCAGAAGTTTTTAGCAACTTCATAATACTGAAACAATTTTTTTTTTCAAACGTACTGCTTTACCTGAAAAAATAGTTTTCTGTGTCGGCTTTGTTTTCAGATCCTTCTGAAATTAAATATGAAAAACTCTGTAGTATTACATTAGAGTCAGTAAGAAATTTAGAATTTTAAGGTAACCTAGGATATGTTGTGTCAGCTTTACCCGAGTCTGTTCTATAGTGTTAGTTTTTGAATTTACAATTGTGTCATTCTAAGAAGTATAATGTTATCTGTTTCAGGAGATTCAACTCTGTAATTGCTTTACCAGACGATCAGGTAAGTAAAATCTTACATATATAACAGTGTACTTTTCTGTACCTAAAAATCTTAGAATGAAACTCTGATCATTTTTCCTTGTGATGGTGGTTGTTTTGTGATGTTATCATTGTGTCATTGTACTTTATTCTGTGATGATATTATGATGTAAGATTCTGAAATTTTGAAAGGATATAAGTTATAAGATAATAAAGATAATCATATGATAATGTAATGTAATACACTTTCTGTCATTAGAGTCACGTACCCACCAACTCTATACAGTTTGTCTTATCCTTCACAAAAGGTCTCTATTTTACCTCGTCCTTCTGGAGAGGGTATGTGTATATGCTCTGGTTAGTCTTGTGGGAAGGAACTTTTCAACTAGTTCCACTTTCTTGAAGGTACGGAGTGGTACTTATGAGAATGGTCACTTGTACGTACCTTACAAGCTAACAACTTATCACGAGAAAATCGGTCCACCTCCTCGATAAATTTCTTGTACATAATTTTGCAATGTCATTGTCTCTTGTGAATTGTTGGACATTAGCACTCGTGATTCTATTTTCACTTGGGCTAGTCAGAGACGTGGCTCTTTTGTTGAATGTCGTTTAGATAAAGCTTTGCTCCTTTGCTTGTTTGGACTTTTGGGATTCTGTGATGTGTATTGATTTTCCCATGCATCATTCTAATCATAATCCTCTTCTTTTATCTTTGAACCTTTTAGTTTCTTCTGACCCTCTTCCTTTCAGGTTTAGATCCATATGGCTTACTCACCTATCATTTATCAAATTGGTGTGGCATGTTTGGGCTTCGTGCTCTTCTACTCATCCTATGTTTGATTTCATGAAAAACTTAAAAGCTCTTAGATGGGATTTAAAAGACTGGAATTTTCATGTTTTTGGTGATTTGGATTCTAATCATGAAGAGACTTCCTCTAATCTTCAACGCATAAAACAAAGTATTTCTACTGATGGTTTTTCTGAGTCTCTTTTTTATGAAGAAGTGGAGGCTCATTCTACTCTTGACTCCCTTTTGATTGGCAAGATCTTTTGCTTAAGGATCATTGTCGAGTTAAATGGTCATGGAATGGTGATCATAATACTGCTTTATATCACACATTGTTGAAATTTTACAAATCTCAGAAGCCCATCGCTTCTCTTAATATAAATGGTTAGATTACTTCTAACACTTACGTGATTAAAAGCCACATTATTAGTTACTATACTGATCTTTTATCTGAACCGAATTTGAATCTTCCCTATGATTTTTCAATTATTGATGATATCATTCCCTCCTTAGTTTCCGTTGAGGAGAATAACTGTCATACTACCCTTCTAGATGTTGATAAGTTAAAAATTCAGATTATGCTCTTGACCCAAATAGTGCTCTCGATCCTGACGGCTTTACTGGCTCATTTTTTCACGCTTGTTGGGTTATTATTGGTAGTCAGATGATTAAAGCTATTCAGTTCTTTTTCAGATTCGGTCATATAATGCCAGGCTTAAACTCAAATTTTATTGTTTTGGTTCCAAAAGTCCCTGATGCCTTGAAGATTGATCAATTTCCTCCTATTATTCTTGGCAACTTCATTTACAAAGTTATTACGAAGATTATTTCTGAGAGGCTTGCTAGTAGTATATCTAGTAGAATTATTTCATCAAATAAATTCAGTTTTATTCAAGGCCGTCATATTGAGAATTGCATTGTGGTCGCTTGTGATTGTGTCAACAGTCTTAATAAAAAAATTTATGGTGGTAATGTTGCTGTGAAAATTGACATCAGGAAAACTTTTGATTATATGCGATGGTCTTTCATTATTCGGGTCCTTTCAACCTTCGGTTTCTCTAACACCTTTTGTTTTTGAATTCAAATATCTTCTTTTGCTCGTGATTCTGATTAATGGCAGTTCATAAGGTTATTTTAGCTGTTCATGAGGTGTTCATCAAGGAGATCCTTTATCTCCACTTTTCTTCAATATTGCTGAAGATTTTCTTAGTCTGTCCAAAAATAGTGACCTCCAACCCATCTCATCTTCGAGTGGATTGTTGCTCCTACTCACCTCATATATGCTGATGATGTCCTACTTTTTTATAAAAGTACTAGGGCCAATATTAATAAAGTTGCTGATGCTTTCACTCTTTATGGAAATCTCCCAGGTCAAGAGGTTAATTGGGAGAAGTCTTTCATTTATTTTGGTCAAACAATCTCTACAAGAAGACAAGAAGCTCTTTTTTCTCTAATTGGCATGCACATGGGCTCTCTTCCTTTTACGTATTTGGGTTTTCCTCTTTTTCTTGGTTCTCTAAAACCTCTCACCTTTAGAGTATTGCAGATCGTATTATGGCTAGGATGTATTTTGAGATGGGAAAGACTCTTTCTCTTATTGATCATGTTTGTTTCGTTTACTCTGTGATTCACTCTATGTTCCTTCACTATTTCATGGTCTATAAATGGCATGTGGGTTTATTGAAAAAATTAAATAAGGTTGTTCACAACTTTATTTGGATGGGTTTGGTGGATCATCGCATTTGTGTCTGTGGCTTGAAATAATTGTTGTCATCCAACTTCTCTCGAAGGTCTTGGAATTAAAAACTTGAGTACTATGAATCGTGCTTTGTTGAGAAATCTCACATGGAAGCTTATAACTTTTTATCGTTTTGTTTATGTGTACTTTCGTTCAAGATACTCTTCTCTTTTTATTCGTGGTCGTCGTTATTATATTTCTTCATCTTTTTTGACTACTTTTCATTCAGATTCCTTCATTATTCTTTCTGAATGCAAATGGATTTTTGGTACACAAGATTAATATTTTGGCAAGATAATTGGTTTGGCAGCTCGTTGATGGATATTTTACAAATACCTACAGAGAGATGTAATTTAAATTTACTTGTTTATGATCTTCTAACTTCTGATGGTGTTTGGCATCTTCCTCTCGAAGATGCCTGTCGACTACTGTGATGGCTGTCGATATTCCAGATACTCTAGTTTGGATGCCCTCTACCTTGGGCAACGTAACTACTAAGCATGCTTATCTACATTTTACTAATCTTTAGAAAAAACTTTTCTAGGCTGCTCATATTTGCTCTTCATATATCCATCCCTCTCGCTCAACAGCTATTTGGTGGGCTCTTCTTAATAGGTTACCTACCATGGATCTCCTTTAGTCCGTAGGGATCACTTTAATGCCATGTTGTTCTTTATGTAAACTAGATGTTGAGTCGGTGGATCATATTTTTCTTCGTTGTCGTTATGATTCTGCAATTTGGACTAGTATTTCGATCAAATTTTAGAGACAGTTGGATATTTCTTTTGATTTCATAAACTTTTTTAGAAAGGTTATTTCTGTCTCCATGAGTGATCAAGTATTTAACATTTGAAGGGATGGTATTGTGGCAAGCGTCTCGGCTATTTGGCATTCCCGTAATAGATCCATATTTGAAGATGATTTAATCTTGATTGATCGATCTTTATCTTTTGTTTGGACTGCTATGCATGATGCTAATAAATTACAAAGAGGTACCATGTACAACTCCATGATTGACCTTATTGTTCTTCATTCTCTTGGTATTAAAGGAATCCTTCCAAAGGCTCCGAAGATTATTCCTGTTCATTGGCTTCCTCCTCCTCCTCTGGGTTGGACCAACGTGAATACTGATGGTGCAGCTCTTGGAAGTCCGGGTCATGTTGGATGTGGTGGAATCTTTCATAATCATCGTGGGTTTTTAAAGGTGCGTTCATCTTACCTTTAGTATCGGCATTTGCTTTTGAAGCTGACTTATGTGATGTTATTCAGGTAATGAATTATGCTGATCAGAAAGATTGGACTTCCCTTTGGTTGGAGAGCGACTCGACATACGTAGTTTCTCTTCTTATCTCTCTTTGACTTAAGGTTCTTTGGTCTTTTAAGGGTGTTTGGTCTCGATGTTTACATCTTATTTTCTATATGAATTTTCATGTTTCTCATATCTTCAGAGAAGGTAACCGCGTTGCAGAAATTCTTTTCAAGCTTGTTGTCACTACTAATGGTCCCATTTAGTACTCTAAGCTTATTGTTTCTTGTCAGCAGTCATACCTTGACGATTTGGTGGGTCTGGGCACTTATAAATATAAACATTATTATGGTTAGCACTCTTTTCATTTTCTGAGTTTTCCCAATGGGGTTTTTACTAGATAAATTTTTTAATGAGGCTAGCCAATGAGGGTTTTACACTTCATATCTTCTCTTTTACTATGTTATGTTGCTATTTTTTTAGCTTTCTACTGGTTGAGTCACCACCTGTAGTGTTCCTTCCCGTTATAAACTCTTTTTTGTTTCTTTTTCTTTTTTCTTATTTAATAATATTTATCTAGTTGCTAGTCTCTCTAATTGCTAATCGTCGTTTTCTCTTATAACATTGAGATGAGTTCTATAAAGTTAAGAAAAAGACAACTTAAAATATTAGCGGTTGAGGGAATATAATTACAAGTATTGGTTAATGTTAACAATATACCGATCAGGACTCGTCATGCTTAAGTAATTAAACCATATGAATTAGTGGGGGTGAAAAAAAATGAAATACAAAGGAGCAAGTAAAAGCAGGTGAAGGAAAAACTAGCTAACCTTTCCCATTTGGGAACTTCACATTTGATATCCCCTTTTGTCTTGACTTTAATTTAGTGGAGCATTCCAATTACAATTAGTTTACTATATAATGGTATTGGCACATGGATTTGTCATGCTTAAAGTAATAAAGTAATTGGTTTTGCGTTGGAGTTTACCATATAGTTTTTTTGTTATTCTTTAATTAGGCGAGCAAGTCGTACTCATTGCTCTGTCATCCCTCTCTCTAATTGTGGTGTAGCCGGCACTAAATATCAACTTTTAAAAGTTCTTTCTATTGAGCATTTTATGTTATTCTGCTTAGTGCACTAGCCTTATTCATTCCCACTTTGTTGCACCATAGTATTATATTTTAGTTTTAGAAACACTTCCAATCTTTCACAAACATATTTATACTTACATAACATAACATTATCTCTTATAAAGAAAGACATTATTCTACCACCCGAAAAGAAGTCATTTTACTGTCACAGTAACCGAAATCATCACACTTTTGACTAGTTCCTTGAGAATATTGTCTGTAGATTGTTATTATTATCCCGCGATCCCTGGACCCTTTGGTAATAAGAAAATCTTTTGACCCATGTTTTTCAACCACTACTAATAGAGGACTTTGATTCCATTTCATAAGCAGTGCTTTCCTCTTTTTACAATTCATACATTTTGAATACGTACTCTAAAAATGCATATACTTTCTCTTTTTTCTAAAGGAGGTTTCCTTTTTCTCCAAAGCAAGTTAACATGTAAAAAAAACTTGATAGATAGATTCCTATTACATTGGGTCCAGAAGTCCATATCTGTTGGAGAGTCTCATGCTTTCTGCTTAAAGAAAGCATCTGATCCCTGTTTTTCCTTTATCTTCCACCCACTAGAATCCATCCTTTGGAATCATTCTACCTTCTCATGGCTATGGATAGTAAGAGTCGATCTTGGCATGTTTTCCACGGCCTTCCAGAATACGTAACTTTTTATCATGAATATTCATATATTAAACATACTGACAAATGCATATATTTATCAGTCAAATACTTAAAATTGTTAAATTAATTTTTATTCTGTAAACTAACCATCATCAGTTCTAATTATCTAGAATCTGAATTATGCATTCAAGTTCTTGGACAACATCCTTCATGCTAGGCCTTTCCCCCTTCTTTTCTCTTAGACAGGCAAGTGCAAGTTCCAAGAATAGCTTTATACTAGTTAGTAAACCACTTGAAGGCTCATTCCCAAGCAGTATCTGATCAACAACTTCCATGACTGCACCGCTTTTAACATGCTGGCTCACATAGATGGATAAGTTGACATCATCTTCATCTCGCGAGAAATCGATGGCTTTCTGGGAAGTTAAAAGCTCAAGCAAGACAACCCCATAGCTGTAAACATCGCTTTTATCAGTCAACTGATAATTGCGATAGTATTCAGGATCTAAGTATCCTAATGTTCCCTGAGCACAGGTTGAAACATGACTTAACCCTGGACTAGCCAGTCTGGAGAGCCCAAAATCAGCAACTTTTGCATTGTAATCATCATCCAGTAATATGTTTGTGGATTTGATATCTCTGTGGTAGATGGGAGAGTATGCAGCAGAGTGTAAATAAGCCAATGCTTCAGCAGTTTCTAAAGCAATTTTCAGCCTAGTTTTCCAGTCCAGAAAAGTGAAAAACTTGCCATGTAAATGGTCGTGAAGAGTCCCGTTAGAAATGTACTCATACACCATCAATGGCTGCTCGGCTTCCACACAACAACCCAAAAGTCTAACCAGGTTTTTGTGATTGACTTGAGAAAGTATCCCAACCTCATTGAGTACCTGTTGAGTGCTTTTGATGTTACCAACTTTGGCTGATTTCACAGCCACCACAGTCCCATCTTGAAGCTCACCTCTGTACACTTCACCAAACCCACCACTCCCAAGAATTCTGTCCTTGGAGAAACCATTTGTTGCTTTCTTCACTTCTTTCAAGTGAAACATTCTAGCAGGTTTCCCACCATTACTCGACGTTAAAATGTCCTCTCTAGCTTTAGCAAGCTTTGTCTGGTTAGAAACTCTGCAGTATTTCCTTACTACAATTATAGCCATAGCTAGAGCCAGAGAGAAAAACGAGATTGCTCCTAAAGAGACCTTTAAGCGAAGGTGAGCTCTAGTGTTACTATCATTTTTCAGGCAGGACGCAAGACGGCCGTCCCAATGGTATCTGTTTTTGCAGAGGCACCGAAGGAAGCCATCGGTGCCAGTTTGTGAACAATGAGAAGCTTCCGAGCAATCATTTTGTGTCTTGCAGAGTGGTTCTGGAGGAGAAGCCCATTGAATCTCCAACCCTTCTTCCCATTGATTTGCAGGCTTTTCAATATCCAAATGAAGGATGCTTCTGAATGCTCTACAACCCGAACTATGAAGCCTGATCTTGTAGGCTGAAGGCATCCCACCTGGGGTGAAGGTACAACAAGGATCAAGTCCACTAGCACACTGAAGTACTCTCTCTGTGTCAACATGTCCTGAGCTTTTCAAGTAGAGGTGACAGAGACTGGAAGGAGTGCAATTGAGAGGAGAGACTAAGAGCCGGGGCGAGCAGCTGAAGAGGAAGATTGTGTTTGATGAAGTAATGTTGAAAGGGAGTGATTGGTTCAACCACAGCCCCTCACTGACCATCATGTCTTGGGTAACACAGGTTCCAGGCAGCCAAGGAGATGGCTGCACCACCATCCGCTGAGATGAGGCCATGATTCTGAGCACAAGATATGAGCTTCCATTTAAGGAATCAAAGTAGAGCTTCTTTGATAGAGATTCACACCGGAGTGAATAATCCTGGTCACCGCAGTTAGGACCCGTGCTTAGAGGATATGGGACTTCAATGGAGCCACAGTTAGGACATACCCTTTGGGAAAAACCACAATAACTAAAGAACACAAGGATGAAGAAGATAGAGCTACTGAGGCGTCGGAGGAGCATGTTTTGCATAGAGATCATATCATGAAGAAGGGGAGGCTAAAATTTAAGGTACTTATGGGAAGGAAGATGGTGGAAGTAAAAAGAACGGGTGAAGAGAATAAAGTGGGTGAAATAGAAATTTGAAAAAAAAATAGCTGTAAGAATCAATATCTAAGAGAGAGGGTTTGGCATTTATAGGACTAGTGGATTCTTCATGTATGGTGTTCCATTGCTGGTGTTTTTTTCAAGGTGCAATATCCTTGGACTGCTACCAGAAAAAGATTTATGCTTCCTTAAAGTTGTTCATATTTTCATCTTTAATAGAGTTGAAGAAGTAATCATGCAACAGAGAACAAATCTACTGAGAAAGTGAAAGAGAGAAGTATTCTACTAATTAATGGCCATTGCACTAACTAAATAATATTTTGTCTCTCCCAAACAAACATGCGGATCATTCGTGAAGATGTGGGTAATTCATGGTTTTGACGATTAAACTAAACAATAGAGATATTAAATAATTTCATCCAAATGAGGATGCTATTATTTTTCATTATCATGTAAAGTCAAAACCATTTGTTGCATTGTTAGTGAGGAAAACCAAAACCATTTACTTGCAAATGAAACAATTATGAATACACATTCTTTTATGTTTTATTTGTAATGCATACGTTCCCCACTATTGGATTCCTTCTATAAATCTTCTCATATCCCTCCTATACTTTTTTTTCATTTTCATTAACAGATGCATTCCATTCATGTATACTTGATTTTTTGGAAAGTGAAATCCGATTCTAAATGACCATTTCAATTGTTTATTATGCGTTTAGAATCTGATTCTAAGTAGATCCTATAACTTTGACAAATGTTGATTCCATTGACTGCTTGGTTTCAGATTTTTAGCAAATAGGTAGTAATGAGATTTTACATTTCTGATTTGTTTGGAATGAACTATGAAAAGTCTAACAGGACCTCAAATTTCTATAGTATAGAGATTAATAGTACTCACTTTCCTTGAGATGAGATTTTAGTAATGTCATGTAGTTGAATTTTAATTCATTGATTAGTAAACACAAAAATTATTTTTGTTCTAGATAATTTGATTCCTTATTTTGATTTATGAAAGTGAATGAACATTTTTTAGGAGTTAATGAACGTATTAATCTGATTTCAGATTCAGATTTTTGATTATTTCATTCTTCATCTCTGATTTCTGGTGAAAATAATTTTAAAATTCATCTAATTCTAAATGCAACTATATGCTGTACCATTTAAATCAAACATTCCTTAGGTGGTTCAAAAAGTACATAAATGTAAAAGAGAGGGCAGCGCACATAGACCACCAAGATCATAGAAACAAAATTTCACACACGACTATATTAAATGGATAAAAGACGAGAAATGTTCGTGATAAGTGTTAACAATTTTGGCCTCATGTTTATCAAGTCCAGTCAATATAAAAACGTGACATACAGATACTTTGAAACCAAAAGTTTGGAACGAAGCGAGAAGAACATAAACATGAAATTAAGTAAAAATATAAAGACAACTCTAACCAAGTTCTTTTTTGTCAAAGTTATAAATTTTAGGAGAAACTGAGAAAATATAATTGAAATGCAAGGGGTGGGAAGTGGAAACATTGGGCAATTTACTTTATACCTACTATTTCGTCTGGTTTTTGGTTTCTAGTCTGATTTTATTAGTAGCCATGATTGGGGCTATAATACTGACTATGCATAGGACTACTAAGGTGAAAAGATAGGATGTATTCCGACGAAATGCTATTGATTTTAGGAGGACTATAATGAGGAGGACGACAGACCCACTCACGATCTACTAAAAGGAAGTAGCTTGATTGGTTCAAATCCAAGTCGTGAGAAGGCAGTGACGGTGAGGAAAAGGCGTAGGTTGGCCTGGCTTTGGCTTGCTCTGGTCATTATGGAGATTGATGATCCCTGTGCAAAGAAGAAGTCAGAGTCCCTTAAAGAACTCCCAGTGTATAAAGGAAGTACCGTTCGGGCCCCCCAGTCGTCGCAGGGGTCCCTCACTCGGGTATCAGGACTCAATGACAGTTTTTCAAAAATCTTAGGTAAATATAAGTGTTTTCATAACTATCAATAATTTTATACTAAAATGATCATAATCTAATTATGGTGAGTTTGAAGGAATTTTGGGTAAATCAGCGGTAGAAAGATGATATACCATTATGAAATATGCTTAATTTGAGGAGATAGTTAATGCTCACAATAATTTTTTAAATTAAAAAATTAAAACCCACTACTGCTCAATCGAACCCCAAAATTTTTGAAATCTAGTACAACCCGCTCAAAATATATTGGAAACCGTCTATCACCTATTTCTAAAAAAATTGAAAAAGAAAACCATCATTATCACTGTAGATAATGTATTTTGTCCGGTGCAATACTTTAAAAATAAAAATTTTATTTTTTGGCTCATATACTAGTTTAAGACTATATCTATGATTTGAAAAATAGCTCAACACCTAAAAATAAGAAGAATTATCCAATGACTAAAAAATAAAAAAGGAGCAAAAATGACTAAAAATAAAAAGTGAAGCTCTAAGTTTGCTTATAAATAGAGGGGATGTCTTTACTTGAAAATGAGGATTGGAGAGTGAGAAAGATGTGATTTTAGAGAGAGAAAGAAATGTCTTGAGAGAGAAGGAAATGATATATTTTAGAGAGAGTGTGTGTGTGAGAAAATATGAGATGCTTTTTAAGAGAGAGAGAAAAAGAGTTTACAATTTTATTCATCTTTCATCTTCTTCCATTCTTTTTCTTAAGGTAGCTTAAATTTCTTACATTTTAGCTTACAATATATCTTGTTCATTATCCATCATCATCTATCTTTTTCATACTCATGTAGTTGATATTTTTGTTTGTTTGTTTCCATACATAAGTTGTTTATTCCTTCTTTATCATTTCTCATACTCTTAATCTTAAGTTTTTTTTTCATGCATTGATGATTTCTTTACAAGTTTGATAATGTGATATTTTTGCCATCAACTCAATCAATGAGGATTAGGATAAATCTTGAGGGGTGTAAAATTAACTCAATGTGAATCAACCTTTTAATGGGTTGAAAATGTACATTTGATGCAAAGATCTCCTATGATACTTTCTCATACATAAAAATACATAAAATAGTGAGTAAAACATCTATACAAGATTATGCCAATATTTAAACTTTAATTTTTTTATGTTCTTACAAGTCTTTTCTTTTTTTAGATTTTATTCATCATTTTAGTGACATTTGTTTAAACTAGTCATCATCTATGATCATTCCTAGCAATGAACGAAAAAAAATGGTAATCAGTAAACTAAGTAGTACAAAATAAAAATGGGAATATTTATATCCAAAACAAAAAAAAAATATTCTATTTTGAAAGCTTATTTTTTGATCTTTTTTCAATGACACTTATTTGAATTAGTTATCTCTAATGATCATTCACTTCCTACTTGATTAGCAATGGCTGCTAATGAGGGAAAGAATAAAAAATGATAATTAGTAGATTAAGTAGTCAAAAATTAATAAAATAGGCATAATTATGTCCCAAAAAATCTATTTTTTTTATAATTATTCTTTCCATGTCTTTTATCATTTATTTTATTATTATTATTATTATTTTATATTATTTAAAAAAAAAAAAGATAAAATCTCGCAACATAGGATTTCAAACATAGAAAATCGTCTGTTGCAGACAAGAGCTGCCACAAAGATGCTACAGCCTTTGTCCAAGAAAGCTACGGCATTAAGTCGAAGCTTTCTGCCTTTCAACATTTTTTTATTGTTAGTTCTTCTCTTTTTTCCTTTTATTTCCTTTTATTTTATTTTTCTTTTATGAACATATGATAAAATCTTATGTTTATTTCAATTCATACTTCCTTCTTCCATTCTTTTATATATTCTACATAATTTTTTACTTTTCACATCTTTAAATTTGTCACATATTTTATCATTTTTAACTTTTTTTACCTTTTTATCTTCATAATTATTGTTGTCCATATTTCATATTTATTTATATACCATTGTCATATTGTTATGACTATAATGTGATTTTTATTTCATTTTCTTATCATTAGAATTAGCGCTCATAATTAAAATCATAACAATTAGATTTAAATTTTGTTAATTTCATTATTTAGTTTTCACTAAAAAAATCCTATGACGGACTTTGAGATTTTTGGGATACCAAATTTCTTAAACTACTAAGGTAAAGAGTTATTTTTTGGGATACCAAAAATAACTATAATAATGCTTTGATGGTCTTTGTACCTCTCAGTAAATGTCATTTGTTTTGTTCATTTTTATGATACAAAATGTATCAAATGAGATATTCAAAAAATGATTTTCTTTCACTTTTGTTTTAAAAATAAATTTTTGATAGCATTTGATTAAATATAGTAACCATTTTATTAATAGGTGTTGCGGGGTGCTAATACCTTCTCCACACATAAATGACTCGAGAACCAACTTTGAGTTTTTGTAGACAAAAATTTTTTATTTTAAAATTGATTGACCAATCACACCCTAAAATGATTGGTGGCGACTCCGAATTTTTTTTAAAATAATTTTTCAATCGCCGCTTCGCGTCGCAAACACATTACGACGACACTAATCAAATCATCAAATAAATAACATCCATCAATCAACCATCAAAAGACTAAAACCTAACAAACTTTTCGAGTAGAGCCCTAAAATTAATTATTAAACGGAGATAGATGATTGAACATTAAACTGTAATTCACATTAGCCGTATCAATAATCAAGGGTTAATCTATTCAACGGTAAATAGTATATTAATGTGAAAATTTTCGGCTATGTCAATAATAACTTCATTATGTGATTACTTTCTAATTGATTAGCAATTGATTGAACGTGCAAAATTTCTGAAAAAATCTATGCAGCAACATACATGTATCAAAGGAGAAGACAGATAAAGATAACTTTGATAATTCTCTAATGACGGAAAAAAGAACAAACATTCCATTCTTGAATTTTTAATGAAGAAAATGCGCAATGGTGCTTCGAAATGTTTCTACGGAGAATGAGGTGAAGCTTTAATACCATGAAAGTTGCATAAAATAAAATAATCATGTTAAGAAAACATTCTCGTGCGATGGAATTTAGCTGTAAAGGAGAAAGTGATTATGTGATAACATTAATTAGATAGTATCTTCTATAAATTAGTATTAGCGCAAGTTGAAGAAAGAATTAAAATCATTAATTAAATGGTTATATAATTAATAAAAAATAAAATCAGATTTGAAATTTGTAAATTTAGAGACAATATCGTCACTTCAAAATTTCATCAAACAATGATTAATGAAGTGATAAAAAAATTTGTCTATTACTCTAAAATTGAAAAAATTATTAATTTTTAAAATGTCATTCAAAATTTATCTATTTAGTGTAATTACTTGATAAGGGAATTAATTAATTGACTGCCATTTTGTACCAAATATATTGTAAAGTACTAAAGTCATATTTTCCCTTAAAGATAACAAAAAAAAATCTTTAGGACTTGACAAAGTGTAGTCTTCCCCATCTTGCAAAAAGACAGTATGTCATTTGGACTAAAATGACGTGTCTCACCTCGATGAGAATGAAGAATATAATTCGTAAATGGATGGTTACACGCTAGTTTTTTAGCATCTGACATCTTTCTAGTCACATGGCAATAGACATGAACATGATACCTTTGAACAAATGAATGATGGTATAACTAAATAATCGTCTCCTCATTAAAAAAAACACATGAAACTGGCGAAAGGAGAATTTTATTATAATTTATTTCATCCACATGCACAATCTCTCGGTACTTAACTCAATTTCTTACTCTTAAAAATAAGCACAATTTTTAAAATATCATGTGAATGGAAAAAGTTCCAAGAAGAACACCTTTCAGAATAGGACGACGAAACTGTGTCCTTGCAGACATGGTTGGTTGCTTCTTTTAAATGTGTTTTGCCATATGGAATGTTTATCTCCAACGCCCAAAAAAATCATAAATGTTTTCATGAGCATGCGAAAAAATCTGGTTATTTACTAGAACGGTGTCAGTCTCTACTAGGGTTATTACTCAGTTTTGTATTACTGTTTTATATTCTAAGTATTTCTTCAATTAATATTATAGAAGAAAAGAAAATACTAAATAAAATACTTAACAATAGTAAGAATTCTCTTATCTTATGGGAAGAATATCATCTCATAATTATCTATGTATGTTAATGTTCTAGCATGACCACTTGATCAAATGTCAATGAAAATGGAAATGGTCGATACTACTGGAAGGATTCCTCTTTGGATAATAGGTATTGGAATTGGTATTGTTGCGATGCAGGCAATTATATGAATAACATAATTTTATTCATCAATCTTCTCTTATTGTTTCTATGTGATCCCCTTATTTGATACCGTTAAATAATCCGCTAAGTTTATTGACGTGAACGTTGACTAAGTAATAATGGAACACTGAGTGATGATTAGAAACTATATTAGATTTTTTCACTTTTGACTGTCTCGTCCACAAAGAGGCTACAAATTAAAATTTCACATTTATGTACATATAGAGTTAATTTGATACTATAGGAGAGGATCTTAGTGGCTTATCTTCCGGCAAGGCCGAGTGAAAACCCAAGGCAATCAAATTTGAGTAAGGGTTGTGATTCCGCTAAGAAAGGGCCTCAATGTCTTATCTTCGGCTAGGGCCAAGTGAAAACTCAAAGCAGCCTAGTAAGAGGATCTTAATGCCTTGTCTTCAGCTAAGGCCGAGCGAAAACTCTAATGCTCCGTTTAGAACCCCATGATTTGATGAGATTTCAAATCATTTTGAAATTAAGTTATTTCCCTTGAAGGCTATCAAAGGTTACATGATTTGAGATCTTATTTAGAGCTTAAAAATTTCCTGCAAAAAATGGATGGATTTAAACCCTTACTCATTTAATGTTGGAAAAGTGTGATGACTAATAGAGGAAAAAAAGGAAAGTGGGTCTGTGAATGAAAGTGCCAAAGCCTAAGATGTGGGAGTAATTTGTCTCACATTGCAAAGGTGAAAGAGAATTGTGTGGTCTATAAACCCAACACAAGTGTCTTGGGGTTTTTCAAGGGCCACCCCACATATGGTGGGGAAGAGAAGGCCTAGATGGTACATGGTCTCGTGCACGCACACACCAATCTAGCCACCATAGCCTGGCCTGAATTGTTCGATTTTGTCCGATCCAAGCCCTTAATTTTTACTGAATTTTTCTCTTATTTTTCCTTAGAGAATAAGGCTTTGAATCACTCAAAGAGAGAGCCTCTCCAACGTCTATTTTCAAACGTTCACTTCTTGCTCCTCACTTCTAGCAATTGCCTTGCTTGATCTTCAAGCTCACGTTTTGGAACTGTCTTGCTCGATGATCAAGAAGTTCTAGTCGTTCTCCCTCTATAAATAGAGGTCGTGGGCATTGAGTAGAAGAAAAAACACAAATGCATTAGAGAGTTCTTTACTATTTTTCTTAGCTTTTCCTATTAGTATAAGAGAGATAATATTGAGAATTCTGATAAAAGTTGGGGAGATTGGTTGATGTTCCCTAGCTTAGATTATTGTATCCAGCAGAGATGGTTGTCGTAGTCTCCTAGCATCGGTGGAGGACGAATTCTATCTTTAGGACATTGAAAATTTTGCAGTCATCAATCTATTTATTTCTCCTTTCAATTTTGTAATTGTTCTTTAATTTCTAAGTTGAAACGATTCTCAGTATTAATACAATCAGTTTATGCAATCTTGTTTAAATATACTTAACAATCTAAAGACAGAATTCATGAAGCAAACTACAATCAAGATTGTTCATGCTGAGAAACCCGAAAAGTTCAAGTGGGAAGATTTCGAACGTTAATAGCAGAAATGGTTTTCTACCTCACCACTCTCAATCTGGCTCACCTACTGAAGGAGGGCTGTCCTGAGACTTCAGTTGACAAATAAACGAAGGAGACGATCTCGACAAAAGAAGTTTTGATGCACTTAAGTTTTCTTTGTCGTATTTACTGATGAGTGCGTTTCACACTCATATTTGAGATAATCTTAACTTTAATTTTGTTGGTTCTTTTAGATTTATTGTTTGATTTATGTTTTTTTTATTTTTATCTTATAGGTTTGACATTCAAATACATTTGGATTGACTTAAAAAGATTTGGAATGCAAAAAATGTGGATAAATCATAAAAAGAAAGGACCTGGACAGAAGGGCCAGCATCGCAGTAGGCCAACGCTGCGACACTAGGCGCTAAAAACCTATACAGAAAGCTTGCGCCGCAACGTTGGGTGCTAAGAACTTATACAAAATGCCAGCGCCGCGACCCTTGCGCGATAATAATTTTGTTACTTCTGATTTTTACTCCAATTTAATCCTTATTAGACCCTAGTGTATAAATAGAATATTTGAGGGTTTTTGTGTGGACTTTTTGGGACATGGGAGGCAGAGAAGAGAGCTTTTCAGAGAGGAAATGAAGACGGATCCAACCGGGAGATGAATCTCAACTTTGTTTTCATCCTCAAATCTAGATTTTCTTCTCTTTTCCTCTATGTTCATGAATATTATTAGGTTGTTTTCTTATTCTAATATGTTCTAATTTTCTTATTTAGGGCCACGACGTAGCTAAACCATGATTGTTCATAAATTTTGATTTTCAATTCAATTGATGTTTATTCAGTATTACTGAGTGTTATAATATATTCTTAATGCTTGTGAACATCTGGCCACCTATTACATGATTTTTAATTTAATTCTAAGACTGAGAAGTGGTGATTAAATTTTCTCTTTGTTTATATAACACCATCAGAGTTTCATAAGTTAGAGATAATTATGGATTTAGTGTAGCAATTATAAGTTCTTGTGTTGAATGAGTTTTTATATATTGAATCTTAGTGGAGATGCGGGATTCATATTTTTTATTCATTGTTAACGATGCTTGAGAAAGATTGATAATTTAGAGAAATTCACTATCAATATTAGAGAAAGATTGATTGAGATTTAAAATTTAGAGCATGTTCGGTTTGGTGTAATCGAAACCCCTAGAGCTTTTAACTATTCAAACTTAAATTAACTATCATTATCAAGTATTAATCTTTTTAATTTAATTTATTATTAAAAATTCCAGCATTTTGATATTCTCAATTAAAATTAAGATTTAGTTTATTTTAATATTTAATATCAATCAATCATGTGCGTGATACACTATTTTCATAAAAATTTATTACTTGACGACGATAGTGTACCATTGCACTATAAGAAAATCATAACAAGTTTTTTGCGTCGTTGTCGGGGATTGATTTTGTTTATTAATACTGGAATTACGTATTCTTAATTTTACTTTTAGTCTAATTTATTTATTTATGGTTGTTTATTTTTATGTTTTCGAATTTCTAAGTGTTCTCTTAGGTGTATGAGACGATTTGGAAGCGAAACTTTGACTCCTATGAATTCAAAAATCGAGTGAACTTGTCATCAAAATAGAAAAGAGAGCATACAAGCTTCTAGAAATCTCAAGAAACCATGGATGATGTTAGAGAAAATCCTGAATGCGAACAGTCAAAATAGCCAGGCAATTCGGGTTTATGCTATGCCGGTAGTCAATGAGGATGCGTCTTCCATTCAAGACCTCATTATTAATGCCAATAATTTCAATATTAATCCGGTTATTATTCAAATGGTGCAAGTTATTCAATTCAGTAGTTTGCGTAATGATGACCCAAATATTCGCATAGTCACTTTTCTCAAAATTTGTGTGACATTCAAGCACAACAATGTCTAAGATGATGCAATTAGGCTGAGATTATTCTCGTTTTCACTTTGAGATAAGGCTAAGAGTTGGTTGAACTCTTTGTCGGCTGGATCATTCACTACTTGGAATGGCCTTTTTAATAATTTTTTGGCCAAGTTCTTTCCACCAGCTGAAACAGCCAAGATGAGGAATGAGATCACTGTCTTTGCCCAATATATATGGAGCCTCTTTGTCAAGCTTGGGAGAGGTTTAAATATATGTTTAGGGGCTGTTACAGCAGTTCTGAAGCTGTACTGTTCATGTTTTTTGGACACAAAACTCAGATCCGACAGCTGAACCCTATCGCACATGTAGGTCTCTGAATAATATTTAATTTTATATCTTACAAGGCTCGTGGTTCCACTCGTGTCAAAAGTTATGCCCTACGGAAGTGGACATGCGCGTGCTACGATCCATCTGTTACAGCGTTCTAAAGTTACACTGTCCGTGTTTTTTGGACACAAAACTCGGCTCCGACGGGTCAACCCGGTCGTACATGTAGGTCTCCGAATAAGCTTTAATTTGATATCTTACAGGGCATGTGGTTCAACTCTTGCCAAACGTTACGCCCTACGGAAGTGGACATGCGCGTGCTACGATCCGTCATGGACTTCCTTAATGGCTACAAGTTTAAACTTTCTACAATAGAATGGGAAATTTCACGAGGACACTAGTGGATGCAGCAACATAAGGTGCTTTAATGGGCAAAACACATGAGGAGGCTTATACTTTGCTTGAAGAAATGGCTGCTAATAATGCTTATCAATGGCCAACTAAGCGTAATGTACCAAGAAAGATTTATAGAGTTCATGAAGTCGATGCTCTTACCACTCTCATTGCTCAAGTAGCTACATTATCCAAGCATTTGAGTTCTTTCACCACCAATGCTAGTGTTATTCATGCTGCACGAGAAGTTTATAATTTATGCAATGGATCTCATCCTAGTACTGAATGTCAAGACGGTAATCCCTTTGCTCTTTCTCATTCATAAAATGTTAATTTTGTTGAGAATTACAGCAGGCAGAATAATCCATTCGCCAACACTTACAACCAACGGTGGTGAAATCACTCTAATTTCACTTGGAAGAATAAACAAAATGTGATGAATCTACCAGTTGCTACTCAACCTCAATTTCAGCCTCAACAGCCTAATTTTTCTATAGAAAATGCTCTTTCCCAGCTCATAGTCAATACAATACTACTCAATTTATGGCAAGAACACATGCTACACTTTAGAGGCAAGAAACAAGTATTCAGAGTCAAGCTGCATCTATTCAAAATTTGAAGCTGCAAATGGGTCAACTGTCAGAAATACTAATTCAAAGACCACAAGTTTCTCTTCCGATTAACACTGAGAGAAATCTAAAAGAACAAGTAAACACCATTATCCTTCGTAGTGGTAAGAAGTTACTAGAACTGAAGAAAGCAATAGTTGAAAGCACTCAGTCAATTGAAGCACAGACTAAGGTTGTAGGTGGTGATTTTATTGAGAGCTTAGAAAAGAAAGAAGGCAAGACTAAGTCAAAGCTCTTTCTCGATAATCCTCCACCCTATGTCCCACCTATTCCATCCCTCAGCGATTCCAAAAGTAGAAATTGAACAAGTAGTTCTCAACATTTTTTTATGTCTAGGATTTGGAACAAATGTCGAGCTATGTCAAATTCATGAAGAAAATTCTCTCAAATAAGAGAAAGCTAGAGAAGTATGAGACAGTTGCAGTTACTGGGAAGTGTATTGCTATCTTGCAAAATAATTTACCTCCAGAGCTAAAGGACCCTAGGATTTTTACTATTCCATGAATTTGAAAATTCATATTTTGAAAATACTATCTCTGATCTTGGAGATGGTATCAATTTTATGCCATATTCAGTTTACAAGAAGTTAGGTCTTGGAGAAGCTAAGCCCATGACAATATCTATATCGTTAGCTGATTAATCTATCAGATACCCATGGGGATTTATTGAGGACGTCTTGATAAAGGTGGATAAAGTTATTTCCCATTGACTTTATTGTTCTTGACATGGAGAAAAATCAAGAAATTTCAATTATTCTTGGTAGACCATTCTTAGCTACAGGAAGAACTTTCATTGATGTGCAAAAAGGAAAATTTATTCTGTGAGTACAAGAAGATCAGGTGATTTTTAATGTCTTCAAAACAATAAAATACCCAAATGATATGAATAGTTATTTGCGAGTGGATAGTGCAGAAGTATGTATTGAGGAAGCAATTTATACCGGTGATCTGAGTGAACCATTGGAAGCATGTCTAGTTAAGGCTATTGACAAGAAAGATCCAGATATTGTGGAGTGTGTGAATCGGTTGGAAGTGACCTCACCGATAGTCATTAAAAGGTCTTCGGAGAATTGGGAGAAGGTAAACCTAGACACCTACCATCTATTAAAAAACCATCAGTGTTAGACCTCCATCTTCAGTACACTTTTATGGGAGAAGCATCCATTCTTTCTGTCATTATCTCTGCTTCATTCAATGCTGAACAAGAAGGCAAGCTGTTGAGGATGTTGATAGAGCACAAAAAGGTTGTGGGGTGGTCAATTTCAGACACAAAGAAAATTCTAAAGTCAGTAGACAATGGGTGAAGCCTGGATGATCATTACGTCCAGCTGATGGCATTAAAGCAAGCGCTATCAAAAGACAACTCTATTTTATTTATGTTATTTTAATTTATTTTTTAGTTATTTTTGTTAATTATTTTCTTTTTCATATGTTATTTTTATTTTATTTAGGATTTGGCTTTTAAAAAAAAACTATGGACAGAACGTTTAGCGTCGTGACACTGACCTCCCAATGCCGCAATGTCATACCATGGATGATTTTGGTTTAGACATCACTTTCCCCTCAGTTGGAGATAACATGAACAGTGCAGAGAATGATGAGGATGAAAGCTCATCCGTATTCAAGGGAGTCTTCTTTACTTACTCCTTTTACATATTTTTCTTTCATTGAGGACACTAAAAGTTTTAAGTTTGAGGGTGGTGGATTTATTAAAAAATAGACAACACTAATTCCTATGATGAGATTGATTTTGATTTATTGATAACATTTAAAAAAATGATGAATTTTGTGTATCTGTGTATGTTTGAACCAATTGTTTATTTACATTTCACTTGAGAATCCCGACATATTGAGCACCTAGTCTTGGGCGTTTGATTATCTTTTTACTTAGAGATGATTTATGTGACTTAAAGAATCATTATGATCTCATAAGAACTATAGAACCAGTTTGATTGTTGCTCGAGGTGAAATTCTAGATTACACTATACTTAGAACATGATTTAGGATATAGTTAGACTATTTTAGCTTTTCAAGCTAACATATGCATATTTATTTTCTCAGTCATTCCAGTTGGGCTTAAATAGCCATATTTTTTTATCACCCATGACAGTTTCCTAACCTTATAATAAAAATTTCCCTAGTAACCCTTTTTACTCATAGTATTTTGATGTTCTAGGAAAATACTTGGAGCTATTATAATTTGGGTGGATGGAAGGAGTTGGTATATATTAGAAAAATGTAAATAAGTTAATTTCGTAGCGTCTTGGACTTGACGGACTAAACTAGAAGGGTGTCTAACACCTAATATCCTAAAGATCAACTGGTTTGGGAGCTATTAGCTGAAAGCTCGTTAGGAAAAAGAAAATCTTAAGAAAATCAAATTAAAAAAAAAAGAATAATGGTTGGGTATTGTTTCTATTCCAAGTGGTGGAAAGTGACACATTTGTAGGTGCAACAAGAGAAGTTGGGTTAAGCTCGTTGTTTCTTAGAATGCATGTGGGATTATGGGTAAATATTGAGCCGAAATAATATCCTTTTTCCTACCCTACACCTTGCCATACATTACAAGCCTATGAAAGTTCTATTGATCCTAAGTATTGTGGTTTGTCTATATTAGTGGAGAGTGACATGAAAAATTGGCCTATGGAGTTCTAATCTAGTAATAGATTAATATACCCTCTTTTATAAGACTTAATTGCATAAATTCATGTAATACTAAGAAGTTGGGTGACTTAAGGCAACACACACCCACTCACAATTCAATAGTTTTTCTTGAGTTATCGCTATTTTGAAATCTCTTAGGCATGTATAGTTAGTCAAAATATTTCGTCATTTGATCTGTAGTTTTTTAGAATTAGTGTTTTATGTTTTCTTGTTTTGATTTTTTTATATTTTATTTTGCTCAAGGCTTAGCAAAATGTTAAGTTTGGGGGTATTTGATGAGTGTGTTTCACACAATTAAAAATTTAGATAATCGTAACTTGAATTTTGTTGGTTCTTTTAGATTTATTACTTGATTTATGTTTATTTTTTGTTTTTATCTCGTAAGTTTGATATTCAAATACATTTGGATTGATTTGGAATGAAAAAAATGTGGATAAATCAGAAAAAGAACGGACCTGGACAGATAAATCGGAAGATAAACGGACATGGCGTCCCCACACTGACAGGCAGTAGGCCAGCGCCGGAGCGCTAGCTTCCTAGCGCTGTGACATTGGGCGCTAAGAACTTATACATAAAGCCAGCGTCGTGGGCTGGCTTCCCAGCTTCATGATGCTGGCACGACATCAAGAGAACCGAAACACCAGCTCCGAGATGCTGGCGCGATAATAATTTTTTTATTTTTAATTTGTACTCTATTTCGATCCTTATCAAACACTAGTGTATAAATAGAATATTTGAGGGGTTTTGTGTGGACTTTTTGAGACGTGGGAGGCAGAAAATAGAGCTTTTGGAGAGGAAATGAAGACGGATCTAACCGGGAGACAGATCTCAACTTCAATTTCATCCTCAAATCTAGTTTTCTTATATTTTCCTTTATGTTCATGAATATTATTAGGATGTTTTATTATTCTAATATGTTCTAATTTTTTTATAAATTTTGATTATTTATAAATTTTGATTTTCAATTTAATCAATGTTTATTCAGTGTTATAATCCGTTCTTAATGTTGGTGATCGTCTGGCCAACTGTTATATGATTAAATTTACTCTTTGATATAACATCATTAGAGTTTTATAAGTTAGAGATAATTATGGATCTAGTGTAGCATTTATAATTTCTTGTGCTTAATGAGTTTTAATATATTGAATCTTAGCAGAGATGT
Source organism: Datisca glomerata (assembly GCA_003255025.1). Taxonomy (NCBI): domain Eukaryota; kingdom Viridiplantae; phylum Streptophyta; class Magnoliopsida; order Cucurbitales; family Datiscaceae; genus Datisca; species Datisca glomerata. Next base: position 136,982 of record QANY01001798.1, read on the forward strand.
GGGATTTATATTTTTGATTTATTGCTATCGATGTTTGAGAAAGATTGATAATTATATTAGAGAAATTTGCTATCGGTATTATGATAAACATTGATTGGTTGAGATTTAAAAATTTAGAACATGTTTGGTTATGTGAAATCAAAAATCCTAAAGTTTTTAACTATTCAAATTTGAATTAATTATCCTTATCAATTAATCTGTTTAGTTTAATTTTTCATTAAAAAATCCCAACTTTTTTATATTCTCAATTAAAATTAGGATTTAGTTGATTTTAATATTTAATATCAATCAATCATGTGGCAGAATTATGCATTGTCACTAACACCAAAGACTGGTGGGTGGACATTGGTGCTACCAAGCACGTGTGTAGTGCAAGACCATGCTCTCAGCCTATCAGGAGGTTGATATTGGTGAAATTCTCTACATGGGAAATGCTTCTGACGCTGGTGTCAAAGGAAAGGGGAAAGTGGTGCTGAGATCCACCTTTGGAAAGCAACTCACGCTCATTGATGTTCTCCATGTACCATATATTCATAGGAATTTATTATCTAGATCTATATTGTCAAAAAATGAATTATAGCTTATATTTGAGTCAGGCAAGTTTATCCTAACAAATGGGGGAATGTTTGTGGGAAAGAGGTATGTTAGTGCGCATCTATTTAAGCTGAATGTAACTGCTTATGTTTCTTAAATTAATGAAATTTCATCTTCATATATTTATATTGCTGAGTTATTTGATATCTGACATGCTAGACTAAGACATGTGAATTCAATTCATGCAAAGAATGATTAGTTTAGAATTACAGCCTAAATTTAACATTGAAAAAGGAAATAAATGTGAAACATGTGTAGAATCAAAATTTACAAATAAACCATTTAAGTCTTTGGAAAGAACCAATGAATTACTTGATATAATGCATAATGATTTATGTGACCTAAAATTAACACCTAGTAGAGGAGGAAGAAAATATTTTGTCACATTTATTGATCATAGTAAATATTGTTATGTTATCTGCTCCATACAAAAGATGAGATTTGGGGTATATTTAAGACATATAAGTCTGAAGTTGATAATCAACTAGGAAGGTGCTTAGATATGATCGAGGTGGTGTATACTATTCAACCACACTTGCTGAATTTTATGCTAATCATGGCATAGTACGTCGGACTACTGCAACTTACACACCTCAATAAATGGTGTGGTTGAATGTAAGAATAGAATTCTAAAAAACATTGCAAATTGCATCTTGAACAGTTATGGATTACCACATAACTTGTGGGGGGAAATGTTACTTAGTGCAAACACCATATACTAAACAGAATTTCACATAAGAAGACTAATAGATCTCGTTATAAAGTGTGGAGAGGGAAGATTCATTCCTATAAAATTCTAAAAGTGTGGGTGTGTTTCATAAAGGTACAAGTACCTTTACTTAAGAGAATCAAGCTTGGACACAAAGTTGTGAATTTTATATTCATTGGATATGCATTATATAGTGTTACATGTAGATTCTTAGTAATTAAGTCAGAAGTCTCTGACATAAGTAGGAATACTATAATGGAGTCTATAAATGCTGAATTCTTAGAGAACGTGTTTTCCTTTAAACGAAGAAAGACACAATCAACCTACTAAAAAAGGCTCAGAGGAAGCTTCATCTAGTGCTCAAGATTATGAAGATTCTGACCTTGAGCCTAGAAGAAGCAAAAGAACTAGAATAACATCATCTTTGGACTAGAGTATCTAACTTACTTGACTGAGGATGAACCTCAAATATACAAGGATGCGGTGAATCCCAAGGCTCCTTTTTGGAAGGAAGCAGTCGATAGTGAGATAGAATCTATTACGCAAAATATACATGGGTGTTGGTTGATCTTCGTCCTGAGAATAAACCAATAGGCCAGAAAAGGATCTTCAAAAGAAAATTGAGAGTTGGTGGTACTATTAACAAATACAAAGCTCAGTCGGTAGCTAAGGGTCATCGACAGAAGGACCAATAGAGTTCTTTGATACCTACTCTCTCGTGACAAGAATCACTTCCACTATAATGTTGATTGCGATTACGGTCATACATAATTCACCAAATGGATGTAAATATTACTTTCTTAAGTGGAGAATTAGATAAAGAAATCTACAACCTGAAGGGTTTGTGGTTAAAGGTCAAGAACGAAAGGTTTCTAAGCTTGTTAAATCTTTTTATGAGTTAAAATAAGTGTCAAAACAATGGCATGAGAAGTTTGATCATACTATGTTATCTAACAGTTTCAAGATAAATGAGTGTGATAAATGTATCTAAGTTAAAGGTACCAGTGATCAATTGTCATAGTATGCTTATATGTAGACGACGTGCTCATATTGGGAACACATAATTAAGGATATAATATATTCCACCAAGAGGATGTTGATTTCTAATTTTGACATGAAAGACTTAGATCTCGCATATGTCATCCTTGAAATTTAAGTAAAGCGAATTGTGGATGAATATATCCTTACCCAATCCCATTATGTAGAAAATATCTTAAGGAAGTTAGGCTAATTTGAAAGCAAACTGGTTGTAACTCTTTTCGACCCAAACTGTAAGTTGAGGAAGAATGATGGAGTTTTAAGTATCTCAATTGGAGTACTCACAAATAATTGGCATCTTGATGTATATCATGAATTGCAATAGGCCTGATATAGACTATTCAATAGGAAGGCTTCCACGATATACAAGTAATTTTGGGCGTGATCACTGGGATGCATTGGTCAGAGTGCTAAGGTACTTGAAGTACGCCATGGACTACGAATTGCACTATTCAAACTATCCACCTATGTTAGAAGAGTTTAGTGATAACTAATTGAATTTCTGATAGTTTAAAGACTAAATCTATGAATGGATATATTTTTACCCTATGTAGTGGAGTTGTCTCATGGAGGTCTATAAAAGTAGACTTATATAGCTCGCTCAACTATGGAATCAGAATTTATAGCTTTAGACAAGGCTGTCGAAGAAGCCGAATGGCTTAGAAATTTCCTGGAGGATGTTCTAGTGTGGCCAAAGCCTGTATCGAAAATATGTGTCCATTGTGACAATATGAATGCAACCTTTAGAGTGAAAAACAATGTGTATAATGGTAAGTCTAGACATATAAGACATAGATATAATACCATTGAACAACTACTTTCTAATAAAGTGATTTCCGTAGACTTTATGAGGTCAAAGGAAAATCTTACCGATCCTATAATGAAAGGATTGTCAAGAGAGCTAACCTAGTTGACTAAAGCCTATCCAATAAATCATTCAAGTGGTAACCTAACCTAGTTGACTAAAGATCCCAAGATCTAGTGTTAATGACATCAATATCTTGGTTCCAAATAGAATAATGATAAAATACTCTTAATTCTTGTCACCTATATGAGAGTATAAGTGGGCTCCCTTCTATGAGAGGTCTTAACGGCTTAACCTCTCTAAAGCTTTCAAGAACGTGGGATATGTTTAAGACCAAAATGAACAAAAACATATGAACTCAGATGTATTAAAGAGGAGATATGTGTGGAATTTGTTGTCTTAGTTTATCTTAGAGGAAGTTCAGTTCATGATTTCATCGTTCTTTAGAATAAATCTGATAAATTCTCACTATGGAATGCTAAAGTTCAAAAGAAACCTCTCCTGATGCATATATCATCTGTTTCTCTTTCCAACCACCATTGTCTTGTTAGGAAATTTTATTCATGTAGGGGATTGTTGGAAAAGTGATGAAAAAGTGTGATGGCTAATTGAGGAAAAAAGGGAAAGTAACTGTGTGAATGAAAGTGTCAAATCCTAAGATGTGGGAGTATTTTGTCCCACATTGGACAGGTGAAAGAGAATTGTGTGGTTTATAAACTAAACACAAGTACCTTGGGGTTAGCCTCAAGGGGCACCCCACATTTTGTGGGGAATAGAGGACATAGATGGCACATGGTCTCACATGCGCGCACGCCACCGTCATCTGTCCGTCCAGCCATTTGTTTAGGTAGATTTTTCTCTTATTATTCCATGGAGAAGAAGGCTTTGAATCAGTCAAAGACACAGCCTCTCCAACGTCTATTTTTAAACGCTCACTTTCTTGATCCTCACTTTTAGCAACTGTTTTGATTGATCTTCAAGCTCACATTTTGGAACTTCCATGCTTGAAGATCAAGGAGTTTCAATCGTTCTCCCTTTAAAAACTGAGATCTTGGGTAGTGAGCAGAAGACAACAACACACAGTGCATTAGAGAGTTCTTTATTACTCGGCTCTTGTTAGTCTGTGAGAGAGATAATACTGAGAGTTCTGATAAAAGTTGGGGAGATTGGTTGATGTTCCCTATCTTAGATTGTTGTATCTTGCAGGATCATTTTAGTCTTATAGCACTGGTGGATGGTGTATTTTTCCTTTAGGACATTGCAATTTTTGCAATCCTCAATCTATTCATTTTTCCTTTCAATTTTGCAATTGTTCTTTACTTTCCAAGTTGTAACGATTATCAGTATTAATACAATCAGTTTATGCAGTCTTGTTCAATTACGTTTAACATTAAATACTTAAATTATTATTTTACCCCACTCTAAAAATATTAAATAAGAATGGGAAATTACAACTTAAGGTCATAATAGTCAATTCGTTAAATCCTTTTCCAAATTCTCCTCACATATCAACAATAATTGGATTTCATTTCATTCCAAACAACTCATAAGATTTAAATTCATTTCATTTCAGTTCGTTCAATGGATTTGAAATTATTTCCTTCGTACAAGAAGTTCCAAATAGACCATAAGATAACTGCATTAAATAAGGGATTTAATGACCAGGATCTTAATGCATTATATTCGGCCAAAGCCAAGTGAAAACTGAAGACGTCCGAATATATAAGGGCATCGATGTCCAACAAGAGAGGATCTAATTGTCTTATCTTTGGCCAAGGCTGAAACTTGAGGCAGTTGGGTTTGAATTAGCGTTTGATGCATCAATAGAAGGTCGTAATGCCTTATTTTTTTTGCCAAGATTGAGTTAAAACTCGAGACAGCCGAGCTTGGACAAGGGCTTTGACATGATGTCTATAGGAGATGATCCTAATGTCTTATCTTTGGCCAAACCCGAGTGAAAAACTCAAGGCTATCGAGTTTGGCTAAAGGCTTTGATGGCTCTAGGAAAGAGTCTTAGTATTTTATCTTTATCTACGGTCTAGTGAAAAGTCGAGAAAGTGGATTTGACTTTGGATAAGTTTTATTATTTTGAGGGGTCACTCTCACATGTCAGGATTTTTTTTCCAGCATGAATGCGGGGGTTTTTGGTGAACCCCCACACATATTTAGTAAACCCCCATACATATTCGGTGTATCCCAAAAAATTTGAAAAATCCAATATTTTGTGAAACCCCACACGTATTTAATGAACCCCACGTATATTTGGTGAACCCGCATCTATACCGACCCGGAATTGTAGAATTTTTCTATTTTGAGACAATGTAGATTCCACTAAAATCACCTCTATCATAATATTTTTCTCGTATGGATAAAATTAGATAATTTTATATTACGAAAAATCTTGACATTACTTTGAGCTAATTTTGATATCCTCCAAAAGTGGGAGCATTATATTCTATGAACTAGTTGACACGTACGTGCTTCACACGTATTTGACCAATTTAAAATGTACGTATAATTTTAAATTAATACTAACATTAAAATAGACACACCATCATATTTAAAAATATTTCTTTATCGAAACTAAAAGTGAAATAGTAATAACAATAGCTTGTTTATAATATTAAAATTTTAGTGCTATTTGAATAGTATAGAAAACAGTTCTATTTTACCAATTTGTCATATTTTTAAGAAATAATTGTATCATATTAAGAGATAGTTTCTCGTATTCCAAATATATTGAGGTATTTATATAAATTTATGTTTATGAATTTTATGTTGGTGATAACATAAATACCACAGAATATTTAATGAATAAATTTATAATGAACGAATTATTATTGATTTATAATTAAATATTAGTTATAAAAATCTTAAAATCAATCTACGGATGTTATCGTCTCTAATTATATATAAGATTATCAAAATATTTTATTTTACTAACTATAAATAAATTATTATTGGATAAAAATAAAACATTATTAAATGAATTAAATGAGAAAGTATGTAAAATACCTCAATTGTACTATATATTAATAGAATTTAAATGACAAAAATGAGAATTAAAAGTTTCTCTTCTTTAAGCTCATTTTAATATAGTACTAGTAAAAATGTTCGTGCATTGCACGTAATAAGTCTAATTCTTTTGTGGTGTTGCTATCTACTATCATATCCAGAAAATAATGAAGAGAAATAACGGAAGAATATTGCCATTTTTCACTAATTACATGCATAGAAAATATGTATTTGTTTTATTTCTTCCTTATAAAATAAAAGATAAGGGATTTTTAGGTAACTAGATGATGTAGTAGTACTCAATTAAATTTGTGACAATGTTCTAAAATATTATATTTTTGTCAATGTTTTCAAATTTCTAGATTTTATAATCATAACATACCATAAATACCCTTTGTTATATTAATTACAAAAAATAAATTTTTAACAAATAAATTATTACTAACCAATCAAAACAAAAAGAAATTTAAATCTCATTAAATGCAAATCTCAAACCAAAATCTCTCTTTCGTAAAATAAAAGATATTTACACCTCCCAAAATCCTCTCTACATCTCTCTAAATTAAAATTTAGAAAAAGATATTTATAGTATTATAATTTTATTGAAGTATTTATAAGTAAAATATTTACACTTGGCCCAAAACCCTCTCTAATCTCTGTCAATTCATATTAACATGAATTACACACATTAAGACAGAGATTAATTCAAGTTAATACATGCTAACACCAAATAAATCTACATTGAATAAAGTAACAAAAATCAAATTTATTGTGTCAATAATTAACATTGGTTTTGTATTAAAAGGTGTCTTTTCGTTTGTAGCATGTATATGAATATTTTCAGTTACTCTACAAATGAAAAGACGCCTTCTAATAAAAAATCAATGTAATTATTGACATAGTAAATTTAATTTTTGTTACTTTATTCAATGTAAATTTATTCGGTGTCAGTATGTATTAACTTGAATTAATCTCTTTCTTAATGTGTGTAATTCATATTAATTAATATAAATTGACATAGATTAATTCATAATTATTCTTTGTGTTAGTATTATGAGTTCATCTCTTTGTCAATTATTTTTAACATGAACAATATTTTGTTGATAGGGGTAAATTTTGTCTCTATGTTGATATGCATTAACATGAATTCAATGAAATCTTTATCTTATGTATTAACATGAAATATAAGAAAACATGCTAGTAAAAAACCACCAACAATCTACCCGCTTATGAAAAATATAAGAATAAAAAAAATAGGTCTCGACAAACACATAAGGAAATACTTTTAAAAAATAAACACTTATGGAAAATATATAAATTAAAAAATATTAACTACCCACTCATCATCAAACGGCCTAACACAAACAAGAAAAAAAAATTAAAATCGTAAAAAAAAAACAGTCGTACAACATGTTGCCATAATTGTAGGAATTATAGATAGAAAGTTACATAGTATAGAGACAAATATAAAAATCACGTAAAAGATTAATTGAAGAGAATAAAAAAAAACTTGTATACTTCTATAAAGATAACAAATTGAAAAAGTAACAAACAGGATCAATTAATGCTTTGAAATTTGACTTCAAAAAATACAAATGGTTTTCATTATACAAGGAAACAAACTAATCTAAGAATGGAAAACAATAATTATTTCATTATTAGGGGTAAATATGTCTACTAAAAATGCTATAAATTTTAAAAGGATAAAGTTGATAGAAATCTAAATAACTAAAAAGATTGAAAATAATGAGGTGTGTGAAAAAATGCTATTTGGTGCAATTTCTAATAATATACTAATTACAATATTTATGAACTAAATTTTATATTGGACCTTGAGTTAAATAATATATCAATCATACTTCCTGGTAAAAAAATAGGAGACCCTCACAAATCAGCATACCTTGCATGTTATACATAGTATTCATTATGTAATGACTCATTAAAAATATAAAAATATAAATTTTACATATTGTATATATTAGAAATTTTAATGCTCGGACATAGACACGGTACGGTGCACATAAGATTATACGTTGAAATTAAAAATTAGATGTTTGAAATTATACTATTAAACATTGTTTTTGAATCGTAGAAAATAGTTTTATTTCATCAATTTGACACCTTCCTAGAAATAATTATATCAATGTCTTTCTCTAAATTTATTGTATGAGTTTTTATGCTGCTAATAACATATATGTTACATAATATAAATTTTCTCTCCTCAAGATCTTCCCCCTTCTGTTTGGAGAACTCTATCCAACAAGATTGACAAGCTTGTTGAAATTCATCATCTTCCAGAAGACGTAAGGATTCAGGAAACTGAATTACCCTTAGTCCGTACAGCCTTTATCATCGCTCTAACCGGGTGCTCCGAAGTCTCAGAACTCTCATCTCTATTCATAGGCCCCAAGTTAAAGAGATCTCGTTTAGACCATCAAATTAGATTAATGTGGTCTCCAAGCAGCTACTGCAGAACAATATGTCATGCTTCAAATCCCTCAAGAATTGCTTGACGGTTGGAAGGCACAAGGATATACACACCTCCATGCTGGTGTTATCTGTCTTGCCTTAACTCTTCATGGCAGAAAAGGAATTGCAGCCACTGCTCGCATCGCTCTCTACTTTCACCACTAACAGTAATGCTTTGATTGGTTCAATTTTAACTACTCTCAACAATGGAACTGTTATCCTCACCATCGCCCCAGATTTCAACATTAAACTTTCAGATCCAACTCTTTCCCAACAATTGAAAGTTCAAGTCCAGATTGTTGGAGTAGAACAAGATTCTAGAGCCATCATCGCCACCATGCATCGCCAAATAATCTATCACCTCCAGAACCACTATTTTGATCTCCACTTTCCAAACTCCACTCAAGTCGCTCTTTTTGTGGTCTCTGACAAAACCAATGATACCTCAATCATCCAGATTTCTCGGCACATATCCAAAGAGGAACACACCCAGCTGATGCCACTTGAATGGATCAACAACTATGAACGACAGTTTCCTGCTATCTAGAAAGATGTCCATACCTCTACTCCTCCTAGGATCCAGAGACTCCTAGATGGGACTGTGAAAACCATTTTCACCAGACCTGGCAAAGAAGAACCATCTTCTAGTCAACCCAAATTTTCAAGAAGCATCTTAACTATCGCTCATGCTTACATCCCATCCCGGGATTGTCCTCTCATTGCTTGGATAAATCATTTAGCTCAGCCCTGCTATGTTTCTCATCTTAATGGTCATTTCATATGGGATGTTGCCCCAGAACAATGTGATCCAGATTGTGGATGTGATGATCCTAAAATGGAAGAATAATACTCAGATGGTGACTCATCTTTTCACAAGGTTTCTACAATTCGTAAGAAGGCTAGAGGATTTTTATGTCGCCAGACCTCTTCCCCTTATCACCCTGATGATGATGATGATCACAGTTCTACACTCGCTGCAAGATACTGGAACGCTGCATAACCCTCAAATCCTTCCCCGTAGCTATCTCTATATGAGCTGCTCAAAGAAACGGGCCGTGATGATCTTCTTCCAATAAGCATCCAGACCCGGTCATTCCAGTTCAATATTTCACCCATCATGTCTTATGTCTCGCAATGATGGAATCCTATGATAAGTAGTATCCGCCTTTGACCAGGAGAATCAACCCAGACACAAGGGTTTCGACACGCCCGTTCTCCATACCCATTGAAGTTACTCACACTTGAGAAGCCAGACCTCTCCCTGCGGCGGAAGAATTCCTTGATTGGTAAACTGAAAATGTCGTTTGTCAAAATAGGGCCCTCACTAAGATTGATTCAAAACTAGATCTGTTGACCCTTAAGTGAGATACCCTAGCCACTCAGGTAGGGCATATCTCAGATCAAGTCCAGCAGCTTTGAGAGACATTATCTTCAAAGGCCTTGCACATAGATGCTAAATTTAAGCAATTCATAGGAAAGGATACATAAGATCAGATTTTATAAAAAGGAGCAAGAACTCTCCCAGATCAAACAAGATCTCTACCAGATAGAAACAAATATGGCAAAGGAGCACTCTCAAACTATATATGATTCATATCCTTCCTATCCCATGAGCTTACCAGCTCATCAGTATCTTTCATCTTCCATGACTTATCCCAAGGCTTGAGATTATAACAATATTTTCAAGATGTCTTATCCCATCCTAAGACAGCTCAGACAGACTAAGCCCAAACCACCACCTATCCCGAACCAACCTGTCCATCCCAATTTGAAGTCACAAAGTCCTCCACCAAACCCAACCCCCTTGGCTTCCCCTTCCGGTACCAAAACCTTTGACCTTAGACAAGCTCCTCCAACATAATTTCCCTCTCTGTCTGTCCAACAAAATAAAGCCCATGTTAACCTTGACCAGACGATTCACTCCTTGAATTCTTTTAATCCTTTCCAGATTCCCTCCTCCACCAGCTTGGCTTCTGAAACAGACAACTCCAGCATTTATGAAGATGATTTCAGTCTTGCTTCAGACGAATGTCACGCTGACATCTCAAAAATTGCTATGGCCCAACCTGGAGATATAGACGAGGAACCTTATGTGGACAATCATCCTCCTCCGACACATACCCAACCACAAAGGATAAACTATAAACCAAATACAGGCCCATGGTTCACTTTTGAAGATCTTCCTCCAAACAAATGGCGCGATCGACTTCATGAATTTAGAGCTTGGATTGATTTACAACTCGCCAAACAAGACGTGAACCTTAAAGACGTTCTTTTTTAATTCTTTCCTCGATTTACGGGCACTCTGAGAGAATGGTTTCAAAGTCTCACTCCTTATCAGAAGTTGTCTGCAGCTCAAAGTTCTGATGCCTGTACTCTTTTAGGTATGCTACACAAAGAATTCATTGGAGATTTTCAGATAATTGACAAAAGAAGTCGCCAAGACTTCTTTCAAATGAAATGCTGCTCTTTAGAACGGTGAGACTTGCAAAAACACTTTCAAAGGATGTCCAAAAAGTATTACATGCTGAATGGAGCAAATGATATAAACCTCAGACATACTTTCATTGCCTCTCTCCCTGAAGAATTGTATGCAAAACTTCACAGAACCATTAATGCTCTCCATAGATATATGACTAAAATATCTCTTAGAGTAATTTATCAACTTGCTTTCACAACCCTAGATAAACTCTGTGAACATCAAAACTTTTTTAAGGGAATGATCAAAGGGGAATCCAAGCTCCGTCCAGCCTGTACGAAGTTGTACCTCAAAATAAAGTGCAATGCGCAAAAGGATTGTTCGTGTTCCAAAGAAAAGAAATCTTACTCTCATAGGTTTCAATCTCGAAGAAAGTTCCCCAGACAACAATCCAGAAAACCTTTTCTAAGGTATTTCAAGAAACAACATCCTTCATCCAGAAAGTCTGACAAATGCTATATCCGTGGTAAGAAAGGACATTTTGCAAAAACATGTCCCAATAAAACCAAACTATATATCCAGATGCTCCATCATTTACAGACGGTCTTACCGATAAGAGATGAGAAGATATTGAACCTGTTGTGGAAGAACAGGTTGACTGAGATGAGAACACTCAGTATGTTTTACCATACTCCGAGGAGGAATAAAGCTTCTCCATTGATTCCAAAGAAGCATGTATTTATTCCATACTTCCCACAACAATCACAATCCTTTTTTTAGGTTCCCTTATTTTTGTAAACACCCCTCTAGCAGCAGACTCTGTGTCCTCTAGACCCAATATTGAAATCAAACTTCTTTTTGAAAAATTTGCCAAACTTGTCTCTGCCATTGGTTTTTTAGATATTGGATCTTGTATGACCGTCATGAAACCCTGTCTCCTTCCTCCAGAAGCTGGGGTTCCTTTTAACCAATACTTCTCTACTACCAATGGAAGTTTGTTCAAAATTGAGCGGATTACCAAGAAGCGAATTGGTATTTAGTTCTTTCCAAACTGCATCCTCTGGATCAAAGTTTTAGGCAGTGATCTTCCTGGGAAGGATATTCTCATAGGCTTTGATGCTTTCTCTCAAACACAGAATCTTCAGATTTTATCTACAGGGGTCTGGTACTAAACTTATTACGCATGCTCCTTTATTGTATAATAGTAGTTACTTTCAAAAAGTAGCTTTTTCCCACTGTATTTAGCTTTTTAATAATTTTGTAATATTTGTCGGTATTCTCCCCTCCAACTCTATATAAGGAGGGATGTTCGACCTTTGTAGTCAAAAGAAGTTAAAATAATAAATATATAAGTGTGTTTTCTCTTATGACTTTTTAAATCTCTCTTCCTTCTCATTACAATCCTGATTTTATAATAATCTACTTCTGTCTTCAAAGATTCCAGTATGTTCTACACTTGCCTTTGTTAAAGGATACTGTGTATTAGAATGAATTAGACTGAGATCTTAGGAAGGATAGCCCACTATGATTCTCTAAGCTCTTCAGTTTTGGTGAGAAAGTTCATAGATCCTAAAGTGGCTCCCTTAAAAGATGATATTGGTGAGCCTTACTTGGATAGTGAATTTACTCATTAGATTGATCAGCTTGGAAAATTATTAGCGGATATCCCTACTTGATGTGACAACACTTATGGAATCATTCTCACTAGTTACTGTTGGAGATTGCCTCGTGATCAGATCCAAGATTAGAGTAATCTTCATCATATGGTGGGTCTTGGAAGTAGCGGAGATGTTGCCGTAGTCTTCTGCAGGAAGTGGAGTCTGAGGTTCTTGTTGTGTTAATGTAAGATGTTCAAGGTCTACTTGTGTTGCTTGAGTAGAAAATTGGAATTGAGTGTCCAAGATAGGGGTCTTGGGACTCATATTGGTAAGGATCCTAAGGGTCATAGGAACGAGGATTTGGAGAAAGCCCACTGAGGATAAATGAACTTTGGAACTCATGTAAAGCAGATGATGAAGAAGCGGACGAGGATGAGAGTTGAGGACTTGGAAGAAATGGTCCAAACGGAAGACTATTATATACTGCTTCCATGTCTGGTTCATTAAGCCGTTTTAAAGTCTGGCCTAATTTCTTCATGAGGCTTCTTTCATATCTTGGCCATGCAGTAGAAGAATTCCAAAAGTTAATATGAACCCACGTGTATAGGGTTCCATCAGCATCATGATCTTGCTTCCGATAGAGGGTGAAGAAACAGAAAAATTTCTATCTAATTTTTTGAGGAGTTGTCCATAAATTGTGCTCGGTGAGAAACTTGTTGAGTTGGATTCGCCAATAGTGGATTGGTGCAAATAGTTGGAAGAGGGTAACAAGGGATGTGTTTGTATTGGTAGAGTCACAAATGTAATGGTAAATAAGATAGGCAAGAAATCCTATAGTGAAAGTATGGAGGGCTAAAAGAGCCCATAGATACCATAGGATTTCTTTCAGGATGGCACCTTTGATGAGTAGAACTGTGGCATATGGAATGGTCATATTAAAATGATCAGGATGAGGGTAAATCTGGTTTTTGACTAGTAAGATGTGAAGCCAATAGAACAGGGTTTTGTGGCGAGAATAATGAAATTAGTAGGACCGTTAATTTTAGGTCCTGGAGAGAAAATGGTAGCCGACATTCTGAAAGGCATTGTTGGGTTTGGGTTAGGTTGTTTCGAAATGGTAAGGATAAAGAGTGTGTGGGGAGAACAAAACAGTTCAAGAGATTTGATGCCTTTCTGGGGTCGAGAGAGGTAATCAGCAATGGTATTGTAATGACCTTTGAGATGACGAACTGTGAATTTATAGCGGGAAAACCAATCTTTCCATCTAAGGAGCTGGCTATCTAGGAGAATCTTTCCTTTTGGGTCAAGCATCTTTGGAAATAATGTGTTATCCATTTCAACATTAAATTCATAAGGAGTGAGATAAAAACTAAATTTTTCAATCCCTTTTTTTATTGCAAGGATTTCTTTGTATGCAGCATGGTAATGCTTTTCTGAGTTTTTGAATTGTCCGCTAGCATGTCCACAGTAAAATCGTTTACAATTTACCTCTTAGATGAGAATGGCCCCTTAATGTTCATTACTGGCATCTATCTGTAGAATTCTGAGCCTCGTGTCACGAATCTTCAAGGGATAAGGATGTTGTGCGAGGTCCTTCAGAACTTGGAGAGCCTTAGTTTGTGTGGGACTCCATGTGGGGGGGGGGGTTCTTTTTAAGAAGCTTGGACAACTGGCTAGTATACGTGGCCACGTGTGGAATGAAATCTCTGAGATAGTTGATGATGTCCAAGAACTGTTGGATTTGTTTCACCGACAAATTTTTGTCGCGGAATTTTAGTAATTCTATGGCAATGTGAGGGCCTGGTTGGAATTTGTCATCTTCACAAATCATGCCCATAAACTTAATTCGTGTAGCGCCAATTTCGGCTTTCTTTGCTAAGAGCATGATCCCATATTGCTGGATAATATCAACAAATTGAGATAACAAGATTTGATGAGAATGTTGATCGTCGGAACAAAGAAGAATATCATCAATGTAGACCAAAGCATTGTGCAGAATAGGCTCAAACATCTTGGTCATGGCCTTTTGGAATAGTGATGGGGCAACCTTAAGCCAAAATGGCATGATTGTCCATTGGTACTGGGCATTGGGTATACAGAAAGCAGTCTTACGATGATCATTTGGGTGGATGCCTAGTTGCCAAAAACTGGCTTTAAGATCAAACTTGGAGAAAATCTTGGCCCGTTTAAGATGGATTGACAAAGTATTGGGCTTGGGAAGAGGAAATTTATCAACTTGAAGGAAGAGTTTGAGAGACTTATAGTCAATAACAAGTCTCTTTTTTCCTCTTTCGAGTTCCGCTCTTTCTTCAACATAAAAATCTTGACAAGCCCAATCGAACTTAGTAGGTTCAATGAGTCCTTGTTTGAGAAGCAAAGTACATTCTTCTCGGGCCATCTTCAGATCATCTGGGTTCATGCCTGGGTGTGAATTCTTGGTTGGATTGATATCCTCATTTCTTTTGAAAGGAAGTTAGATAAAGAATTCTTGGTTTTTCTAGAGTGGAAAAGGATGTGTAAACTGATCATGACTATCAGCATAATATTGAAGGATTTCATCTCGAATATGGTTATAGGTTGGAGAGACTTGTTGTATCTCCAATAGACTGGCAGTATCAGTATAGGCATGGAAAAAACTTTTGTACCGGACCCCTTTAGATAAAATCTGAAGATTCTTTGTTCAAGAGAAAACATCAAAGCCTATGAGAATATCCTTCCCAGGAAGATCAGCGCCTAAAACTTTGATCTAGAGGATGTAGTTTGGAAAGAACTGAATACCAATTCGCTTCTTGGTAATCCACTCGATTTTGAACAAACTTCCATTGGTAGTAGAGAAGTATTGGTTAAAAGTAACCCAAGCTTCTAGAGGAAGGAGACAGGGTTTCATGACAGTCTTGCAAGATCCAGTATCTAAAAAGCCAATGGCAGGGACAAGTTTGGCAAATTTTTTTGAAAGAAGTTTGATTTCAATATTGGGTCTGGAGGACACAGAGTCTGCTGCTGGTGGGGTGTTTACAGAACTAATAGAACCTAAACAAAGGATTGGGGTTGCTGTGTGAAGTATGGAATAAATACAAGCTTCTTCAGAATCAGAGGAGAAGCTTTCTTCCTCCTCGGAGTATGGTAAAACATACTGAGTGCTCTCATCTCGGTCAACCTGTTCTTCCATAAAAGATTAAATATATTCCCCATCTCTTATTGGCAAGACCGTCTGTAGATACTGGAGCATCTGGATATCTCGTTTAGTTTTATTAGGATAGGTTTTTGCAAAATGTCCTTTCTTGCCACAGATATAACATTTGTCAGACTTTCTGGATGAAGGATGTTGTTTCTTGAAATACCTTAGAAAAGGTTTTCTGGATTGTTTTCTGGGGAACTTTCTTCGAGATTGAAACCTATGAGAGTGAGATTTCTTTTCTTTGGAACACGAACAATCCTTTCATTGCACTTTATTTGAGGTACGGCTTCGTACAGGCTGGACGGAGCTTCAATTCCCCTTTGATAATTCCCTTAAAAAAGTTTTGATGTTCACAGAGTTTATCAAGGGTTGCGAAAGCAAGTTGATAAATTACTCCAAGAGATATTTCAGTCATATCTCTCCGGAGAGCATTAAAAGTTCTGTGAAGTTCTGGCTATAATTCTTCAGGGATGCCTGAGGTTTATATCATTTGTTTCATTCAGCATATAATACTTTTCAGACATATTTTGAAAGTGTTTTTGCAAGTCTCTCCATTCTAAAGAGCAGCATTTCATTTCAAAGAAGTCTTGGTGACTTCTTTTGTCAATTATCTGGAAATCTCCAATGAATTCTTTGTGTAGCATACCCAAAAGAGTACCAGCATCAGGACTTCGAGCTGCAGACAACTTCTGATAAGGACTGAGACTTTGAAACCATTCTCTCAGAGTGCCCGTAAATCGAGATAAAAATTCAGAAAGAACATCTTCAAGGTTCACGTCTTGTTTGGCGAGTTGTAAATCAATCCAAGATCCAAATTCATGAAGTCGATCGCGCCATTTGTTTGGAGGTAGATCTTCAAAAGTGAACCATGGGCCTGTAGTTGGTTTATAGTCTGTCCTTTATGGTTGGGTATGTGGCAGAGGAGGAAGATCTTCCATAGAAGGTCCCTCGTCTATATCTCCAGGTTGGACCATAGTAATTTTTTGCATGTCAACATGACATTCATCCGAAGCAAGACTGGAATCATCTTCATAAATGCTGGAGTTGTCTGTTTCAGAAGCCGAGCTGGTGGAGGAGGGAATCTGGAAAGGATTAAAAGAATTCAAAGAGTGAATTGTATGGTCAGGGTCAACAGGGGCTTTAATTTTTTGGTCAAACGGAGAGGGAGATTGTTGTGGAGGATGTGGTATCAGGTCAAAGGTTTTGGTACCAGAAGGGGAAGCCAGGGAGGCTGGGTTTGGTGGAGGACTTTGTGACTTCAAATTGGGATGGACAGGTTGGTCCGGGAGAGGTGGTGGTTTGGGCTTAGTCTACTTGAGCTGTCTTAAGATGAGATATGACATCTTGAAAATATTGTTATAATCTAAAGCCTTGAGATAAGTCATGGAAGAAGAAGGATACCAAGGAGCTGGCAAGCTCATAGGATAGGAAGGATATGGATCATATATAGTTTGAGAGTGCTCCTTTACCATATATGTTTCTATCTGGTAGAGATCTTGTTTGATTTGGGAGAGTTCTTACTTTTTTTTTTTATGAACTCTGATCCCATGTATCCTTTTTTATGAAGTGTTTTAATTCAGCATCTAGGTGCAAGGCTCTTGAAGATAATGTCTTTCTAAGCTGCTGGACTTGATCTGAGATATGCCCTACCTGAGCGGCTAGGGTATCTGACTTAAGGGTCAACAGATCTAGTTTTTAATCAATCTTAGTGAGGGCCATATTTTGACAAATGACATTTTCAGTTTGCCAATTAAGGACTTCTTCCGCCGCAGGGAGAGGTCTCGCTTCTCATGTGTGAGTAACTTCAGTGGGTATGGAGAACGGGCGTGTTGAAACCCTTGAGTCTGGGTTGATTCTCCTGGTCATAGGCGGAATCATAGGATTCCATCATTCCGAGACATGGGACATGATGGGTGAAAGATTGAACTGGAATGACCGGGTCTTGATGCTTTTTGGGAAGAAGATCGTCATGGCCCATCTCTTTGAGCAATCATATAGAGACAGCTGCGCGGAAGGAACTGAGGGTTGTGTAGCGTTCTAGCATCTAGTAGTGGGTGTAGGGTTGTGATCATCATCGTTAGGGTGATAAGGTGAAGAGGTCTGGCGACAAGAAAATCCTCTAGGCTTCTTAGAATTGTAGAAACCTTTTAAAAAGATGAGTCACCATCAGAATATTCTTCTTCCCATTCAGGATCATCACATCCACAATCTGAATCACAATTTTCTAGGGCAACATCCCATATGAAATAACCATTAACATGAGAAATATAACAGTGTTGAGTTGAATGATTTATCCAAGCAATGGGAGGACAATTCTGGGATGGGATTTAAGCATGAGCGATAGTTAAGATGCTTCCGGAACACAGGAGTCGACTAGAAGAGGGGCCTTCTTTGCCAGGTCTGGTGAAAATGGTTTTCACGGTCCCATCTAGGAGTCTCTGGATCCTAGGAGGAGCAGAGGTATGTACATCTTTCTAGATAGCATGAAACTGTCGTTCATAGTTGTTAATCCATTCAAGTGGGATCAGCTGGGTGAGTTCCTCTCTAGATATATGCCGAGGAATCTGGATGATTGAAGTATCATTGACTCTATCAGAGACAGCAAAAAGAGCGTCTTGAATGGAGTTTGGAAAATGGAGATCAAAAGAGTGGTTCTGGAGGCGATAAATTATTTGTTGATGCAGGGTGGCCATGATGGCTCTAGAATATTGTTCTGCTCCAACAATCTAGACTCAAACTTTCAGATCAATTACTATTATTAACTAAAAGATAAATTTTTCTTATATATATAATATCTTGCAATTGACTTCAACGGATATTCACGTTCCTAATTGCACAATATTATTAACATAATTAATTTACAAACTATTTATAGAATAATTTAAAGGAAGTAAGTAGAAAATAGGTGAAATACCTATTATGTATGATATTTTAAAGGGGCTGGGAAAGTAAAAAAGAAAATTAAAAGTTTATCCTCTTAAACTCATTTTAATATAATATTGATAAATGATTGAATGTTGTAGCTATTCGTTTATCTCTGGTTTTTGTTTAAGGATACGACATTTAGCTATCAATTTCTCCACTTATTAAGTTAGACAATACATTGAGCTACAATATCCCTCTAAATAGCATATTATATTATGGTTTGACCTCTACGAGCCTATATATTTAGGTCTAAATGACTTCGTAACCGTTCTTCACGGAAATAGTAAATCCTTATTAATAAACATGGTAGTGCTTGGTTACAGTAAGCAGAATGTAATGGAAATGAAAGAAAATTCAAGGAGTGTTTCCTAAAAAAAATGTTTATTTTTATGTTTAGTTACCAATTTACGTTGTTTGGAAGGAAACAATTTTTGCATGAGAACACGGATTCTCATTCATTAGTCTCATTCATATAATCTAATTTTATTATTAATTCACACTTCTCACTTTTTCACCCACATTAACACATCTCCTTCCTATCATTTATTTATGGCTTATTTTTGGGAAATGGTCCATTTTAAAAAATAAGTAAGAGACTGATTAAAAAAAGTTAGTATATGTAAAAATGATCGTTTTCCTTAATTATAAAAAAAATTATGTACAAACTTACTCTTCTTCCTCGATATGACCCAGTTTCAGTGAGAGAGTTTTGAATCGTAACCTTAATTTCTAAATCGTAAAACCCAAATTCTGAATCGCATCTCCTTCCCTTTGCTCACTCGAGCCATAAGAAGAAGGGTGATAGAGAGAAATGGAGACAACGTAAGAGAGACAGAGAAAGAGAGGAGCGTGATAGAGAGAAACGGAGAGAGTGCAAGAAAGAGGGAAGGAGGGTGATGGTGAGAAAGAGAGAGAGAAATGAGAGAGAAATGAGGGTGATGAAATTTTCTTAAATTCAACCATATTTACAAATATAATTATTTTTGGCCAAATGCAAAAATCATTAAAAAAAACATAGTCCATTCACTATAGTTTTCCTTTATTTCTCTGTTTTAATTATCATTCACATTTTTTATTTCAATTCTATTTACCATATATTAGAAATATGATCAATTAGTATGTATTACAAATATGTTACCATATAGTGTAGATATAATCAACAGAAATTACAGCAAATAGAAATTTCTATACATCCAATTAAATTTTTGTCAAACTTTCTAACTATTTAGATTTATGTCACTTTTAACTTTTTTTATTTAAATATTTTTTCATTAGACTTATTTACTCTTAGTTTGAAATTGACAGCATGATTTATAATTATTTCATGACATTAAATATTAATCCATTATATTCTAATAATTTAATGTCCGAAAAAAACCCATAACAACCGAGATTTTATAACCCCATTTCCTTTGACCCCGTCCTTAGCCTCGGGGAGTGGCCAGCATCACGGAACATTCATTAATCAAATGGCATAAGGGGGCTTTCCTTTGTTAGAAATCCACAGCCAATATTCTGGAACTTCCAAACCAAAGAAATGCAATACAAGATGAGAAGGAACTTTTTACGTTACGCTTCTTCGGTAAGAATAGAATACGTCCCATGGTCGATCAAAGGTCATGTGCCACTTGAAAAAAAACTATATCTTCTCTCTTCTGAACAAAAACAACAACAATTAAAACTTAACAAAACTATAAAAATCACCAAAATCGTCTCCTCTCTAGATCTTCACGCCCGTAAGTCTCTTATCCACAACCTCTCATTCATCATTATCAAACCTGAAAGAACTCTTTTAATCACGATAGCAAATCTATTTTGGCAGCACAGAATCTATGGCGCCAAAGAAATTGACATTTTTTTCTTTCTTACTTGACGATATCAAAACCCTCACCGTGACAAATCAATCTCTGATTTCATTCAAAAATACAATTGATATAAATGCTTATTGATCTGTTTTTTACATGCTCATCCCCTATTTTTTATCGCCAATCTTAACTAGAATAGAATTTCTACATATAAACTACATCAATGGACAACCAGAAGGAAAGAACTACAAAAACAACAGACAAACCAAATGGACATTATCTATGAATTACTCAAGTAATGTTAAATATTAACGAGTGAATGACATGAATTGTAATTAAAATTGAATTGGTTTGGGTGTCAATGTGCATAACTATGTTTATGTGTATTAACATCAGTATAATATTTTGCTGAACGATGTATTAACATGAATATAATATATATTATCGATCTCAATGTATATTTACATTGATTATAATACTTTATTGAATGATATAAATTTTATCTCTTAATGAATATCAATTAACATGAGTATAATTTTATTATGTATTAACTAGACATATTCTCAGTGTCGATTTCTATTAATACCCAAAAATATGAACACCTTTATGAAGAATAAAATCATGAAAAATATGTATGTAAGTTTTTCATTCCATAATATAATAAAGGAAGTAAAAATTGTGAAAATAATTCAAAAAAAATCAATCTCCTAAACTAAAGATAAATTGAATGTTGAAAAAAAAGAAAAATTAAACCATAAAACAATTGAAAACTTACCTTAAAAAAGATTGCTACCCTAAATAAATGAATATGAAAACTACTTAGATAATTGAAAAAAGGAAATAAACTGACAATAAATAGGGATAGGAACTAGGAAGTTACCTTAACTATATTGATTATTGATATGAAAAACCAGTTGAAATAAAACTGGAAAAAACTATCATCACTAATAATTAAACCACAATTTCCTAAACCGAAGCACATTTTCCCATTAAATTTTTATTTAATGAGATTTTTCCTAAATTCGTATTTAATGTGATTTTGGTCATACTCTTAAATGATTTTGGTCTGATTTGAGAGAGACTATTTTGGGAAGTAAAAATCTATTTTAGGGGTTTTATTTTAAATGATTTTGTTGATTTTAGAGAGAGAAATATATTTTCAAATTTTTATTTAATATTATGTAAATTCTTTTTTGGTTGTTCTCATTTATAAACGATTTTGATACATATAACTATAGGTGTTCACGGTATATACAATTAGTAAAATCTTGATAGTCAATAAAATCGACAAAAATCTAATGTTTTAAAATTCTTGATAGAAATTTAATTAGGATGCCTAGTTACCTCAAAACCCCTATAATCAAATAGTATACATTTTAATACATTACCATATATTATAGATATAATCAAATAGTATACATTACCATATATTAAATATACTCATATATTTGGGGTCGCCTTAAGTCTAAGAAAACTTAGACCTGGGCTCAAAGATTTAAAAAAGGCTTGCTTCATATATAAATAAGTGATGATCAAAATAAGTCATGTGTAAAAAATTTATAAAAATGATTATTATTATAAAAAAAACATAAAAAATAACTAGTAGCATGTCTGTAATATATATTGCTTCAAATTTTCCAGTGTCTATAGATATTATATTAAATATACTTATGTATATATGTAATATATTTAATATATAATATATATTATATAAATTTTGTAGATATCAAATTAAATTTTCGCTGGCGTGCATAGTACGGGTTTGTCGTCAAGTTTTTTTTACCAGAGTTGGATAGTTACTTTTTTGTTTTATCTCTGCTATGTTTTTTATTTTTTTTCTTAAAAATATTAATATTAACATAAATCAAAATTTGTTTTTACGGTCCATCCCTTTAATTCTCGAATAAAATTACTATTTAAAATCTTTCCTTTTCCAAAAACAATTAATATACTTTGAAATAAGACAGCAGTTACTATACTGCTAAACTTGGCAATTTAAAATTTTCAATCCCCAATTAAATTCATCAATGGCAATCTTATTCTCTATTTATTATTTATTTTCTTAATTTCTTTTGACACTCACTCTTTCTCATTCTCTCTTTAACTTAATTGTGCAAATCTGATGGCTTACAAATCTCCAACATCTGGGTTCTGAGGTCCTCCACCTCGATTGGCTCTTTCCCTTGGTAATTCATTTATCCAAACAATTAAATAAGTACACGGTATTGTTCCAAAACTCATCTTTTAGTAGTTTTTGTAATCTTGAATACTTCTACTAAAAACATATGAATCTTGATATAAGAAAGTTAGCACAAGAAATATTGATTAATCGATTTAATACCGAAATGATCTCTTGACAATTTTGTTTAAAAAATTTAACTAAATATGACGACGACTTTAATCGAAAACATAGTAGAACAACTAATTTCAGAAAATAATAAACTCAATTAGATAACAAGATGTTGATGAAACATAGCAAATGATGAACCAATTAAGAAAGAAGAAATTAGTAATACGATATATACTAGATTGAATGGTTAGTAATGTTATATGTTAAATTTTACATTTTGACTAAAATAAAAGAAAAAATAAAAAAAAATTTGCAACTCAAAAAGTAAGAAAAATTTATTAAGAACATTTTTTTATATTTTTTTGTTAAATTTAATATAGAAAATCTATTAAAGTATACTGACATATTTCAACAATAATAATCAACTAATATATACTACAAGAAAATTAATGTGATATTAGGCCGAGACAGTATCGCGTGCACATTAATATCTCGGGGATAACTCAAATATGTAACCAAAAACATGAAATATGTTAAACAATCATACAACTCAAATGCATTGCAAATATCTAAATTATATTGCAAGCACCTTAGATACCTCAAAAAAATTCTTAGTACGATATCAAGGTCGGTACGAAATCAGGACCCAAATTGCAAATATATTACCATTTATTTCAAATATAATCACACTTTCGCTCTTCTTATAAATCGATGCATCTCCGTCCTATAATTTATATTTCCATTTTCTTCTCATTCTCATTTATATTTCAATTCTATGTAGTGCATATTATAAATATAATCAATTGGCCTTTACCTCGTCTCTCTTTCACTTATGCCGAACACCATCATCGTGATTTTAAACAACAAAAGTAAAAGAATATCATGAGCGCCTGTTTGATTAAATGATAAATTACGTGATAAATTTATTTTTTAATATTTTTTTATATTTGTTTATTTTAAATATTTTTATTTAGTATAATAAAATTATTTAACTTGATTAATTAATAATCTCACATTATTTTTCATATCACTTTCTCTCAAAAATTTATTTTATCAAATAACTTTCATAATTCATTTACTCATCTTACAATATATCTACACATTTTTCAAAATAAATTTTATTTTCTCAAATCTTCATAAAATACCATTATTTGTTTCAATTCTTCCTACTTGATTTTGATATTTTCTTTTATTCAAGACCAAAGCCTGACAAAAGTGTTATAAAATATCCCAATCCTGAAATCTCGTCAGATCTCGTTCCAGTCCTGGTGAAACCAAACCGGTCTCGATACTAATTTTACTTTCCCAAATCCCCATAAAATACCATTATTTGTTTCAAGTCTTCCTAATTGATTTTGATATTTTATTTTATTCAAGACCAAAGCCTCACAAAAGTGTCATAAAATATCTCGATCATGGAATCTCTTTAGATCATGTTCTAGTCCTGGTGGAACCAAACCGGTCTCGATACCAATTTTACTTTCCCAGATCCCCTTAAATACAATTATTTGTTTCAACTTTTCCTACTTGATTTTGACATTTTCTTTTCTTCAAGACTAAAGCCTCATAAAAGTGTCATAAAATATCCCGATCCTGAAATCTCGTCAGATCTCGTTCCAGTCCTGGTGGAACCAAACCGATCCCGATATCGAATTTTGAGATTTTTTGTTCCTTCTGACCCCTGTCCTGAAAGACCCGTTCTGCAAGCCCGTCTCGGGGTCGTCCCATGAGATTAAAATATGCATGTTAATTGGAATGATTGATATATAATATTAAGTTTAAATTAAGGATAGATAAACTCTTCATATAGTCATAATATAAAATTTAAATGATTAAAAATGCATGTTAGTAATATCAAATATTCTTTAAATTAAAAATTATTTCCTACCTTAAAATCAATATTATTCATAAACTATCAATGTTTAAAATAATATTAAATTATAAAAATGAGACTATAATGAGATTATTTATCCGAAATATAATAAAAATGTGTATCCCTATTCCGTTTTGTTCCTGTGCTAGAATTAAAATATTTTGTCTGTTCCAATTGAAGCGGAACGAAATTGATAACCATGATATACATTTCTATAGAAAAAAATATATGTAGTGGAAAAACTGTTATGTATTATTAAATATTTTATTGTATTAATATGAATGACGGTTACTATATTAGATTTAATTTTGATATATAAAAGATGAGATTTTGTATATTATAATTAATTTCGTGATGTCGAAGAAAGTTTAATCAAATACGATATGAATTATTCATATTTTTTTATTAGTTGCCAGCAAAGAACCTGTATATAATTTTCCTATGTAATTTTGAACAATCTATCATTGAATTTATTTGTACGGTGTAAGTGAAAAAATTATTTTAACTTTTTGACGTAGTAAGAGAAAAATAGTTGATTTAATTTTATTGGTGGAGTTAAAAAAATAGATAATTATTTAGTACATAAAATAATAATATATATTATTGACAACAAATTAAAACTTGATAAAAAATATTATAAATCATAAATAATTTTATTACTCTCATATAATTTATATAACTTTCTCAACAATTTTATCAAACTTTCCTAACAACTTTATTGAAGTTTTCTACGTACCAAACAAGAAATCATATTTGTCCAGTAACTTTTTTATTTAACAATATTTTTATCAAACATGATAATTTTAATATTTAATTATCTAACTTTACCACTTAAATTTATCCAATAATTTAACTTCTTTAATATTTTTATTTAATTCGTATAAAAAAATCTTGAATGTTATTTTTTTTTAATGATAATATTCCTTATCAGTATCTTTCTTTTTATTATTAAAAAAGCATTAATTGCGGTCACTTTCTTCAGTAAAACCGCTCGCACTCTCATAATTACAAACTTTTTTAGCCAAACAGAAACATAAAGCTGAGTAAATGATGCATTAAAAGAAGTCCCATTTTACAAATATCTCGACCTATATAGGAGCTGTTTCGCTACCCCTTGCACCATTTCCCCCTCACTGTAGCTTAACCATCCACCAATGATAGGATGTAGCCTTAAATCAAGGAGTCCAAACAAATTATGATTACTGATCAAAGGGCTTTATTATTATAACTTTGAATTATGAATACGTCTCTATTCGAGTTGAAGTTTTGATGAATAAATATATGACGATGTGTTTACTAGTTTTTCAGGTGATATGGAAATGAGTGATCTAGTTTAATGACTAGTAAGCTTAGGAGCTCTATTTTAAGGTTGAAGAGAACTCTAAGTGGGGAATATTCTCTCTGATTTCTTGGCCTAGGAAAATTGAGAGAGTAATGATGACGATGATGATCCCTATAATGGTACCAATTATCCCCTATATAGACGAGATGAAGTGGGGACTATGAACCCGTTCATCGTGATAAGTGTGGTCACGCATAAAACGTGAACACACTCATAAAATGTGTACACACTTCGCCTCGCCAACTAGTCGTGTTTCCATGACATCGAGCAGTTGCGTAATCAATTCACAAATGAAAGGCTTATACTAACGCATAACACCCTATTGTAAGAACGTACTGATTGCCCTCAGACCATTCCAAGGATGATCACACAATGAGGAGCTGCCCCCGAGCTTCCCCGTGACGACTCAATGGGGGAACCGCCTTCGGGCTTCCCTTGGGGCGGTCAGTGGAGAGTCATCCCCAGGGGCAGTTCGATGAGCTCGTCACACTTTTAACTCTTCTTTATTAGAATGGGACATTTCTAAGGTGTTTAAGGAGACTATACCCTTTAATGAGGTTTTCCACTTTTAGTATATTGTAATTTTGTCATAATCCTACTAGGCTACAACCTCCAGATTGTTCCTAAGTAAGGAATGGCCTTCGAGTCTTTGTCACTAAGCTCGAAGACGGGTTACAACACTTAAATTATAATCTCAATGATGGGCTCGTCACAACCTCCAAGTGCAATCATTAGGTACGTCGCTTTTATATTTGAGCGGTGTCCCTTATAAATATATTTGATATTATCCTACATCGGTCTTATCGTGTCATATAGGCACCACATAGGCCTCTCTTTGAATGCCACGTGTATATCTTGACTTGTCATTTGTGATAAGATGGTTTACTATTTACACGAGGCGTTTTAAACAAACTCGTGCACATATGGAACAAAGATGAATATAATAGTTTTCGTGTTATTTAATTGTTAAATAAGGTAATTCACATGTTATTCTTTTCTAAAATCATCCAATTCATTTTATTGTCACCATCTTCACCGTCCTCTTCACCTCTACCACCACTTTAGGTGGGCCTTAAATTTTTGTACACATAATTCATGCATAAACGAAGGAATGAGGAATCCGTGAATAATGGGTTCCTATTAAGGATTCCTCATCCCTGTCCAGTGACCCTTTAGATGAAAAATGAGACGGAAATGAGATAGAAGTATGGAAATAGAGATGAGGATGTGGGAGCCCACCCTACCCCACCGGCCGGCCCATGGGTATCCTTACTTCAAACATGACTATGAGACCAATAAATCATTACATATGGTTAATTCTCACAATTCGTACGAAAAAATTGTAATTTTGAAAAAAAGAGCACAACACATTGTGTAGCTAACCACACTTCGATATTGACTACTTGCTTCGATTTTTTTAACAATTTAGATTATCTATCACGTTTTCTTTGTGCATGTAAAATAGTTTTATAAAATCTAAAATGTGAAAAGATTATATGGTACTGGCCAGTATAATATTTCAATCACTTCATTTGTTACAGTGACGGATAACAAAGAATGACCTAAAATGTGATACAAGACAAATACGAATATTATTTATCCTACAACCAACCAACTTTCCTTAAGAATATTATATTTGAGCTAGCTTTGCCGAATTCTGCAACTAGCACCATTATATAAAGTCTCATGCTTATAGCATGGTTAATTTTATGAGAAATTTATAATTTTCATCACTTTTGGTGGGTGTATTTAATAAAATGTTCATTTTTTTCTTAAATTGCAGGGTTGGTCAAAAATTACAGGTGCTAAAGCTGGAGCAGTTAAAATTTTATTATTTTTCTATTTTGCCTTTCTCTATCGCGAGTTATGGGATGGAAACGAGCTGTGGGTTTTCAACATTGACAACCCTGCTGTAACGCGCTTCTTCCTTTCTCATCGGAAGAAGTCACAATTTCTAAACAACCCTTTGTTTTCGAGCTGAGGGATTCGAGTTGATACTGTTTACAGATTCAAGCCTTCTGTTTTCGGTGAACTGCTACTGTTTTACGGCGAGCTGCTGGTGGTTCTTCTTCCCCGGTGAGCTGCTTTCGTCGCCTTTTCTATTTATTCTTCTCTGGTGATGTAGGTTATATTTCTTGATTTTCCACATTATTAAGTTTTTCTTTGCATTTTCTTGTTATATATTGTTAAAAAATTTGTGATTTACATTGCAATTTCTTACAATTTCGTTATTTCCAGATTTTCTAAGTAGAAAATTTGTGATTGTTTATCTTCTATGTATTTTTTCTACATTGATTTGTTCTTTTAGTTTGTGTTCTTGTTAGGGAATGTTCTTGTTAGATTATGTAAATTAAATTATTTAAGTCTATGTATTTTCTTCGTTATTATGTGTTATAGTCAGGAAGTATTTTTCTTGCTTCTTTTTAGACAAACATTATTCTGAGTCTTGCTTCTATATACTGGTAACTAAATTATGTACTGTCTGTATCAATTTTATGTACCATCTTATTGTTTTTCTAAACTTTATGAATCTTTGTATTTTCAGGCATGTCGAAGGTTCCTATTATTTTATTTTATGATGGTAAGTGGTGTGATACCAATACATATGTGGATAACAAATTAAAACCGGATTTTGTTGATAAGGAATTCAACATTTGGAGTTCTATTAGATTTGGTTATACGTGAATTATGTTTGTCTGCTACACGAGAAAATATAGTTATGAAAGTTGTTCTTGGTGCATCCTTAGATGGGTGGAGACACTGTAGACCATAGATATCGGTTGATGACACGTTTTTAAAGGTGAAGTATGTGAGTATTTTATTAACTGATTGTTTTTTAGATGGTGATAACCAATTTTTTTCGTTATCATTTACTATAGTTGACTTAGAGAATGATGATTCTTGGATATGGTTCATGCGTAAGTTGCATTCTTGCATTGGAGATGTTGATTTAGATATTGTTTCTGATCCACACACTAGTATTTTCAAGGCCATTAGTATTATTTTCCCCGATGCTTATCACGGATCATGCATGTTCCATTTATGTCATATAAAGATTAAGTTTAAGTTGCAGATTAGCATTGATCTCATTTGTATGCATGTGCTAAGGCTCATCTTATGCCTAACTTTGAGCATCACATGCAGAGTTTGGATAAGATATCTCCACGTGTTCATTCTTATTTGGAGGGAATTGGATTTTCTAGATGGGCACGAGCTTATTTTCCTAGTAAGCGGTATAACATGCTGAGCTCGAACATCTCTGAAAGTATTAACAATGTTTTAGTTGAAGCACGTGAACTTCCTATCATACGTTTATTGGAATTTATATATCAAATGTGTTTAAGGTGGTTTTATGAGTGTAGAACGGCGACATCTTTTTTGAAAACGAAGCTTACACCATCGGCTAAGGAACATTTGAAGGACGAGTATATAGTTGCTCGAACTATGTCGGTATGTGCCATGTATTTTATTTAGTTACTATATGGTTTTATTTTAACATAATGGTTATGTGTAACTTATTTTTACGACTTTTCAGGCTGGTTCATCTGATATAACCACATAATGGTTAAGTGGTGTCATGCATGTTTTGAACTTGACTAGTCGTACGTGTTTTTGTCGGAGGTGGGGTTTGGATCATTTCCCATGTGCTCATGCTTATGGTGTCTTTTGCAATCAAAATTTGAGCTCATATTCATATGTCACTGATTATTTTTCACGTACGGAATACGCTTCAACCTATAAAGGCGTCGTTCACCGATTATGAAATTGGAGCATGTTACCTATTCAGGATGAATGTCAATTGAAGATACTACCTCCAAATGTGAGACATTCAGTTGGGAGACCAAAGAAACAACGTATTCTCTCTATATGTGAAACTAGGCAATGTATGAAGTATGGTCGTTGTGGTCAATTTGGTCAAAATCAGAAAACATACAAGAACTCAATTCGTGCTTCCTCTTCTAGGAGTAGCAAGTAGACACAATTATTGCTTTAACAATTGATATTATTAATATTGTACTTTTATTGTTTATGAGCATTCTTTTTTGTAAGTCTTAATGCAAGTTGTTTTTTATTGACAAACTTCCATTTAAGTTGTATTTTAATTGTTCATTTCAATTTAGTTGTTTCTTGAAATTGACTATTTGAATATGCTTATCTTATGTGCACTTTTTTCATTGACATACAGTTTTTAGAAAGGTTTTTAAAACTGTTATGTCTCTCTAACAGTTGTATAGAGCTCGGCATAAAATGCATACCTTGTGTTTGTAGTTTATATACCGTCCTAAATTGAACTAAAAATGGGTTACCTATTTTTACATGATACCCCAAATAATCTAACTCATGCACAAGAAATTATACTATACAACAACACTCAATTACATGTTTAAATACTTCTCAAATTCCAAAAACATATTCATAAGCATCCATATAACAGTATCTAGGAACTTGTTAAAAATCCATACTAAACACAAATCCATATCAAATTCTTATAAACACAAATCCATATCAAATTCTTACAAACACAAATCCAAAACCCACTGATCAAATTGAGATCCAAGGGAGAAGCTTGGTCCGGTTTCAAGTGAAGTTGGCTTCGGTCCTTGATCATTCGCTACCGTCTTCCACTTTTTTTGCTTTCTCATCCACATATAGTGATTCAAGAGCTTTGCATTTCTTGGCCAAATGTTTTCTTCCTTTCGGCTTCTTTGAAGAGCTGCCTTTGCTCCTCAAAACCTTCACCAACACTTCCTCATGTTGGCCTTCCACTTTGCCTTCATCTTTCCCTTCCTCATGGCCTTGATCTAGTTCATGCTCCTATTTTTTCAATATAAAAATATCAGTAATAATATTCATAATTTTATGATGAATAGTATATAATGTCGTTTGATATTATATTCAAGCTTTCGAATATCAAATGCAATTGTTCATTTATTTTGTCATCGGCTTTTGGTCCGCTACTCCCTGCTTCTCCTTCATTCTTAAGAGGTTTCTCCATTTGTCTCTCAAACGAGTCCTCTTCCTCAGATTGGACATTAGCCATTATTAGTTCATTTCCTTTTGTCGTTGTCTCTTCGGTGTTACGGAAAGGCTCCATGTATGGTGCTTCCAGTTCCTTCCGGGTCAGTACCATTCTTGTCAACATGATTTAAAGCTATTTGATCATTTAATAAAATAAGGTTATTAAGAAGCAGATTTTTCAACAACAGTAAACAATTTTAAATGCGAGTAATTAAAAATTACATACAAAGTTATTGTTAAAAATAATATTGGCCAAGTCATTCCACGAGGGTTGTACACGATTCCCAATTACAAATCCTTTGAATTGTTGTCGCTATCCTCTTGACAAATTGATTTTTCCTTGATGAAATGTTGGGGATAGTCTCGTACGCCCAAACGATCAAAGCATACGGGAAACCACCAACACCATATCCCATCACATCTACGTGCTTCAGATAGTCTTTAATGAATTTGATTGTTAGTTCATATGACAACCTTCCCCATGGATATCTCTCGAATATTTCCTCGTCATCAATTATATTGACATGTTGAATGTCGATCTTTATGCTCTCTTGATAAGCTAAGAGAAGGTTTTCCAAGTAGTATAATCGCACAACCTTTATCTTATTTTCCTATTTCGCTCCTTGCATCGCATTGAATGAGAATGCAAGGTTTTTTCCCGTTATCGACTTCATTGATGGGAAAAAAGCCTCTCTTAGCATTCCTTCCTTCATCCCCCCCTTTTGTATCAGTGGATACTCCCCACAATTCAGCCCCGTCACTAGTGCAAATTCTTTTAAGCTAAAGTTAATAACATTACCATCAATGTTAAAGCTTACCCCTTCAGTTTTTCTGATGGTATGACATTGTCTCCTCATTAGATGCATGGATAGCTGTGAGGGGAAGCTATGAATTTACATGTCCAGTAAGTGTCCAAAACATGTCTCTTTGAAACATCTTTGTTGCTTGGAGTTCAAAATCTTTGTTGCTACTTGCAGTTCCACTTGCTTGGAAGAACAAGCAATGGGTTATCCTGCAGTGGTAATAAAATTAAATCATAGCATTATCTAAATTATTGACAGATATCATAATATAAAGATATTTTTACCTTTGAATTGTATGCACTTTCTTTAATTGATTTCATCTTAGATTCTTTTTCTTTTTTTGTGTTTCATTGCCTTATTCTTGAACAGATTCTTCATCTGTATCTTCATCATTTTCATCATCCTCGTTTCTTCTTCAGATTATTTTTCCTCTTGTTCAGGTGCGGGTTGTGTATCGTCTTTTGTTGTAGGTTGTGTGTCTTCGTCTTATGTTGTCTAAGCCAGTTGTGTTTCATCTTGTGTTTGAAACAATTCTTCATTTTTTGGGAGTTGTTCTTCTATTTGTTGATTACTTTCCATTATTCGAAGTTGTGATCATGTTCTACGTGATGGTCCTTCTTGTTTCTTTTTTTCTTTTAAACCTTTTACTCTTTGTGTTTTAACTCGAGTCATCTTTTAAAATGACAATATATTTTTAAGCAATCGTATTTTTTAAACCAGTATCTAAATTATTGACAGATATCTACTGAATTTGACTTATATTTTGTAAGGTTACTAATCTATATAGTAGTAAATTCTACAGAAGAGAAATCTAACACAATAGGGTTTAGTAATAGCTTTTGTAACTAAATTAGATACTAGAATCATCTAGTTTTGATAGATTTAGTGAAATCGGGGACTTAATATGCATCTAAACCATCAAAAATAAGAAGACCAAAATTAGGTCACTAATTTAAATACTGTCAAAACATAAATTAAAGAAGAATTTTTCATACCTGTTTTGCTGAATGTTTGTTGAGCTTTGAGCTCCTTTAATAGCTTCTTCTCGCGGTTATGTTTTCTTTCAGGTAGGAAGAATGATGGCTTCAATGGCGTCGTGTGGATGGTTTCAATGGCATGGAGATGGTCTGTTTCTTCGTGAGTTAGGAGGGTTTCGACGATACAAAGTGTCTTAGTGCTTTTTGAGTGACAATCCGTTTGATTTTTAATCTAACGGTGAGTATCAGGGCATATCACACGTGTCATCGATCTGACGATGGAAGGTGTTTTATTTTCCCGCTTCTCTATATTCCCCAAAACGCGCATTTTGTTTAAACCATCAAAACATGCATTTTGATTAAATGGAGCATGGACTGGGCTATTCGCGCTACTGTAGCGTGTGGACTTCGCCATTTATCATTAGTAAGTGACGGCCCGACCATTTTTGCGAATAAAATCTTGGGCGGCCATTTACCTACAAGAATGACCCAAAATTTTATTTGAATAATTATAAGTTGACTAAGAAGTTTTAGATTAAATTTTATGTTATTGTGCTGTGTCAATCATTTATTAGGTTATATTTCAACACTATTTATTATAATATTTCAAATTAACCAATTAATAAGGGACACCACCCATCATTTGGTCAGAAAACACTTGGTCTACGACTTTGCAGTATAGAGTTCCTCTTTTTATCACCAAAAAGATAGTTATACACTAAACAAGATATCTACTATGTTTTAATAGAGTAAGTGATATATCATTCATTTATACGTGAGTGTTTTGTCATTAAAAAACTATTCGTTATTTAGACGTTAACCTATTAATAATCGATATATCACTCGTTTTATGAAATCTTACTTAGTAGGCGTCTTGGTCAATGAGGAAATGTTTACTAAAGAGAAGCTCCAATAGTCGGGAAATTATTCTCCATCGTTCACAATATGGTCGGTAGTTGTGACAGTTAGATTAAAATATCAGTGTTTAAGATCTTTTCTAATTTAACTTAAAAATAAATAAAAAATAAAATAAATTTTTTTATTTTTATATCCAATAGATCAAGACCATTTAAATTCAAATCATCGGACCAGATTAACACAATGTGAGACTCAAATCACATTGTGACCGGCATCTTCAAGAATTTGTCCAAATAATCATGCACGTGTAATATCAAATATCCTGATTGGCTATCAAAAAAGAGCCCACCAATCACTCCGTCCACTGAAACACATCCAAAGAAACCAATAAATCCAATAAATGCAATAAATAAACGTCAAGAAAAATTAAAGTAAACACTCCACTCCGTTTAACGCCTCTCCACTGTCCCTGGCTGCGTGCAGAGCTTGATTAAAGCTCTTCTCCCTCTTGCCAATTCCAATGGAGGGCCTTCTCTTTACCCAAACACATTCACCTCTATTCACCCCGAAATGCTTCAATTCGTCCCAATTATCCTCCTTCAACGGCACCCAAATCGCCACAGCCGCCACCACCGTCCGCCATGGATGCAAAAACGCACCCGTCCAGCCGTTTATAACTGCCGCTCTTTCAAAATCGGCGGAGGATCTTTCATTGAAGCCCGCTTCAACCACCTCTGTCACTATCCTTGAAGACTCATTGGCAGCTCCTTCACCTGTTCCGAAGAGGGTCTCACCAGAATCTCTACAGTACCCCACCGGTTACCTGGGAGCCTCTGCGGACCGTCGTTTTATGGATGAAGGTGATAATACCATCAATGCGATGGGATATTTGACCAATATACTGTCTTCGAAGGTTTATGACGTGGCCATTGAATCGCCGTTGCAGCTCGCGCCTAAGCTGTCGGAGCGCTTGGGGGTTAAGGTTTGGCTCAAGAGGGAAGATTTACAGCCTGTAAGTAAGTTTGGAAGCTTTTTTTTTTGGAATTTTTCTTGAGGGTGAATTATACGTTGTCTCTGATTATGTGTTTGTCAGCATATTTGGCTAACCGAATCAAATTTAATTGTCTACTTATTCCATTTTAGTGCGTAAATTTTCAAGTTCAAACAGTCCATGTGGATTCTGTCTACAACATTAATGCAGGAGTTAGTATCATTACTGGTTTTTTTTTGGTATTTTGCTGTAGTGAATGTTAAATAATGTTCACTATCTTCTAATGTCTTTTAATGAGACAACTATGAGATTAAGGCTGTTCATATTCTTTTCCATCGATGATAGGATGTAGTTGGACTGCTACATCTCTGTTAAATATAGAGCGAAGAGATTTGTAGTTGAAATGCCCAGCCCGCCCGATCAATCCTTAAAACTTAGGTATTAAGTAGAGTGGTACTAAAACTTTATAAGTAGCATAGAATAGGCAAGTCCAGATGATGTGGGATAACATTCCAACCCACCCTTCTGGACCATAACACAGTAGCCGAACTAAGAAGTATATCGAACAATCTGAGCTAAGCGGAGAAAGAACCGAACTAAAGTGACACCAACAAAAGTCCAACCAAACTTTGATATCAAGTTGAAAATCCTAGTCCGATCACTCCTTAAAACTTAGTTGTTAAGGAGAGTGGTACTAGAACCTTATAACTAGCATATGATGGGTAAGTCCAGCGATGCGAGACAACATTCCAACATTAGTTTCTCCTTTTTGGTTCAACTGTGAAACTGCAACTGTGGATTGTGAGTTACGACATATTCACAAATAAAAGTGACTTGTTTCGTTTGTGGTTCAACTTTATTGAGATTGAAAAGTACAATTGAGTAACTTTATAAGTATTGGTTCTAATGTTATCGGATTTGCAGGTGTTTTCATTCAAGCTTCGTGGAGCTTATAATATGATGGCGAAACTACCTAGAGAACAGTTAGAAAGAGGGGTTATCTGCTCATCGGCCGGAAATCATGCCCAAGGGGTTGCATTAGCTTCCAAGAGATTGGGTTGTAGTGCGGTGATTGTTATGCCAGTTACTACACCGGAAATTAAGGTACATTTTATCCCAAGCTACTTCTTTTATACGTCTGAATTGCATTGAATGGAGATCAAATTATGAATATCTTGTGTCATAGTGGAAATCTGTTGAGAACTTGGGAGCAACAGTCGTTCTTATTGGGGATTCATATGATGAAGCACAAGCATACGCTAAAAATCAGGGTAAAGAGGAGAGCCGTACGTTCATTCCTCCTTTTGACCACCCAGATGTCATCATAGGGCAGGGAACGGTTGGGATGGAAATTGTGCGACAAATGCGAGGCCCATTGCATGCAATTTTTGTGCCTGTGGGAGGTGGTGGACTAATAGCTGGTATTGCTGCTTATGTAAAGAGGGTCTCTCCTGAGGTCTGTTAATTTCTTAGTTGGAGTTCGTTTCCTACATATGCTTTTTGAAATTTTTGAAACAGTTTTCCATTGGGCCATACACATATCTTTGCTGAAGGTATTTACTGGTATAAAATGTATAGGACCGGACAAGGGAAAAACTATCCCACACCGGAGGAACGGAAACACCGGTACTCAATTTAGTCATTAGTGACAACTTTCTTCTTTCATGTACAAAGAACTCATCACATAAGGTGAAAGACTTAGGGTCAATGGCTTTTTTGCTCAGTATGTTATTGTAGCAGGGGGGCTATATGATGTATGGATTTATACCAACACTTTCAGTAATACCTTTGCACAAGGTTATCGATTCAACTAAATAGCTAATCTTAGACCTTTCAAGAGCAGCATCTTTTTTTTTTTTGTCAAATACTCTTGCCCATGTTTCCATCAAACTCATTACATACTAAGCATGCCACTCAACAGAAACCGATATTTTCTGTCCTTCACAATTTGCTTCCGATGCAAGTCTCAGTAATCTAAGGGTATGTAACATAAATTATGTTTGTCTTTTGGACTCCCCTTGAAAGGAAAGAAGAATTTTATGTTGAACTTTTTACTCAGGGAAATGTAGTTCAATAGGATCTGAATATACAAATCTTACTCGTATCTGATTCCCCCAAAAAAATCTAACATGCAGGTGAAGATTATTGGGGTGGAGCCATTTGATGCAAATGCAATGGCATTGTCCTTACATCATGGCCAGAGGGTGATGTTGGACAAGGTAGGAGGTTTCGCTGATGGTGTAGCTGTTAAAGAGGTTGGGGAAGAAACTTTTCGCTTATGCAAAGAACTGGTGGATGGCGTAGTTCTTGTAAGCCGTGATGCTATATGTGCCTCGATAAAGGTGTCACTCCTTTCTTACTTTGAGCTTGCTTGCGCATTCCTTATAATTGCTTCTATGTTACTTGGTTTTCTAAATTCTGGTTTCTCTTCTTACTATGACGGAAAGTACTCCTGGAGTACTCAGGTACTCCTTCAAGTCATCTATTGTCTCATATCTTAAATATAATACTTAATTTATATTTTAAGGAGAAAGAATGAGCGACTTCTTAGAAATTGAATCTTCTTTTTATTCAATGGTTTCAACTTTTTTTTCTTCTACTTAAATTTTCTTAAATTTTAGTTTCAAATACAGTTTTTCTTAACTAAAAATATCATGGCTTCTCAAATTGAGTTAGTCGGGCAAAGCCCGGATACCCATGATTATAAAAAAGAATAAAAAAAGGCTGAGTTAGTTGTCTGAGTTTCAGACTTATAATTTAACGTACAGAATTTACCATGTTATGCTTGTGATGCACAGGACATGTTTGAAGAGAAGAGGAGCATCTTGGAACCAGCAGGTGCTCTTTCTCTTGCTGGAGCCGAGGCATACTGCAAGTACTATGGCCTTAATGGAGAAAATGTTGTAGCAATAACAAGTGGTGCAAATATGAACTTTGATAAACTGAGATTAGTGACTGAGCTTGCTAATGTTGGTCGTCAACAAGAGGCTGTGCTTGCAACTGTCATGCCGGAGAAGCCAGGGAGCTTCAAACGATTTTGTGAACTGGTTTGTTAAGTCTAAGCCCTAAACTAGTTTCCTCATCGGCGGAGAATCCAGGAATAATTTTATTCAACGGGATCACTTAATAATGTCATTTGTTGTCAAATAAATAACGAAAAATTATTTTAGACGTGTTTAAAAATATAAAATAGTATAAAAACAAAGGGTAATTGACACTAGAACCCTCTTACCTTTAGGGGTGTGCAACTTTGGTCCCTCACCTTTTAGGGTTCGACTCTTTAAGCTTCCAACTTCAGAGTTTTATTCGTCGTAGCCATCCGATTAAGTTTACTAATGGGAATAACCATTCGACACGTGCACGTTATCCAATCAGGTTAAAAGCTACGGCAATTTGTTATTTTGAAAATTATACGCGCCACACATGTAAATAATCCTCTTCCAGATGAAAATTTGTTACTGAAGAATAAAAGAATAATTATCAAAGAGAGGAGAAGCTTCAAGTTTCTACCCTAATTTGATAATGTGCATGTCGTGTTGCCATTCTCATTAGTAAATTGAATGACCAGTTAAAATGGATCGTCAAGTGGGTTTGGTTTCATGTACCCTATAAACAATGAATCTACTAATATACTATTTTACATTAGATTGTTGAGTTAATAGGGTAGCTTTCATTGTACTTTTCCTAAGTTTTTGTATTTTTTACTTGGCAGTCATTTTTTTAAATTCAATAAAAACTAAGCTTGTAATTTACTTTTAACTCTTCTAATTGTACAATTTATCATTTTTTAAATTTTAAATAATAAAACCAAATAAAGATTTGAATTTCTTTTGAACAAATCATTTCTGAGATTAATTGATAACAACTACTTAATTTGGGACTATAAAGAAGAAGAAATATACGTACAAAAGAATTATAATTATAGAAAACTGGTCTTCTGAATTTGTACATCTCATAAATAATTAAATATAACCTAGGAGAGGAGAGGTATACTACGCAAATAATAGTTAATTTGAAATTTAGGAGAGGTATTTGCATTTCTTTTCTAAGCTAATGGTGATTAGATAAAGGAAGTTGAATTATTCAACTGAATACAATAACTTTTTACATTTAAATACTTTTACCGGGTTAATTGCATCAAATTCTTCGAATGTCTCATATTTTATATTTATACAAATTTTAAGTAACACAAGGATGAAAGGGGTCGATCGAGCCCTCTCATGTATATGTAGCTCCGCTTATGCAGTCACCAAATACTCTTCTCGAGCAACAGTCTAACTGAGGGTGTTTTGTGTGACAGGTCGGACCTATGAATATCACTGAATTCAAATACAGATGCAACTCTGATAAAGAGGCTGTTGTTGTTTACAGGTACAGTTCATGTCAAATTGATGTTCATCACAATGTAAAGCTTTCCTTTTCTTGTAACTGCACAACTTCATTTCCGAATGGTTTTGATTAAAATAAGTAATTCCATTTTCACAATGAGGGTAAATAGTGATTAGAAGAAAACGGGATGGAAAAAGAGTTTAGATCTTTGTTGTGTGCAGTGTTGGCGTTCACACAGTTTCTGAACTCGAAGCGTTGAAGATGCGAATGGAATCTTCTCAACTTAAAACCTTCAATCTCACAAAAAGCGACTTGGTTAAAGATCACTTGCGTTATTTGGTAAATATATTCTTCAAATGAATTCCAGCGCTCATTTATTGACCATGTTGATCTGTTTCCCCTTGGAATTAAATAATGTTGAGCTGTGCTGTGGGTAATATAGTTTTTTTCTTTAAGATTCAAAACGTAATTCACAACCAAAGAGTATGTTCTATTTTGATCATAAAGATATAAAGATGTGACAACTGATGTTATTCCTTAATGCTCTCCTATTGGTCTCTGTCTAGTGAGAAACTGAAGATGTTTATGGTTTAAGGTTTAGGATTTAGGTTCCAATGTGCCTTTGGATTAGCTATATTAAGTCTGCAATAAGCTTATTTATAGCGGGCATCGGCAATTCTTGCTTTTCTTGGACAGAGCGAAGTAAAACAATCTTGCAAATTCTTAGTTAGAACAGAATAGAAGAAACTATCAGTTACCTTCTACATTTTTAGAGAGAGAGAAGGGAAAAAGGGGAGTGGGTTGTGCATTATTTTGGACTTCAAGGATACGTAAAAGTTTACATTTTTATCATACCAAATCTGATTTGCTTTTCGGGTTTTTCTTAGGGTCCCATAAATGTGAGAAAACGAGTTACATTCTCGTGTATGTTTGCGTGATAGTACTATCAAAGTTAACCGTGATATTTTTCTCTCTATTGGATTCATTTTAGATGGGAGGCAGATCAAATGTTCAAGACGAGGTTCTTTGTCGTTTTGTCTTCCCAGAGAGACCTGGTACTCTAATGAAGTTCTTGGACACTTTCAGTCCTCGTTGGAATATTAGTTTGTTCCATTATCGTGCACAGGTTGACATCTTAAAGCTCATCGATGAACGAACTTCGATATTTTAGTAGAACATATTATGTTAAAAGACTAATAACATTTTTCTGCTATAAACAGGGTGAAACTGGTGCCAATGTATTGGTTGGAATTCAGGTTGCTAAAACTGAGATGGACGATTTCCACCTTCGTGCTAACAGCCTTGGATATGATTATGTATTGGTAAATGACGATGATAACTTCCGGTTATTGATGCACTGATAAGACGTGTTGTTACGGTTTTGCTTCAAATAATGACTTAAGCTCAATAGTCAATTTGTCATATAGAGGTATGGTGAGAAAGGTAACCATTTTTTCTGATCACTGGAGATGAAGGAGCTGTTTAACCTTTGCTTTTGTAATTTATGATTAGTTGGTTGGCCGATTTTAATGATTAGCGACTGGCTGTACTGATTATCGCTTCTGATTTTGGACTAATTCTGTATCGTCTTCATAACTTGCAAGTCTATGCAGGAGACAATAATACATTTTGAGTTAAAACTAGTGGTTTCTAGTAAATCATATATATTTGGATTTAAGCTAATATGAATACACGGCTTTTGGTAATGCATTTTGTTTTATCATTTCATTTTACATTTTGTTTTATCGTTTCATTTTACACCATTCTGAAAGCTATAACAGGGAGTTTATGTACCAGTAAGGTATGATGATACAAGGAGAGAGAGAGTAAATTTCCGGTATTCCTAGATCACCGAATATTTAATGTTCTATCATATCATTTGACAACTCGTTTGCATCTGTTTAAATTTCAAGATTTCATTTATTTCCTCTCTTCAAAATGAAAAATGATGGTATGACTTTAAATATGATAGAATATGCATAAGATAGAGAAATAATGTTCAAGTCTATTTTTATATAGTCCCAATGTTGTCCTTGGCAAATCCTATTGTAAAGAAAGAGATAGAGATGAGGAAAACAATCCCGTTAACCTCTTCTCATCCACCTGCCATTAAGATTCAAGAATGACTTCGTTAACTGTGTGGGCTAAAAAGGGTGGAGGTTACAATCCCAACGACATCGTATTTACTCCACCCATACTTCATGTCAGGTTGCACAGTAAATATCAAACATAAAGGAGTAGCTGTACGTAAATCCAATTAAATGATCGAGCAAGACAATTGTCACTTTGTTCATATGAATGAATTATTTTGAATGAGTTCCTCAATATATCAGAATTTATATGATTTTTGGGTTAGATTAAGTTTTAGTTTTGAACAACCACATTATTATATGTTTAATTTTGAATGGGAATTATATGTTTTATTTGGTACTTTCAAACTAATGAACTAGCGAGTTGATCTATACAAGGAGGTTTGAAAAGCTGTTTATAGATACTTACAAATGCCACTCAGCTCGTGGGTGGTGCGCATAATGTGAGTGTCAGTGAGGCGCTAAATATGGGCACCGACTGTTTTTCTGTTTTTGCCTTGAGCTTTCTCATAAAGTTAGAAAAGTGGGTTTAGTGCTTTAACAAAATGCTTTGTGACTTCCTGATCGTAACAAACTTAACCAATTAGTGATGACACATTTTTAGGTAAGTAAGTGATTGTGATTATTAGAGTGGACAAAATTCATCATAAGCTCTATCAAACCCATACATACTCTTGTTTTTTCCTCCAAATTGGCAACTTTATTCAAACCATACTCTTGTTAGACCGTTATTGAGAAATTTTTTTTGTTTTATTCTTTTAATTAAAACACAAATATATTTCAACTGACAAAATTAATGTACAAGGGGTAAGGCATAAACTACTATGCCTTATGGTGTGCATGCGGGCCAGTAGGCTTGATTACTGTATCTTAGGTTATAGATATGAAACAGTAAACTTGATTAATGTGCCAGCTCATATTATTTTCTCTTACTGATATCACATGTATAATTTTTTGAAATTTCAATAACATATTTTCATCAAAATATGAATAAAA
This sequence comes from Datisca glomerata, assembly GCA_003255025.1. Lineage (NCBI taxonomy): Eukaryota > Viridiplantae > Streptophyta > Magnoliopsida > Cucurbitales > Datiscaceae > Datisca > Datisca glomerata. The sequence continues at coordinate 179,105 of QANY01001798.1, forward strand.
TAATACACTAACACATTACTAATAGGAAGAGTTTTCAATATTTTGACAGTATTTGCAAGTTTATGCAGTAGTTAATGACTTTTGACCATCATTCAATGTATCTCTCCTTTAAATTCCCTTCACCTGTCTTCTTACATTTTCATTTACTACTTAACAATTTCAAAACCCTCTCGCTCTCTCTCTCTCCCTCTCTTTCTCTTTCTATCTCTCTTTCTAAAAAATGTGGATTTTTTCTGGTGGTTTCTTGGGTGTATTTACCATTGTTCTAGGTTTCTTCTCAGTTGCTAATGGAGAACCTCTTGTTCCTGCACTTTGCATATTTGGGGACTCTGTGGTAGATGTTGGAAACAATAACAACTTGGCTACACTTGTGAAGGCTAACTTTCCTCCTTATGGGAGAGATTTTGTCACTCACACACCAACTGGAAGGTTTTGCAATGGAAAGCTTGCTACTGACATCACTGGTATGTCTTCTTCTTTACAAACAGAAACTCTCTTTTTTTGGGTCTAATGAGATTGTGTTGAAATGAAAAGTATTTTTATGGAACAGCTGAATTTCTGGGATTTACTTCATACCAACCAGCTTACCTTAGCAGAGATGCCACAGGGAAGAGTCTGTTGAATGGAGCCAACTTTGCCTCTGCCTCTTCTGGCTTTGATGATAGGACTGCCCAGTTATATGTATACACATCTCTCTCTCTCTCTCTCTCTCTCTCTCTCTCTCTCTCTCTCTCTCACACACACACACACACACACACACACACACACACACACACACACACACAAACTTTGTCGTCTCATAACATATAATGTTTTTTTTTCCGTATTTTAAGAAAAAAAGAATGAAATCTTTAAATTTAAAAAAGTTTCTCTCGGCATTATCAAATTATACAGACGTGTACCGAATTTTTTAGTACTAAGTTTTCCGTCTCTTTTATGTGTGTCATAATATGAGGTGGATGTTGTGTTGGTTTCGTAGCATGCAATACCATTGACACAGCAGTTGAATTACTACAAAGAGTACCAAAGCAAAGTGGTGAACATAGTAGGAAGAGGGAAAGCAAAAAACATATTCTCAAGTGCAATCCACCTCTTGAGTGCAGGAAGCAGCGACTTCATTCAGAATTACTACATTAATCCACTTCTTAACACAGCCTATTCACCTGATCAATACTCAGACATTTTAATCAATTCCTACTCCTCTTTCATTCAGGTCTCCCCCACTCTTTACTCTCTGCAACTTATTTCTGTTTTTAGATCAAATCATACTTTATTACACTTATAACGTTAAGATCGGATCAAGAAGGCATGCATTATCATTAATAAGCTCACAGAAATCGACAAATATTGGTCTTATAGCAAATCTAGCTTGTATCAAGTGTGGATTAATAATCTAGCTTGCTAGTAAGGTTTATGTAAAAGGAAAAAAGAACTCCCCAAATTTTTAGAAAGTTTTTATTTGTTTTCATCAGATAATAAAAGGGTGTGAGACAAGTCAAAAGTAGGATACCTTTTTTTTTTTCTGGTTTTGGATACAAAAATAGAAAAAAGAATCAAAGAAATATAAAATTTTTACTAATTAAATTATATGTTTTAAATGATCTTGGTAATTGGTTTTTAAATGAATGGCCCATAATCCATATTGGAAGAGGATGAATTCATCTTTTCTATAAACTCATTTACTAATGGCAAAAAAAACGTCAATTAATGTCAGAAAAAAGACAGGAAAGCATTAACCCATGTCAGGAATAACATTTATGATGATGCATGAAGCCAAAATAATGTTAGATGAAATATTGGCCCATTAGCACAAAGCTGATGTTTTTAAAATGACAGAATCTATATGGACTTGGAACAAGAAGAATAGGGGTAACAAGCTTACCACCAACAGGCTGTTTGCCAGCAGCCATCACACTCTTTGGTGGGGGAATCAATCAATGTGTTGAAAGGCTAAACCAAGATGCCATTTCATTCAACAATAAGCTCAGTTCTACTTCTCGAAACCTGCAGAACAGACTGTCTGGCCTTAAACTTGTTGTCTTTGATATTTATCAACCTCTCTTGAATTTGATCACCAAGCCTGCTGATAATGGTAAAACCCTCTTTACCTCCTTAATTTGGATTTTCAAAGTACTCATCTTTCATATTCTCCTCTGCAATATTGATGTTTCCCATTTAGTATCTATTGCTTGGTCACTGCAACTTGTTACATAAATAATATATTATAGTTTCAAAATCCTACACAAGCACCCATCTAGTTTCATTTTACCTATAAATAAGTTCATACACAATTTTCTCCAGCTTCCCTCACGGCTTGCACTTTTTTTTTGTAAGAATTCTTAAGCACTAATTTATACAAGTTATACTATATAAACAAATACAATTAGAAATATGATAACTAATAATGACCAATTCAGTATGAACTTCTTTTACAAAAATGAAAGTTGTAATAGTATTCTTAAGCACTAATTTATAATAATGAAAGTTGTGTTACATGAAACTAAATTTTGGTACGTGTAAAAAAAATTAGAAGAATTCGGGCTAATGGCTATGAATCTATAATTGAAAAATGCCTTGTAATTTTATTTATTTATCCGAGATAAGGCATAGATAGAAACCAATTTATAATTTCTGTTAGGGTTAAATATATTTTTTTCCCTCTAACTATTGTACATTTTAAACCATGAACTTCTAAAATGATCAAATAAGTACTTGCTCTATCAAAAGTATCTAGGCTCGTCTAGGAAAAATTCATTAGTATGAGAATGGCCCGAAAAAAATGTATTTACAAGAATGACCATCGTATATTTTTTTTACAAAACTGGAAAATTGGAAAACTGGAAAATTTTATAACTGTAATTATTTTTTTTACAAAACTGGAAAATTTTATGTACATGTGTATTATACCATAGATATATATTTATATATTATCGTTATTTTACTATACCATTAGTATATCATAGTATATTTTAATATACCATCAATATATCGTAATATATTTTAATATACCATCAGTATATCATAGTATATGTGTAGTATATTTTTATATACTATCAAGCACCATACCTCTTCTCACACCAAACTCGTCCCCTTCTTCTTTATCTATCTTGCTCGAAAAATCAGAAACTCTAAATTCAAAACCATAAAATTAAGAAATTTTAGAATTCTTTCGTTGTAGAACCACGACCTTCAAAGATCTGAAGCTCCACTTCTCTCCACGATCTTCAAAAAATGGGTTCTGTAATTTTTCCTTATCAACCAGATCTGAAATTAGTTATTTAGACGGCGTTAGAACTCAATCGTTGATTAAACTTTTGGATCATTTTCTAAAATAGTTAAAATAATTGGCTTATAAAGCTAATATTCTCTAGTATCTATTGGCCCATTATGCATAAGTTTCGTCAAATCATCTGCCTAAAACTCACATTGGTTGGCCTAAACTCATTAAAACATTGCATTTTAGATAGAATGTCATCTTCAAACAGAAAAACGTCTTCAAGCAAAAAACTCATTTTTTAACAATTTCGTCAGTTTGCCTTCACCATTTTTTTTCAGGCACGAGAGATTTTACTGAGTTTAGGCAGTTCATGTTGTTCATCAATCCACAGTTAATTTAAACCGTCAGATTGTGATAGTCAAAGGGAAATATGTACTGAACCATTTCATTTAATTACCTAATACCTATTTCATGGGATTGATGTAAAAAAACAAATATAGGGTTCTTTGAGTCAAGAAGGGCATGCTGTGGAACGGGGACATTGGAGACATCGCTGCTGTGCAATGCAAGAGCACTAGGGACATGTTCAAATGCAACTGGGTATGTGTTTTGGGATGGTTTCCATCCCTCTGAAGCTGCCAATCAGGTCTTGGCTGCCTCTCTTCTTTCACAGGGAATCGATCTCATCTCTTAATTCATTACTTAATGAAACACTTTCTCTGCTACAATCACCATCATTTTGACTACTATCAAATACTTAATATAAATCTAATATCATGTGATTGTGATGAGATCGAGTTGTATTAGTAATTTTTAGTGGGTTTAATGTTTTCAGTTTGGTTTATTTCTAGTATTTTTCGTTATAAGTTGAGGCTTAAATTAATGAGAAATATCGGGTTTGCAAACTTAGCTATCTTCCACCTAATTTTTCCTCCCAACATAAATTTCTTTATCATTTCTTCTTGGTTTTATTTTGGCTCAGTAGTGTAATTTATTAAATAACAAGAATACTACAAACAGAATTGAATTCAAAATGAAGATATAATGAGTTGAGTAGACGTACTTGATTTCGCAGTAGAATGGATCGAAATGATGAATTACGTGTCGGATCATGTATGAAATCATGTAAACAGACTCCCCACTTATCCCACAACCCAAGAGCCCTTGATTTTGTATGTAAAAATTCGATTTCAATGTTGGAGGAATGATTTTCTCTCTAGGTTTTGTTGAGGTTCGAATTTTGCTAGATTTTCTCTAAGATGTCAAGTGACTTCTTTCTCTAATGGAAGCTTTCATTATAAACTTCCATTGGTAGTTTTTCAAATAAAAAGTTATCAATCATTCTTTTAAACAATGAGTTTGGGTCGACCTATCATGAAGGCTCAAATTTGAATTTTTCAACATCTCTTACTCGCACATGATTGGGTTGAACGAATTTAATCACAACAAACATTCACATACTAATCAATTCATACGGGCAAATGGATTGTGTGACCTATGAGCATATGTAAGAGCTAGTTGTTATGAACATGTTAGGGATAAATAGCAGCTTTAACACTGTAGAATATCTACTTGCATCGCTATGCCCTAGACATATTTGTTACATTGGTCCAAACATCTCTAATCCCTCAAAGAGCAATACTTGACTTCATCAAAACATGCATTCACAATCATGTACTAGTCATTATGATACGACATAATTGGCCGACCGGTGAACACACTCTAGATGTAGATAAAAAACATCTTCCTTTCCTACATATATAGCTTAGCTTCAAATAAATTACTTTCCTAGACATGTTCCGTTGGGTCGATTTACCATAACCATAGGTAACATACTAAAGTAGCAACATTTATTTGTCACTTCGCTATATAGTTGAAAGTCACATAGGGCATAAAATATGAGGTTTCAAATACCTTAAAAGACTCATACAATGTGAGAGCAAGAATTCTCTCACACTTCAGATATTTAGTGGCGAAAAGACACATGTAGTATGAACACATATTACAGTGGTTTTCTATTCATAAAATGAGTGTATGTCTATTATCTTATATTAAATCACTAAAAGGATTTAACTCAGTCACAAATACCAAAATATTCCTCGTGCTTCTCATAGAGCCTATAAAAATTTCTCACATCCCTTCTACCAACCAGGCTACATGGTCGTGGGTAACATGTCAATCCATACAATTAATATTTGGACTTCATCTTGATCTCTTGTTAATGTGACAACATAATCAGAGTACGCTTTGTTCACACTTTACAAATATTTTATGCATACAATGTCTCATCTCAGCTCGCTATTCAAGCGCTTGAGGTGACCGTTGTATGAGCACTACAACTGTAATACCCATGTAGTTTATAAGGGTTATTTTTGTAATTCAAACCCTCACCCACACATATGCACTCACATACACATTAAGCCAACCCAATTCGTTTCGCTCACATGTGTTCTCTCTCCTTCATCTTCCCCAAATCTGTCCTTGCCGTTATCTCTAGCTTACCCATGTAATTCCCCCTCTTTCCTCCATTTTTGCAGGAAAACATAACCGTTTCCTTAGTGTGTAACTCCCATCTCATCTAATGCTCTTTGAATTCCTCTTGTTCTCCACTTTCTTCTTCACGAATCCTCCCCTGCAACTGTTTTCCTCTCTATTTTACAGTTTTTCTTCCCCATCGAAGCCTCTCTGTTCTTCAACTTATTCTTCGTTTCAACTTGGGCAGCCCTCTAACATTGATCTTTGGTAAGCAATTTCTTGTTTCCTTTATTTTCTTTCTCCTATTTTCTTTCTCGTTTCCTCTTCTCTCTCTCTGAAATTTGGGTTTCCAGCAATTTACATTCTTTTGGCATCGTCATCGTATCGCCGCCTGCAAGCTTCAATTGGATAATTTTCATGTTCTCCTTTCTTTTCTCTCTGTTTTGTCTCTCTCTCCCCCTCTCTATTCTATCTCTCTCTCTCTTCGCCTTCTCTGTTCTGTCTCTGTCTCTTTCCCCCTCTCTGTTCTATCTCTCTCTCCTTCATCTCCCCCTCTCTGTTCAGTCTCTCTCTCCTCTATTCTGTCTCTCTCTCTTCCCCTCACTGTTCTATCTTTCTCTCATCTGTTCTGTCTCTCTCTGTCTTTTCCCCCCTCTCTGTTCTGTCTCCCTTTCTCTCCCCCCTCTCTGTGCGTCTCTCTCTCTATTCCTCTTCTTCGTCTCCTTCCCCATCTCTGTTCTGTCTCTCTCTCCTTCATCTCCCACTCTCTGTTCCGTCTCTCTCTCGCTCCCCTCTCTGTTCTATATATCTCTCTCCCCATCGTCTCCGCTCTCTGTTGCGTCTCTCTCTCCCTCTTCTTTGTCTCCCTCCCCCTCTCTATTCTGTTTCTCTCTCTCCTTCGTCCCCCTGTTGCGTCTCTCTCTCTCCCTCTTCTTCGTCTCCCTTTTCTATTTTCCCCTTCTTTTGAAGCGGTTTACCTGAACCCGACCGGTTCATTCAGACCAGACCAGGCCAAATTGGTTCAGTCAGACCAGATCAGACTGAACCGAATCGGTCAGACCAGACCAGTTCAACCCGACCAGACCAAACCGGACCAAAATAGAAGAACCGAACCAGTTCAAACCACCCGAACCTTGTTGAACCATTTTAAACCATTTGATAATTTACACCCGATGTGGTTTTCACCTATTCCCAACCTCGCTTACTTAATTAAATAATTATAGATATTATATGAATTTGTTGTGATCTGGGATCCTTGGATTTTAGGTCATTAGTTGCTGAATTTAATTCATAGCGAATCCAGGTAAGTGGATTTACATAATAATTCGGTTCATATGTTATAAGTGTAGAATATATAATGTGAAATTGTTTTATTATTTCTTTATGTTCAATCTTATGATCAAGTATTTTATTTGTTTTCCATATTATGGTGAAATTATTTACCATGTTATGTATGATTATATTTTGAGTTATACATGTATTAGTTATGTTTTTATGTTCATGAACAAGTTATATGTTTACTTATGTATATGTGATAACGTGAAATATGAATATTAATTTATGTAAAAAGTGATAAGAAAACAAGAAGTAGATTTTGTCATGTCCCTTAGTTATCAAGTAACCAGATTGTTCACGTCATGTTATCAAGTTATACAGTTGGGTGTCACCATGTTCATGTTAGCGTCATTGAGGTTTTGATAACCTTAAGTGACATCAAGTTTCAGGACACCCAATCTGTCATGTTCACGTTCATGTTACAAGTTCAAGTTCAAGTTGTGAAACAATTCTGATTAGGTTGTTAATCGAGGGATATGTCTAGTCAAATTATGATCAAGCAAGTATAAGTATAGACATGTATAAGTACAAGTTCGAGTTATATGTTAACCATGAAATCGGTGTGTTATTATTACAAGTATTTTATGTGACCAGTGAACGTGTAAAATAAATTTCCAAGAGTTATATGTTTATTGTTATGTGATAGTCATTAGTATGTGGATTTACTTACTGAGTATTTTTAATACTCACCCCCATAGATGATTGTGTTGCAGATGATGGTGAGCAGTAGGAGTGAGGGACTGCCATAACAAGCATGATTATGATTTCAAAGTTTAATTATGACTTCGGTTGACTTCAGTTATTTCATATATTTATGAATATTCAAATTTAATTTTTCATGTCATATGAATTTTCGTGCTTCACTTTATTACAGTTTAATGAATCACTTATTTCAGTTTAATGAGTTAATATTATTTTAAAATAATTTTTATGCTTCCGTAATTTAAGGTTAAAATTAGGGTTTTCAATTTTGGGATTTTCTCAAATTAGGGTTTTAATTGAATTGGGGAATTTATAAATTTTGAAATTTCAAGCATGTTTAACCCCCGGGAATCGAGGTGTTACAGTTTGGTATCAGAGCCATGGTTTTAGATTCTGTAGACTTTTCTACGTAAAAAGTATGGCATGTCACTCATTCTGCTCCTCCATCATCTTGCAAGTTAGGTACGCGTGTTATATATATGTTTTTAACTATTGAATCAGTTGATATGCTTTAGATTTGTTATGACACGTTTGATTACGTTTATGTTATTTTACGCGTTAAAATTGGACTATTGGTAAGTCTTTGGTTGTGTGGTTAGCAGTATGATGGTGCCCCCTACAAGGAACGATAATAGTCATGCCCCAGTCAATCCTACTGCTGACCCTCCAGCAACTATGGTGGAGATGTTTCAAGAGTTCTTGGAAATGTTAAGGCAGACGGCGAGAGCTCGCCCGACATAACAAGTACAACAACCACAGCAAACACCAGTGGATATACAGTTGATACAGACCTTCAGGAGGCTAAATCCACCTGAATTTGATGGCCATTCATCCGATCCATTGCTAGCTGATGAATGGATTGCAAGGCTGGAGCAGATTTTCCAGTTTATGCCATGTTCTGAGATTCAGATGGTTGTTTGCACAACATTTATGATGACATGGAAGGCTCAGAAATGGTGGGAGCTTATACGGAGAACTTAGGACATCGATAGTAATCCAATGGCATGGGATCGTTACAAGGAACTTTTCCTTGAGAAATATTTTCCGATCATGGTCAGAACAGAGAAGGAAGTCGAATTTCTCAGACTTGCGCAAGGAGCAATGAGTGTAACTAAATACGATCGAAAGTTTGAAGAATTGTCTCAGTACGCCACGCACTATGTGGATAACGAGATAAAAAAAGCTCGGACTTTTGAAAGAGGAATGCGTCCAGATATTAAAGGTTCAATGTCACTTCTTAAGCATACCACCTACGCAGTGATGGTTGAGGCAGCTTTACTGAGGGAACAGAATCTTCCACCACGTGCACCACCTCGGTCAGAGCAATCATTTCATTGAAAGAGGAAATCACAGAATTCTCTTCAGGGTCCTCACAATGCAAAAAGGCAGATGATCAAATCAAATCCCTTATGTGCTACAAACATCAGGTTGGTCAATGTTTTAAGGCGATCAATGCTTGCTTTAAGTGTGGAAAGACTGGACATTACCTCAGACAGTGCCCTCTGCTTGCTCATGTACAGACCAGTGATGTTGTTGGTGGTAGAGCTAAAGGAAAAGTTTTCGCATTAACTCGTCAGGAAGCTGAGCAGTCGGATGCAGTTGTGGCAGGTACATTACTTGTATTAGGACATTCAGCTTTCACATTGATTGATTCCAGATCCACACATTCTTTTATTTCTACTTCGTTTGTAACTCATGCATCATTTCCCGTTGTGCCTTTGGGTTTTGAATTATGTGTTTCTACGCCTTCTGGAGCTTCCCTCCTAGCTAATAAGGCGATAGAGAGTTGTTTAGTGATGATTGCCGATGTGTTATGTGTACTAGACTAATAGTCCTAGGGATGCATGATTTTGATGTAATCCTAGGGATGGATTAGTTGGCTGCAAATTATGCCAACGTAGATTGTTATTGAAAAGAAGTTCGATTCCTATCTCCTGGTAGGCCTAGCTTCAAGTTTAGGGGATCCAAGCAATGCTTAATACCGAAGGTTATATTTGTTTTGCTGGCACAACGCCTACTTGATCGTGGTAACTGGGGTTACTTAGCTTCTGTTATGGATACAACTAAGACACATGCTGATATTGGATTGGTCTCGATCATTTCTGAATTCTTAGATGTTTTTCCTGATGATTTGCTGGGACTTCCTCCTCCTCGAGAGATGTATTTTCATATCGAGTTGGTATCAAGCACGTGCCTCTATATCTAAAGCTCCGTATCATATGGCTCCTGCAGAGTTGAACAAACTTAAAGACCAACTTCAAGAATTACTGGATAAGGGTTTCATAAGACCCAGTATTTCACCTTGGGGTGCTCCAGTGTTATTTGTTAAAAAGAAAGATGGATTAATGAGGCTATGCATTGACTACAAGGAATTGAATAAAGTCACTATCAAGAATAAGTATTCGTTACCGCGCATTGAGGATTTGTTCGATCAACGTCAAGGAGCATCAGTATTCTCTAAGATTGATTTAAGATCAGGATACCATCACCTTAGGATTCGAAATGAGGATATTTCTATGATAGCGTTTCGCACTCATTACGGCCATTACGAGTTTGTAGGGATGTCATTTGGATTAACTAATGCTCCGGCAGCCTTTATGGATTTAATGAACAGGGTGTTCAAGGAGTACCTGGATTCTTTTGTGATTGTCTTTATTGATGGTACTCTGGTGTATTCTAGATCGAAGCCCGAACATATGAATCATCTCAGGATTGTTTTGCAAACATTAAGGACATACCAGTTATATGCCAAATTCCAGAAGTGTGAGTTTTGGCTTCAGCAAGTGTCATTCCTTGGTCATGTGGTATCTCAAGATGGAATCTCGGTTGACCCGTCTAAGATTGAAGCAGTGCCTAACTGGCCTCAACCGATAAATGTTAGGGAAGTTCCCAGTTTTCTAGGTTTAGTAGGATATTAGAGAAGGTTTGTTGAAGGTTTTTCAAAGATTGCTCTCCCACTTACTCAGTTGACCAGGAAAAATTCAACCTTTTTTGGGAGGCCGAGTGTGAGAAATGTTTCAGAGCCTTAAACAAAAATTCGTTACAGCACTAGTGTTGACCATTCCAAATGGTAAGAGTGAATTTGTGATATTCAGTGATGCTTCTAAAAGGGGTTCGGGTTACGTTTTGATGCAACATAGAAATGTCATAGGATATGCATCTCATCAGCTCAAGCCCTATGAAAAATAGAATTATCCTACTCATGATTTGGAGTTGGCTGCAGTTGTTTTTGACCTCAAGATTTGGAAACATTTTTTGTATGGCTGTAAGTGTTAGATTTACACAGATCATAAAAGCCTCAAGTACCTTTTCACTTATAAAGAACTTAACATGAGGCAACGCCATTGGTTGGAATTGGTGAAGGATTATGACTATGAGATCATTTATTACCCAGGAAAGGCAAATGTAGTGGCTGATGCCTTAAGTCAAAAATCAACTCATTCAGCAGCTCTTATTACTTCTCAAGGACATATCTTGGAGGATTTGGAATGTGCTGAGATTCAAGTGTTGTCGAAGGATACTACAGCATAACTAGCCCAGCTATCAGTTCAACCATCGTTACAGCAACGTATTATTGATGCACAGAACTCAGACTCGGAGTTGCTTTTGACTCGTAGTGAAGTGAGTTCAGACAAAAGACAAGGGTTTGAAATTTGTGACCCAACTCTTCGCTTTCATGGGAGACTGTGTGTTCCTAAACATGCATTCATTAGGCAGGAATTTCTCACGGAGGCTCATAGTTCACCATACACTATACACCCTGGTAGTACTAAGATGTATCACAATTTAAAGTTACATTATTGGTGGAATGGTATGAAGCGTGACATTGCTGAGTTTGTTAGTAAGTGTTTGGTGTGTCAGCAAATCAAGGCTCAAAGACAGCGACCATCTGGGGTTTTAAAACCTTTAAGTATTCCTGAATGGAAGTGGGAACATGTAACTATGGATTTCATTTCGGGGCTACCGAGAACAGTAAAGGGTTTTAACTCCATTTGGATTGTGGTGGATCGTCTTAGCAAGTCTGCACACTTTTTGCCTGGTAAGACTACTTTTTCAGTTGAGGATTGGGCTCGATTATATGTTCGCAAGATTGTTCGACTTCATGGGGTTCCAGTGTCTATAGTGTAAGGTCGGGATCCACGGTTCACGTCAAACTTTTGGCGGAGTCTACAAAAAGCTTTAGGAACACAGTTGAATTTCAGTACAGCTTTTCATCCGCAATCTGGGTGAAGAATTCAGACGTTAGAAGATATGTTTCGAGCTTGTGTCTTGGATTTCTCTGGTAGTTGGGACGCACACTTGGCACTCGTGGAGTTTCCTTACAATAACAGTTATCAGATGACGATTGGTATGGCTTCGTTTGAGGCATTTTATGGAAAGAAATGTCGATCACTGGTTCATTGGGATGAAGTTGGCAAACGACAGCATTTGGGCCCTGACTTGGTTCATTCCATGAATGAAGCTATTCATAAAATCATAGATAAAATGAAGACCGCTCAGAGTAGGCAAAAGAGTTGCGCAGATGTCAGGAGGAAGGATCTCGAATCTGAAGTGGATGATCATGTGTTTCTCAAGGTTGCCCCATTGAAGGGTGTTATGCGTTTTGGTCGCAAGGGGAAGCTGAGTCCCTGATTTATTAGCCCGTTTGAGATTTTGGATCATATTGGTTCTTTGGCATACCGACTGCCTTACCACCAGCTCTTTCAGGTGTTCATAATGTGTTTCACGTCTTGATGCTTCGCCAATATGTGTCTGACCCAACACACGTCATTGATTTTGAACCTCTGCAAGTTCAGGATGATCTCACTTATGAGGAGAAGCCAATAAGAGTTCTAGAGCGCAGGAAACAAACTCTTCGTAATAGAACGGTTCAACTAGTCAAAATTCTTTGGAGAAATCATCGGATCGAGGAAGCAACATGGGAACGAGAAGCTGTGATACGTGTCAAGTACCCAGAGTTATTTCTATAAGATATATTCCTTTCGAGTACAAAAGGTTTTAAGGAGGGGAGAATGTAATACCCATGTAGTTTATAAGGGTTATTTTTGTAATTCAAATCCTCACTCACATACACATTAAGCCAACCCAATTTGTTTCCCTCACACGTGTTCTCTCTCCTTCATCTTCCCCAAATTTGTCCTTGCTGTTATCTCTAGCTTACCCATGTAACTCCCCCTCTTTCCTCCATTTTTGCAGGAAAACATAACCGTTTCCTTAGTATGTAACTCCCATCTAATCTAATGCTCTTTAAATCCCTCTTGTTTTCTACTTTTTTCTTCACGAATCCTCCCCTGCAACTACTTTCCTCTCTATTTTACAGTTTTTCTTCCCCATTGAAGCCTCTCTGTTCTTCACCTTATTCTTCGTTTCAACTTGGGCAGCCCTCTAACATTGTTCTTTAGTAAGCAATTTCTTGTTTCCTTTATTATCTTTCTCCTATTTTCTTTCTCGTTTCCTCTTCTCTCTCTCTGAAATTTGGGTTCTTCATTTCCAGCAATTTACATTCTTTTGGCATCGTCATCGTATCGCCACTTGCAAGCTTCAATTGGATAATTTTCATGTTCTCCTTTCTTTTCTCTATGTTTTGTCTCTCTCTTTCCCCACCTCTCTGTTCTATCTCTCTCTCTTTCCCCCTCTCTGTTCTGTCACTCTCTCCTTCGTCTCCCCCTCTCTGTTTAGTCTCTCTCTCCTTTGTTCTGTCTCTCTCTCTCTTCCCCTCTCTGTTCTGTCTCTCTCTGTCTTTCCCCCATCTCTGTTCTGTCTCTCTCTCCCCCCTCTCTATGCGTCTCTCTCTCCCTCTTCCTCTTCTTTGTCTCCTTCCCCATCTTTGTTCTGTGTCTCTCCTTCGTCTCCCCCTCTCTGTTCCGTCTCTCCCTCCCTCCCCTCTCTATTCTATCTCTTTCTCTCCTTCGTCTCCCCCTCTTTGTTGCGTCTCTCTCTCCCTCTTCTTCGTCTCCCTCCCCCTCTTTGTTCTGTTTATCTCTCTCCTTCATCCCCCTGTTGCGTCTCTCTCCCCCTCTTCTTCGTCTCCCTTTTCTATTTTCCCCTTCTTTTGAACCGGTTCACCTGAACCAGACCGGATCATTCAGACCAGACCAGGCCAAGCCGGTTCAGTCAGACCAGACCAGACTGAATTGGCTCGATCAGACCAGACCAGTTCAACCCGACCAGACCAAACCAGACCAAAGTAGAAAACTGAACCAGTTCAGACCACCCGAACCTTGTTGAACCGTTTTAAACCATTGATAATTTACACCCGAGGTGGTCTCCACCTGTTCCCAATCTCGCTTATTTAATTAAATAATTGTAGATATTATATGAATTTGTTGTGATCTGGGATCTTTGGATTTCATTAGTTGCTGAACTGTATTCGTAGCGAATCCAGGTAAGTGGATTTACATAATAATTCGGTTCATATGTTATAAGTGTAGAATATATAATGTGAAATTGTTTTATTATTTCTTTATGTTCAATCTTATGATCAAGTATTTTATTTGTTTTCCATATTATGATGAAATTATTTACCATGTTATGTATGATTATATTTTGAGTTATACATGTATTAGTTATGTGTTTATGTTCATGAACAAGTTATATGTTTACTTATGTATATGTGATAACGTGAAATATGAATATTAATTTATGTAAAAAGTGATAAGAAAACAAGAAGTAGATTTTGTCATGTCCCTTAGTTATCAAGTAACCAGATTGTTCACGTCATGTTATCAAGTTATACAGTTGGGTGTCACCATGTTCATGTTAGCGTCCTTGAGGTTCTGATAACCTTACGTGACATCAAGTTTCAGGACACCCAATCTGTCATGTTCACGTTCATGTTACAAGTTCAAGTTGTGAAACAATTCTGATTAGATTGTTAATCGAGGGATATGTCTAGTCGAATTATGATCTATAAGTATTGGCATGTATAAGTACAAGTTCGAGTTAAATGTTAACCATGAAATCGGTGTGTTATTACAAGTATTTTATATGACCAGTGAACATGTGAAATAAATTTGCAAGAGTTATATGTTTACATTTATGTCATGTGAAACTCATTAGTATGTGGATTTACTTATTGAGTATTTTCAATACTCACCCCCTAGATGATTGTGTTGCAGATGATGGTGAGCATCAGGAGTGAGGGACTGCCATAACAAGCATGATTATGATTTTTAAGTTTAATTTATGACTTCGGTTGACTTTAGTTATTTCAGATATTTATGAATATTCATGTTTAATCTTTCATGTCATATGAATTTTCGTGCTTCACTTTATTACAGTTTGATGAATAATTTATTTCAGTTTAATGAGTTAATATTAATTTAAAATAATTTTTATACTTCCGCAATTTAAGGTTAAAATTAGGGCAAAATTAAGGTTCTAATTTTTGGGATTTTCTCAAATTAGGGTTTTAATTGAATTGGATAATTTTTAAATTTTGAAATTTCAAGCATGTTTAACTCTCGGGGATCGGGGTGATACAACTACACTAATCGGGTTTAGATGACGGATTTTCAGTGTCATCACTGTTATCTTTCGGCCTGTCATCTTACCTAATTTTATGAAAAAATCGTCATAGAAAGGGACTTTAATGATGGGGTTTCCTGTCATTAAAATTACCCTAAAAACACTTTTAATGACGATGATTTCCCGTTATTAAAAGTGTCACAAAAAAACCTTTTTAAGGCAAAAAATGTCATAGAAAGCCAAAAAATACCTTTCCATGACAGTTTTTTTCAAAACATTGTCGACAACTTTTGGAATTGGGAGAAAACTGGTATGCCTCCTCTCCAATACCAATCGCCTGTATTTTTTGTAGAGCACAATAATGCATATGGGTGTGCACGAGTCGGGACAAGACGATTTTTGAGATTTTTTGTCCCGTCTTGATCAGGAGGGACAATTTTTTTCAGTCTCGTCCTGTCCCGTGTTGAAGGAAAAAATCGAGCGGGAAGGGACACTGTTCGGGATGGGATGAGACGGGTATTTTAGGTAAAAAATTTAAGGGTTAAAAATTAAATTAGTTTAAAGTTTAAAAGACTAAAAGGTTAAAAATTAAAATGTATAGAGTTAAAATTGAAATCATAAGGGTTAAAATTAAAAAAATAAGGGTCAAATTTAAGAAAATAAAAATTGTAGACTATTTACAAAGAAATCTGGGCTGGACGGGACAAGTTGAGACAAAAATTTTATCCCGTGTCCCGTCCTGTCCCGCTCGGTTCGAACGATTTTGCAGGACGGGACAAATTTTTGGAGACAACTGTACACCCATAATAAAGCATAAGTCATGATAAGAACAATATCATAATCTAGAGAAGTAATTTAGGGGGGATAACACATCTAGACAAAGATGCTATCATAATTAAATGCTCTATACTTTATATTTATTAATCAGTAATCAATTTCTAGGAATTATAATCAAAATACAGCAATCTAATGGACAAAGAAATCTTAGCAAGAAACTTGCATCAACAATCTAAGAAATTTCCAGAGAACCATGGTTAAAGAAAGCTTCTAGTGATGAATACGAAAGGGAACTAAACATACAAAGCTTATTGTACTTTTACATCAGTTCTCACTTCTCATAAGCTCATTGCTCTATTACATCTATAATTTATCAAAATATGTTATCAAACAGAGGCATCAACATACATAGAAACAGACTACCGGATAATAAACAACTGCTTATTGGTCTACTCAACCATTGAGTGATGTAAACTTCAACTCGACAACAAAAAGACGTTACCTTTGAGATCATCCTCAATCTTTGCCGCTTAACTATGAATGCTATCAACCGTCTCCCTTAATGACGACGTTGTGGGGTACTTGGCTTCATCCCAAACAAATCTTCAATTATATAACAAACTAGTAAAAATCCCGTGCCATGCACGGGATTATGAAAAATAAATTAAAAAAATAAACTCAAAATCTTCCAATTGATAAATACATTAATTAAAAACAATTCTTTACTGTAATATGGAATGTAAAATTGATACATAGAAGCTATGTATAAAATTTCATGCGTTCAGTCTTGTAATTACTTTACTAAAAAAAGAGAGAGACTTGATATGCATACCAAGAAAGTATAATTGAATAAACAACTTATAAAATAAAATAATAAAATTATAAAGAGTTGATTCCATAAAAAATAATAATAAAATGGTAAAAATCTGCATATTTAAGAAAATGTTTTGCCAATTAACTTTAACGTCGATTCATATATATTCTTCTTGAAAATTGATGTCTGAAAATGAAAATTTACTATTATAATAAATACTCTATAATTGTAGAGAGACATACTGATCAATTTTTAAATTTCACTACTCATATATTTATGTATAAGATTTCATTTTAAAGAAATATAAAAATACTAATAAATCAATAACATCCAAAAACAAATTAAACTTTCTCAACCATGTTAAATTTAGAAGAATATATATAACTAATAACATATAAGAGACATGTATGAATAATATATAGAAGTTAGAAAAATTCGAATAGAAATTAGCACCAAATTAACGATGTATTAAAAAAGAAATCAAGTAGACTAAAATAATTAACAATCACGTATGCAGGGGATGATCATCCAATCTTAAAATAAAATTAGTTGTAATCGTTTCATATCTAGTATTGAATCTCAGGAGTTCTAATTTATTAATTTAAACTAATATCATTTACTATTACATAAACATATTAATTAAATTTTATTTTTAATTAATATTTATATAAAATTTGACAATAAATAATTGAATAATTAATTATGAGGTGTTCATATTGTGAGGTGTATGGAGTTTATAGACACATGACATTTGAAGGAAAGCTGAGTGTGGACAAATATCACATTTTGAAGTATCTATACCCAAATTTATATATATAAGATTCTCATAATTCTCACTTTTTATTATAATAGAGCAAAGATATTAATTAATTTATTGTCATTCATAATATTTGTCTTTTGGGTTTTCTCTCTTTATATTTATTTCAAAACTATAATATCTAAAGTATTATTGAAATGTCCAAGAGAAATTTAGACCGTTAAGTTTCTCCAACTCTAACTCTTATGTTTAGGTTTCTCTTTTTATTTTCAATTAAGAACACTATTGTATTATTGAAAAATAATTTGAAAGGTCCCTCTAATAAAATCATAAATCTAGAATTTGATACTTATTTATCTACTTAGCTAATGAATTACTAGAATCTTATTTAATAGTTGATTGTTTTTTTATTATCTATATAACAATCAATTCTGTATTTTTATAAGTATTTGAATACCTTAATAACATATATTAAAACTTGGTGAAAGTTGGGTATGAACACGTGACACACTTTGATATGTCCATTACCTAACAATATATATGAGATACATATGATTTGTTATAGGTGATTTTTAGATAATATAACTGGATGTTATAAAAGAGAAGATTAAATAGAATCAAAATTAATTTTTGTTTGTGGGATCTTTATTTATTGTAATATTATTATGTATAAAGTTTTTTTTTCTAGTTGTGTGTAAGAAATATATATTTTTCAATTATTCTGTATAAAATTTGATATTTTGACACTTTGTTTGTACCTGATTTATATACATCCATACAAAAATATGTACACATTATGTATGTTATTATAAATTGTTTTTGTACATATAAGGTCTTAACATGCATTTTGCTAAATGTTTATATTTGCAATATACATTATGCTACTAATGAGCTGAATCGTCAAATTATTATATACATATACATATACATACAAATTAAACATATACACATATATATGGGCTTGATATAATGTCTTAATATGCATTTTGCTAAATCATCAAATTATTATATACATATACATACAAATAAACATATACACATATATGGGTTTGATATATAAATAACCTATGTATATGTATTAGTTTCACTGTAATTGAATCTCTATATGCATTACTTAATTTTAACTAATTATGTTATTATTGCACTTAATATATAATCAATATTATTTAATTTAATTAATTTTTTTTTAGATTTCAAGCACACAATGGCGTTTGGCACGTGTTGGGTATGGACATTTGGCGTAATGAGATGTGTCCATACCTAACTTTATATATACTAGTCCAAACTATGTGCTTCACACGTGTTAAACAATTTAAATTATACGTAAAATTTGAAATTAATAATAATATTTAAATAAACAGATTATTTTTAAAAATGATTGTAAATCTTAATTTAAAGTAAAATAATAGTAATAATAAATGCATTAGCTTGTAAATAATATTGTTGAAATTTTACTATATAGAGTTACTATTTGAATGATATACAAAATGTTATTTGTCGGTTTGTTAGATTCTATCATATTAGAGATAATTCATACTTTACAAAAAAAATTATCTCAATTCATTTATATGAGTTTTCATATTCTAATAACATAAAAATATTAAATAATATCTAATTTTCAGAAGTTTCTAACGAATAAATTAGTGTTGACCCTAAAAAATCTCAAAATTCATCTTTACGGATATTTATCTTTCTATTTACGTAATAGTACACAAATATTTAATTTTAAAAACTATTTATAAATAAATTATATTAAATGAGAAAATATGTAAAAATTCTAAATTGTACTATATTTGAAGGAGACTTGAAGGGTAAAAAGGAAAATAAAAAATTTATCCCCTTTAAGACCCTTTAATATATCTTTTCTATACATCCTAAACAAATCTCCTAACTGCAGCACCATACACTACAAGAAAAAATGTTTTTCTTGGTGGTGATAAAAACCTCTGACGGATAAAAACGTCAGTTATTTTGCCGCTAGAAAAGAGCTATTCCGACTGATATCCTACTGCTGCTTACCTGCCGAAGTACCATTTTCGGCGATTTAGGACCGCTGGAAAGATTAACGGATTAATCTATCCTGGTGGTTACAAACTGCCGGAAACCAATATCATAAACCTTTTCCTGGCGGTTGCCAGGTTGTCTTTCCCGACGGTTTCTAACTACCGGAAAAGACTAAGTTTTTCTTTATCGGTGATTCCTAATCACCGGGAAGATTATTTTCCATTCTCTATACCGGCGGTTGAAAACCATCGGTATAGAGTCATTCACAGCATACTGCACCTGTTTTGGTGCGTATGCCAGAAATTTACCTGCAAAAATAATTTTCGATAATTTTACACACATCCAGAATATTCACAACAATACTAGCAGGATTCTCAATTAATAGAACATCTATTTTTCATCAATCTTCCATTACATTATGACAATTGAAATAAAAAAAGGTATTGAAGTTTGAGTAATACAAATGTTATATCTGTTAGAGCTAATAGCTTGAAACTTTATTGAGTAAAGCTTAGTTAAGTGTTGTAGTGTGTGAATGAAAATTAAAATTAAAAGATAATGTGAGTAGAAATCAAATCTGCCACATATCAAGATAGAACTCCTAATTTTTTTACACATGTTTGACGATATATATTAACAGTTGAGGGTGTATAATTATATAGACTAAATCAATACCACATATCTTTTGTATAGAGGGAAATTTCACATGAAACTGCACCTTCATGCAGTTAAGGAGCGGTTTCACATAAAAGAAAATAATCGTCTCTCTTGACAAGGTGGCTGCTTTTTAATCAAAAGGTAGCGGGCATTTTAATGAGATAGGATTTTGGCGTCCAAAAACTGTACAGAGAAGAATTTTTTTTCTTTCTTCAAAATTCTTTAAGTCCAATTCTTTTGTCAATTTTTTAAGTCATCAAAAGTTAGAAAGAAAAATAATGTTCGGTTCCATAAGAATCGAAATATTCGTTTGTTATGTTTGATCACGGTGGTTGTATCCTGCAGAAACGTTCACCATAGTCTCTTCAAGCAAACTGTGGAGGGTGAAAATTGATCTTTAAGACATTGCTACAGCAAGCCTCTACCGATTTAATTTTCTGTTTTCCCGTCTGTAATTTTTCTTGTAATCATTCAGTTGTAATCATTCAATTGTAATCATGTTACAATTTAATCTAAATATTTTATTTTATAATTGCTCTACTGGTTCCAACGATATCTAACATACAATTACAAGTTAGATGAACAAAAAATTGGACTTTCAAAACCAATAGAAAAAGTTAGTGAAGGTATTTTTACCTCCAAAACAAACAGATGAGAGTGGATGATCTGGAGGTATAATGAGATCACAAGAAGATATAAAAGAGAGAGCTACAAGTACAAACTACTATAAAAAAAACACTAACCAATAACATGGTTATAACTACCACTGTGATTTCTAGCTTCAGTTGCCTTCTCATTCATACAGAGAAAAACTGGGTTAGTGAATCTACCGTTCTAATGGAAACACCACAGTCAAGTTGGAAGATCCATCCAATGGATAAAAAAACAACGCAGACCTGCATCACTCATAAATATTCATATAATTTGTCAATTGACAAGAATCTATAGCTCAAAGTTCTAAATTTTCATAACAGGAATATGAATATGAGCATCAACACGTAACGGAACGTTGCTGAATCGATATTAAATATAATAAGTGTGAAGTGTTTTTTGCATTTCCTACATTATACTTATCTTGTACTTATTATTCCAATTATTCATAAGAAATATTTTTTAACTATTACATATTTATTATTCTAATTGTTTATATCAAAAGTTTTTTAACTTCTTTGTTGTGAAAAATAAATCTCAAATTAACTCAATAATTCTTTAGTTAATATAACTTCATTATCATTTTTACGTATAGATCATAAAGGACTAATTGTAAGAAAAAAATCCCACAAATTAACAAAATATTATTTTTATTAATATTATTTTGTCATTTTATGTGTATACTAATTTAATGAGCACTGAAAACAATAGTGAAGAAAAAAATTTCATTGATCAAAGGAATAAAAACACTATCTATATATGACTATTTATCTTATCTTGTCGTGTTATAGATAAAATTGGGAAAAAATATTTTTGTTTAGCTTTATCCTCATATTATTATTAAAATTTCTAAATTATCTCTAACTTAATATTTAATGACATCACAGTAATTAAGTTTTTAATTAATTAATTAACAATTTTTTATTTTAAGTTAGATATTTAATTAATCTTTCTATGTTACATTTTATTATAGAAATTATGATTAATAGAATATAAGTTATGTACTTGTAACAATATAACACATAATATATAACAATGATGCATAATGAGTGGAAGAAAAAAATTCTAAAGAACTTTGATAAAAGAAAAAAATTAATTTACAATTAAATTTGAGTAAAATACATTAATTTACATATTAGACAAATTTTATAAACATTTTTAATTTAAGCTCACAATGAAAACACATATATTAAAAAATAAATTGATATATGATAATAGTATTTATAAAGTTCATATTTACGTGTAACGTGCGTCTTAAAAAACTAGTACGGGAAAAAAATACCTTACACGTTGAGAGGGTTCTACAATGTTGCCTGGGAAACTTTACAATGCCGGGAATAATTTCCCGACATTGATGCTGGGGCATTGTGGCCCTTAGATTACTTTTGAAGTAATCTGCGCCACAAAAAAGCCTAACAGGTAACAAGTGTTTTTTCTTGGATTGGAGGGGTTCACCAAATACATACTGGGATTCCCTAAATATGTAGTAGGGTTCCCAATTACGTAGTAGGATTCACCAAATACGTACAAAATAATAATTATTGGATGAGTCCATCAAATATGTACTGGGGTTCACCAATTACATAGTGGGGTCTACCGATTATATAGTGAGGTTCACCAAATACATACAAAATAATAATTCTTAGAAGGGTTCACCAAATACGTAGTGAGGTTCACCAAATATGTAGTAGGGTTAACTAATTATGTAGTGGAGTTCGTCAAATATGTACAAAATAATAATTCTTGGAGGGGTTCACCAAATACGTAGTAGGGTTCACCAATTACATAGTGAAATTCACGAAATACATACAAGTAATAATTCTTGGAGGGGTTCACCAAATACGTAGTGAGGTTCACCAAATACGTAGTGAGGTTCACCAAATAGGTACAAATATTAATTCTTGGAGGGGTTCACCAACTATGTAGTGGGGTTCTGCAAAATATGTAGTGAGGTTCACCAATTACGTAGTGGAGTTCACTAAATACGTACACAATAATAATTCTTTGAGGGGTTCACCAAATACGTACTTGGGTTCGCCAATTACATAGTGAGGTTCATAAAAAAATGAATTTTTAAATTTTGGTGAACCTCTGAAGAATTTGTTGTACACCACTATGTATTTGGTGAACACGTAAAACCTAATCGTCATACCTAATAGGCGAATCGCCTATTTTTAGCCCCTAAACACCATCCTGAAGGTGCTAATAGCATCGTCAAAGACAAGCGTTTGTTTTATGCCTCCAATCTCCTGTTTCAGTCCTCAAACATCATGTATAAGTAGGCGATCACCATTCTCCCTCCCAATCGCCACCTTTTTGGCTAATCGCCATTCTTCACAATTTTCCTTCAAAATTAATATTTTTGTAATTATTTACCGTACATTGATAAAAATAGAAAAACTCATTATTTCAATGTAAACATTCATGATACTCACTTATTATGTGAAATTAGAATGTTTTAATTAAGGATTTCTGAAACAATTGAATACTTATTCATAAACTCATTAAATATTTTGGTGAACCCCTCCAAGAATGATTAATTTTAAACGTGAACTATTTTAGTGAACCCTCCAAGAATGATTAATTTTGTACGTGAAATATTTTGGTGAACCCCTCCAAGATAATAATTTTTAGAGGGGTTCACAAAAAACGTACAACATAATCGCTATACCTAATAGGTGAATCACCTATTTTTAGCCCCTAAACGCCATCCTGAAAGTGCTAATCACATCGTCAAAGCCAAGCTCTAGTTTTATGCATCCAATCCCTAGTTAGTTAATACGCGTTTAATACACGTATTTTTGGCGTTGCTAATTTTTTTAGCGTTTTTCATTTTTTACTGAAAGATACGGAATGATGCACAGTTTTTGGCTTCAACCATATAATACGCATTTAATATGGAAATCGTATTAAACGTGTATATGAAAATGGCCAAAATCTCCAATTTCCCCATTCTTCGCGAAAGGTCCTGCTTGGCCCTCTCAGACGACCTAGAGCTTGAAGATTCTCACTGATTAGCTTTTCTCTCACTTTCGTTTAAAGACAAAGGAACTAGGGTTTCATTGATTTTCAGGTTTAATTCTCTGGTCTCCTTCACATCAAATTTTTAGTTTTTGATTTTATGAATTGATTTGAGGTTTAATTCTCTGGTCTCCTTCACTTCAAATTCAGAAGAAACTTTAAAGTCTGAGTTTTGACTTTTTTGATTTTCTCATCAATTTTAGGAGTTTCTGTACTGGTTGGAATCAATTAATCTCATGCTAATGAAGAAGTTTAGGAATGGTCTAAACTATCTGAATTGATTTTGATTGTTTTAAGATGATAGGTAAATTTTGTTCTAGTTGATTGTAGAAAATTTTGTTCTGAATTGAATTTTGTTCTGGTTGACAGGTAAATTTTGTTCTGGTTGATTGTAGTAACTTTTGCGCTTCTCGTGACTTCTCTGAATTGAATTTGATTGTAGAAAATTAAACTGAATTGGACTTGAATTGGACTTTCTTAATTCTGTTCTAGTTGGAGTTGGACTTCTCAGAGTTTCTGTCAATTCATATTCTGTCCTCTTTATATAGGTTTAATTGATTCTCTTTCAGATTTTCTGAATTTTGATTATCATGGTGAGGAAAAAAGATAAGTTTTGGGATTAGGCTGAACAGTCAAATAATCATTTCAAGTGTAAATTTTGTGAGAGTGATTTTGCTGGAGGGATTTCTAGAGTAAAGTCTCATTTATCTAGAATTAGTGGCCGTGATATTGATATGTAGTAAAGTACAAGAGGAGGTTCAAGCTGAAGCATATTTTTTAATTAGAGATTCAAGTTCTAGTTCTAGTAAGAAAAGAAAAAATGATTCAGTTAATGAAAGTAATGAAGGATCGAACGCTTGCTCTTTGGGTCTATCCAATCAGACTCAAACCACAATCTCATAATTCTTTGCTAAGAAAGAGAGGAGCAATGTTGACAAAAAATTGCTCAGTTTTTCATCATGAACAACATAGCATTTAATATTATTCAGTTCAAGTCATTTCTTGACATGAGTAAAGCTTTAGGTGATTTTGGTTGTCGTTATACTGTACATAGTTATTCAACGCTTCGTACTAAGTTAGTACATGAGGGAAGAACATATGTTGAGACTTATGTTGCATATGTAAAACAATCATGGACTAGTACAGGTTGTACTATTTTGTCAGATTCTTGAACAGGCATAAGAAGGCGGTCATGGGTTAATGTTATCGCTAGCTCACCGTTATGTGCTATTTTTTGAAATCGTTTGAATGTTCACAGGAGAGATTGACTGGTGAGTATCTTTATAACATTCTTTCTTCCGTCATCGATGAAATTGGCCCTAATCATGTTGTGCAAATAGTTACTGATAATGCCTCAAATTATGAGTCTGCTGGTTGCATGCTGATGGGAAAATATCCTCAATTATACAGGACTAAATGTATAGCTCATGGTATTAATTTGTTATTGAAAGATCATTATAATCAAATTGAATGGGTGAAAAGTGTGATTGATGATGCGAAAAAAATAGTAGATTACATGTATAAGCATCATATGGTATTGTAATTGATGAGGAAATATACAGATGACAAAGAGTTAAAATTTTCGTGTAAGAGTAGATTTGCTTCAAACTTTTTGATGTTTCAATCGATAACTGATCGTGAAAACAATTTGAGAATTTTGGTTGCATCTTCTGAATGGAGGGGTTTGAATTTTACTAAGACTGCACATGCTAAGTTAGTGACTTCAACAATTCAGAATGAGTCTTTCTGGGTAGATGCGAAAGATTATGTGAATATTGTTGAGCCTCTGGTGAGAGTTCTTCGATTAGTAGATGGTGAGGGATCTACAACGAGATATTTATATGATACTATGGAGAGGGCACGAGAAGCGCTTGATCAATATTATGTAAAAGATTCTTCTCGTTATTCTCTTATGATGAAAATATTTGAGCAGAGAAGAGAGAAGAACATTCTCCATAAAGTACATGCTACTGCTGCACTTCTTAATCCAGCTTATATGGTTAGTGAGAAGTATAAAGAAGACAACATTGATATTAGAGAAGGGGTTGAATATCTTGTTCAACAGTTGGTTCTTTAGATTAAAGAGATCAGCTGGTAACTGAACTAGTTAAATATCGTTTAAAGTTTCTGCCCTTGTTCAATTGTACAACCATTGCTATGATAAACACTAGCCATCATCGTAAGTGTTTCTTTGTTTTGAATTAGATTTTCATATGTTTTATGTTAATTTCATTCCTAATGTAAATAGTTGTATTTATAGGTATTTGGTGGCAGTTTAATGGTTCAATATTTCCTATATTGCAAAAGATTGCAATTAGAATTTTGAGTCAACCGTGTAGCTCGTCAGCTTGTGAAAGAAATTGGAGTGCATGAGAAGCAACCCTAACGAAAAAGAGAAATAGATTGGCACCGACAATGTTGGATGATTTGGTGTCTGTGAGAATGAACTCTTTGATGATGACACTGTATAAAGATCATGAAGTGCTGGATATGACGCCTATTGATCTTTCTAAGATCAATCCATTTGCTGAAGAAGGATTTGAAGAAGAACCAGAATGTTTTTTAGAAGCATTTGCTTTAGATGACATGAGCTTATGCAACTGGTCTGAGCTACTTCGTACCCCAAATAAATTTTGTTTTGATGAAACTTTACCACTCGACGATCCCATTATTTGATAGTTTTTATTAATTCAATTAATTTTTATTGATTGAATATTTGGATTAATGACTATATTTTGTATGAATAGAATACTATTAATTGATCAATATATTTTGGTTTATGAAAATGTTCAAGAAATTTTTAGAATGATATTTTTGTCATATTCATAATATATTGTTATATTAATATTTATTTATAAATTCTAAAGCCGTATTTTTGGTACCGAATTTTAGAAAAGAAAATGTATGATACTCGTTTAAAACCGGT
Organism: Datisca glomerata; assembly: GCA_003255025.1. Lineage (NCBI taxonomy): Eukaryota > Viridiplantae > Streptophyta > Magnoliopsida > Cucurbitales > Datiscaceae > Datisca > Datisca glomerata. The sequence continues at coordinate 205,908 of QANY01001798.1, forward strand.
ATCTGAATTTTTACGTATCACGTATTATTGACCGAATTTTTACGTATCACGTATTATTGATCGAATTTTAGCCGAATGTTTGACCGTTAAATTCCTGAATTATACATGCCGAATAATACTCCGTATTTTTTCCGTCCCCGAATTAACTAACTATGCTCCAATCACATATTTCATTCCTAAATGCCATGTATAAATAGGAGATCGCTAGTCTCCCTCCCAATCGCCAGTTTTTGGGGCCCAATCGTCATTTATATGGCTCTAATCGCCATTACTCACAATCAACCAAAAAAAATATATTTTTGTAACTATTTACCATACACCGGGAAAATCATTGATAAAAATAGAAAAAACGAAAAAGAGAAATAGATTGGCACCGACAATGTTGGATGATTTGGTGTCCGTGAGAATGAACTCTTTGATGATGACAATGTATAAGGATCGTGAAGTGCTGGATATGACACCTATTGATCTTTCTAAGATCAATCCATTTGCAGAAGAAGGATTTGAAGAAGGATTTGAAGAAGAACCAGAATATTTTTTTGAAGAACCATTTGTTTTAGATGACATGAGCTTATGCAACTGGTCTGAGCTACTTCGTACCCCAAATAAATCTTGTTTTGATGAAACTTTACCACCCGACGATCCCATTATTTGATAGTTTTTAATTAATTCAATTAGTTTTGAATATTTGGATTAATGACTATATTTTGTATGAATACAATACTATTAATTGATCAATATATTTTGGTTTATGAAAATGTTTAAGAAATTTTTAGAATGATATTTTTGTCATATTCATAATATATTGTTATATTAATATTTATTTATAAATTTTAAAGGCGTATTTTTGGTACCGAATTTTAGAAAAGAAAACGTATGATACTCGTTTAAAACCAGTATCTGAATTTTTACGTATCACGTATTATTGACCAAATTTTTACGTATCACGTATTATTGACCGAATTTTAGCCGAATGTTTGACCGTTAAATTCCTGAATTATACATGCCGAATAATACTCCGTATTTTTGCCGTCCCCGAATTAACTAACTATGCTCCAATCACATATTTCATTCCTAAATGCCATGTATAAATAGGAGATCGCTAGTCTCCCTCCCAATCGCCAGTTTTTGGGGCCCAATTGTTATTTATATGGCTCTAATCGCCATTGCTCACAATCAACCAAAAAATATATATTTTTGTAACTATTTACCATACACCGGGAAAATCATTGATAAAAATAGAAAAAACGAAAAAGAGAAATAGATTGGCACCGACAATGTTGGATGATTTGGTGTCCGTGAGAATGAACTCTTTGATGATGACAATGTATAAGGATCGTGAAGTGTTGGATATGACACCTATTGATCTTTCTAAGATCAATCCATTTGCTGAAGAAGGATTTGAAGAAGGATTTGAAGAAGAATCAGAATATTTTTTTGAAGAACCATTTGTTTTAGATGACATGAGCTTATGCAACTGGTCTGAGCTACTTCGTACCCCAAACAAATCTTGTTTTGATGAAACTTTACCACCCGACGATCCCATTATTTGATAGTTTTTAATTAATTCAATTAGTTTTGAATATTTGGATTAATGACTATATTTTGTATGAATAGAATACTATTACTTGATCAATATATTTTGGTTTATGAAAATCTTTAAGAAATATTTAGAATGATATTTTTGTCATATTCATAATATATTGCTTTATTAATATTTATTTATAAATTTTAAAGCCGTATTTTTGGTACCGAATTTTTGAAAAAAAAACGTATGATACTCGTTTAAAACCGGTATCCGAATTTTTATATATCACGTATTATTGACTGAATTTTTACGTATCACGTATTATTGATCGAATTTTAGCCGAATGTTTGACCGTTAAATTCCTGAATTATAGATGCCGAATAATACTCCATATTTTTGCCGTCCCCGAATTAACTAACTATGCTCCAATCACATATTTCATTCCTAACTGCCATGTATAAATAGGAGATCGCTAGTCTCCCTCCCAATCGCCATTTATATGGCTCTAATCGCCATTGCTCACAATCAACCAAAAAATATATATTTTTGTAACTATTTACCATACACCGGGAAAATCATTGATAAAAATAGAAAAACTCATTATTTCAATGCAAACATTCATGATTCTCACTTATTATGTGAAATTAGATTGGATTAATTAAGGATTCCCGAAACAATCGAATACTTATTCATAAACTCGTTAAATATTTTGATAAACCTCTCCAAGAATGACTAATTTTGTACGTGAAATATTTTGGTGAACCCCTCCAAGAATGATTAATTTTGTACATGAAATATTTTGATGAACCCCTCCAAGATAATAATTCTTGGAGGGGTTCAACAAATACGTACAACCTAATAGGCGAATCGCTTATTTTTAGCCCCTAAACGCTATCCTAAAAGTGCTAATCACAGCATCAAAGTCAAGAGCTAGTTTCATGCCTCCAATCACATGTTTCATTCCTAAACGCCATGTATAAATAGGCGATCGCTAGTCTCCCTCCCAACCACTAGTTTTTTGGGCCTAGTCGCCATTTATATGACTCTAGTCTTCATTCTTCACAATAAACTGTAAAATTAATATTTTTGTAATTATTTATCGTACACTGGAAAAATCATTGATAAAAATAGAAAAAAACTCGTTATTTCAATGTAGACATTCATGATATTCGCTTATTATGTGAAAAATTAATTAAGGATTCTCTAGAAAATTGAACACTTATTCATGAACTCGTTAAAAGTTATCATTGATATTAATTTTGTTGTGCTTTCGTGACAAGTATCGAGCGAGACGGGTTTTCACCATATATAATTATAGGTCGTGATATATTTTTGGTCGATAAATCCTATTTATCGGTTTGACGAACACGTATAACCCTCAAGGTCAGATTATATCTATAAATCGAACATATCCGCTAAAAGTTTGAAATTTAATATTGGAATTTAAAATTTTAACATTTTGTTTTATAAATTATAACCCCATAAAATTTGGAAGACAACCTATTTATGTTTTAATTTATAAGCATATAAAAACCCTAAAATTAAAAAAAGATGGGAATTATGAAAAATTCCAAAATTAAGACCAAAATAGCTTTCAGGCCTCCGAAAGTACTTAAAATATGTAGATCTCTGAATAAGCTTCGATTTGATATCTTACGACCCACGTGGTTCCACCCGAGTCAAAAGTTACACCCTCCAAAAGTTGACTTGTGTGCGCCATGATCCAATAAAGAGTATTGAGACCAAATTAAATGCATATATGTCTGGCGTTTGGGTCCCAAACGCGACAAGCAGGCCCTAAATGCCAGTCATGGTAGGCGATTCACCTGCCATGACTAACGACTCATCATGTAGTGATTGCGTTTAGGTCCCCATTGTGGTGTTTGATCCTAGTTGTTTTGATACACTTATTTATTCTCATGCACTTAGCCATATTTTCACACTTAGGCGTACATATTAATTTCACACAATTATGCCTTTCATGTGCTTGTAAATTCTAGATCTCTCTCTCCCTCTCATAAAATTATGCCTTTCATTTATCTTTTTCATACACTTAGTCATTTTTACACATTTAGCTATATTTACACATTTGGTCATTTTACACACTTAGTTATATTCACACACTTAAGAATTTTCTTACACTTAGTGATTTTCACACATAGTCATTTCCATGACTTGTTTTCGCACATTTTACACATAGTCATTTCCATGACTTGTTTTCACACATTTTCACAAACTTAGTTATACATTTAGTCATATTTTCATTCTCCACTTTTCCATTTTCACATACTTATTTTGATAGAATTTAACTATTTTCATGTACTTAACTAGAGGTTCATTTTAGGTGAACCCTTTTATACCTGTGAGTTTTTTACACATAGTCATTTTTTTACACTTATTTTAGTCTTATATAATTGTGTCTTACATTTATCATTTTCACACACTTGATCATTTTAAATTTACTTAGTCATTTTTATTTCTTCACTTAATATATACTCTTTGTAGAAGTCCTCCCATTTCATCAATTCAGATAAGGCCTTGAATTCTCAATTCTCAATTTTTCCATTTCATCAATTCTCAATTTTCTAACTTCATCAATTCTCGATTTCTCAATACAAACATCAGCGATTCACTTATATTTGAAATTGAATTAAGTACCACTACAAATGAATATCTATTCTGATACAAATCCCTTTAAACACTCTAAAAACACATTTCAAACTTACTTGTATAGATAACTACACAAAATATTACATCAGAAAGTAGCAGAATAAGAAGAAAATCCCGATACTTTTTACTGACTACTTTAGTTACATCATTTGCACGTCTCATATCTGATCTACACTCTTCATATAGAGATCCTTCCATTTCTTCAAGCTCTCTTTAGAGACTTCATCGCCAAAATGAAAATATATTATAATGCTTGGTGATGATATCAAAAATCTAAAAAAAAAATAAGAAAAAACAATGGAGATAAATAACAAGAACCATAATCAAAGAAACAATATGTTTCTAAGCATAATTTCAAAAGAGATAAATAACAAGATCTAGAATCGATATTCCAAGGAAGCAGACCACAGTAATGCAAATTTAAATGCATAATCACATAGGTTGTCACAAAGAAAAAGAAACTAAAGGACATACTTTGGAGAATTGATAATTATATAGAAGATAACTAGTAAGAAACTCTCATTCTGTGCTCCTGACATGCTAAAAGAACAAAAGTGCCATCTCTATATGCTATGCTAATTCTTGTCAATTGTTGAGATAATAGTAATACACTCATAAGAGAGAGAATTATACAATCGACTGAAAGAGAGGAAATTAATAGATTTATTAAAATGGTGTATGAGCAAAATGACATTTCACTTAGCTGATCAATTTGGCACATATACACACATTTTTATAAATATCAAAAAGGGAAAAGTATGTGGATGACTAGGGTACAATAAATTACTAAAGGTAACTGGATTGCGAGTGAAACTATAAACACCGGCTTACATGCGATATATGATTCAATATGAAATAAAAGTGAGAGAAAGAAGAATCAAGTTATATTTTCCTGTAGAAAATGGAGAACTAAGCGAATTTTGTATCCTTATCGAGAAGAAGGATTAACAAGAGAAGCAAAAAACCATCCTTGTGAATAGCTGATCTTTGCATAAGTATTCTAAATTATAAAATTTCAAAAAAAAAAAATAAAGTATATAAGTACTATCTCGATTTTAATATTTCAAATCTAAAAACTGTCATTGAGTAAATAACCTCTCAAACTTATGATGAAGCCAATTTTCTGACATCCTTTCTCTACATAATGAAAGAAGACATCACATAAGATCCCTATGGAATTAATAAAGTCAAGGAGAGCATGCTTGGGAGTAGAAGCTGGGAATTGAACCAGCTTCAATGAATCAACTAAAGGATTTTATGCAAAAGCATTACAATATGTGCAGCGGGATAAAAATTTGACTCGGACAGTAACCAAATATAAGAATTAACCCTGAAAAGATAAACTCCGATAAGTAAAGGATGTCGACTCATATTATAAACTAAATAAGGTATAGACTATAGCCATAAATCCTTCTCATCTTAAAGCGAGTCGAGGTCTACGAACATCTAATTTGCATCTCTGTCTTGGGCCAACAATTTATTGTCTGTCAGCAGTCAATTCCACATTATGAATAACATTCACAAGTCATGAAATTTAACATTTTTCATCAACACCCACGTCAGATCATACAAGGAAAACTAATGTTTAAGCATCTGTTTGATCATCATAGTAGAAAATATAATTGTGGCTTTTCTGTTCTTCCATTTTTCTTGGGTAGGCTTAGGCAGGCCTTTTCAGCAAGCAAAATGTGGGTGGCAACATTGAAAACCCAAAGAGAAATTTGAAGATTAAAAGCATCAATTTGAATCAAGAGAGTGGGGAGAGAAAAGTACCAGCATTATCCTAGACACCCATATTCACAGCCCGCCCATTGACCAAAACATTGGCACTTAAGTTGTAAAAAACAGTTGGAACATAATCCTGTCAAATTTAAGAATAAACACACAATTCTGTCAATTTTGAGAATAAACACCCATGAAAAATCAAGAACTTTTGCCTTGTTTCAAGAACTTTTGTTTTCTTTTTTCTACTTCAGAAACGAGAAAGCAACCAACATGTATTTTGAAAACTGTTTCTTAACAAGCGTTGATATAACACAACTAAAACACTTCTTGAAAACTACTCTAAAAAATGCAGTAAGCCGATTGTTTAGTAGAAAAGATTCTTGAGCCAGGAAAGTATTGCTAGTGTAGGAGATGAGAAGATAAGTTTTGCCAACAGCACCATCTCCACAACTGTTACACGATTTAATTATGAACGTAAATACTAAGACCCGAACATGTTCTATTTCATCTCCCTTACCCATGTCTGCAATTAATAAATAGGAGGAAAATGTATTACAAACAGGAAAGCCAGATTAAACTAAATAAGAAAAAAATGGATACAATCGCACAAGATCATTTCATGGTTATGGCTTCAAGACATCCAAATTTCGGAGCAGTGAAGAATTACATGAAAAACACTAATAACCAAGGATCGTCTGATAAAGCTTCTCCCTTGTTCTCGCTCGCCTAGAAAGAATGTAAAAAGCACAGAAAATTGCTCTCCTTCCATGTCTATCTCAAAATCTCAAGCAAAAAAACTTCAAATCTATCTATCAGCACATAAACAAACATCAACAAATCACCAACACTCCAAATAAAAAAAAGTAAACTTCAAATCTACCTATTAACATAGAAATGAACATCACACAACACCAACAGTCCAATCAAAGATATAAAGATATGGAAAGGAAATCACTAAAAACTGAAGAACAGAAAATCTAGGAAAACTCAAAGAAGCCAAATATATTGGGTTATTTGGAATTATGTACTCTTTCTAATTTGGGTTAGTAAATATATACCTTTTTTTTTAAACTCATAATTTTATACCCCTAACTCACCACAACTTAACGTCAATTACAACTCTCTCTATTTCTTTCAATTTCTCATGCAAATACCAAACCAAGCAAGGTTGACAAATACCAACTCCCCCACCCTTAACTCTTTTTTCCCGTTCTTCTCTCTTTTTTTCAACAGATGTCTTTCTTCTTCTTCTCTTCTTCTTTTTTGCTACTTTATGTTGATCGTTTTTAATTTCTTGTTAAAAAACTTGGCTAAAGTTGGGTTATTAAGATAATAAAAAATATATAAAGTTGTTGCCACCATGGGTTGCGCTAGCTGTTCATCCAAGGCTTGATGTGTGGGAATACATTAGAGCGAAAGTCCATGCTCTTCTCATCGAGGAGCTGCATGTGGAAGGTAACGACGTCTTAATTTTTGTTTTAGTATTGTTTTTTATGATTTACTTGTCCTGTCATTGATTTTAAGATTGAACGATTAATCCAGATTTGTGTGATCTCTAATTCATGGATGTAGCTCAAATGGAAATTTTGTGCTTGAGCTTGATTTTGAGTCATTCACTGCTTCATTTACACGGCCAACTCTCTCCAAGTCAATCGACAATGGCGTCAACCGTCATCTCTCTGCCAAGCTCTTCCATGGCAAAGAGAGCGAGTTTGCATCCTTAAACCCTTTAGTTGGGTATATTTTTGCCAAAAAAAATCATATATTTTCTTTGACTAAATGATGATCACATGTAATCATTCATGAACAATTTTTTGGGATATGTAATTTTTGGAATCTAAGGATCCATATTGTAGTCACCTGGTGTGTGCATCATTGACTGTAAAAAAATTACTTGAAGGGTTCAAGTAGTCATAAACAACTACTTGAACCCTTCAAGTAGTCACCTGGTGTGTGGGTTGCTGACTGACAAAGAAAAAACTACTTGAAAGGATCAAATAATCATAAAAAACTACTCGAACCCTTCTAGTATTCAATTGGTCTCTGATTTTTTGACTGACAGAATAAAAACAACTACGTGAAGAATTCAAGTAGTCATAAAAAATTACTTGAACACTTCAAATAGTCACTTGGTGTGTGGGTTACTGACTGTAAAAAAACTACTTAAAAGATTCAAGTAATCATAAACAACTACTTGAACTCTTCAAGTAGTCACTTGGTGTGTGGGTTTGTTGAAATTATGTCCATAAAGTAGGGTGTAATAACTATTTATAAGTATTTAGTTATTTCTCATACATTTTGTATTATTGAATTTAATTAATGAATGCAATTTTTTCTATTAATTAAAGCGTGTTAATAATTTACTCAATTCCTAGAACTATTGTCAATATAAGAAGAGTAATGACTGAGGGGTCTTCCAAACAAACTCTTCTGAAATAGTTCAGAATCTAATTTGCAGTCTTATAATCCACTAGGCAATCCAGTCCGATTATAACTGTTACGCTGAACCAAATGATGCTGGTCTTGGGGCATGAGAGTGGAGACTTTAACGGTTGACCTAGACATGTTATGAAACATGTTGAATAAACCAATAATAAATTAGTTTGGAGTAAAGCCGTTTATTTAGCTCTAAATCTAATTGTTACACCTTAAGGGTGTTTTCATAATTACATTAATCATGAGGTGAATACGAAACTTGACCTAGTTAGTTATGATTTTTGATATGCCAAATGAGTGAGTTCGAATTTTCGGACAATACCTTGGCTGTTGGGATCGTGATTCAACTATATTGGAGTTCCGTGATTCACAGATATGAAAACTCATGGTTAGATTGTAATATGCAACAATATCACCTTATGTTTTATTGATGGGTGTGTGTATAAATTAACCTGGTCAGGTACTCGATGAAATAAATCATTGAATAAGACATCGAGAATTGTACTTGACAATTCACTATTATGTCTTTCTTATTCACGGTAAAAAAAGGAGTTAAGGAAATAATAACAAGATGGAAAAAATGATAATTTTGTAATCTTGTTACTAATATTCATGAAGGATAATTTGTGAAAATATTTTGTGGACCGTGAAATAAAAGTGTTTATTTGCACCACATAAAATGTAGCGCGCATGAACCGAAAGTTGATTCGGTATCAGAGCTATAGTTGAGTCGTACGATGTCAGGATTCAATAGGTAAGGAATTTATGGAGATGAATTTACCGAGTATTTGGATCCTGTAGCTTTACTCATGTGGGTCCATCCGGTCTCATGAGTAGCTCATAAGGACAGGAATGAAAAACAACACCAGTTAGACAAAAAACGTGTTTTGGACCAATGTATATTTTTCGAACCCATATGTGACAAGTATTGTCACTTAATTAGTGACAACTAAGTAATTAATGTTCAAATTAATTACTTAGTTATTTTCTAATTATTAGATAATTAGTAAATAAAAAAATTAATTAATTGATTAATGGAGATCAATTTAATTTATCAATTTGGATTGATGAATTTGGACACAACATTAACTCTAGGGAGATATGCAATCTTAGACAATAGTAAAGATTAGTGGGTGAATATTTGGTAATTTAACATATAGGGGTATATTGGTAAATTCTATAATTATTATAGAAGGGATGACAATAGGGTTGCATCCCTAACCCTAACATAGTGTGTGATTATACAAAATAGATAATTTTTTCTCTCCCTCCCCTACTTGCCGCCGAAATCTATAAAGGAGAAGGAAAAATTTGATTTTTCTTCTTCAGTTGTTTTGAGAGCCCACACTCAATTCTTGATCAACATCCAGTTGAGATATACTTTTGAATCCAACGAGTGGTTGTTGGTGTGAAGACTGATTTGAGTTTTACGAAGAATGAAGAACGAGAGACGACTGTTAAGAATTCCACCAAATAAGAATTTCTTAGATACAAGAAATGTATAAATTCGTTTCTACCTCTTTTGGATACGTTAACTTTGTATACATAATTGGATGTATAGTTTTAATATTTAATATGATTAAATTGGTTGATGAAAATTTTTTTGATATCACCCACGAACCGTTTGTGGTTCAATGATTTTTTCTCAAGTTTTAAAACCCGATCCAACAATTGGTATCAGAGCCTAGGTTTCTTAATTATTCATATTCTGTGATTCTAAATAGTTTTGTATTGTAGATTTTAAATAGTTTTGAATGTTTTTTATAAATTGATCCCGATCTACTGGCTCTAGGTATTTTGTTTTATAAATTTATAATTGATGTACACCGAAATTAAGGCATAGGATTTTATGTAATTTATTTTCTTGCAAAAGTTGTATTTTTTTAAATTCCAAGTAATTTGTCGCCGCCTCAGAAAGCTGCCATCGTCGCCCCACTGTTGTCATCGCCGTCATTGCTAATCGCCGTGCCGCACCGCCTCCTTCTGTCTGCTACCATTCCCTGCATGGTAACTAAGGTTTGTGAAACCCTAGGCAATAAAATTTAAGGTTTAGAAAACCCTGTGATGTTTTGAAAAACCCTAATCTGATATTTTATCTTTTAAATTTTAAATTTTGAATTTTAATTTTTAAACGGATAAAAGATAATTATCCTTTTCTCTTTTTATCTGTTAAATTTTAAATTCAAAAGATAATTATCTATATTATCTTTTGAAATTTTAATCAAAAGATAATTATCAATTTTTGTTATCTTTTGAATATTAAATTTTAAAATGATTATAAAGGGATTATTTAATTATGAAAATAGTTTTCCTTCATTAAAGAGTTTTAATAAAAATTTTAAATTTTTAAAATGGGACTGCACTGTTGTGAAGAGTTACAAAATTGGTGAAACTTCATGAAGGAAAGGAGACAATTACAGACTCCATGAAAATTATTATTTAAATTTATTATAATTTTATGGGTTGTAATTAGAAAATGAGTCAATAGAGAGGTTAATTTTGAATGGATGATTTTTTATTAATCTCGTATTATCTTATAACATGTCATATAAAAATAGGGATATGCCAATATCAATATGTCATGTAGCATGTACATGCATCATTGTAGTTTAATTTATAACGGGTTATAATTTAAATACAATGTGAGTTTTATAAAAGTTATCATTTTTAAATTGTGATTAAAATTTTATAAAATTTTATAATTTTCAAAACTTGTTTTTTCCAAATTAAAAAAGAATTAAAATTTTTGAAAAAAACAAGGAAAAATCTATTTTCCAAAAACTAAATGGGAGGGTCGTTTATGTTGAAACGTTCTCAAGGTCCCTAACGTAAACTTGATTGTGACATGAGGAATGGTTTAGAGCCGCCCTAGCGGTCCTCTCTTTAGTGAGAGAAACTTGGAGTCATGTTATTTTGAGTCATCGAGTTGCTTAAAGAACTAAAACTTATAAAGGAAGTGGTGAGGTAGGATCGTTCCTAGACGGACTGTTAGTTCATGGCAACCTTTAAAGCCGATGTATTTGTTAGACATTTAGACCGAAGCATATTGAGATCCCTCATATGGGTTAGTCAATGAGGCTAAGGTGATCAAATCCATTGGTGATTGGTTAAGGTAGATGTAGGACATCTTGAGAAGCGTTAACCAAATAAGAGGAGTCTCAATGCGATAAGAGGTAGCTTGGACGTTGTCCTTAGATGAGACAAGCTATCGTTGTTGATCATAACATCATGAAAGAAATATTTTTTATTAGATATTTAAATATTTAAGTATTTGCATCGTGCATCATACTTTTCTCAATGATAGAGTATTTTATTTACGTCGCTTTATTTATTCTTTTCAGTAATCATGTTGCTATCTTCACTCTCAACTTTCTTAAATGCGAACAAGCTTACTGGTGAAAACTACGTGGATTGGAAATGTAATCTTGATATCGTGCTGACGGTAGAAAAGCAGAAGTTTGTGCTCACCACCCTTTGGTTGCGTTTTGATGAGATCACCAGGTGTTGCATCTTAGCTTCTGTTAGCAATGTGTTTTGTAACAACAACATTAGAACATGAAAACTACCGTTGATATGATGGTGAACATCACCGAAACATTCAGAGATCAGAGTCTTCAAGCCAAACAGGCTACTGTGCGAAACTTCATGAACTGTAGGATGAAACCTAGAACTCCTGTTAGAGAACATATGATGCTGACCATTAGTTATCTGAATGAGATGATGATCATCATGTTGATATGATCCTTAAGACTCTACCTGACACTTTTGAGAACTTCAAACTTAATTATTCGATATATAAGTTGAGATACTCACTTGCTGAGTTGATGAAGGATCTGCAAGCTGTTGAGACCCTGTTTCTAAAGGGCAAGAGGAAGAATGGAGAGAAAAACTTTACTGAAAGCAAGCCTTCCACCTCTGGCGTAAAAAAGAAACATAGAGAGGTGTGAAGAAGGATAAGAAGCAGAATTCGTAAACTGCAAAAGGTAAGGGCACTATAAAAGTGGACAAGTCAAAAGACAAGTGTCATCTTTGTGGAGCCACGACCATTGGACACGCAACTGCCCAGACTATCTCAATGAGTTGAGATCTAAATGTATAGTACTTGTTACTAAGGCATGTTATGTGACTGACACTACTTTTTTGTGGATTGTAGACTCTGCAGCCACTAACCATATCTGTTTTTCCCTATAGTGGTTCAGGGAAATCAGAAGGCTTGACGAGGGCAAGTTCAACTTCCGTTAGGGAAACAAATCACTAGTATCGATCGTATCTGTTGGTACTATTAAATTGTTATTCGATAACAGTTTTATGATCTTACGTGATTTTTATTATATCCCAATCTTTTAGATGAACCTTATTTCAGGAGCTAGTTTAATTGAGCAAGAATTCAGCTTGAATTTCATTGATAAAGATATTGGTATTTATAGAAATGATTGCTTAATTACTACTGCACGTTTGATAAATAAGCTTTTTACTTAAAACTGATAGTTCCAATGATATATAACACTGATGTAAATATTGATTTACAAAGGGATAGTAAAAGATTGATGTCTGACTCAACCGATCTAACATATTTGTCGCACTTACGTCTTGGTCATATTAGCTTGGACAGTCTTAAAAGACTTGCAAATGATGGTCCATTGCAAACTTTAAGTGTGGGATCACTACCCACATGTGAATCCTGTATGGAAGATAGAATGACCAAGAGACCATTTTCTATGAAGGGTGAAAGAGCCATTCAAAGCCTCGAACTCGTACATAGTGATGTATGTGGGTCATTGAATATCCAAGCAAGAGAAGGTTATAAATACTTTGCAACCTTCACAGATGACTACTCACGTTTTGGATATGTTTATTTAATGCACCAAAAGTCTAGAACTTTTGAAAAGTTCAAAGAGTACAAGGGTATGGTCGAAAGGTAATTAGAGAATCAAATCAAAACGCTACGATCTGATCATGATGGAGACTACTTGCTAGGAGAGTTCAAAGACTTTCTCAAGGAAGAATGTATTCTTTCTCAGCTTACAGCACCTGGCACTCCTGAACAAAATAGTGTGTCAGAGGAGAAGGAATGGAACTTTGATGGATATGTTAGATCTATGATAAGTTACTCATCTGTCCCAGATTCATTCTGGGGATATACCTTGGAAACAATAGCATACATTTTGAACCAAGTTCCGTCAAAGACGGTGTCTGGCACGCCGTATGAGAGATGGAATGGATGAAAGTTATCCGTTAACCACCTTAGAATATGGGGTACCCAGCACATGTTCTGCACACAGAAGATATGCAAGTTGACCAATCGATAAGAATTATGCATGTTTGTATGACATCACAAAATAACGAAGGGGTATGTTTTTTATAGTCTGATTGGTAAGAAAACTTTCGTAAGCACGAATGCACATTTTCTTGAAGAATACTATATATGAAGCGTGAAGCCGAGAAACACTATTGTACTAGAATAATTATTGAGTGGGAAGACACTGACTCCTTATTCAGGAACTGTTCCTGATTCAATAATGAAAAAATCACAGCTGAGGCTAGAGCTATGGAGCCACAGCATAGTGGGAGGATTGTAAGACAACCGGACAGGTACATGACTTATGGAGATTCCTTAACCACAGTATTAGATAATGATCATGATGAACCTCTTTCCTACTCTTCGAGATCCCTTGAGCCCCGCACATTGTTACGGGTGGGCCTCGACTCTTCCTCTTTGACTGCCTGGTCGGGAGTACAATCGACAATCTCAACCATTAAGATTTCTCCCAGGGCTACTCTTTGGGTGGCACACAAATTACGGGCTCCCTTTTGCCATGGATGGTCCTGAAGCAAACCTATGGCAAGAAGCCTTGATTGTTGAGATGTATTCGATGTACTCGAATGGAGTCTGAGAACTTGTAGATCCTCCTGAAGGGGTAAAACCTGTAGGGTGTAAATGGATCTATAAGAAAAAAAGAGGTCCAGGTGGAAATGTGGAGACATTCAAAGCTAGTCTAATAGCTAAGGGCTATACCCAAAAGGAAGGTATAGACTATGGGCGTCAAGGCTGCTTTTCTGAATCACAATCTTGAAGAGCGCATTTATATGGTTCAACCAGATGGGTTCATGGAGAATTGTCAAGAGGTCAAGGTTTGTGAACTGCTGAAGTCCATTTATAGACTTAAGCAAGCGTCATGGCCGTGAAATATTAGATTCAACGAAACATTCAAATTGGTTTTGAACAGTTAGTGGATGAACCCTGTGTGTATGAGCTAATATACGAAGGCAAAGTGGTTTTTCTAGTCTTGTATGTAGATGATATTCTACTAATTAGAAATGATGTAGAAAAATTATCTGATGTCAAGATTCGGCTTGCAAAACAATTTGATATGAATGATATTGGAGAAGCTGCATTTATCCTAGGTATTCAGATCTTTCAGGATTGAAAGAACAGACAATTGACACTATCTCAAGCATCTTATATTGATAAAATGATATATCACTTCATTATGTAATACTTCAAGAAGGGATATTTGTCTTTCAGGCATGGAGTCAGCCTCTCCAAGGAGCAGTCTCCCAAGACTCCTTAAGAAGAGGAAGACATGAGAAAAATTCCCTATGCCTCAGCCGTAGGAAGTGTCATGTATGCGATGCTTTGTACTAGGCC
Organism: Datisca glomerata; assembly: GCA_003255025.1. Taxonomy (NCBI): domain Eukaryota; kingdom Viridiplantae; phylum Streptophyta; class Magnoliopsida; order Cucurbitales; family Datiscaceae; genus Datisca; species Datisca glomerata. The sequence goes on from QANY01001798.1 coordinate 220,916, forward strand.
AGACATTTGCTACGTGGTGAGTTGTTTCCAATCTAAACCTGGAATCGAGCATTGAAATGTGATAAGTGCATAAAAACACATTTTATTAAATGTTTAAACAATAACATTTGTGAAAAGAATAGATTAAATATGATGTTTTATGTACTTATTTCACAAATGTTACATTCAAATATTTATTTTCTTTTTAATGTGTTTTCAAGATACAAAAATAAGCAACTGGAAAAAGAGTTCAAAATGGTCTAAAACTTTATCTCCAGCAGCTTCCAATTCTCCATGTGCCACCATATGAATTTTGAAATTTGAAATTTAAAGATCAAGTCGAAATTTGAATTTCAAATTAAGCATCAAATTCGGCAGATTTGCACAGTCAAAGATAAATAATCATTACATGATGATCCTAATTTTTCTACAACGCAAATCATGTATGGTTGGAAAGATAAGAGATTAATCTTTCATTTGAATATTTTTCCGTATTTTTTGGATTGTTTCAACATAGTCAAAATGCAGGATCAAATTTGATTATGATTTTGAATCAGTGAAGGATAAAGATAAAGATTAGGACCTTAGTGTATCTCTTGAGCTAGAATCTACTATCCTTTATCTTGAAGTTTGAATTTTAAATTCTTCTCATGATAAATGACAAAGAGTCATACTTGTGCTAGAGTTATTAAAAGGATAATTTTGCTGACTTTGAAAAAGAGAGATTCTAGGGAGGAGTTGCTGATTTTTGTGATGATTGAAAAGCACACAACCTCTATAAAAAGGGGGGCACGTCCCAACCAAAATGATGAGGATTTTGAGTTATTTTCTAGTTTAGATGTATGATATTTAGTATCTCCATGTGTAGCTAATTTCTTTCTTTGGTTAAGGGTGATTTCAAAGCCCTAGACATGGTTATAAGTTAATAAATTTCAGAAATTTTCTTTCATCTCTCTTTCAATTATGTTTATATTCCTTTGATTTCATTATCTATAAATTCTTTCTTGTTTTCTTGGCTGTGCAACTAGGTGAGCATGTTAGTAATTTTATTGCTAGTTTAGAATTTTGATCCGTAATTATCAAGGCTTTCTAAACAAAAGTAGCAAATTATTTTCAATGATTATGGGATATTTTCGTTTGATTACATAAGGAATATAACTCAAGTTTTATAAACCGAACTTGTGTGTTTTTTGCTTGATTCAACCCATATCTTTCTTGATTAATTGCTTTCATTAAATTTAATTTAGAGAACTTGTTCTAGGTTGTTTAATGGAAAGAGTTTAAGTAAAAACCTTGTTTTACTTACGACAAGGTAAGGAAAAATCAAGATAATCGAACTTGTGATTGTGTTTAAGGTTGTTATTTTTGAAAGATTGAGAAAGTTACTTCTGATTATTGACTATTAAAATATTTCTAGCGGTGGAGAATGAATTCTTAACCATATTTCTTATCATATTCTTAATTCTTTAAATCTGTTTTTTTCTTAATTCTAGTTTCCAATTTTGTTTTCTTTATCTTTGTTTACATATCAAACAATCTTCAAACCCGTCCATATTTTATTTTCATACTTTTTTAGAGTGTCATTAGTGTGTCTACAAGTTTTTATTCAGTTTTGTTGAGTCTAAGTAAGATTTCTAATCACATTTAAATTTCTGGTCAATATAGAGTCTAGTGTTTATCTTGTGTCAATAACACTTAATTAGAAACAATCTCCTATGTAAATGACCCTTGCTTGCTACCATACTCAATAATAATCATATTTATTGCAAGGATTTAAGTTTGTACGCTTTTGTGCGTGCCAAATTTTGACACCGTTGCCAGGGATTGTTTTGCCTAATTATTTTGTTTTTTTATCTTTGTTCACATATCAAACAATCTTCAAACCCCCCATATTTTATTTGCATACTTTTTTTAGAATGTCATTAGTGTGTCTACACATTTTTGTTCAATTTTGTTGAGTCTAAGTAAGATTTATAATCACATTTTAATTTCTGTAAAATGTTCAATTTTGTTGAGTCTAAGTAAGCTAAGGGGTTCACCAAATACGTAGTGAGATTCCACAGTTATATAGTGGGGTTCGCCAAATACATACAAATTAATAATTCTTGAAGGGGTTCACCAAGGTTAAATGAATTAGCAAAGTAAAGACACTGGCTGTTACTTCAAACCGCACTAAAAAGTTTTCTTCTTTTCTTTTTATTTCTTGCTATTTATTTTTCGCTATTCAATTTTCGCACTTAATTCCTCACTTTAAGTTTCTGTAATTTAAGTTCGCACTTTAAGTTTTTGTAGTTTATTTTATTTGCTTACTTTTACATTATCTCATTTACATTATCGCACGTATTCTTTACTTTGATGATCTTATATATTACTCATTTATTTATCTTTCCAAACGTTGATGTGAAATTTTAGAGTTCCTTCTTGAACATTCATTTTTTACTTGAGTGTTAATTTTTAATGAACATGATTGCCCAATTTACTCACTTTTGAGTTGACATGTTGATCCTACATAAACAACAATTTCAACCTATTACATAGAAGAATGGGTGAAGGGCCTTTAACAATTGAGCCAATAATCATTAGCCAATATCACTTGTTTGATGATAGAAATTTGAATAGTGAGAACTCACCATTTTTCCAACCATATAATATTTGCATTGTAAAAAATTAGGATCATCGTGTAACGTTTGTTTATCTTCGACTGTGCAAATCTGCCGAATTTGATGCTTAATTTGAAATTCAAATTTTGAGTTGATCTTTAAATTTCAAATTTCAAAATTCATATGGTGGCACATGGAGAATTGGAAGAAGCTAGAGATAGAGTTTTAGACCATTTTGAAGTCCTTTTCCAGTTGCTTATTTTTGTAACCTGAAAACACATTAAAAAAAAATAAATATTCGAATGTAACATTTGTGAAATAATTACATAAAACATCATATTTAATCTCTTCTTTTCAAAAATTTTATGTTTAAACATTGAATAAAATGCGTTTTTACGCACTTATCAGAATGGCGTCAATCATATCCTTAAGTATATTAGGAGAACAAGGACCTACATGCTTGTGTATTCAAAAACTAACCTGAATATGATGGGTTATACTGATTTTGATTTCCAAGTAGATAAGGGTTATAGGAGGTCCACTTCAGGAACGGTGTTCCTTCTGAATGGTGGAGTAGTTATATGGAGAAGTATCAATCAATCTTGTATCGCTGATTTTACCATGAAAGCTAAATATGTGAAGCTGCTAAGTAGGATGTATGGCTTAGAAAGTTCTTGAGGACTCTAAAATTTGTTCCAAAAGTTGACAAGCCCATAAGACTTTATTGCGATAACAGTGGAGATGTAGCAAACTCGAAAGAATTAAGGAGCCATAAAATATCTAAACACATAGAGCATAAATATCACATGATTAGAGAGATTGTTCATGGTGGAGATGTTGTAGTAACACACATATCGACGGTCAATAACCTGGCATATCCATTCACAAAGATTTTAAGCAGTAAAGTATTTGATGGTCATCTGGAGGGCATGGAGATACGAGATTGTACACGCCTACTTTAGTCCAAGTGGGAGATTGTTGAAATTATGTCCATAAAATAGGGTGAGGTTGAAGTTCTTCCTGGAGAAGCCTAACAATTTTGACATGTTGGCAACGGTCCTCTTGCACCTCAAATGGTCGATCAGGCAGATCTTCTTCTTCTCCCATTTAGATTCCTCCACCCCTAAAAAAATCAAAATTTTTAGGAAAATTGAGATTTCTTGTGGAAAAAAACTGCTGCAAAAACTAGGAAGAGACAAAAATCTAATATCTTGTAACCGAGGGAGAAGAGTGGAAAAGAAAAGGGTTTTTTTTTTCAAAGAGCATTTGTTGGGGGTAACAGTGAGTCTAATTTGTCAATTATATTTCTGAACGTGCTTAGCTTTGATTTTCTTTTTGATATTCTCATTCACATATTAAATTGTTTTATTCAATCTTGGAAGTTCAATTCCATTAAAATCTCTTCCATTCCATAGGCATATCTGCATAGCAATGAAAAGAAAATTTGTGTAAAAAATGGAATGGAATGTGGCTTTGTACATTAAGTGCGTTGTTGCAAGTAATAGAGCATCAAATGCACTGTTGCCGGAAAGAATCCCAACATCAGATTCACCTGTGGCACCGGCGATGCCATGGGGATGAACGTGGTGTCCAAAGGTATTCAAAATGTCTTCTTGGTTCTGCAATGGCTGGAGCTCTCAATGGCTTCAACGCCTATGTGAATGGTGAATGGGGAATCAGGAAAGGGATTTGGGCTTTGTTATTTGATGTGTGTTTGATAAATGAAAAATGTTATCCATGATTATTTAAAATGACATCATTTTGACTATTAAAAATGATGTCGTTTTGATAAAAACTAACGGGGAATAGATATAGTTGCTTTGAGAGTTTTAACTTTGAGTTTCAGATAGTTTAGACTTTAAACTATAAGATTTTATAGTTTAGAGTTTAAAATGTCTTACCAATAATTTGAAGAAAAAAAGTGTAATTTTCCCTTAGCAGAAGAACATGGAGTTGCATACTTTCTCCTTCAACCTAGGTAACTGGGGTACAAGAACAACCAATGCTACTAATTTCTTTGTGGTCTTCAGACTTGACTGCACAATGAAACACAAAGACAGTTCAGACATGGAGAGAGTTGTGAGCTACGATTTTGTAGAACAAAAGCGAGGAAAATAGCAGAACTCAGAGCTTGAATCAACTCGTTGAGCTTCTTTCAGTGTGAACTTGATCATCGTAGGTGTGATTGAAACACGGAGAGAGTTCTGAGCTATGGTTTCACAGACGAGATTGAAATGGAGAGAGAGAGAGAGAGAAATGCTTAGAGTTAAGGATAGAGGTTTTGCAATATAAATGAGTATTTTTATAAATAGAGGAGGGCTTATGGATAATATTATAAATTCAGTAAATAACTGTCATTATTGAGACATGCATTAATGACAGTATTTTATAATATGACAGATTTAAGAAAATTGTCATAAAAGCCAATATCATGCTGTCATTTCTAACTCACATTTGTAGTCGTGGAGTAGGTCAGTCTATGCCTGGCAACATACATTTCCATCCAAACAAGATATGTATGTTTGTGCTACAAATAGATAAAAAATGAACAACATCAATTTCATTAATTAATAACATTGATATAATATCTACAACAAATTACACATGATATTACAATCTATGCAATCCTAGAGATTCGACATGGCTTAGAAAAATATTTCTAGGAATTGGCTTTGTCAAAGGATCAGCCATCATTTGATGTGTAGTGACATGTTGTATCACTATTTCCTTTTGCGCTATAATATCTCATAAAAAATTATACTTGGTGTCTACATGATTGATTTTTCCATGATACTTTAGATCTTTAGTATAAGCGATGGCTGCTATACTATCACAAAATATAGTCACTAATTTCGATGCACTAGATACAAGTTGTAAATGTTGCAAAAACCTTCTAAGTCAAATTGCCTCTTGCACCATAGTCGAACATGCTATAAATTCCCCTCTTAATGTTGATAACACAATGCATGTCTGTTTCTTGCTACTCCAAGATATGGCACCATTACTTAGCAAAAAAGCATATCTAGACATTGATTTACGTTCATTAAGGTCTCCACCCAATCATCATTTTAGTAGCATGCTAGATGCTAACCGTTTCCTCGATAACATAAACTTAAATCTGTGGTACCTTTAAGATTGAAATTCTCTTAACAACTTTCTAATGAGCTTGTCCAGGATTCAATTAATAAAGGCTGACTAAACAAATGATAACAAATATCAGGGTGTGTACACAACATCATACATCAAATTTCCAATGGCATTCGAATATAGGACTCTGATCATGCTCTCTTTTTCTTCTGGAATCTTAGGACACATTTCCTGACTAAGGATTTCACGTTTTGCTATTGAAGCGTTGATGGGTTTGCATTCTAGTATATTGAATCGTTAAAATATCTTCTTAATATATGATTCTTGCGATATAGTAAGAAGCCTTTTTGAATGATCTCGATATATTTTCACAGCCACTATGATCTTGCAACTAATCAAGGGATTAGTAGCAATGGTCCCCCCTCCTTTTCATCACCTATAAAAGGAGGGATTCTCCTTCATTTTCGAGGATGAAAAACCTTAGAGAGAGAAGCTCCCACTTGTAGAGAGAGAAAACATTTTGTCACCATCCTTAAGTGTTTAGAATGCTCCCCTTTCACCTCCCAGCATCCTCTCCGACGTTCTCAGGCACTGTTTCGGTCACTTACTAAGGATTAGACCATTCACGCACTCACCCACATCACACCTTGCATCTACATTCTATTTTTGGATAAATAAGTTTTTCAAAAACAAATTTCAAGTTCGAGTTTCACTAATTTTCAAATATAATTTTTTTATATTGTTTCTGTAAAGGATTTTTCTGGTGAGGGAAGAATCGATTACGAACAAATAAAAATAATGAATTTTGAGAGAGTAAAAAGAATAAGAACTCAAGTAGTTAAGTTGGATTGATCTTCCTTCTTGATGCAGCTTTCTCTCTAGAGTCTCGTGAACTCGTTGAGAGTTGTTTTTCCTATTCATTTTTCCCCTAGCTGTTGGGGGTTCCTTCCATCTCTTTATAGGAGTATTCATAGAAATTTAACAGTATGAGAGAGAGAGAGAACTTTGTTCTGAATAATATCGATGAGATAGTGGAAGAGATGGCTAGGAAGTTAGCCCTCATAAAAGTTGAAGAAGAAGAGATTGAGATCACCGACGTGACTAATTTTAAAGAGATAGAGGTTTGTCGATTGAGTTTAATGGCGAAGATCCTAACAATCAAGAAGGTTACCAAGCTGGGATTTCGTGAAGCGTTGATGAAAGCTTGGAATTGGAAGAAGGTGTGAGATTCCTAGAAATTGAAAATAATATTTTTCAAATAATTTTCAGGAGGAGACTAATATGACATTCGTTATGGAGAATGGTCTGTGGTTATTCGACAATTAATTAGTCCTTTTTCTTCCATGGAGTATGGGAATGAACCTGTCTAATTCCAGTTTTAGGATCTAATTACATGGTCTCCCTATTGAATGTAGAGGTAAAAACGTGGGCATGCTTATTGGATAGAAGATTAGCAAGGTTATTGATCTTGAGGTAGGGGTTGTTCATTATGGTTTTGAGCAAAGGAAATTCATTCGTATTAAATTTGAGAACAATGTCACTCAATTGTTGGTTAGAGGTGTTTTCATTAGACATCATGGCTCTAAAATATGGATCTGGTGCAAGTATGACCGCCTGCCAAAATTATATTTCCATTGCGGCATTCTAGGTCATGAGGAGCTTCATTGTAACAATAGGTGGGAGGATACAAAATAGGGGTGGAGGTGGATAGAAAATATGGAGAATGGATGAAGGCTTCAAACCCTAATCACAAAGGGAATTGGGGAGGTAGATGGGTATAGAAGGTAGGATTCTGTAGAGGTTCTCCGTCGGCCAACCAGTTCAGCTTTAATTCATCTGAACGGAAGTCTTCTCCTTTTTAGGCAACGATGGCACATATGGTAGAGGAGGGCAAAGATGGTAATTCGGCTACATCCAATATCTCTCGACAATTATGGAAAATCTATTTTGGAGGATATTCAGGATGATTTTAATGGAAGAAAAATTGAAAAGGAGTGGGTAAACATGGAGGGGATGATTTTCGGGGAAGCTAGCTCGAATGCAGTTAAGGATAATTAGATTTGGGGTAAAAAGGGATAATGGTGGCTGAAAAAGTGGGAGTGGATATGGGCAATCTTGTCAACGTGGAGGTAAGTGAAGTGGGGAAATATTGTTGTAAGTTGGGTGAGCTTAATTCGGACCCGGTTCTTTCCAGGTCACAAAATGAGCCATTTATTCTTGGTTCAGTTATTGAAAGATGGCAACAGAAGTAGTCCAAGAATGGTAAATTGGTGAAGCAATCCAACCAGAATGTAAAGCATGGTTCAGGCTAGGGGAAAAGAAAGGTTCTATCTATAATTTAGACAACACGGTGCACTGGAAAATGTGACTATTTCAATGCAAGGTTTAAAATGTAAAATAGTGGGAGTTTCAGATGATAATAAGGAGAATTCTGATGCAAAGCACGAAGCCAAAAAATAGAAAGAGGAAATGGAGACTAAGAATCTTGTAAGGGTGGAGGTAGCCAACCCTAAGTGGCCCTAAGGTAATCAATGAGAGTTTTAGGATGAAATTTCCAGATTGTGGGAAACTCTCTGACAGTTTCCACATAACGAGGTTAGTGAAAACCCATTCCCCATATTTTATTTTTCTGTTAGGGTCAAAGATTAAATCAAGAGTTGTTAAAAAAATTTAAGACGTTGTAAACGCATCGGGTTCTCTTATTATGGATCCGATCGATTCTAAAGGTGGTTTAGCTCTATTCTGGAAGAACGATGATTCGATTCAACTGATGAAATGTTGAAACTTTTTCATTGAAATTTGAGTTTCTGATGTTGAAAAATTGAAGGATTGGAGATTGTTTATCGTTTTCATGAGCCCTATAGCTGATATTCGTAGTCAGCAAATTATTTCTTTTACAAGTTAGATTAGGGTGTGCAATGAAATGTGTATTGTGATGGGAGATTTTTAATGACCTTATGAGGTTAATGAGAAATTCGGTGGCATAGCTAGGGACCCTAGCAACCTATGGCTTCTCTCGGATTTTGTTGATGAATGTAACTTGGTGGATATTGATTGTGGGGCCTCCGTTCACTTGGATCAACAAACGTGATTATCCTAAACTGATCAAAGATAGGCTGGATAGATGTTTTTCCCACCCTGAGTGGCTTATAGTATATCAGATGGCTAGATTGCATCATTTAATTGTTCCAAATTCAGACCATTTGGCCATTTTATTAGCTACGATAGAAGAAAATAGGAGATTTAAGTAGTTGTTCAGAAATGATAGGCGTTGGTGTTCTTTTGATGAATGCAAAATGATTATTTCATCGGGATTGTCAGCTGATGGGTCTGATCTTGGGAGGGGAGGCATTATGGAGAAGCTTAATAATACTAGAAGGAATCTAATTCAATGGAGGAAGAATAACTCCTCGGTAAATTTGAGCCGTCTCATGACAGATTGAGGGATGCTTATTCCCTTCAGCTTGATGATTTTTCTAAGTTGTGGAAGTTAGAAGCTCAATATCAGGATTTGGCTCATATTCAACGGCTCCAAAAAGGAGATAGGAACTCTTATTTTTTCCATGCACGAGTTAAGTACAGAAGGAGAAACAATCACATTTTCAGGCTAGAAGATAAGGATGGAAATTGGTGTACTGATTCTAAGTCTATTCAAAGTATTAACCTTTCTTATTTTCAAAAGCTTTTTCTTTCTTCCAACCGGAAGGATGAACTAATTACTCAAATCTTGGAGAATTATGATTGTTGTCTTAGTGATGAGGATAGATTGATGTTACACGAGGAGGTCACGGAGGACGAGATTGTGGCAACGGTTTGTGGTATTCACCCTTCGGAATCCCCTGGTCCGGATCTTTTTACAGTGGTATTCTATCATCAGAACTGGAGTGTGTTTAGCTTGGGTATTATCAATATGGTACAGGGTTTTTTTGTTCTTGTATTATGCCTCCTGATATTAGTTACACTCATATTGTCCTTATCCCTAAAGTTAACTATCCTAGAAGTATTTCTCAACTTCATCCTATAAGTCTTTGTAATATTTCTTATAAAATTATTTTTAAGATTCTTACTAATCATCTTAGAAGAGTCATTAATAAGATTATAGGAGAAGGACAAAGTGCTTTTATTCCTGGTGTCAGATCATCAATATTGTGAAATCCTTCATTCTTCTTAGATCCATAAGAAAGGCAAGAAAGGTGACATGGCTATTAAGATTGATACTTTCAAAGCTTACGACATAGTTAAATAATTCTTACTGTCCACCATGCAGAAGCTCGAATTTTCAAAAAAATGGAGGAAGTGGATTATTGCTTGCATTTTAATGGGGACTTATAATATTTCTCTAAATGGTGAATTGAGTAAGAGTTTTAAATCGGATTGTGGATTGAGACAAGGGAATCCTCTATCACCTTTTTTTTATTATCTGCACTAATGGTTTATCAAGGATGATTAATCAGGCAAATGATCTTTGCATATGACTCCTTGTTGTTTTGTAAGGCCTATGATGCTAAGATTGTTACTTTGCTTAATATCCTCAATAAATATGGGGAAGCTTCAGGTCAAGAGGTAAATAAGCAGAAAAGCTTAGTTATGTTAAGTAATAATATTGTTGTTGCTAGATAGAAGAAGCTAGCCAAGTTGGCTGAATGAGGATGGAAATGGATTTCGGTGTATCCACGACTTAGGTTTTTAGAAGTATAATGGACAGAATAATTTAGAAAGTTTGAGGTTGGTCTGAAAAATTTATTTCGCATGCGAGAAGGGAAATTTTAATTAAATATGTTGCCTTGGCTATACCAAATTATACAATGTCATGCTTTACATTACAAATTACTACGTGTAAGAAAATATGTGGCTATTTGGTAAATTACTGGGGGAACTCATGTCCTTGCAAATCATTGGGGATCGTGGGAAAGGATTACCAAGAGTAAAATGGATGGCGGACTGGGTTTTAAAGATTTATTTATTTTTAACCTAGCTTTATTGGCTAAGCAGGGTTTGAGAATCATTTATTACCCTAATTCTCTAGTTGCTTCCTTTCTTAAAAGTAAATATTTATGGAATTCGGATTTCATCAATGCCTCGGTGGATAGGCGTCCCTCATGGCGATGGAAATGTCTTTGCTAGGGGAAAAATATTTTGAGACACGGCTTGAGATGGAGCATGGGTGATGGAAGTAAGATTGATAATTTGGAACGATGTATGGATTCTGAGGCCGTATACATTTAAGGTCCTATCTCCTAAAACTGTGGATATTAGTAAAGAAAAAGATCTTATTAATTTGATTGGGAAAACATGGAATATGAGGTTAGAGGACAATTTGTTTTGGCCTGGGGACAATTCATTTATTCGGCTAATTTCGATAAGCAAATATCGGGAAGAAGACATTTAGATTTAGCATCACTGTTCGTCTGGAAAATAAACGGTAAAGACTGGTTATAAAGTTGCTTGCTTCCTTCACAAGAACGACTGCGGGAAGAAGAAAGGAAAGGGTGAGTCTAGTTTGTTCATGGCTAACAAGCAGATTTGGATGTCAGTGTGGAAGCTTAAAGCTGCTCCTAAAATTAAATATTTTGTTTGGAGAAGTTTAAATAACTTCCTTGCCTGCAAATCCAATTTAGTCAGGAGAGGTATGATTATCAATTGTATGTGCAATATCTGTGGTGACGATGAGGAGAGCTTAATTCATATTTTTTTTAAATGTCATTTCACTTCTAGATTTTGGTTCGGTTCTCCTCTTAGTTTAGACTCAAGAAAATTGACAGGTTTGGGTTTTTTGGATTACAGGAACTCCATTGTTGGGAAAGCTTGAGAAGCAAAATAAATTTGACCATTTTTTGGACTGGTTTGTGTTTGGTTTATGGCGTCTTTGGAAGTGTCGAAATAGATCTGTTTTGAAGGAGCTAATATAGATCTGTTGTGGGCAGTTAGAGCAACTGGGTTTCAAATCGACAATTTCAGAACAGCCATGATCGAAGATACCACCTTGTTTCGGGTAATTAGTTAACAACCTTTGTCCGGGTTGAATTCTTCCTGGTGTTTTCATGTTGATTCCGTTTGGGATGCTAGCACTGGTTTGGCAGGTGTATGATGGTGCTTATGGGATCCCGGTGGTAAGTTTTTTTGCAGGTGGAATGGGGAAGAAGAAAATGGTCCCTAATGTCATTCAGGCCGAGGATTTGGCTCTTCTATGCGTGATCGAAAACTCACGTCATCCTAGTAATGAGGGTATCATAATTTTCACCGATTCGTTGAGCTTGATCAATGATATTACTAATAGTAATTACACATCTCAGAACATCGCTCCTATAGTTTCTGACATTATTCATCTCACAAGCATATTCAAAAGGGTGGCATTTGCTCATTGCCCAAGGGACTTGAATGGACTTGCTCATGTTTGTGCTAGGATGGGTGTTAATTCATCGGGTGATACTGTTTTAAATGTAATGGAGAATACTTTTCATTCAGTATTTGATTTTCTTGATTGTGATACGCTTCAATATTGAATGAAATTTTATCTCGACAAAAAAAACAACTTAAGTTGGTTTGTATTTTATTGATTTATTTGAGGTGATACATACCCCTATTTATACATAAATTACATAATTATATTACAACAAATTCCCCTTATCTCGTAGCCGATAACAGGGAATTTATAAACTTTTAAAAAGATTATTCTCGGATAAGATCCATCTCTTAACTTTATAATTGATCCTACAGTTCTCGTTCTTTCTTACCTCTACATTGAATCTTCGGTTTAGATCTTCCAACATGTAAGATAAGATTTTTATATGTTCATTGGCCCCCATTACACTCAACGATATTTTATTTGTTGAGGTGTAATGATTGTCACCTCTATCACATTGTCTTCCATTTTCGTTATCCATGACATGACGTGACCTGACGGCCCACAATAACTGCTTCATTTTCTACTTTGTTTCCTATTTTGGCTAACACATTCCTAAAAAATGTACAACGTAGCTTCCTAGGTGACCCCTTGATTGTTTGTTGTCACTCGTGACTCATCATTTCCTTTTGTCATTGCACCTTCTCGCTTCTATTTTTAATATTCCTTGAAAATTCGCAACGTGATTTTCAAATCATTTTTTCTGGAAAGCACCCCTACTTTTTCCACCAGCTGTCATCTCTTCATTCGTTAGTACTCGCGATGGTTCATTTGTACTCACACCTCTTCAGTATGTGTCTTTTAAATGAGTCTTTCCTACTCCGCCATTTCTGACACCTCTTCGTTAAGCCCTCCTTTGCATTGTGGAGCAGATTCAACCTTTGCCTCCATTTCTTCCTCATTTCTTATCTTCATCTTAATAAGTCTCCATTTCCTCTTCTTCTTTTTTGCATTTCTTTCTTTTCTTCGAATCATGGTCGAGGAAAGTCCCTTCAAACCTATTGTTCCCCTAGTTAGATCTGAACTCGAGTTTAGGCGATTAATGTCCTCCCATCAAGATGCCATTCCCCTTAATGTCTTGTGTGCATTAAGAGAGAGTGGGTCACCAGGGTTACCATGTAGGCCACCATATGCGATTACCATTCATCCTATCTACGTAGCACTAGACCTCAAATTCCCATTCTCCCCTCTCTTCCAAGATTTTTTTAGCACTTAGCATTTAGCTCCTTCCTAAAGTACCCTTAGTTCCTATAGGATAGTCCTCTATTTTGAGGCTATGAATAAAAGGTACAATCTAGGTTTAGGTATGGACGAACTCCAATATTTGTACATAGTTAAATACCTGGATGAGAGCTACTACCTGGCCCCTCGACCATCAGGAAAAAAAGAGACGTTGATTATTGATCTTTCGGACAGAGACAACGGATGGGAACATGACATTCTCCAGGTTGATGGGAGTTGGAGTGGTGATGGCCGCTGGATAATTTGCAAGAACTGGAAAATTTTTAGTAAGTTACCGGAGCTCCTTTCTCATCTTCTTTTAATTTCTTTTAGTTCTTGTGTGATTTCCGTTTCTAACTTGTTTTCCCTTGAATTGGGCAGATAAATAGGCCAACAAGAAACCTTTCACTTCAAAGGCTCTTAACGAAAGAATTATTGTCGCTTACCATTGTCTGAAGATGAGGTGGTACGAGCTCTTAGATCTGAGAAGGGAGGTTAAAGTCGCCCTTGTACATGTCGTCGTTCCCGTAGCTTCAACTTCTACCCCGTCATCATCTTCTCTCCTGCTTCCCAGAGGTATTCCTGCATCTTCATTTCAAACAACTTCACATTCTTCATCTTCAGGTCCATCTGAGTCAATGGATTTTGAAGCGTAGGACAAAGAAACAAAAGCCCTATTTCAAATTTTCTATTGAAATAGAGATGTTTAAGCGCCTGTGCAGAAATTTGTTTGGAAATATCGACGGTGGAAGGAGCATTCACTTGAAAAAAGACACATTTGGTTCTTCTCAGGCCCTGCCCATTCTTCCAACTCCTCCCACTCCCAGTTCTAAAAATGAGGGCCCCTTCAAGCGCTCAATGACTCCTCCTCCAGCTCTTCCCCTGTCAGTTGTTCAATAAGGTTTTCTAGTGCTTCTCCTGTTCCAGCGTTGGTTAGTTTTTTGAATGACCTTCGTTCTGCTCATATTATGCTTCACGATATCCAATTCGAGACTGATGCGATGACGACCTGTAATCTTGGCATCCACCTTCTCTACTCTTTGAGCCATGATTTGATGAGGGTATGATTTTCTTCTCTCCTTGTTTACTTTAACATTGTTTACTTGTTTACTAACACTTGGTTCCTTTTTAGGCCATTGTCCATCATAATGCTCTTCAAGTGCATTATTTGTCCTACGAACACACCATAGCCAACTAGAAAAAAGAAATTACTGAATGTTGGGGTTTCCTTAAAGGTTTTGTGGGCTGAAAAAATGAACAACTGAAGAAAAATGAGACTGAGCTCCAGGGAATCGTGGAGAAGCTGGCCTAGGATGCAACTGTAGCAGCATAGGAGCGTCTAAAGCTCGAAGAGTCTCTGAAGACAACTGAGAATTCTTTGGCAGTAGCTGAGCTAGCTAGAGCTCAAGCAGCTGAGAAGGAGAAGGATGTGCTATGTTGGTCAAGATGAGCTAAGTGGTTTTATTTCTCTTTGGTTTTTCTTGCCTTATTTTTTTTTATTTTTGTTAGCATACCAGAAATTGATAAATTGCGTGTAATGATAAATGACATTACGAGTTTCTTTGTTTATTTTGTGTTCACTCGTAGATTTTGGGTTTATTTTGTGTTCTGTAGTGATTTGGGGTTTGATTTTGGAATTGATTTCGGGTTCGTAGTGATTTAGGTTCATCTTGTGTTTTGTGTTCTCTAGGGGTTTTGTGTTTTGCGAAAAAAATCTTGTGTTATGTATCTCTTGTGTTCTGTTCCAGTTGCTTTTTTACGGGTTTTGCTTTTATATTGGTTTTGTAATGGCATTTGTTGAAGAATGTGAGGCTAAATTTGTTTATTATTTATTGTTGAGGCATGGTGGGGCTTAGTTTGTTTATTGTTTATTGTTTATTGTTGAGGCATGGTGGGGGCATAATTTGTCTATTGTTTATTGTAGAGGCATGGTTGGGCATTTTTTTGTTTATTATGGCAAATTACACTAGAGAGAGGGTAAATTTTTAGTGATCACATTGTGTTCAAAAGGCAGTAAAGGAATATACCATTCAACACAATTTTGATTAGTATTTAAAAAAATTGATAGATTTAGGGTCCATGCACAATGCAAAGGAAAGAATTGTGAATGGAGAATACATGCATCCCTTACTCAAAAGAAAAAAATCATTTTAAATTAAGACTTTCACTCCTTAGTATACCAATTGTGCTATAGCAAGGAGGAATAGAAAGGTCATATCAACTTGAATAGCGAATAGGTATTTGAAGTTGATTCACCTAACATGAATTTATTGGTGATAAAAGATTTGTTAAGGGATAATCATGGAGTCACTATGTTCTTTGGTGAATGCTATAAGACGAAGAAAAGCATTAGAAGTACCATTGGAGTGAAAGGAGATAACTTGGCGTTTCATAGAATGTATTTTTTTTCAAGCGTAGGAAGGGATTTCTTAATGGATGTAGACCAATTATATCCATAGATGGTTGTCATTTGAAGCCTAATTTTGGGGGTCATTTGTTGTCTGCGACTGTGAAGGACGCAAACGATAATATCTTCTCAATTGCTTATATTGCCATGGAGTTATAAAATAAGGTGAGATGGACTTGATTTTAATGAATCTACATAATGACATGGGTGTTGGGCACAGTACCATCAAAGCATGTGTAATGATACTTTAATTTGAAATTAAAAAATATATATTTTCTTATGATTGTCTTTTCAGGATTATTATTGAGTAATTTATATAAATATCTGAAAATTTCATATTCATTAATGTGACTATGATCTTGTATTAGTACGAGAGGATTAAAAACATAGATAATGAATAGAATAGTCCGTAATATATTAAAGTATGAAATCTTTAATGAATGGTTGCTAGTTCGGTTGGCTAAGCATTTTGAATGCATGTAATCCAGATCTGGATCGCTAATGTAGATAGATATCTTAGTGAATCTACTTTATATAATTAGATTATATAGGACATGATCGATGTGAATTAATATCTTTAACTTATCATTTATCATAAACATTTAATACACATCACTCAGATGATTATATGTAGATCAGTCTAAATTTTGAGTAGTCATGAACTCATATACATGTCTACTGGATCTTTTGATTCACTCATTAAGGATCGATGTGAATTCATATCTTTAACATATCATTTATCATAAACATTTAATACACATAACTCATATGATCATATGTATATCAGTCTAAATCCTGAGTAGTCATGAACTTCTATACATGTCTACTGGATCTTTTGATTCACTCGTTAATGTTTGTTTGTAAAACATGCTAGTCACTTTTATTTTAGAGATTCAGTGGCATACATGGCTCGGAACATAATCTTATAAGATTTGAAATCTAAGCTTTCATAACAGATCGTATATTGTTTTCTTTAAGTGTTAATTCTAGAACTGAATGATTGTTGAATTCAAATATATAATACGATTATAAATTGATCTTTCACTAGTGAATTAATGGTATTTAAGGATCAAGAGATAATTAGAAGAGTATAACGGTAATTTTGACCAACTCTAATTTATGAACTAATAATTGGAGGATAGAACTACATAAAATGATTATATCAATGGACTACACGAAATTACTCTGCAAATATATTATGTAATTACTAAATGTGTAATTACATATTTATAATGTAGTAATAATTGAATTAATAAATGAGATTATTTAATTAAAGATTTTAATTAATAATTTGATTTATTGAAACATAGAATTATAGGTCCATGGTCCATAAGCCACTCTTGTACTAGACAGTCTAGGGTGTAAATGTTTCATGACATAAGAAAAGGATTAGCTTGTAAAATGAATTATATTTTGGGGCAAGTATATAATAATGTAAAATTAATTAAATTAATTAATTAATTATTGTAATTTTCAGAAAGTACAATTAAGTACATCGATTGGTTTTGAATTAGTCAATAAATGAGACAATATATTTGATTTACAAAATTAAATAATATTAAACTATTATAAGATAATAATTTGACTTTGAATTAACTAATCTGTTATTTTTGAACTAACAGATAAGTTAGTTGATATGTGTGATTAGATAAGTTATTAACTGATATCTAGATATTTATCCGATAAGTTATTAACTAATATCTAGATATGTCAGACTGTCACACGCCAGTCACTGATTTTGAATCAGGGATTGGCGTGACACACTGTAGTGCCACACGACACTACAGTGGTGCGTGAAACTTTGTGTTGTCTCACGACACTACAATGTGGCACAAAATACAGTGAGTCCCACTACAGTGGTACATTTATAAATAATTTATTTTATAGAAACCCTAAAAAATCTAATGATTACTTGACCTAGAATATATATAGATAATGTTCTATTGGCCTCATTAAGCAATCACTGGTGTGATTAATTTGTTAATCAAAACTCTGTGAATTTTTCAATTCTCTCTCAGAGTTCTATTTCAAAAGTCTTTCTCCAAATCTCTAGATCTCATATCTTGAGTACATATATAGATAGAAAATTGTTCTTGATTTATTCTATGTGCTCACACACATCCTAATATGTTGAAAGATTAGTTTGGAAGATCTTGATATGAATCTCACAGTCTATTCTTCATGGAATCTTACACTCGTTGTTTTACTAGAAGATAGCAAGGATGCTTAATAGACTTCGAGAGGTATAAATTATTTTCTATGAATGTTTTTAATTTAATGTATAGATATATAATGGATCCATTCAAAAAATTATTTTTAACAAAATTATTTTTTTGGAACTTGTGGTCTGCGATTGTTTTTCAATCAATAAAATTTAAATAAACCGTCTCCCATGTGCGTCTCAATTTCTAAGAATTGATATCAGAGCGGTCTTTATATATGTATACATTAAATGTTGTGTGAGTTTTTTTGTATTATTCTATATATATATGAATGAATGGATGGTTATGTTTCTTGAATATATGGTTAATGATGAATCGTTAATTGTATGGTGACTTTTGAGTTTAGGCGTTGTTATTTGTTTTTCTTTAGATCTTGTGTAAGCCGTTTGGGTATATTTTTTGTAATTTTAATTTGAATATAATGCTGTAAATTTTCGTATAAAAGAAGATGAAGAACGCACGAGACGGATACGGAGGAGAAGACGAGGAGGAGTTCCACGATTGAACTTCACCGACGACATATATTGCGGGACTTTCCCGCTGCCACTGCAAGGCAGCAGCGACGACAAGATTGTCTTGCGGCCACTGCAAGACGTCGACAGCGGTGACAAGAGTGGCGCAGTCGACGCTAGAATTGGATCCACTGGCAGTGGCCGGGCAACCAGCTGCGGTAGTGGGCGCCATCGGCAATTACTATGATTTCCAGGTTACGATTTATAGATATTCTGATACCGTGTTTCCCTATCACTGTGATGCTTCACGAAAACCCCAATCCTATATTTTATTTTTTTAGTTTTTAAACTTAATGTAATTTTAAAATTAGTTATTTTTTTAAAATTAGAATAATTAATTGATTGGGTTTGACCCAAGTTTGATAAGTCATTAAATTATTTTTTTAACTAATCAAATTCAATTAATTTAAAAAAAAGATAATTAATGAGATTATTTAATTATAAAATAGTTTATCCTAATTAAAAGGTTTTGATCAAAACTTAAAAATTATGAAGAAGGGGCATCTTTTTAAAGATGTATTCTTGAATTTCGTTTTGTATTTTTTTATTTTTTTTCAAATATTATAAATTTAGAAATACACAGTAGTCTATTTATTGTATTTATTTAAATAAATAGTTATTGATTTGATTAATAACATGACCATGCATTAGGCGACCACATATCATAGATGAAATCCTACACAATTTTATTTAATCATGCATCTCTTTAGTAGAAATATGATTTATTAGAATTGTCCTATTGCGTTTATGTGGATTGTTTTGTGAAATCAATTGTATGTAAACTACTAAGTTTTAACTAGTTAAACTTGGTAATCACATAACTCTAAAGGCATGAGTCTAGTTAGGCCTTTAGGATAACCAACTTTAATTAAAAGTGTTTTATTAATGTTAGATGAATGTAAGTGACAAATTATTCTAAGTTCACCTAAATTCGTCTTAGGATCTTTAGAATGTTAAATGAACTTAGACAAATTAGATTGACTTAATAATTAATTTTACATTTATAGGGTTATTGTAACTAATAATTAATTTGGAATTAATTGACTAGTTAAGAAGAAATACATTTATTGCAAAATATTGAGTGGGAGGAGGTTGACATGTCAATATGACATATGGTCTCAATTATTAGTACAACAATGTGAGATATGGTGAGAGCCTCGAGACGGTTTTGTTTTCATCCCCCTAATGAAGGTTTCGAACTATATCAATATCAAGTTTGACTTCTTTAGAAGATATGACTAAGTGATGTATTTTAAATTTGACCGACCCTAAGGTGGCATTTTCTAAATTAAGTCATGAATTCTGAAATAATGGGTTACACTCACAAAGTCACAATTAAGCTTCTGATTTGACCAAATAAAAAGAGAAAATATGAGATATTTTAAGTTTTAATTAATAAAGATGAGAATGTCACTTAGACAGTTTAAAATTAATATGACCGACCTTAAGGTGGCACATTAATTGTTAGGTTGCTTTATCACGGATTAGTAATTGTTAAGTTTATGTGTTTGATATGTTTCATTCATGCATTACATTTACTTTCTGAAATTTTTTATATTTATTTTAATTATGTTGAATGATGTATGTTTTTATTTCTTTTCAGTTATTATTTATCTCTACCATGGAAAATCCTATTAATGATTTACTTGTCATCCTTATTAATTAAAACATAAATTATCTCATATTTTCTCTTTTAATAATAAGGTACCGTTTATTTGGTCAAGTCACAATTATCCACTCAAAGCTTAATCGTGACTTTGTAAGTGTAACTCATTATTTCAGATGTCACGACTTAATTTAGAAAATGGCGCCTTAGGGTCGGTCAAGTCTGAAGTGCATCACTTAGTCCTATCTTCTAAAAAAGTCAATATTGATATCGATACAATTTGAAACCTTCTTAAGGGGATGAAAAAAAATGCATCTCAAGGCCCTCACCATATCTCATGTTATTGTACCAATAATGAAGACCATATGTTACATTGACATGTCAACTTTCTCCCACTCACTATTTTGTAATTAATGTGCTTCTATTTAACTAATCAATTAATTACTAGTTAAAAATAAACCCTATAAATAATTAATTATTAATCCAATCTTATTGGTCTAAGTTCATTTAACCATCTAAAGAGCCTAAGATAAATTTAAGTGAACTTAGAACAACTAATTAATTACATTTATCAAACTTTAATAAAATATTTTTAATAAAGGTGGTTATCCTCAAGGCCTAACTAAACGTATGTCTTTAAAGTCTTGTGATTACCATGTTTAACAAATTAAAACTTAACAGTTTACATGCAATTGGTTTCGTAAAACAATTCATATAAACACATTAGGATAGTCTTAATCAATCATGTTTCTACTGATGGGATGTATGATTAAATAAAACTGTGTGAGATTTCATGTATGACATGTGATTGACTAATGTATGGTCATGTTATCAATCAAATCATTAAATATTTATTAATAATTAAATAAAATAATAATAGACTGAGTGACTATTGAATATTTCTAAATTACAACCATTGAAATAAAAAATAGAATTACAAATATGACTTCAAGATTACATATTTCCAAAATATCTCGTTCTTCTCCACCCGATGTCCATCTTCATAATCTTCAAACTTTGAACAACACTTTTTTAATTAGGAAAAACTATTTTTCTTAATTAAAATAAGTAAATGATGAACCAATTGACTATTCGGTATTTATAAATTATCATCTTTGAAAACTAGAAATAATTACAAAGTGAACTTCGAGAATACATATTTCTAAAATAGTTCCTTCTTCACCAGATGTCCATCTTCATAATCTTCAAACTTTGATAAAAAAAACATTTTTAATTAGGATAAAGTATTTTTCCTATTTAAATAATTCCATTAATTATCCTTTTAAAATTAATTAAATGTGATAGTCATAAAATAATTTGATGATTCATCAAACTTGGGTCAATCACAATCAATTAATTAATTTGAATTTTCAAAAAATTGAAATTGATAATTATCCTTCTAAAAATCAAAAGATAAAAGATAGGATTAGGGATATCATGAAACATCATAGGGATATGGCAACACGGTATCAGGGCATATGCGAAACATACCCTGGCAATCTCAACGATTGCCATCGGCGGTGGTAGTGGGACATTTTCACAGCCGCCGCTGGCTGCCCATCCACAGGCGGTGCAACCACCGGCATACCTCATGGCAGAGCTGTCGATTTTCACGGCAGCAATTCTACAGCTGGAAAGTCAACGGTCACAATGCCGGTAACCACTTTGCCGATCCCGGTGCCGGAACTAATTGACAAAATTCATTTTTTTTTCTTCTCCTCGTTCATCGCATACGTTCTTCGTCTTCTCTCATGATCGGAATTTTACAATATAATAATCAAAAATAAAATTACTATAATTCCAATGCCCCTAACGGCTTACACAAGATCTAAAGAAAAATAAGAACAAAGCTTAAGCCCAAAAATCACTATACAATTAGCGATTCACCATTAATCATACATTCAAAAAAAAAATATAATCATCCATTCATTCATACATATCGAAATATATAATGAATAATGCAAGAACACCCACACAGTATTTAATGTATACATATATAAAGATCGCTCTGATACCAATTGTTGGAAATCGAGGCGCACAGCGAAGTCGGTTTATTTAAAAAATTTATTGCTCGAAAAAACAATCGCGTCGCCATGGTTTCCAAAAATAATCTTTTAATGAAAAATATTTTTCTCATCCAATCTATTATAGATCTTTACATTAAATCTGAGACATACAAAAACGTCCTTGCCAACAACAAACTGGAGTTTCCACGAACAATGGACTGCGAGATCCATACCAAGATCTTCCAATCCAATCTTCAAACACACTAAGACGTGAGACACTGCAATGTGCCGTATAGAGCTGTAGTGCCTCACGAAACTACTGACTCACGGCACCATTATAGTGCCGTGAGGCACTACAGTGTGCCCCGTGTCACTATAGTACCATGTGGGACTACAGTAATTCACGTCAACCTCTGATTCAAAAATCAGTGATTGACATGTGGGAGTCCAACATGCCACGCAGAAATTTTTTTAAATTTATTATTTATTTTAATCAGATGAATATCTGAATATCAACTAACTTATATGATCTTACATATCAACTAACTTATATGATCATACATATCAACTAACTTATCTGTTAATTTATAAATAACATATTTAGTTGATTCAATTTTGAATTATTATCTCATAATAATTTAACATTATTTAATTTCATAAATCAAATATGTTGTCTCATTTATCGATTAACATAAAAATTAATCGATATAATTATATAATTATAATTACCAAAAATTACAATAAATAATTTAATTAATTAATTCTTAATGTTAATTACGTATAATTATATCATAATTATATACTTTCCCCAGAAATTTAATTCATATAACAAGTTAGTCCTTTTCTCATATCGTGAAATATTCACACCATAGACTGTGTGGTACAGAGATGACTCGGGGACCATGAACCCATAATTGTAAGCTTCAATATACTAGATTATTAATTAAATTTTTTAATTAAATAATGTTATTTATTAATTCCATTATTATTCCACTATAAATATAGAATTGCGCTCTTAGTAATTACAGAATATATTTACAGAGTATTCTCGTGTAGTCTATTAATATAATTACTTCATGTAGTTCTATCACCCAATTATTGATTCGTAAATTAGACCTGGTCAAATTACCATTTTACCCTCCTCTTGATCTTTAAGTACCATTAATTAACTAGTGAATGGTCAATTTATAATCGTATTATAAATTTGAGCTCAATAACCATTCAATTCCAGAATCAACACTTAAGGGAACCAATATATGATTCGTTAGGAAATCTTAGATTCCAAATCTTGTAAGATCATATTTCCAGCCATCAATATCACTGAATCTCCAAAACAAAAGTCATTAGTCTATTTTACAAATAAACATTAACGAGTGAATTAAAAGATCCAGTAGACATGCATCAGAGTTCATGACTACTCAGAATTCAGACTGATCCACATATGATCATCAGATTTGATTTTTATTAAATCTTTATGATTAACGGTAAGTTAACAAAGATATTAATCCACATCGGTCTAGTCCTATATAATCTAATTATATAAAGTACTTTCATTAAGATGTCTATCCACATTAGTGATCTAGATCTAGATAACATACATTTAAAAAATACTTAGTGAACCATACTAGCAACCATTTATTAAATTTTACATACTTTAATATGTTGTAGACTATTTTATTCATTATCTATGATCTTAATCCTCTCGTACTTGTACAAGATCATAGTCTCATTAATGAATATAAAATTTTCTGATATTTATATAAATTATTCAACAATAATTCAAAAGAACTATTATAAAAAAAATGTAATTCATTAATTTAAATTAAAAATATCTAAACACATACTTTGATGTCACTATGCCCAACATCGTCATATAAGAGGCAAACATGGTAGTAAAAGAAAGAATAGAGTAAGATGAAATGCTATAATTATGGCATTTGGGTCACTTTGCGCGTGAATGCACTACGTCCCCATGTGAACCCAAGAAATAAAAGGTTCTTTCTAACATTACTTCTCACCGTTGTTATGTTTCTAACAGCGTGTTACATACTGAATCTTATCGTGTGTGGACTGTAAATTCAGGAGTAACCAACCATGTAGGTAGAAGGAGGGGAGCATTTATAGCATATCATCGAGTAGGGCTGTAAGAAAAACCATCCAAACTGACTAAACTTACTGAACCAGACTGAATCGAACCAACGCGGTTTAGTCGATTTGAGCACTTTGAACGGTTCAATTTGGTTGTATTAATGTAAAAATTTCATAGTTCAATTCGATCAGTATTTTCTATTAAGAAACCGAACCAATCTCTTTTATATACTCTCATTTTTTTAGTTACCCTATTCTCATGTCTCTATCTGATCTCCCTCATGTCGTTGCTTTCTCTCGTCTCTCTTTCTAAAAATTTGAAGAAGGTATCATTTCTCTCTCTCGTCTAATTAGTCTATATTCATCTTTGAGCTCTCGTCTCTTATTGTCTTCTTCTGGAATTCACCAATTTGAAAAATCTGAGCATACTCACCTACTTCTTGTCTCTCTTAAGTCTCCTTCTGAACTTCTCACATATGAAACTTTTGAGCTCTCGTCTCCCTCTGAATTCTTAGATCTGAAAAGTGTCACCCCTCTCGGCTCTTCCCTTTATCGCTCTCGGTCTCACTCTCTCAAGCTAGTCTTAAACGCACCCTTGCTAGTTCTATGAAGAGGCAAGGTTGACTTCC
This sequence comes from Datisca glomerata, assembly GCA_003255025.1. Classification (NCBI taxonomy): domain Eukaryota; kingdom Viridiplantae; phylum Streptophyta; class Magnoliopsida; order Cucurbitales; family Datiscaceae; genus Datisca; species Datisca glomerata. Next base: position 245,676 of record QANY01001798.1, read on the forward strand.
TACGGTTATGTGCGACAAAACTCATTTTTTTGAGGGACAACTCGTTTTTAGTGCTGAAAGTTAGCCATATTCTATGTAATTTTTAGATTCTTTGAATCAACTTTATTTTTTAATGTCAATATGTTAGCATTAACATTTTGTTAATTTATTTGTTGTGTATTGTTGCTATTTTTATTTTTTATGAGTCTAATATTGATGTTTCTTTGTTAAGAATGGGATGAAGCTGATTTTTTTGAGTTTTTTGTTACCTTTATTTCTATGTGGTGTTTGATTTTTATGAGATTTTTTAGTTAAGAATGGAACGAAAATAATTTTTTTGGGTTGTTCATTGGCTTTATTGTCTTTCATCTTAATTTTTTATTGTTTCTTTGAGAAAAAAAAGAATAAGTTCACTCTTGGGTCCAAACTGGTTTGGCTTGGCTTTTTTTAATTTTATAGGTTCGGTTCAGCTCGGTTAAGGTTTAATGGTTTGGTTCGGTTTTTATATCTATAAAATTGCACATTCAGACCAGTTTATAAAAAATCACTAAACCAAACCAAACTGAACTGCTTACACCCCTATCATCGAGTCCTAGTGGGAGCAAGATGGATCTATGTAGGAAACAATTTCAGAATATAAGTTAAAAGGAATTCGCACTTGCGAGCTTGAGTTGCGTGGTGGTCAAACTTTACTCCTACATGATGCTTTTTAAGCTCCTAGGACGAGGTGAAACTTAGTCTTTGTAACTATTCTCCTAGGCTTAGGTTTCAATATCGATTTTCATTCGAGTGGTGTAAACATCTATTTAGATAATAAGTCCTATGGATTTTAGTTATTTTGAATGGTTTTATTATTCTAGACACAGAACATAATAATGCAAATGGTGACTATTATTTTTCTTTAATAGCATCATATATTAATAATCTGATTGATGCTAATATATGGTATGCTAGATTAGGTCATATACGAAGACTAAATGATAGACTTGCAAATGAATGTCTATTAGGCTCACTTGTAAAGATTGAGTTTCCTATATGTGAGCATTGTCTTGCTGAAAAAATAACTAGAAAACCATTTAGAAAGACAAGAAAAGCTGATTGTCCATTAAAATTAATTCATTCCGATATTTTTAGTCCTATGAATGTGAAGAAGAGGCGTGGCGCTCCACATTTCATCACTTTCATCGATCATTTCACGCGTTTTGGTTATGTCTATTTAATCTCTCATAAATCTGAAGCATTGGACTACTTTAAACGATTTATGAATTTGGTTGAAAATAAAATAGACAAAAGGATTAAATCATTAAGAACAGACCGAGCCCATGAATATCTTTCTGATCAATTCAAAAAATTATGTGATGAAAATGGTATATCTAGACAACTAACTATTCCTTAAACTCCACAACAAAATGGTGTTGTAGAAAAAAGGAATAAAACTCTCTTAGATATTGGAAGGTCTATGATGGCACAAGAAAGCATACCCATTTTATATTGTGAAGATGCGTTTGGTTACTGCTACATATTTATTTAACCATGTACCTTCAAAATCAGTAACTTCCACCCCACATGAACTTTGGACGGGAATAAAACCTGACTTAAGTAATCTAAGACCTTGGGGGTCAGCAGCTTTTATTCACATTTCTTCTCATAATCATGGTAAACTTGGATCGATAGATAATAAGTCCATTTTCATAAGATATTAAACACTTCAAATGATACGTGTTCGTTGTTGAACAAATCGATGGAAGTTTGACTGAATTTGAATCAAGAGATGCCACATTTTTTTAGAATGAATTTCCTAGCAAAAGAGAAGCTAGTCAAGATCTCAACTATATGAGAAAGAAGATCCTAGCATTAATGTTACTACAATTCAGACATATGAAATGAATGAGAATGTGTCTCATCTCCTTGATTTGAGTGGGAGCAACATTTCGACCAATGATACAAATATTCAAGAAGAATATGCATGGAGAAGTACTCGTAATAGTATTCCTCGTCGACATTTTGAAATCAAGGGAGAAGATTTTATGATTTCTCCACGTGACGAAATGAGCCAAGAACTATACAAGAGGCTCTTTCATCAGATGAAAAATATCATTGGTTAAGACAATGGAAGAAGAAATTGAGTCAATGAGAACAAACCATGTCTAGGACTTCGTATATCTTGCATCAGGGCCTAAAGCTATTGGGGATAAATGGATTCTCAAAATTAAACACAATGAGGATATATCTATAGAAAGATATAAGGCACGTTTAGTAGCTAAGGATTATACTCAACAAGAAGAATAGACTATGAGGAAACATTTTTCACTTGTTGTTAGCTTTGCCTCTATATGTCTAGTTTTGGCTATCGTTGCCTAGCTATATTTGGAAGCTTCTAAGATCAATATATAGCCTTAAACAATCATCTAGACAATGGTATCTTAAGTTTCATAGAGCTATAACCTCTTATGATTTTATGATGATCGATGAAGACCATTGTGTTTACATCAAACATGTTGAGGGCATTTTTGTGATTCTATGTAGATCATATCTTTTTTGTAAGGAATGATAAATGTTTATCATTACCATTAAATAATGGTTGCCTTCTCATTTTGAGATGAAGGACATGGGTGAAGAAACTAATTAATCACGCTTAGGTGGATAAGAGGAGGATCTCACACGTTCCAATTAGAAGGTGCCATGTGGGGGTGTTATAAAGTGACCATGATCTAAGGGAATATGCCTAGCCTGATGGGGCTCAATGGCGGTATTCACCTAAAGCCTCCTATCAAAGGAATTTCTCAAGACCAAACCCCCTTCCCAAGGTAGGAGGGTACCACACCTTCAATGTTAAAAGTGGTCATACTAGAAGTGGTATGTCCTCTCCAATACCACGTAGCCTCACCCCTACTCCTACCAGTCCACAACCTCCCAAGCGTTCCTAGGCAACCATATGTCTACCCAAGTTTTTGTCACTTGACTTGGTGGTTTGTGATATGATGACTCATTGTGATAGCGGAGTGATATGACTTGTCTGAAGTACATCATTATTGTCATTAAGTTGCATTACGAAGGGTGATCCTGGAACCTATATGATACACCCATGGGGTGATATCAATGGTACTACCATGGAGGTGGCATCAATGATGCTACCATGGGGGTGATATCGATGGTGCCACCATTGGGGTGACACCCATGGTGCTGCCATGGGGGAGACCCCCATGGGTACCTCAGTAGCGGCACCCCATGGGGTGCACCTTAGTGGCAACACCCCATGGGGTGAACTTCAGTGGCAACGTCCCAAGGGGTGCACCTTAGTGGTGACACTCCATGGTGCGTCTCAGCGGTGGTACTCCATGGTACATCTCAGCGGTGGTACTCCATGGTACGTCTCAGTGGTGGTACTCCATTGTACATCCTTGGTGGAGACACTCTTGATACACTGTAAGAGTTACGCTTCACGGGCAGTCAACGTTGAGATCATCAAACTCCATGTACATTTAGTCCCCTGTGCGCACACGATGCTGAGTAATCAGTCTTGTACATAATTTCTTCAATGTAGCAATCGATTGCATCATCAAGTCCTCGTTCCTTTTGTTGTTTTCAGTACATGGTGTATCTGGAATGCATTGATCTATTATGCTTAATGTACCTTCTTTATGTGATGTAGGCATCTCTTTGTCCTTAGATTCGACGAATCTTGATGGGTTTTATAAGTGGCGGCATGGGATGAGGGGATGGGTCGAGCACGGGAGCTCACTTGTGGGGGGTCTAGTGGCGGCATGGGATGGGAGAATGGGTCGAGCGTGCGAGCTCTCTTATGGGAGGTCTAGTGGCGGCATGGGATGGGGGGATGGGTCGAGTGTGGGAGCTCGCTTGTGCGGAGCGGGGGGTCTAGTGGTGACATTGAGGGAGTGGGAGCTCAATGGTGGCTTTGCATGGCGTGGGATTCTAGTGATGGCTTGCTTGATATAGAAGCATAGTGGTGGCATGGACTTTGTGTTTTCTTTGCTTTGGCTAATCAAGTCTTTGTTTTATTTTCATATCTTTCTTTCATGGACTATCAAGGAGTCATCGTGTGCACCGGTTGGAGTCGAGCTCTCCACTTTGGATTCCTATCTTTAGGTGAGTGAAATACTGATTGTTATACTTAGAATTTTTCAAGTAGGATGTCTCATGATGAACATGATTCCCCTATAGCATGCCCCAGTTGGTTATGCCTCCATTAAACGTGCCTCCATCATATGGTGTTTGTAGCATTCTTCCCCTTTAGAAATTTTTTGAAACACTTTGCCTCCATTGAACGTGCCTCCATCATAGAGTGTTTTTAGTATGCTTCCCCACTTAGGAAAGTTTTGAAAATTTTTGCCTCCGTCATAGGATGTTTGTAGATTGCTTTCCCCCCTTAGGAAAATTTTGAAATTTTTTTCCTCCGATAGACATACCTCCATTGAACGTGCCTCTGTCATAGGATGTTTGTAGTATGTTGCCCCCCTTAAGAAAATTTTGAAAGATTTTTCCTCGACTAGACATGCCTCTATTGAATGTGCCTCCATCATATGGCGTTTGTAGTATGCTTACCCCTTAGGAAAATTTTGAAACAAATTGCCTCCATTGGACATGCCACGATTGAACGTGCCTTCGTCATAGGGTATTTGTAGTATGCTTCCCCTTTAGGAAAATTTTGAAAAATTTTACCTACATTACACCTGCCTCTATTGAACGTGCATCCATCATAGAGTGTTTGTAATATGCTTCCCCCCCCCCCCCCANNTTCTCCCCCCCCCCCCCCCAATAGGAATTTTTTTAAAAAATTTGTCTCAGTCAGACATGCCTCCATTGAACGTGCTTCCGTCATAGGGTGTTTGTAGTACGCTTCCCCACTTAGGAAATTTTTTTGACTCCATTAGACATGCCTCCATTGAACGTGCCTTCGTTATAGGGTGTTCGTAGTATGCTTGCCCCCCTTAGGAAAAATTTGAAATATTTTGCCTCCATTAGACATGCCTCATTGAACGTGCCTCTGTCATAGGGTGTTTGTAGTATGCTTCCCGCCTTATTAAAATTTCGAAAATTTGTATGGACTTATTGATTTTACTTGTAGCCATGTCTCTTGCTTGTAACATGTGCTCATCTATTTTGCAGGTTTTTATTCATATCGATGGCTTCTTCAAAAGGTTAAGCTTATTACGGGCAAATGTGAGCCAGCTCCCCCAATTCCGCACAAACCATGGTCCTCGATGAAGCCTATTGTTGACCACATGATTAATGGCATGTCGAAGTTGATTGAAGGGGAGGCTAATTCTGGAGTCTTGATGGTGGAGAGCGAGCAAGTAGAGTTCCTTAGGCTTGAGCAAGTGTCATTCCTTGCGAATGCTTGTGGTCATTTTCTTATTCCCTCCATTGACTTGGGGAGTCATTGTAAACTGGGGATTGGCTGTGAAGATTGGTGTAAACACATACTTTCTGACTCTGATTATGCGCCTTGCTAAAGAGAGTTGAAGTTTTGGAAGCATTGGAGGTGGCGTTGAAACTGTCGATCCAGCGTGACACCGACACCGCTCTAGTTCGTACATTTCTTCACTGTTTGTGAGCTACTCACAAACTATCATTGCTGCTTAAGGGGAATTTTCCCCTACACTAGAGGATGTACACGTATTGTTTCATCTTCCTATGTTGGGTTATTACCGCGCTTCAACACTATAGGGCCTGAAATGCACAGGGTGATTGATTTTCTCGAGTATGGATTGAAGAATTCTTACAAGCCTTCTTCTGAACCTCCCCATACTTGGTCCTGGTGTGGGATCAAGAATCTTGCTTGTGTCAACTTTTTGCAAAAGATGACGAGTACAGCTACTTCTGACCTCGCCCTTATCTGGATGGTTGCATCGGTCATGCTCGCACTATGTTTAGTGGAAAGATGGACAGACATATTACACTTAGTAGAGAGGCTGTGCTTGGTTGGTCCAGTCTTGATAGGCTTATGGTGGCGATCATGACACATTTCACTCTTCCTATGATAGTGGAGTTAGAGGATGGGCATGATGGGAACCATTTCACCTCGACGCACTATCAGTATAATTGGGTTGCCCATCAGTTCTACTATGACTAGGGTATCGCCAGTCTTAACTTGGAGTGGGTGGGGGCAAGGAAGCATTGGCACTATAGACAGGTGATACGGATTATGGGGACGCTGCTCCTTGGAAGCTACTCATCCCCTATGGCACGCATGCTTCGTCGAACAATAAAGCTCAAAGTATTTTGGTTGAGTTAGAAGTTGAGATGGACCAGAAGCTTAGCATCTCCTCCAAAGATGTTAGATGTTCCTATGGTTTATAGAGGTGACGTCACGTTGGGCCTTATTCCCAAACCTAAGTCCAGGGTGGTGCATTCTGAGACTGGTTAAGGAGTCACTTTAGACATTGAGCCAGTAGGAGACTCGAGTGCGGTGTAGAGGGAGGCACATCTAGAGTCCCTATTACAACCGAGGTCATCCCTACTAGTAAAAGTCAGACAGCAAGAACCATTCACATGTAGACCAATCCTACAACTGATGCTTCTCTAAAGTCTAAGCCTACATTCGAGGGGATTGCCACGGGCGGGCTCACCAATGCCTCTAGCAGAGACGAAACTCGCGATGCTCCGTCATCACCTTCGACGGTATGTCCTTTTTTATGAAGACTTATACTTCCGTATTTACCATTCACTATGCACGTTCATAATGAACTCGATGATTGATGCTTGTATTTGTTTCATCATCCCTTGGGGAGTTTAGGACAGGTTAGTGGCGAGGATGAGCTCCCACAGGTTAGTGGCCAGCGTTGGAGGGCACATCCTCAATTGGGTTAGTCCAAGCCAAGAAGGCGAGGGCGTTGGTATATACATATCTTCCTCTCATTCATCACTCTATTTTTTTTTTCTAACCATCTCCTATAACATTGTTATTTTCCTTCTTCCTTTTGATAGGAGAATGGTCGTGCCCCAACCGAGGAGGATCATCCCATGGTAGAAAGGACCAACAGGCACAAACCAGTTATTTCAGAGAGCGTCGAGGCATATCTCAAGGTGTGTGTGAATTTTATCTTGGTTCATTTGTACCATGTTTATCCATTTCCCCTTGGTCCAAGTTGAAACTGATGTTTCCATATCCAGGATTGCATTGCACTGATGCCAACGCAATTATCCCCTTTCGAGAATAAACTAAGTGACCGGGCTTCATCTCCGTCTAGTAAGTAAGGGGCCCTTCCTACCATTGTCTTGACAGGAAATGACACAACTGATTCTATGACTTCCCCTCTTGATATCATGAACTTGGAAGACGTAAAGGAGTCTCCTCTCATGGAAGATTCCCACGTGAGGGTAGAGGTAACACTTTCATTGCATGCTTTGATAGCATAGTCTAGCTTATTTTTAAATGCCTTTGCAACATGCATTTACTTGGTTCTTGTGGAGAAATAATTCATATTGAAAACATGTTGTATTTCACGATCCAGGGGTCTATTGATGTGAATGAGCGCGGGCTGATTGCGGAGACATGGGGTTCTCCGCAGGTTAAAGGATGGGGGTGACGATGCAGTAGTACACTCCTTGGATGTGATTCCCGCAGCATCCAACACAGTTACTACTACTATGGTAACAACCGATGCAACTCACATGGTGATGTAGTCGTAAGAGGGGAGCTCGACACTAAGGTAGGGGCATCTCCACCCCGTTGAGTGTCTGTTGATGAGGTTCCTCCATTGGATGATGATGATCATGTTGCGACCCTTCTTCAGAACCTGAGTAGGGAAAGTTCAGATGGTGACAACTTCAAGAGCGACAACATGAGCTATAAAGCTTATGGTGCATACGAATTCAAGCTAGAGCTTTCTAGACGAATGGTTGAGTATGACCAGGTTTTAGTCGACGTGACGTTGATCTCGTATCTTCATAAGGCTGTTAAAACTCATTTTGTTTTTGACATTCAGTTCCTAAACTTTACTAGGCATATTCGCCAATCTTGCATTGCTATGGTTGGCGATCCATTATTCATTTTAGCCCACCTTCAGTACAAGAATGCCCACCTGGAGGTGGTATCATATGTGTTGAACATGTGGAAGGAGATGAAGCTGTTGCATATAAAGTTGGACTGGTTAAAACCTACCATTTGTAACTTTCGGATTTTCATGGTGATTGGCGAGGGAGGTGTACATAGAGAATTTAGAAGAGAGTCATCGCTTTGAACAATATGAGTTCTTGCAGTGCAAGCGAAGATAGAATACTTAGACGCGGTGATCAACGAGCATTGTCAACTCAAAGCGAAGAGCACCGCCATTAGGTTTGACTCTGAGATTGTGTGAGGTCATTAAGTATATACTAGAATTTGTTTACCCACCAACTCACCTAGCGAGTGCTCCTCCAGGGGCGTGAAAGCCTTACTCAAGGAACCTAGTGTGTCTAGGGGGCATGTCGGTTTCATCGTGGTGAGATTGAGCTCAATGAGGCGACACGCGAGTCCGGGTGATACATCAAATACGTGGATTTGAGTGATTCATTACAAGTATTCATGATGTCTATCATATGTGGTCTTTATGTAGGAACATGAATGCGTATGTATCTCACCAAGCATGACACCTATCATGGGTGTTTTCAATTAAAAGGGCGTGAAAGTCTATGCATCTCACCATGCATGACGTTTATCATGGGTGTTCTAAAATAGAGGTGTGAAAGCCTATGTATCTCATCAAGCATGACATTTATCATGGGTGTCTTTAGGTAGAGGCGAGAAAGCCTACGCAACTCACCAAGCATGACGTTTATCATGGGTGTTCTTAAGTGGAGGCGTGAAAGCCTATACATCTCACCCATAATGACATTTATCATGAGTGTTCTTAAATAGGAGCGTGAAAGCCTATGCAACTCACCACACATGAAGTTTATCATGGGTATTTTCAAGTAGTAGCGTGAAAGCCTACGCAATTCACCAAGCATGACGTTTATCATGTGTGTTCTTAAATTGAGGCATGAAAGCCTATGCAACTCACCAAGCATAACGTTTATCATAGGTGTTTTCAATTAGTGACGTGAAAGCCTACGCAACTTACCATGCATGACATTTATCGTGGGTGTTCTTAAATAGAAGCCTGAAAGCATATGCAACTCACGAAGCATGACATTTATCATGGGCATTTTTAAGTAGTGGTGTGAGAGCCTACGAAACTCACCAAGCATGACGTTTATCATAGGTGTTCTTAAGAAAGGCATTGGAGCCTCATTAAGTAGTAATATTTCGTAGCACATCTTTAGTGTCAACATTTTATGAGGTTCTTCCGTTCATTCCAAGTTTGAGTACAGAAGAGCGAGCCAATTGGCTTATATCACGCCTAGTTGCCTCAGTGGCTATTGTTTCAAGCAATGACAAAATATTTTCCTGTTCAAAAAGAAACAACTGACAAAATGCCTACACATAGTATTTCTTGATAAACGACAATATCCACTTTCGGCTAATGATGTAATCTCATAGGGGCCTTCCCATTTTGTTGTGAAATTTTGAATGTGCACACCCCGCATGACATGATCTTTCACTTTCAATACTAGGGCACCTTTGCTGAACACCCGCTGACGTACCAATGTGTCATAGGTTTTGATCATTCTCTCCTGGTAGGCTTGGATCCTTTCCTTGGCCTTATCTCTCATTTCATCTATAGCTTCTAGAACACCAGAACGGTCGGGGCACTCAACTCCTACTGAAGATGCTAGCTTACCTGATGGTACCGTTACCTCTACAGGTATGACTACTTCACAACCATAAACCACAACAAAGGGGGTTGCTTGCATCGGAGACCGCTTCGATGTTCGGTATGCCCATCTTGCTAAAGGAAGTAACTCATGCCATGTGTTATGGGCGTTGTGGACCATATGATTATGTTTCCTGAGTAACGTCTTGTTAGTTGCCTCAGCTCTACCATTCCTCTTAGGACAATAAGGTGTGGACTTATCATGCATATGTCTGTACGCTTCAAACAGTTCATCCACTACCTTGCTTGTGAATGACGTCCCATTATCTAAGATGATTCGACATGGTAGCCCAAATCGACATATGATGTTCTCCTTGATAAAGTTATAGGCCTGCTCCCCTGTCACCTTCTTGAGAGTTATGGCCTCTACCCACTTAGTGTAACAATATGTAGCGACAAGGATCGATATGTAAACTTTTGACGCAGATGAGATAGGTCCAACGAAGTCCAGAGCATAGGTATGAAATGGCAAAGGGACCTTCGTTGGGTGCAAGGGTATGGATGGGGCGTGTATAGTATTTCCACAGACTTGGCAAGCGTGACATTTTCATGCATAATCTAATGTATCAGCTTCCATGGTGGGTCAATAGTACCATATCTTGAGCAATTTCTCGTATAGCCTTGTGCCTCCTTAGTGTTCACCACATACCTCTTTGTGTTCTTCCTCCATGATAGTTCGTTGATCAACCATACCCAAACACTTAAGAGGACGACCATCCATACTAACCCTCCATAACTCTCCATTGAGCATAAAGAAATGAGGACTCCACTTTTAATAATAGAGGCATCTGTTGTGCTTGACGGGAGAGTATCATCGTTCAAATACGAGATGTAAGGTTGTCGTCAATCTGTCGTAACTTCTACTAGATGAACTACTTTATGATCGGGGATCAATTGACACTTAAGACAATTCTTTTGCGTAGTCGTGGCCTCTGTGGTCATGTTTGGACAATAGAAACCCATCCTTTGGAAACAACGGTGTAGGAGCAGCCCTTTCTTGGCATAATGGTCTTCCTGTAGACGCTTGAGGTGGTTGTGGCCTTCCTCCAAATTCACGTACCGTGAAAGTATTCCATAAGCCCTCCATATAGAAGAGAACTCCACTCAAATTATTCCTCAACTCCTTGTTCATAGCAGCTTCCCCTTGAGATAATTATGCTTTGATCTCGCTACGGTGCGCGTGGCTTTAACAACAACTTTGACCACTGGAAAGGGTTGGTGAGAGGGAGTTTGGTGGCTAGAGTTTCCAGGGCATCATCATGGCGGTTGTTAGATCTGGGGGTGTGTTAAAAAACAATATCATCAAATGTGGCAACAAGATTTTGAACCTCATGGCGGTATTGTGCAAGAGTAGGTTCCTTCACGATAAAATCTCTTCTAACTTGGTTGATGATCAAGTTGGAGTCCCCTTTGACGTTGATAGTGGTGGCACCCTTATCCTTTACATATCGAAGTCCCAATATAAAAGCTTCATACTCCGCTTCGTTGTTTGTACATGGAAAATGTCAATTTGTATGCCATTGAATAAATGTTTCCCAAGGGAGCCTCCAAGACAAGTCCTTCTCCACCACTAGAATGGGTCGATGACCCATCGAATGTTAGAGCCCATGGCGCACCCTTACAACTATTGGCTTCATGTAGGTCTCCATGTATGATCTCATCTAGAGGTTTCGGTTCACCACTTGGAAATTGATCCAGCAAATCAGCCAACACTTGACTCTTTTGTGCCTCCAGGTTAAGAGGTGTAATGTCAAACTCACTCAACAACATTGACCATTGGGTTAGACTCCCGTTTAATATAGGCCTGGTTAAGAGTAAACAAATAGGATTGGACTTCATCATCAAATGAAATTGATTACCCAACATGTAGTGTTAGAATTTTTCGTGGATAAGAGAGGGTTCTCACATGGTACGTCTCAGTGGTGGTACTCCATGGTACGTATCAGTGGTGATACTCTGGGGTACATTTCAACGGTGGTAACTAATCAAGGGGATGTGTTTCATGGTAGGTCCATGTTGAAGTCATCAACCTTCATGTACACAGAAAAATGAAGAAAATCCTTATGAAAGGCATATAATTAATCTTCGTTTGGATTTTAAAAAATAAGATAGTGAATGTATTAATTTACTTCAACCGTGCTACTGGGTTAATGGATGGAACCATATATTAGAATTCTCCTTTCACCACCAATCTTTATTGCTCTTCCATCATATGAAACTTCAATGGCAGAAGAAAGCAACCCAACTGCCAATAAATTAACAAAACTTAAAGAAGAAAACCCACCATAAGAATTCATTTTTGTTGCCATTATTTTTTATTTTTGCAATAAAATTTTTGAAATGATCTGTATTTATAGCTAGGAGAGTGATTTTTTATATTGAGTTTAGATAAATGGAATTAATAATAACAGATTTCATAGTTGATCATAAGTGACTGAGATCATTCTAGTTTTTAATTGGATTGAAAACCATCCTTTTAGAATCTTTCTTTATAACTATCTCATGACAACTAGTATAGATAATAGGGTAACATATATTTTTACCCATGTAGTTTGAGGTAGTTTTTATTTTCAACCCTCAACTTTAAAAAGTCACAGATAAGGTCCAGCAGTTACATTGTTGTTCCTCGTTTGCCCTTCCGTAGGTTTTCTGTTATAAAAAACTAACGGATCATCACATAAAGCTTAGTTGGCAATACATGGAAAATAATTCTTAGCCACATCACTCTTATTTGTTACCATAATGGACACATCAGCAATTACCCCCATGAGTCTCGCAGGGAAGAAGGGGGAAAAAGGAAGAAGAAGGAAAATGGCGAGACACGTGCAGCGGAGCACGGGACGCCCACCATTGGGATAGGGTGAGGTGCCTCAACCCGCTGCCGCGGGACCAACCCAACTCTTAAGAGACGGTTCACTTCTTTTTTGCCCTTCTACCCTAGAATGGGGCACATCCAAGTTGCCTAAGGAGGTCATACCCGTCGAGTAGTTTTTTCCTCTCTTGATATAGCGTTGTAACCTTGTCCTAATCGTACCAAACCACAACCCCCAGATTATTTTCAGACAAGGAAGATCCTTCGAGCCTTTGTCACTTAGCTCAAAGGCGAGACTCAACACTTGATATATGATCTCAAAATGGGCAAGTCACCATTATAGGTCCAGGCGCTTCCCTTACAAATGTATTCGCTATTATCCTATTTCAGCCTTATCACGCCGCGTAGGCGCCATCCAATCTCGTCCTTTAGTTCCACGTGTATACTTAATCCCGTCCTTGAGGTGGTCCACTATCTACATTATCCCCTTGTACAAGTTCAAATGTGTAGCAGTTAAACTTGTACATAGTCCATGCATGCGGTGTGGTCTTAATTGATGAGCCACGTGTTCAACTGTGATGGTCGTCTTTGTTGTTCTAGTCTTTAGCTAGATGTGATGGTGTACCAATTGCTTTCATTTAGAATGACTAGCTGAAAAACATATACACTAGCGAAACACAACCTTAAGTTCAATGTTAGAACAAGAGAATATACATGGTAATATATGTATCATATGCATGATCATACTGCGTGGAAAAATAGCAAAGTATCATGACAAATGATTAGAGCCAGACAATAATTTCTGCCTACATTATTCACGTATATGATAAATACAGCTCAATGATGTGTTCATAATCATTTCTAGAGATAATTCAATAAGATCATGAACAAACGTTCCATGGCTTTCTGATATTGAGATAACTGACCAAGGCGAAGCTCATCAAAAAATGGCTTGGCGACTGGTGCACATGCTGGAGTGTCGTCCATAGATGATTTGACTTGTGAAAGTACATACACGTAGGAACCTGCATGATACTACCTAAGAAGGAGCATATATACACAAAAATAAAATCATGTTGCCTAAGGAGGCGCGTGCATATTGGACTATCTGTAATGGTCACGCTTAAAGGGTTATATACCCATTCCTACTTCAGATTTTATCATGCATCAGTACCTACTTTGAACTTTCATCAACCATGCTCATTCATTCCCACTTCGAACCGTTATCATACCTCATTATCATACATCCCTACTTCGCACATATGTCGCTCTTACATACGACCTTAAGCATGAGCATATTCATAATAAATATCTAAGTTAGATTTAATCTACACGGCAACGGTCCTATTCTATGGCAACGAGTGAAGTCAGTGGTTAAGACAACTTGTGTATTTCAAACACATTATGGAGGCCAAGTTCTTATTTAAAGGATTTGCAATAGCGGTCGAGTTCCGCCCAACTACCTTTGCTGAAATGTCGTTATTGCATTTCAAGGACAAACTTTACTGAAACCTCTAAAGTGCGTCCTAGGGATATACTCTGCTGAAACATCATAAATGTGTTCCAAGATCAATCTTTGCTTAAACATTTTAAGTGTGTTTCAGGAATAAACTTTGCTGAAACGTCTTAAATACGTTCCTAGAATAATTTTTGCTGAAATGTCTTAAACATGTTTCAGGAACAATCTTCGTTGAAACATCTTAAACGCATTCCAGGAATAATTTTTTGCTGAGACATCTTAAATGTGTTCGAGGATAACAAACCCATCATAATTTTTTGGGTTATTATGGTAACTACAAAATCTGAAGTAAAAATTACAACGCTAAACATAATATTTCTTTATGCACTGGAAATTGACTATCGTTGGTGCGACTTGATGTGTTTGGACTCAGTCCATCGGTAATGTCTACTATCATCTATGGAGGTCGTCTCATGTGGCCCTACACATTTGTACAAGCGCACACATAGACAAATAAATGTAATTTTCATAGTAGGCATTTCATGTATAAACATACATATCATGACTTCGGATACAAAACTCTGGACTTTACAACATATGAAATCCTTCGGACTTGATATATCCGCCTTCAAATTTTGTAATGTATCCATCTTTGGGCTTTACCAATACAATCGTCTTTAATTTCACGTCATCACGCCTTGATAGTCTAAATTGCTTCGAGCTCATTTTGTCCAAAACACTGTTGCATCTAACCATTTTTCTTTTTCATTGTTAGAAGGCTGGCACAACCCGCTTTAGGGTGGGAATGGATATGAGCGCCTTCCCACTTTGAGGTGGGAAGGTATCAGGCCTTCCCCACCCAAAGTCGGAAGGCCTTCCCTAAATGGGGAATGCATTTAATGCTATTTTTTGTTTTGCTTTCCTCTTTCTTTATTTTTTTGCTTTTGCTCTTTTTTTTTTACTTTCTTCTTTTTTGCCCCTTTTTTGCTTTTACCTTTTTTTGTTTGTTTTTGTTTTTTTTTTCATCTACTTCAGCCCACCGCCTCTTCCAGTCAAGCTGGTCACAAAGCATGAGGGGGAAAGGCTGGTTCTCTGTGACTTCTATGTACACATTAATTATCTCCCCTTTTTAGAGCTTACGATGAAAAATCCGTCTCAAAATTTTACAACCTTTGGTTGCATGAGTGGTGTCTTAGTGGAAGCACTGATACCGAGGTGATTCTATTTCTTCTCTGGTGGGTAATTTTTCCTCCCAATATCTTCGCACGACCTTATCCTTGACCTAGGCATCCAACAGCGCTTCCACCATATCCATGGAGCAGGGTAAATGTGGTGGATCATCCATTTCACTTCTGTCTCCTTTTACACCTCGTCCTTGGTGTTGTGCCATGGATACATGCGGCGTGTACCTAGCAGGCTTCAATGTAAGCCCCCTACGCTCACTCTACTCCATAATCTTTGGCCTGGATAGTGAAGTGTTGGTGCGTTGAGCAGTTACATGGAGGCAGGAGAAAGTGGCGATATCGAGGTTCTCCAAATGCGCTCTATACTCATTTATCATTCCATAGATGCACATCTTCACCAAGTCTTCCTCCTTTCACTCTTCCTGGCAATCCAGTGCTTTGACTTTGAATCGTCTAACGTAAGTCATTAGGTCCTCATCTTTCCTTTGAATGTTCATCTTTTCTTTAGACACAAAAAACTTTGTAATAAAGGCAGAAGCCATATGCAACTCATCAATTAGTGATTGATGTACCATGGGTACGCTCTCTCAATTAGTGATTTCAAAAATTCCCCAAATCATCAATGAAATTTATAAAGTGCCTCATAGCACATCCGTCATTCTCATTATATTTACTAGACATTAGGAGTACATAGTCATATGGGTATGGCTTTATGGCTAGCGCGCATCGGTAAGAGGGATGAAAGTCTACTATCGTCTCGCTTAGAGAGGCTTTGATGCGCTCCATCTCCAACATCATCTATAGTATCTCTTTTGTAACGAAAGGGCCAGTGTCGGTGCCATCAACTAGGACATCATGTGCCTGTGTGGGACGTGTGAAGGCCACCAGGAAGGCTATTGGCAGAATGATAACATGTGCGAGGTTGCTCGAGTGACCCACATTCTAGTCATTGTTTGTTGTTCCTGACCCGGATGGCCCCCAGGATTTATAGGTGGAATATGTCAATCTGGTTTACCATGTGAGGAGGGATAACATGAACAACAGGCGGTGGGGTGGAGGATTTTGGGCAGCTGCAAGTAGAGATGTCAACGTACCCAACAGGTTGATGGCGTTAGTCTGCTCTGTCGCCGTCATTGTAGCAGTAATAACGGCGGTGAGGTTGGTTCTCTCCCTAGAAGTAGCATCTTCTAGGTCATGGTTCCCTATAGTTGATTTGACATTATCTCCTTCCAAATGAGAAGAAGCTCGCGTGATTCTTCCAATCCAGACATACTTGAGAAAGAATGGTGTTTAGATAGGTCACTCCCTAGTGGAGTCGCCAAAATGTTAAAGGTGTTTAGGGTGAAGTGTGTTTTAAGAGTGACCTAATCTATGACATGTAAGCCATGGAACGTGAAAGTTGGTGGTCAGAGGGTGAAGAACAAGCAACCTTAGGCAGCTGCTGAAGATGACAAATGCCTTTGAAACTCAAGGAGGGAATATTCTCAAGGTCCGATCTCAGGATCAGTGAGAATTGAATGCCTCAATAATGATACAAATGGTCCTTTATATAGATGGGACCAGGTGGGGACCGTTAGTGCGCCCTCATGGTATTCACGTGATAATAATGTGAACACGTCTAACACATGCATCATAAACTTAAAATGACACCACGCTAACAAAGGTGGTCATACTTCATTCTCTCAACTAGTCATGCCTCTGTGACATCTACTAGTCAGATTACAAGCGTTGGAGTCACATGGCGTAACGGACTCTGAAGTAAACTTCCTGTCGTCAAGCTTCCCCGGTGACGGATTGAATGGCGAGACACGTGCAGCGGAGCATGGTTGTTGATAGTAAACACTATTGAACATAATGATGTGTCAGATAGAAGGAATCGAACTATATAAGATATGGTTAGATCCATGATGAGTTACTCATCCCTCCCAGATTCATTCTAGGGATATGCTTTGGAAACAACATCATGCATTCTAAAAAAAGTTCCATCAAAGATGATGTCTGGTAGGCCATATGAAAGATGGAATGGATGAAAATCATCCGTAAACCACCTTAGAATATGGGGATGTCTAGTACATATTCTGAAACTGAAGACATGATGGTTGGCCAATCGATCAGAATTATGCATGTTTGTAGGATATCCCAAATGAGTGAAGGGGTGTGTCTTTTATAGTCTGACTGACAAGAAAATATCTGTTAGCACGAATGCATGTTTTCTTAAAGAAGACTACATAAGAAGTGTGAAGCCTAGAAGCACTCTTGTGCTAGAGAAATTATTGAGTAGAAGGACACCGACTCTCCAATCAAAAATTGTTTCTAATTCAATAATGGAAGAACCACAGCGATAGCCAGAACCTATGGAGCCTCAACATAGTGGGAGGGTTATGAGACAACCTCACACGTACATGCCTTATGAAGCTGCCTTAACAATAGTCTCAGATAAGGATCATGATGAACTTGTCTCATACACACAGGCCATTTCTGGTGCTGAAGCAAATATATATGACAAGAAGTCATGAACGTTGAGTTAAAATCAATGTACTTAAAAGGAGTCTGGAAACTTGTAGATCCTTCTGAAGAGGTAAAACTCAGAGGGTACAAATGAATTTATAAGAAAAAGAGAGGTCCAGATGGGAATGTGGAGTCATTCAAAGCAAGGCTAGTAGTCAAGGGCTATACCCAAAAGGAAGGTATTGACTATGAGCATACCTTCTTGGTAGTGGCCATACTTAAATCCATATGAATCCTTCTGTCCATTATGGCTGCCCTCGATTATGAAATTTGACTAATGGATGTCAAGACTGATTTTTTGAATGGAGATAGGTTCATGAAGAAAGGCCAAAATGGCAAGAATTGTGAACTGCTGAAGTCCATATATGGACATAAGCAAGCATCCTAATCGTGGAATATCATATTCGACAAAACTGTCAAGAACTTCAGTTTTATATAGTTAGTGGATGAACATTGTGTGTATAAGCTGATACACGAAAGGAATGTGATTTTTCTGGTTTGTACGTGGATGATATTCTGCTCATTGGGAATGATGTAGGAAAATTATTTGATGTCAAGATTTGGCTTGCAAAGCAATTTGATATGAAGGGTCTTAAAAAAGATGCCTCTGTCCTAGGTATTCAAATCTTTTGGGATCGAAAGAACATATAATTGACATTGTCTCAAGCATTTTATATTGTTAAGGTGATGGATCGCTTCAGTATGCAATACTCCAAGAAGGGATATTTCATTGCAAGCATGGAGTCAGTCTCTCTAAGGAGTAGTTTCTGAAGACTCATCAACAAAAGGAAGACATGAGAAAGATTACATATGTTTCATCCGTAGGAAGTCTCATACATGCAATGCTTTGCACTAGGCTAGACATTTGCTACGCGGTGGGAGTGGTGAGTCATTTCCAATCTAATCCTGGTCTCGAGCATTGGAACGTCGCCAAGCATATCTTAAGTATCTTAGGAGAACAAGGAACTACATGCTTGTGTATTCAGGTACTGACCTGAATATGATGGAGTATACTGATTCTAATATCCAAGCATACAAAGATTCTAAGAGGTCCACTTCAGAATCGGTGTTCATCCTAAACGGTGGAGCAATAGTATGAAGAAGTATCAAGAAATCTTACATTGCTGATTCTATCATGGAAGCTGAGTATGTGGTAGCTTATGAAGTTACTATTGAGGCTCAATGGTTTAGAAATTTCTTGAAGACTCTGAAAGTTGTTCTAGAAGATGACAAGCCCATGAGACTTTATTGTGATAACAATGGGGCTGTAGAGAATTCGAAGGACCAAGAATCACAAAAGATCGAAACGCATAGAGTGTAACTATCACATGCTTAGAGAGATTGTTCAAACGTGGAGATGTTGTAGTAACACATATATCGATGGTCAACAACCTGGCAGATCCATTCACAAAGACTTTAAGCAGTAAATTCTTTGATGGTCATCAAGAGAGCATGAGGATACGAGATTGTACATGCCTGTTTTAGTCTAAGTTGGATGTCGTTAGAATTATGTTCATAAAGTATGGTGTAATAACTATTTATGATTATATAGTTATTTCTCTAACACTTTGTATTACTGAATGTCATGAATGAATGAAAAAATTTCTATTAATTAAAGTGTGTTTATAATTTACTCAAGTCATGGAACTATTGTCAACATAAGAAGAGTAAAGACAGAGAGCTCTTCCAGCAAACTCATCTGAAATAGTTTAGAATGTTATTCACAATCTTAGGATCGACTGGGCAGCAAGTCCAATTATGACTGTTAGGTTGAACCAAAGGACACATGTCTTGGGGCATGAGAGTGGAGACTCTAACGGTTGACCTAGACATGTTGTGGAATATGTTGAATAGATCAGTAACCAATTAGTTTAGAACAAAACCGTTTATCTAGCTCTAAATCTAATTGTTACACCTATAAGTGTATTTTCATAATTAATTTAATCTTGAGGTGAAATTAATTCGTTAGTTACAATCTTTGATATGCCAAATGAGTGAGTTCGAATTGTCGGATAATATCACAGCTGCTGGGATCGTGATTCAACTATATTGAAGTTGCGTGATTCACAAATATGAAAATTCATGACGATATTGCAAATACAACAATATCACCTTACCGTTTTGTTGATGGGTGTGTGAATAAATTAACTTGATCATGTATTTGATTAAATGAATCATTGATATGACATGATGAACCGTACGAGACAATTCATTGTTATATCTTTCTTATTCACAATCAATAAATGAGTTGAGGAAATAATAACTAGAGGGGTAAAATAAAAATTTTACATCACACTCTTGTTACTGATATTCACAAAGGATAATATGTTAAAATATTATGTGAACCATGAAATAAAATAGTTTATTTGCATCAACAGAAAATGTAGCTCGCATAAATCGAGAGTTGATTCGGCATCAGACCTATAGTGGAGTCATACGATGTCAGGATTAAATAGGTCTGGAATTAATGAAGATAAATTCGTCAAGTATTTGAGTCATATAGCTTTATTCATGTAGATTCATTCGATCTTAAGAGTAGCTCATAAGGACAAGAATGAAAAATAACACATGTTGGACCAAAAATGTGTTTTGGACCAAGGTATATTTTCCAAACCCATATGTGATGGGTGTTGTCACTTAATTAATGAAGAACAAATAATTAATGTTCAAATTAATTAATTCATTATTTTCTAATTATTAGATAATTAATAAATAAAATTAATTGATGGAGATCAATTTAATTTATCAATTTGGATTGATGAATTTAGACACAATATCGATTCTAGTGAGATATGTAATTTTCGGCAATAGAAAATATTAGGGGGTGAATTTTTGGTAATTTAACATATAAGGGTATATGTGCAAATTTCATAATTATTATATAAGGGATGGCAATAGGGTTGCATCTCTAACCCTAACACAGTGTGTGATTACACAGAATAGAGAAAATACAGTTTCTATCCCTCCCCTAGTTATCCCCGAAATACACAGAGGAGAAGAAAAAATATGATTTTTCATCTCCAGTTGTTTTGAGAGCCCACACTCAATTCTTGATCAACATCCGATTGAGATATACTTATGAATCATATGAGTAGTTGTTAGTGTGAAGGTTGATTTGAGTTTTACGAAGAACGAAGAACATAAAGACAATCAATAGGATTCCACCAAGTCAAAAATTCTCCGATACAACATAAGGTATAAATCATTTCTACCTCTATCGAATTCGTTTAACGAAGTACGCATAATCGTAAGTATAGTTTTAATATTTAATATGATTAAATGGTTTATGTGAAATTTTTTTAATTTTTTGCCCATGAACCATTCGTGGTTCATTGATTTTTCCTCAAATTTTAAACCCGATCCAACATCCCAGCCTTTATCTCCTTTGGGAACTCTATAATAAACGACCCTCTTTTCCCTGGGGCGAGGAGCAAGGTAGTAACTCTCCATGTGATGCTTAGCTATGTATACGGCTCAAAGCTCATCGATACCCAAACCTAGATTATACTTCCTATTCATAACTTCAAAATAAATGAGAACATTATACAAACTCGAGGTGAATTGAGATGGGGCAAGGCCAAAAGTGTAGAAAAATTCCTGAAATAAGGGTGATAATAGGAGTTTCAGTCCTAAGGCTATGTACATGAGGATAAGTGTGATTTGATAAGGGGATCTACAAGGGACTCTTGTGGATGTACTCTTTCCTAATGTGTACATGACATCGGGGGACCTCTCGGTAATGAGCCATAAATTACCTAAATTCCTTTGGAGTTATAACTAAGGGGACCATAGGTTTGAAGAATGTCTTATCCTCCATGGCTCTAAGAAATGGCCGAAACAAAAAGTACAGGAAAAAGAAGGGAAGAAGTATGAAGAACTTAGGAGATTGAAAGAGAAGAATGAAGAGGAAATGAAGAAGAAGGTCTTTATATAGGCTACAAACGTTAAAGGGAAATGAAAAATGCTTCATTCTAAAACAGAGCATTGAAAGGAAATCTGCAGGTACTCAATGGCGAAAAGGCACAACTGGCAGCATAATAGATGAAGCGACGAGACTACTGACTAGTGAGGAGACAACAACTGGCAAAGGGGCATGATTACCCTACTCAAAACGATATTCAAAGAATAGATCCACGCTTGCCCGAGTTACCTCGAAAAGGAATACAGGAATTTGAAGTGACAAAGTAGCATGGGAGACAACCACTGAAAATGGGAAGATGAAGAGTCATCCCGAAACCTCGCAACGAGTTCTGAAAAGCGTGAAAAAATCATGGTGAATAATATTGATTTCTGCAATGTGATAATATTGTATATTGGCATGTTTAAAATAAGCCAAATACAATAGGGCAAATGAATAGACATAAATCTTCTCTCTGACATGTCCTTAAGAAAAGACCAATAAGAAGAAGGAACGAAGATAGCTGATGTGGCAGTCTGGGAGAAGAAGTATAGAACGTTGATTTAATTAGATGGGCAAGATTAATTTCGTTAGTTAAATCTTATCAAATATTTTGTTGATCACATTTTTAGTGGAATTAAATAAACTCGATAAGATTTTATTTAAACATTTGAAAGCCTATAAATAGAGGTTAATTGTAACTCAATCGGCATTCAATAATCATGCAACAACATCCACATTGTTTTTTATTCTCTCTCTCATTTATTTTCTTATTTTGAGTGTGAGGAAAGTTTTCCTTTACACGAAGTTTATAATGAAAACTTCCATTAGAGAAAGAGGTTACTTGACATTTTAGAGAAATTAGTCATACTCTAAGTGCCTTGCACGTTAGTTGTAGAGTTTGAATCAATATGTGAATATGTGCAATTTGTAGAGTTTGAATCATTATGAACATAAATAGAGATTTTGAACATAAATTTTTTTGTCTATTGAAATAATTTTTCAAATAATTGTCATCTTAATGATCATTATGCTTGTAGTTGTCATTACGGCTGTGACTGATCTTATTGTGGTCGTTGATTTGTATTGCATGACTCTCGTAACGATATCAATGCATGGAAGCTAGCTACCATCACTTCTTACTTTTCATTAGCTTCTGCTGTTCATCCACGACTAAATTTCTTAGCCATTCCCCCAATTGCCCAACCTATATCACTACCTTCACTCTTATACTCTTCAATACAAACACCATACCATACTATCTTTTACCTCTTATCACCCGGCCTATACCTTAGTTTTCCTTGTTTTGAATCAAAACACTCCATCCCCGACCTTTCGGCCTTCAAACTTTAAACTTCAAACCGTATCTATATTTTCAAAATTTAGAAATGAAACTAACAGAAACCATCTAAATTGCCAAACTATCTATGCATATTTGACGTTGAAACCACTACCACATACGTTTAGTCATGTTTTTTCAACTCTTCTAAGATAATGATGATGATGGACCAAGAGCGTTCAGAGATCCGAGGCAGCTGTCGGAGGAGTAGTGGGCTCGTCACTGTAGAAGGGAGTAGAATCAGGACTTCTTGGAGGGTCTATAGGTTTGGTTTCTGGTTTTATTTTTACTTAATTTGATTATTTAAAATGGAGAACAATACATTTGAAAAATAAAATTAAAGGAATACAAACCTCAGTAGTATATACGAGCTTCATACGAGAGGTTGCTCATGACTCAAGCAATGTTACTCTGCAACCAGTCTATTTATAGATTGCTTAATCATTTAATTGATGCATTGAATTTGTATTGATAAAAAAATACGAAAAAGTTTGTTTAATAAATGGATAATGTAAATGGGAAATCGTTTTTTTAAGAGGACTGTTGGACTGTTTTTACAATGTCGTACGTCAAAATATTTTTGTTAAAAATTATAACGAAAACTGAGGAATTACATTTCATCATATCCAATAAAAAACTGTTGGATTGGACTCAATTAAACATCTTGGCCGATAAAAACAAACATTTAAACCACTTAAAATAAACAATACGTGAAACTCAAAACAATGAATTTCATGATAGAGTGATAACTAAAGTAAACTAAAGTGATTTAAATGTTTATTCTGATTGGCCAAGACGTTTAATTGATTTCTTTTTATGTGTTGAACCTGTTAGTTTTTCTGGTGGATTGCTTATCATTTGGAATAACTCTTTGTCTATTAATTGCATCTCTAGTTCTACAAACTTGATTGATCTCATATGTTCTGATATTGGCAAGATTACATTTGTCTATGGCAGTAGAAATGAAGTAGATAGATGGAATAATTTTGAGCATATTGTGAATTGTAATCCTGGCCATAATTGCCTTTGGATCATTGATGGTGATTTTAATGAGCCTGCCTCCATTGATGAAAAGTTTGGTGGCGGGCCTGTTGATTATAATAGGGCTAGAAGATTTAGTGATTTTATTGAAAGATGCAATGCTACGAATCTCAATGCTAAAATGTGTTTCTTCACTTGGATAAATAATAGAAATAGTAATAACTTTATCCAAGATAGGCTTGATAGGATCCTCATAAATGATGTTATTCTTCATAAATTCCCTAACATTGAGGTCATTATTCCCTCTGAAATTGGTCTGATCATAATATGCTGATTCTTAACCTTGATGATCATAACACTCTAAAAGAATTTTTAGATATGAACCAAAATGACATGAAGAGAATGGGTTCTTAAAAGCTGTTGTTAGGGGCTGGAATCAGGCTAGTAAGCCTAGAGATATGGCAAATTTTATTGCTAAAATTAAAAGCTGTAAAAGGGAAATTAGAAAGTGGATTAAAAATAATAGAGGAAAGTGAGTTGCTGGCCTTAAAAGCTTCTGATTAAAATGAGAGATATAGAAGATATGTTGTTAAGGAAAAATTGGGCACTCCTTGGAAAAAAGAATTTTATTGGGGTATTAGAGCTAAGAAACATTGGCTTAAATTTGGTGATAAGAATACAACTTTCTTTCATACTTCTGTTCTCAAGAGAAGGGTAAGTAATAAAATCAGGAAGCTTAAAAACACTCTAGGCAATTGGTCAGGGTGATGTAGGCATTTTCAGTATCATGCTTGATTACTAAAAAACTAGCTATTCTAGAGAGCTTACTTCTGATGGCGATTGGATCCTTAATCACGTTCATCCTATAATTGATATTAATGTTAATAATCTTTTAAGTCTTCATGTTTCTCTGGATGAGGTCTGCTGGCTTTTCTTTAGGGAGCCATAAGGTCCCTGACCCTGATGGCATGTCTGATCTCTTTTATTAAAAAAGTTGGGACTTTGATTGGGATTGATTTGTGGAATGCTACTTTAGATTTCTTTGATAGAGGTTACTTGCCTAAGACTGTTAATGAAACATACATTACCCTCATCGCTAAAGTTAAGCAACTTGAACTCCCTAGTGATTTCAGGCCATTTACTTTATGCGATTTTAGTCCTAGTTGAGCTTTTCAGCCTCAAAGAGGTCTTAGGCAAGGAGACCATCTTTCTCCTTACCTGTTTATCATAGTTGTTGAATGCTTGTCTAGGTGCTTGCATAATACTATTAGTGATGGTATAATTAGCCCTATAAGGAATAGGGATGAAAAGAGCTTGTCCCCCTATTTTCCATCTCTTTTTTGCTGATGATTGTCTTTTCTCCTATGAAGCTAATGATTATTCTTGTCAAAATCTTAAAATGTACATCACTAAATTTGTAATGCCACTAGACAGTGTGTAAATCTCAGGAAAAACTCTCTTTGGTTTAGTAAAAATGTCTCCTTAATTAAGTAAAATCGTTTAGCTAATATTTTGGGCATATCTATTAGCTCTACACATGAGTAGTACCTTAGTCTGCCCACTGATTGGAGCTCCTCCACGACTGCTTTGTATTCCACCCTTCTTGAAAGGATGGAATATAGGATTTCCAGTTGGAAATATAACCTCTTATCTCTTGAAGGTAAAGAGGTTCTTGAACGCTGTGGCCTTGACTCTTACCTGCTATGCCATGCACGTTTTCAAATTGCCTAAATCCAAAACTTCAGTCTGTCATTTTTGACTACTGGTGGTCCAAAGATGATGATAGCAAAGGCCTTAGGTGGCGTTCTCAATTAAATTTTAATAAAAACGAATCTAAAGGGGTCTAGGTTTTTAGGGATTTGGAAGCTTTCAACACTGCAACACTGCTCATCTAGCTAAACAAGCATGGCTAATTAATGAAAACAGTTATAGTTTATGTTCAAAAGATCTTAAAGGTTTATATTTTCCTAACACTGATTTTATGAATGCCAAATACATTAGAAATAGCTATTGGGTTTGAAAAAGCATATGTCATGGTAAAGATGCTCTTCAAAACACATTATTTGGACAGTTGGTAATGGTCTTGATATTAACATTTGTGATGATAAATGGATCCCTAACTGCCTTTTTATTAACTTCTTCAAATCTCATAATGTTAATAAAGTTTTTTATCTCATTTCTAATAATTGTTTTAATTGGAATAGAGGTATTGTGTTTAAGCTGTTTCCTTTCTGGATTGCTTCCAAAATTCTATCTTTACTGCTCTCTGGTTCTGCTTTTAGTGATAAACTTGTCTGGACTCTCTTTAAGAATGGTATTTATAATGTGAAATCTGGTTACCATGCTTTTTTATGATAAACTGGCCAAGTTAGGTCTTAATGCCTCTTCATTATGTCAATCCTGCTTTTTGGAAACTTATTTGGAAGATCAAAATACCTCAAAAAATTATGCTTTTTATTTGGAGAGCCACTTTACATTATCTGCCTACTAGGAGGAGTAATCTTAAATATAGCACAATTATTTCATATGACTATATGTGAATCTAAAGAAGAATCTATAGATCATCTTTAATTTAATTGTGCTTGGGCTAAGGCTGTTTTGGTTTCATTCTCATCTTCAGTTAAAGATCTCAATCCCTCCTTGTCAAAGCCTTTATGATTGGCTCCTTGATAAGTTTTCAGATTTAAAATCTCATCTTGATGGATGTATGCTTTTGATTTCTTTATTTTACTGCATCTGTTGGTTTATTTGAAAGCTAGAAACTCTCTTACGTTTGAAGGTAAAGCAGTTTCTCCTTTTGATGTTACTTCTAAGGCTTGTAACTTCTTTATTAACTATTGCAATGCTAATATGATCTCTCTCATCCTGTTATTGATTTGATAATTCCTCCTCTGATGTTATGAATTTCAATAGCTTCTTGCACCCTCATTATGATTATGATCTTTCTAAGAATTTTCTTGCCTTTAATTATCAGAATCTCTTGTCCCATGATAGTAGTCATATCAGTTCCATTTATCAATCTTACTTCATTAAGCGTAATATAAATGAGATTTTTATCCAGATCTAGGCCTCATTCAAATAATAACTCTCATCATTTAGCTACTTTTTAGCCCGTTCTTCATCTTATCAGTTATTTGGTTCTATTCCTCATTCTTCTTTGCCTAGTCTCTTTATTAACAGGAATTGCTGGTGTCCTTCTACCTCGGGCTTTATTAAACTGAATGTTGATGCAACTTTCTTCTCTTTTCCCCCAGCTCCTTCTGTGGGAGTCATTGTGAGAAATTCTAATGGTGATACTGTCGGTTTCCTGGGTGAGAAAGTTCACTGTAACAGCAGTGCTAATGTAGAATTAAAAGCTGTTGAAAGAAGTTTGCAGTTGGCAGATAGCAACGGCTGGAGAGATATAGTCATTGAAAATGATTCTAATATTGTGGTTGATTTCCTTAATGACAAAGCTCTTCCGCTCTGGGAGCTTTATAATTTTACCAATCTTATTCAGAGCTACTTCAATTCTTTCAATTTGTGTATTATTAAGTGGATTAGTGTAGATTTTAATACAGTTGGTGATACTTTAGCCAAGCTTAGCATAGATCAGAACTATATCTTAAGTAATCTCCTACAAATTCCTCTTAATATTTCTCTTCTGGTTATTAAGGATAAACAGTTTTCTTTAGGTGCTTTTAAGCCATCTTGATGTATTCTTCTCATTTTTATGGAATTCTACGTTCTTCGATAAGAAAAAACTAAAATGGTTAAATGTGATGATTGGTATAGTCAACCAATTGGATGTAGACATATCAAAATGATAATGATAATATTAGAATAATTTAATTACAGCTCCAAAAAAATTCTCGACTCATGCCACTTTTAATATATTAGTGGAAAACCGCATGTTTCACACGTGTTAAGGAATTTTAAATTTATAGAATAAATTTTAAAATTATTATTATCGTTGAAAAAAATACATTAACTTTAAAAATGTTGTAAATCTAAAACAAAAGAAATTAATAATAGTAACTTTCTCATATTTATAATTAAACTATTACAAATAAAAAGAAATTTGAATTGGTCGTGCATCACCTGAGATGATATATTTAATATAAACTTGTTGTAAATTGAAAGAAATTGAATAAACTATGCATCATTTCGATATGATAAATTATCTAGAAGAATTTTTAAATTAAATAACGCACGATTCTAACAAATTATATCATAAGATAAGATGAAATGAAACTAAAAAAATTATTTGAGAAGAGCAAACTAAATATGAAAACTTTTTACTACAGATAATGGACATCGAAAATTGTTACATTTGTAATAAAACTAAAAAGTTAAACAACAATTTTTTTTACAGATAGATAATATAATTCATTGTAATTGACTGAAATAAGGTTTATGATATAAATATCTCTAAAATGATACTCATGACCTTTCACATTCCTAGTAACATACAAATATAAAATTCTAAATTTTATAAAGTATTAGTAAAAGAATAATTAGTTAATAGAATTGTAAATGAATTAAATAAAAAAAACTTAATCTTATACTATATTTAGTGGGGCTTACAGGATAAAAGGGGAAATAAAAAGTTTTTCTCCTTTAAACCTATTTTAACATAGTAGAGATAGAGATTATAGATTTTCTTTAAGTGGTTTTAAGCCACTTTGATGTATTCTTTTCATTTTTATAAAATTCTATGTTCTTTAATTAAAAAAACTAAAATGGTTAAATGTGATGATTGGTATACTCAACCAATTGGATATAACATATCAAAATGATAAAGGATAATATTGGAATAATATAATTACATCTTTGATAAAAGTATCCAAAAAAAATTCTCAACTCATGTCATTTTTAATATATTATAGATTATGGATATCTAACAGTTTTCGGATCTCTACAAAACCTAGAGAGAATCATTCCTCTGACATCAAAATCAAATTTTTATATATAAAATCAAGGGATCTTTCATTTTCGTGATTTCCTACGTGACCTTACACATAATTCATCATTTCAATCTATTTCATTACATAATCAAATAAATGTACTCGACTCTATATATATATATATATCTATATTGTCCTTAAATAATCCCTCAAAATAGATGTAATAGAGTTTATTTAGATGAGTTGGTATAGACAACTGGCCGGTCGGAATTACAAACTGGGATTTCGACGAAGATGAATAGTAATACGTCTTGAAGAACCCGAGTGGAGTTGAAACCTATGATTAGGCTTGTCAGGAAAGGGTTATTAAGCCCACCCAAGGCTGAGTGATGACCACTTTAAAGCAAACAAGGCTAATAACAATTACTAAAATCGAAACGGCAAAGTAATCTGAATAATATTGTTTATGTTGCTCGAATGTTTGATTTATGCAAATGTGTTGTTCTTAATTATGAGTTACAACATGAAATGGACAAGAGAAAGAGCAATGGAAAGGGTGTTGAAAAAGGATGTACTCGCCCTCAATTACTCTGTGCTTCGAAGTTTCAAGGGAGAGTTTTATTCTCTATCCACCACTATGTCAGTTCTACGAGCCATTTCAGCAACACGACTCGGGTAAAATAGAACCACACAATTAAATGATAGTAATTAAAATATAGATCATCTCCCTCATGAATTAATTTGGCTTTCATCTCAATCACCTCCACTTGAAACTAATTTAAGTTTTTAATCAAGTAAGTCAAATAATAAAAGAAAAATGAAAAGTACAACCCCTCACAAACATTGTAGGTGTAGATGCAAAGGGGTGTGAGTAAGTAAAAGAGTATTGTCTAATTTCTAACAAGTCATTAGAGGACATTGGGAGGAGAGTAGAGCCCTTTAAACACTAAAGGATGGTGACATAATACTTTCAATGGAAGGGAATGAATACTCTATGTGATGTAGTATTTTTTTATCCTTCGTAAATGAAGGAGAATACCTCATTTTATAAATGACATATGGGGGACTATCATAACGAATCTCTTAATTAGTTATGAGTTCACTAATTAATCATAACCAACCCAAGCATGGACACTACATGGACCTCGTAGAGTGACCAGGATCCAAGATGGCTTTGTGAGAATGCGTCTTGTCAATAGGTCTCAGGAGTGACATTCACCCAAAAACCCCCAAGGGAGTCCTTAAGAATAAATACTTTCTCAAGGTGAGTAGGTAATACATCATTAATATTCAAAGGGTCATATTGAAAAAGATATGTCATTTTTAATTTGACGTAAACTCGTCCCTAATCCTACCAGACCACAACTTCTTAAGTGTTTCTAACCAACATGTCCACTCAAACCTATCACTTAACTTGATGGTTTAAAAAATGATATAATATTAACATGTCACAATAACATAATGTAAAAGTTGAATCTTTCTCACTAAGCTCAGGCATTCGAATAGGGGAATCATCACTCCTATTAGGCATAATGGCGGGTAGTCTAAAAATGTCTTGATAATGATTCATCCTAGCATTCCAATGGGGGAATCATCGTAACGGTGGCACCATCATGGAGTGCTCGTATTGAGATGCAGGCTAGCACTTCTTCTATAGAGGCATAACTTGTGAGGCGACACTATTGGTGCGGCACACTATGAGGATGGTACCATGGGAGCAGCACACCATGGCTCATCATTGAGAGCGGCACCATAGGGTGGGCACTTTGGGAGTGGCACACCATCTGGATCAAGGTAAGAATAGTCCGTCTTCGTGTACATATGTCAAATCATATTTAAAATTAAAAAATGATTTAGAATACCAAGACTATGGTACTTCGTTAACAAACATTGTGTGGTACTGTCATTATAATTTAGATAATATAAGATAATATTTTAAAATTATCTTTAACTTCTCTTTGTTAAAAAAGGTCTTAGTAAAAATAATCGGTAGATGCGCCAATATTTCCGCTATACGTATAATTATTTTGTATTTAATAAACTAAACAATGTTGACAGTTCAAAGATTTTAATAAGTAATACCGACACAAAGAACAACAAATTTTGTTTTGTTTATCTTTTTTCTGATAATTATAACACAAAATACGAAGAAAAAACCAAGATCAAGAGAAGCATTAGTATCAGCGTCTACGTAACGTAACAGTAGAGTTTGCCTCCGACAATCGGCTAGACAAGACAGCCGTATTGCAACCATTGCAATATAGCAACGTCCAATGTCTTCCATAGTTTCCTTTCATTCAGAATATTTTTATTTCAGTTCTGAAAAATTCGGTATTCGTCCATACAATTTGACGTCATTAAGTGTGCATCTTTTTACTTTTTAAGATAATCTGTTATTTGTCATCAATTTTCTCAATATAAATTAGTGGCCAGTCAAATATATAGGGTGACTAAGTATTTGATCATGTTTTAAGTAATTAAGTGATATAATAATTATTTATAAGTTAGTGTGTTATGACTCACCAAACTAATTTGACAAATAATTAACCTATGATTTGTTGGGATCATTATGTTTTAAAATTAATTGAAAATAAGTTTAAACCACGAACGGTTCGTGAGTAGAATATAAAAAAATTTCAATCAACTTATTTAATCGAATTAAATAATTTAAAACCAAACAACGTGTGATTATACTTATACGATATTAAACGAGAAAATAAGGGTAGAAATAATTTTTCACCTATACTTTGTATCGAAGAAAATCTGAACTGACGGAATTTCTTCGAGCGTTTTTCGTGTTTTTCAAGTTTCAGAATCCGAATCACGCACTTGAACTCCAAGAACGATTTACAAATTTTATCCACCAACAACCACCCGTTAATTTCAGAAATATATCTCACGAGAATTTTGTGTAGGAATTTGAGTGTGGGCTCTCAAAATGATTGAAGGAAAAAATCAAATATTTTTCTTTTAGTGCTCTCTCAATCGGCGACAATCACTAGCAAAGGGAGAAAAAACTTTTTCTCTGTATCTGATATGAGATTTATATCTTTATCTCTCTCTCTACAATCAAATTACTATTATATATTTATAAAATCTAATTTTTAATATATATAAATTTATTCATATATATTAAATTTTCAAAAATTCACCCACGTATATTCAAATTATCGAAAATCAGTATATCTCCATAATGTTAGAGTTGTATCAAAATTTATCAATTCAATTGATAGATTTAATTGATCATTATCAATTAATTAATTAATTTTATTTACTAATTATTCAATATTAAAAAATAATAAACTAATTAATTTCAATACAAATAATCACACCTAACTAATTACGTGACATCACCCATCACATATAGGTGTGAGAAATATGCATTTGCACCAAAACACATTTTGATCCAATTTACTTCGTTTCTTTATTCATGTTCTCATGAGTTATTTCTGAGACCCGATGGACCCACATGAACAAAGCTAAGGATTCAAATACCCGGTGAATTTATCTCCATAAATTTCTAACCTATTAATTCTAACATCGTACGACTCCACTATAGGTTCGATACTGAATCAACTCTTGATTCATGCGCTACTTTTCTGTTAGTGTAAATAAATCCTTTTTATTTTCACGGCGCACAAAATATTTTAACATAATACTCATCATGAATATCAGTAACAAGAGCGGAATGTAAAATTACCACTTACCCCTCTTGTTATTATTTTTTTAACTCCTTTATTGGCTGTGAATAAGAAAGACAAAATAATAAATTATCTCGTACAATTCACAAGTCTTATTCAATGACTCAATTCATTGAATATTTGGCCATGTTAATTTACTTACACACCCATCAATAAAGCATAAGGTGATATTATTGCTTTCGCAATCCAACCATGAATTTTCATATATGTGAATCACGTAACTCCAACTTAATTGAATTTTAACCCCAACAACTGAGTTATTGCCTGCCAATTTGAACTCACTCTTTGGACATATCAAAGATTACAACTAACTAAGTCAAGCTATGTATTCACCTTAGGATTAACGTAACTACAAAAATACTTTTGAGGTGTAACAATTAGATTTAGAGCTAAGTAAATAGTTTTGGGCCCTAAACTAATTTGTTACCGGTCTATTCAACATGTTCATAAAATGTCTAGATTAACCGCTTGAGTCTCCACTCCCATGCCCCATGACTGGCATCCATTGGTTCAACCTAAAAGTTGTAATCAGATTCGATTACCCAGTCGATCCTAAGACTACGAATATCGTTCTAAACTTTCTCGAAAGGGTTCATCTAGAGACGCCTCTGCCTTCACTCTTTGTTTGTTGATAAAACCTCCAAGACTTGAATAATTTATAAACACACTTTAATTTAAAATAAAACTTTCAATTTATTCATAAAAATTCAATAATACTAATGTCTGAGATATAACTAAATACAAATAAATATTTATTACACGCTACTTTATGGACATATTCCAACATCTCCCACCTGGACTAAAGTATGCGTGTACCATCTCTTATCCCCAAGCCCTCCAGATGACCATAAAAAACATTACTGCTTAAATTCTTTGTGAATGGATCTGCCAGGTTGTTGACCATCGAAATATGCATAACCACAACGTCTCCACGCTGAATAATTTTTCTAATCACGTGATATTTACGTTCTATGTGTTTAGATCTCATATGGCTTCTAGGTTCCTTAAAATTCGGTACGGCCACACTATTATCACAATAAGGTGTCATGGGTTTGTTAGCTTTTGGAACAACTTCTAGAGTCTTCAAGAACTTCTGAAGCCATATAGTCTCATTTACAGCTTCACAAGCTGCCGCATATTCAGCTTCCATGAAAAAATCAGCAATGCAAAATTGCTTGATACTTCTCCATACAACTGGTCCACCGTTTAGGATGAACATTGATCCTAAAGTGGACGTCCTGGAATCATTATCAGTTAGAAATTGAAATCAGTAATACCCCATCATATTCAAGTCACTACCCAAATACACAATCATGTGATTCCTTGTTCTCCTAAGATACTTAAGGATGTATTTGACGGCATTCCAATGCTCAATTTCAGGATTAGATTGGAAACGACTCACCACGCCCACGGCATAGCAAATGTGTGGCCTAGTGCAAAGCGTCGCATACATGAGACTTCCTACGGCTGAAGCATAGGGAATCTTTCTCATGTTTTTCTCTTCTTGAGGAGTCTTGGGAGACTGCTCCTTGAAGAGGCTGACTCCATGTCTAAAACAAAAAAAATCCTTTCATGGAGTTTTTCATATTGAAGCGGTGACACTTTATCAATGTAAGATGTTTGAGACAGTGCCAATTGTATGTTCTTCCTATCTCGAAAGATCTGAATACCTAAGACAAATGCAGCTTCTCCAAGATCCTTCATATCAAATTATTTTGCAAGCCAAATCTTGACATCATATAATTTTTCTAAATCATTCCCAATGAGTAGAATATCATCTACGTACAAGACCAGAAAAATCACATTCCCTCCGTATATCAGCTTATACATACAGGGCTCGTTCACTAACTATTCAAAACTAGAGTTCTTAACAGTTTCCCCGAATCTAATATTCCACGATCGTGACGCTTGCTTAAGTCCATAAATGGACTTCTGCAGTTCACAAAGTTTGCCCTCTTGGCCTTTCTCCATGAACCCGTCTGGTTGAGCCATATAAATGCCCTCATCAAAATTGCAATTGAGAATAGCAGTCTTGACGTCCATTTTCTTTATTACATAATCAAGGGCAGTAGCAATGGACAAAAGAATTCGGAGGGATTTAAGCATGGCCACCGACGAGAAGGTATCTTCATAGTCCATTCTTTCCTTTTGGGTGTAGCCCTGGGCTACTAACCTAGCTTTGAATGTCTCTACATTCCAATCCAGACCTTTTTTCTTCTTATAGATCCATTTGCATTCTACGATTTTTACCCCTTCAGGAGGATCTACAAACTTATGACTCTGTTCGAGTACATCGAATGTGTCTCAACCTTCATGGCTTCTTGTCATAAGTTTACTTCAGGACCAGTCATGGCCTCTGAGTAGGGGACAAGCTCATCAAGGTCTTTATCTGAGAAAGCTGTCAAAGCTTCTCTATAGGAGATATACCTCTCAGGTTGTCTCACAATCTTTCCACTACATCGAGGCTCCATAGGTTTTGGCTCATGTCGTAGTTCTTCCATTATTGAATCAGAAAAAAAAATTGTTTAGGGAGTCGGTGTCCTCCCACTCAATAATTCCTCTAACATAACTGTGCTTCCTAGTTGTACACTTTTAATGTAATCTTCTTCAAGAAATGAGCATTCATCCTAACGAATGTTTTCTGGTCAGTCGTACTGTAGGTGATGTACCCCTTCGTTCCTTTAGGATATCCTACAAACATACATAATTCTGAACTACTGGCCAACTTACCTGTCTTCAGTTTTAAAACATGTGCTAGGCACCCCCATATTTTAAAATAGTTAATAAACGACTTTCATCCATACCATCTTTCATATGGTGTACCAGGCACCGTCTTGGATGGAACTTGGTTCAGAATATATGTCGTTGTTTCCAAAACATATCCCCAGAAGGAATCTAGGAGGGATGAGTAACACATCATGGATCTAACCATATCCATCAGAGTTCAATTCCTTCTCTCTAACACACCATTCTGTTGTGGCGTACCAAGTGTTGTAAGTTGAGAAAGAATACCTTTTTTCTTTAAGAAAGCCTTCGAACTCTCCTAGCAAGTACTCTCCACCATGATCGGATCGTAGTGTTTTGATTTATTTTTTAATTGCTTTTCAACCAAGACTTTATACTCTTTGAACTTTTCAAAAGTTTCAGACTTTTGATGCATTAGATAAACATGACCAAAACATGAGTAGTTATCAGTGAAGGTTACGAAGTATTCATAACCTCATCTCTTGCTTGGACATTCAATGGCTCACATACATCACTATGTATGAGTTCTATGCATTGGGTGGCTCTTTCACCTTTTGCTGAAAAATAGCTCTTAGTTATTTTGCCTTCAATATAGGATTCATATGTGGGTAGTGATCCCACACTTAAAGTTTGCAAAAAACCATCATTCACAAGTCTTTTAATCCTGTCCAGGCTAATATGCCCAAGACATAAGTACCACAAATAGGTTAGATCGGTTGAGTTGTACTTCAACCGTTTATTATCCCTTTATGAACCATTATTCACTTTAGTGTCATATATCATTGAAAATATTGGTTTGACCTGAAAAAATTTATTAAACAAATGTACAGTAGTAATTAAACAGTCATTTCTAAAAATATAAATATATTTATCAATGAAATTCAAATTGAATCTTTGCTCAATTAAACTAGCTACTGATCTCCATCTCATTCAAATAACTAATTATTAACATCATATGTTCTCTGACAAGAGTTTCAGGTTTTATCCTGTATCATAAGGTTTTACACAACTGTCTATTTGGCTTAACGACCCCGATCTCTGAACATTTCGGTGATGTTCAACTTCATATCAGTGGTGATTTCCAAATTCTGATGTTGTTGTTGCTGGACATTGCTAACAGAAGTTAAGATATAATATCTGGTTATCTCAGCAGAACGTAGCCAAGAAGCATAAGCATCATTTTCCTCTTGAGTCAATTCACTAAAAGGCTCAAAAGAACAAGAGGTGGTGAGCATGAACTTGTATTTTTCAATCGTTAGTACGATATCAAGATTGTGTTTCCAATCACCGTAATTATCACCAGTTAATATTGTTCGCATTTAAGATAGTTGAGAATGAGGATACTGACATGATTATCAAAAAGAATAATTAAAACGATGTAAATAAATTCTCAATCGTTTAAGAAAGTATGATGCATGATGAAACTACTTAAATATTTAAAAATCTATTAAAAATATTTCTTTCATGATGTTACGATAAAAAATGATAACTCTCATCGAGGGATAAAGTCCAAACTATCTCCTATCGCATCGAGACTCTTCTCGTTTGGTTAATGCTCAAATGTCTCCACATCTAGCTTAACCAATCACCAATGGTTTTGGTCATCTTAGCCCCATTGACAAGCCCCTAAGTGGAGATTCCAATGTGCTTCAGTCTAAGTGCTTAACCAACGCATCAACTCTTAAAAATTACTATGGACTAACAGTCCGTCAATGGGACGGCTCTGCCCCACCACTTCCCTTAAAAGTCTTACATTTTCAAGCAATTCGATGACTCTAAGCGACACTACTCCAATGTTTGTCCCATTGAAGAGAGGACCGCTATGGGCGGTTCTAAACCATTCCTCATGGCACGATCAAGTTCGCGTTTGGAGACCTTGGGAACGTTTAACGTAAACAACCCTCCCACATAATTTTTGAAAAAAAATTAGATTTTTGGTTGTTTTTCAAAACATAACTTTTATTAATTTGAAAAACGTGATGAAATTTATAAATTTTTTATTTAACTTTAAATCTCAATTTAAAATCATAACCATTATAAATTTTACATTACAATTAAATTATAACCATTATAAATTTATCTACAATGTTGCATGTACATGCTACATGGTGATTTAATATTGGCATATCTCTAGTCCTATATCGCATGTTATATGATGATGTGCAATTAAAATTAAATCATACATTTAAAACTAATCTCCTTCTTGGCTCATTTCTTATTACAACCCAAAGAATAATAAATAATTTATAAATTAATCTTCATAGCATTTGTAATTTCCTCATTCTTCCTCATGTTGTCCCACTACTTTGTAACTCTTTACAAAAATCCATTCTCATTTTAAAATTCAAATTCAAATTTCAAATTTAAAAAATTCAAAATTTTAAATTTTGATTAGAACCCTTTAATTAAGGAAAACTATTTTATAATTAAATAATCTCATTAATTATCCCATTTTTCTGTTTAATAAAATAGAAAAATAACATTGATAATTATCTTTTGAATTTAAAATTTAGAAGATAAAAAGATAAAATAGATAATTATCTTTGAATTCAAAATTCAAAAGGGATAAAGATAAAATAGATAATTATCTTTTGAATTTTAATTATCTTTTATTCATTTAAAATTTTAAATTCGAAATTTTAAATTTTAAAAGATAAAAAATAGAATAAGGGTTATCGTGAAATATCAAAATTTTAAATTTTAAATGAATAAAAAATAGAATAAGGGTTATCGTGAAATATCATAGGGTTTCCTAAACCCTAATTGTTATCGCCTAGGGTTTCATAAACTCTAGTCACCATGCAAGACACGGTATGGGACAACGGCAGTGACGGCGCCGGAACAGTATCACCCGACTGCCTGAACAGTATCTCCGATGTGAACAGTGATTTTGACTTAAATAGTAATTCTGGCGTGAACGGTAATTCTGGCAAATACAGTACTCCAACGTGAACAGTGATTCGACGTGAACAGTACTTCGATGCCGGTTTTGAGGCGACGACGATCTTACATCAAATTTAAAAAAATACAACTTCTGCAATAAAATAAATTACATAAAATCATATGCCTCAAATTCGGCGTACATCAATTCTAAATTGAAATAAAAACGCCTAGAGCCAATAATTAGGAATCCAATCACATAACACATTCAAAACAGTTTTGAATCTATCATACAAAATCATATGGCAATATCTACAAAATTCATGATACGTTCGTTTCTAATATCTATACGCATAATCAAGAAAGAACGTATGGCTCTAATACCAATCGCTGGGATCGGTAAGTTTTAAAATTAACTAAAAAACAAGTTTGACCAACGAACAGTTCGTAGGCGGAATATCAAAAAAAATTTATTAACTTATTTAATCGAAATAAATAATTTAAAACCAATTAACGTGCGATTATGCATATACGATATTAAACGGGAAGATAAGGTTAGAAACACTTTTTCAGTTATACTTTGTATCGGAGAATTTCTGAACTGGCAGAATTCCTTCGAGCGTTCTTCATGTTTTTCAAGCTTTGGGATCTGAATCATGCACTTGAACTCCATGAATGATTTACGAATTTCATCCACCAACAACCATCTGTTAATTTTATAAATTTATCTTATGAGAATTTTGTGTAGGAATTTGAGTGTAGCTCTCAAAATGATTGAAGTAAATAATTGAATATTTTTTCTTCAATGCTCTCTCAATCAGCTGCAATCACTAGGAAGGGGAGAAAAAACATTTTCTATGTATCTAATATGATATCTATATCTCTATCTCTCTCTCTGCAATCAAATTACTATTATATATTTATAAAATTTAATTTTTGATATTTACAAATATACTCATATATTTTAAATTTCTAAAAATCCACCCACATATATTGTCAAAAATCAGTATATCTCCACAGTGTTAGCGTTTTATCAAAATTTATCAATCACATTGATAGACTTAATTGATCATTATCTATTTATTTATTTATTTTTATTTACTAATTATCTAATAATTAAAAATTAACCAACTAATTAATTTCAATACAAATAATCACACTTAACTAATTAAGTGATATCATTCATCATCACATATAGGTGTCAGAAATATATCTTGGCACCAAAATACATTTTGATCATATTTACTTCGTTTCTCTATTCCAGATCTCATGAGCTATTTCTAAGACCGGATGGACCCACATTAACAAAACTAAGGATTCAAATACCCAGTGAATTTATCTCTATAAATTCTCGATCGATTTAATCATGACATCGTACGACTTCACTATAGGTTCGATGCCTAATAAAGGAGTCAACTCTTGATTCATGCGTACTACTTTTCTGTTGGTGTAAATAAACCTTTTTTTCACGGTCCATAGAATATTTTAACATCATACCCATTGTGAATATCAGTAACAAGAGTAGAATGTAAAATTACTGTTTTACACCTCTTTTTATTATTTCATTAACTCTTTTATTGACTGTGAATAAGAAAGAAATAATAGTAAATTGTCTCGTACAATTCACAAAACTTAATCAATGACTCAATTCATTGAATACCTGACAAGGTTAGTTTATTCACACACACACATAAATAAAGCATATGGTAATATTGTTGCTTTCACAATCCAACCACAAATTTTCATATTTGTGCATCACGTAACTCCAACTTAATGTATTGCTCGTCAATTCGAACTCACTCATTGGACATATCAAAGATTGCAACTAACTAAGTCAATCTACAAATTCACCTTATGATTAAGGTAATTATAAAAATACTCTTAAGGTGTAACAATTAGATTTAGAGCTAGATAAATGATTTTGGGCTCTAAACTAATTTGTTACCGGTATATTCAACATGTTCATTACATGTCTAGGTTAATTGTTTGAGTCTTCACTCCCACGCCCCATCACTGGCATCCATTGGTTCAACCTAACAGTCGTAATCAGATTTGATATCTCAGTCGATCCTAAGACTGCAAATATCATTCTGAACTTTCTCAAAAGGGTTCATCTAGAGACGCCTTTGTCTTCACTCTTCGTTCGTTGTTGAAAGTTTCAGAACTTGAGTAATTTATGTACACATATTAATTTAAAATAAAACTTTTAATTTATTCATAAAAATTCAATAATAATAATGTCTGAGAAATAACTAAATATAAATAAATAATTATTACACGTTATTTTATGGACGTATTCTAACATGATTACCCCATCACTTGGTTACTTAAAATTGATCAATTACTTGTGAACAGGGGTGAAACCACCACTAAGGACACGTGCTGAAAAGATCCAAAAAGAGAGTTCGAAGACTACCAACGTGGCAGATTCAGAAAAATGAATTAAGACCATGAGATCAATCTGACGGAAGGGATTAACTTAGTAGTTAAAGCCAAAATATATGATTCTCGGAGAACATTCTCATGTTCCCTTAAATATGATTGTAATCCCTAGAATATGGGGGTAATCTCCCAGTTATGGTTAAGTATTCCTAGATTACGGTAAACATTCTGTTCCTAAGAGGATGTTTCCATTTATAAGAATATTTTATTAGATCTTGGAATGGCCTATAAATAGAGGCTACAAACCAGGTAAAATTTCTATCCATAAACATCCCTGATTTTTCCATCTGGAGAATACAAAAATATATTGAAAACTCGTTATTACCCCAGAATTAACGTAAATAAATTAAAAAAGATGGAGAAAAAAGAAACAAACCTTCCAAATTCGTGAGTTGAACGCATGAGGTTGTAAATGATATCTCGAGTTAGAAACAATTGATTTGAAGGATAAATAGAGAATTGAAGATGACGATGAGACGCAGACAGTATCGATAGATTATAAACACCGATGAGAATAAGAGAAAGGAAGTTGCGCAGTTATTTTTAGGTTTTAAAATATATCATAATAGACGACGTGTGGTATAGACCCTGTCGTGAATATGGCCAATTGCACATGCAGTACTAAAAAAATTTAAAGGCACGTGGTGTAAAGTGTTAAACAACGACGGGTGCTAGAACACCCGTCATTTTTTTCTAAGAAATTTTTTTTAAAACAAAGCATGATGGTTGGTCTATCACCTCTCATGTTTAGAGCTACATTCACGATGGGTGCTAGACCACCCGTCGTGTTTCATGAAAAAAAAATTAAAAAATAAAATTCATTTTTATTAATCCTCAATCATGTAGACAACAACATGTACAAGTCTACAAAAAATACGATGATAAACACAGAATTCATTCAGAATAATTTGTACACCACTTCTATTAATATTTAAAATGTAACATATTACACCGAGTAACTTATTTGCAATCATAAAAATCAAAATGCAACCTAAAGCTATCCCAAACTGTAGCACATATACTCTACGAAGTGCACCCTGATACAACTAGGATGTGGGAAAAAGGTAGACCCAAGTCGACCCATATACGAAATGAAATGGATTGGAGAGAGCCAAATACTCATAATAAATGTGGACTTTGTCGATAAGAGGGACATAACCGTCGAAATTGTCCTTCTCGTAATGGAAGACAATCTTTAAATGACTCATAATATTTGATGTAGTATATTTTTATGTAATTCAATGTAATATTTGACTTAGTACATTTTTATGTAATTCAAGGTAATATTTGACTTAGTACATTTTTATATAATTCAATGTAATATTTGACTTAGTATATTTTTTATGTAATTAATTCAATATTATATTTGACTTAGCATCTAAAAATTATGACATCGGGGTTGAAAATTTCCTCAAGTATGAGATGGAGCATGGTAATGACCCTTGTTTCTTATGTTGTCTGTATGAGATGGAGCATGGTAATGACCCTTGTTTCACTAAGGTAAGAAATCGCTTGTTCATTAATGATATAGATCAAAGATATCAAACATGGGTGTGACATGAAGAATTAGATAGTTCTAGAAAAAATGCGTTTGGTATATATGAAGGAAGAGAGAGCTCTCATGTAGATATTGATGATTCTGAATGTACTACAAATATGATTGAGGCAGTAGAAGATTTTTATTTAGATAATCTTGAGAAATTCAAAAAAAATGCTTAGTGATGCTGAGAAGCCTTTGTACCCAAATTGTAAAATGTTCACAAATTATCTGCATTAGTGAAGTATAATTTAAAGGCTAAATATGGATGGAGTGACATAAGTTTTTCATATTTATTAAGTGTGTCAGAGGAAATGCTTCCAGATAGCAATCAAATGCTTGTTTCATTCTACGAGGTTAAGAAATTCTTGTGTGCTTTAGGAATGGAGTATGAAAAAATACATGCATGTCCTAATGATTGCATTTTATATAGAAATGAGCACGTAGAATCAACTGTATGACCAGTGTGTGGTGTCTTGAGATGGAAACCATCGAGCCAAGACACATTCGACTAGCTATTACAATAGATGGGATAAATCCATTTAGTTCCCTTAGTAGTAAATATAGTCGTTGACTTGTTATTATGATGATATATAATCTCCCTCCATAGTTGTTGACCTGTTATTATGGTGATATATAACCATGAAATGATATTGATGTTTATGTAACACCTTTGATTGATGATCTTAAAGTTCTCTGGGATGTGGGATTTGAGGCGTATGATGCATATCGAGAAGAGAGTTTTACTCTAAGAGCAGTATTAATGTGGACAATCAATGATTTTCCTGCATATGAAAACTTATGTGGATGTAGTGTTAAAGGTTAGTATGCTTGTCCATATGTGCAGAAGATACATCTTCTATTAGGCTAAAACACAGCAAATAAAATGCATATGTAGGACATAGAAGATTTTTACCACTCACACATTCTTACAGAATGCAACAAAAGGCATTTGATGGTAACCAAGAGCTTAGAACAACTCATGCACCTTTAAGTGGAAAATAAGTGTTGGAAAGAGTTGAGAAAGTTAGATTTACACTAGGAAAAAAGAATGTGAAGGAATCGACGAAAGATGGATTGCCAAAATCTTACTAGAAGAAGAAATCAATTTTCTTCAATCTAGAATATTGAAAAATCTTACATCTTTGACATTGCCTCGATGTTATGCACAGTGAAACAAATATCTGCATGAATATTATAGGAATACTACTTGACATTTCTAGGAAGACAAGAGATGGAACCATTTCGTCATCCATACTCTCTTTATTCTCTTCTCCCTACTGTTTTTCAAGTGAGCGAGGAAAAATCTTTTACATTTTGGTGCTTTCATTGAGAGTGACGAGAAAAACTCAAGAAAAA
Organism: Datisca glomerata; assembly: GCA_003255025.1. Classification (NCBI taxonomy): domain Eukaryota; kingdom Viridiplantae; phylum Streptophyta; class Magnoliopsida; order Cucurbitales; family Datiscaceae; genus Datisca; species Datisca glomerata. The sequence continues at coordinate 289,144 of QANY01001798.1, forward strand.
ACCTTTCCAAAATCAAACGAGAACCAGATCAAACAATGCCTTTAACGAGGGAAACCGAACTAGAATTAGTGAGGATCATGACAATCAACCCGCTCCGCCAGTTGAGATGCTCCAGACGATCCTGAATGGGATGCACGAGATGGAGTAGAGGAATGTTGAAATGTTACGCAATTCGCGATAAATGGTGTAAGACTATATCAACACGCTACAACATGAATTTGCGGACACATGCAGAGGTTAGCCAACGAACCAACCGTGAAGAATGAGAAAATAGTTTAGAAGGAGGTGGACGGGAATCTAGGACAATGAGAACAGTAGGAACATGCAGAATGAAGACGTAGAAATCCAATCTCAGCTCCATACGAAAGAAACAATGGGAGAAGCACGTCCACTGAAAGTCATGACTGAAGAGGCTAAGAAGGAGATGTTGGAAAGAAAAATGAAGGAGATGAGGAATCTGAGGAGTGTGGGAAAGGCTGATCTCGAATCGCTTACTAGAACCCCTCCTAAGTCATGAAATCCTGGTGGCCTTAATACCAAAGAAGTTTGTGGCACCAAAATTCAAGTGCTATGAAGGAAAGTTCAATCTGGTGGACCATCTTAGATGCTTCAAGTAAGTTATATTGTGCGGTGATGGAGGACACAGAGTACCTCCTAAATATTTCTGACAAGAAAGAAGAATCTCTTCATGAATATACCCACAAATTTAAAGAGGAGATGACCAAGATGGAGAATTGTGATGACCGAGTGGCCAGGCTAGCTTTCAGATGGAGGCCAGACCCAAACTCACCCCTCTTCGAGGATCTATCAAAGGTGAAGTCATTGACTATGGCTGAGATAACCTACATTACACTGGAAGAAGAAAAGAAAAGTTTGTTGAATCTGGAAGAATAAAGGAACGATGAGTCACAAAAAGAATAATCGAACTTCATAACCGACAAAAAGAGAACTCAGAGAATGGAGAAAGATAGTGAGCGGGGTGACAGTAAGCGACAGATGACCAAAAGCCAAAGGATATACGATGATGACAATCCCAAAGAAAAAGTCTACACACCTCTCACGGTGTCAATAAACCAAGTCCTCGATATGATCAAAGATAAACCTAGGTTGAAGAGGTCTGCCCCACTCACAAAGCAGCTGTATTATAAGGACAAAGATAAATACTTCTCCTACCATAAGAGTAGCAGACATTACATGAAGGACTTCTACGAGCTGAAAGACTAGGTAAAGAAACTAGTCAAAGACGGTAACCTGAATTAGTATGTGAAAAAAGAAGAACCGAAACGGGAAATTGAAAAGGAAGCGCGTGATTGGGAGAAACGTGACAACAGGAAGCAATCACTCTTGATTTTTGTTATCATTATTGCGTTGACTGAACATGAGGGAACTACGAGGAAAGAAAGGAAGGTATACTGTAAGAAGCCAATGTTAGAGGAGAACCACGAGCGAGGAAGCTCTTCGAATGACAACGGGATCTCTCGTTGATATTCAACGACTTGGATCTGGAACATGATGATCATCACAATGACACCCTAGTAATTCAAATAAAAGTCAAAAATTACTTATTTAGGATAGTACTTATTGATGATGGGAGTGCCATCAATATTTTGCATCGGTCCACAGTTGAAAAAATGTTCATGGGAGATCAGCAACTACAAAGACAACCACAACCCTAGTTTGCTTCAATAGAGCCGTCATTTATTTTGAAGGGATCATTACCCTTCTCGTACATGCTGAATCATTCAACCATCTTAAGAAATTCATTGTATTAGATATCTCATCCCCATATAACGCATCATAGAGAGAACCTGGCTGCACAAGATGAAAGTTGTACTGTCGACATTCTGTCAAGTACTGAAGTACCCATCTCTGGAAGGGATCAAGACCATAAGGGGTCGTCAAGCTGCTACCCATATCTGAGTTATGACTACACTAGAATCGACAAGAAAGAAGACAACAACAAAGAAGGTGGAGGAACAGACGGCAGTGACGGAACAATAGCAATCACATGAGGACGAGTAGGTGAGCCCTAGGTACGAGGTAGGGGAAGAAGTTGAACCTATCTGTTTAGATGAGGAGCTGTAAAAGATGACCAGCATTGGTGCCCACCTTGAGCAAACAGAGAAAGAAAGGTTGGTGGAATTCCTGCGGGGGAATATATACAGCTTTGTGACTATGGTACAAGAAATGACAGGTATCCCTGAAGGCATAATATGTCATAAACAGAATACAGATCCTATTGTCAAGCCCGTAAAGCAATGGAAGAGGAGTTTTTCTCCAGAACAGAATATGACAATAAAAGAAGAAATGGAAAAACTATTGAAAGTGGACTTCATCCACGAGGTGAACTACCCGTAATGGCTCATCAACATTTTTATGGTAAAGAAGAAGAACAGGAAATGGAGAATCTGCGTGGATTTTATCGATCTGAATAAAGCCTGCCTGAAGGATGAATATTCGTTGTCAAGAATATACCAGATGGTAGATGCCACGTCAGGACAAGAACTTATAAGTTTAATGGACGCCTTCTCCAGATATAACCAGGTGAAAATGTTCCAACCTGACTAGGAAAAAATGTTGTTTATAACTGAACAAGGTACTTTTGTTATAAAGTGATGCCTTTTAGGTTGAAAAATACAGGTGTAACTTACCAAAGGATCATGAATAAGATTTTTCGGGAGTAGATTGGAAAAACCATGGAAGCCTATGTGGATGGCGTGTTGGTGAATAGCCGTAAATGGGGAGACCACATCAAGGACCTTGATGAAGCCTTCTCGATCTTAAAAGACAGTTCTATAAAACTAACCCCAGAGAAATGTACGTTTAGTGTAGCAGCGGGAAAGTTTTTGGGTCACCTGGTCACACAACGGGGAATCGAGATCAACCTGGATCAAGTGAAGGCCACCTTGAAGATGATGTCCCCTAGAAATTGTAAGGAGAAACAAGTCTTAACTGGAAGATTGGCGACTCTGAACAAATTCCTTTTGAGATCAATGGAAAAATGCAAGCCTTTCTTCATAAAGTTAAGAAAAAATTTAACCGATGGTTGGGATGAAGAGTGTGAAGTGGCTCTCAATAAAATCAAGAAATATTTGACAATTCCTCCATTTCTGTCAAAATAGACACTTGGCGAACAATTGCTCAGGTATGTAGTTGTGTCACAAGTAGCTATCAGTTTCGTTCTGATCTGAGAAGAAGAAAGAAAATAAAGGCACATGTATTTGGTGAGCAAGAGCCTAGTAGCAGCTGAAACTCGGTACAAGAGGATGGAAAAATTAGTACTGGCCATGTGACGGTGGCAAGGAAGTTGAGGCCTTACTTCCAAGCACATAACATAAAGGTTTTGACAGACTCACCAATCAGAAGCCTGTTGCATCACTTGAAGTCAGCGAAAGAATGGAAAAGTGCGTAATAGAGCTCGTTATGGACTAAGGATGTTAATTAAGGGGCATATTTTGGCTGACTTCATAGCAGACTTAACAAGCAACGAGGAGAAAGTTGACCACAGATTGTAAATCAAAGGAGAAAATAGAACCTTGAAGCTATACGCTGATGGAGTCTCAAATAATAAGGGAGCCGAAGTGGGAGTGTGCAGCGAACCCCGTTCGGAGAAACATTGTAGCATTTCATTTCATTCAGATTCAACACCTCGAATAACAAAGTAAGTACAAAGCATTGATAGCGGGAGCCTTTCTACAATGGAAATTAGAGGTAATTGTGAAACAGGTTAAGAGAGAACTCGCGGCAAAAGATGAAAGAATGATCAGTTACTTGCAACGGACGAAAGAGTTAGAGAGTCAACTAAAAACCTATGAGATCCTTCAGATCTCGAAAATGGAAAACAGGCACGCAGATGTTTTGGTAAACTCGGGGTCTTCACTGCGATTCCCGTTCAAAAGGAATGTACCGGTGGAACTTCTCGAAAAACCAAGTATCTTATTCCCACTAAAGGAAATGGCATATGTAAAAGTTGAAAAAGAACCAAGCTAGCAAGATGACTTGATATGCTACTTAAAGGATGGGGTTTTACCTAGTGATAAACTTAAGCAAAAAGTTCAACAGCAAAGTGTCATGTATTGTCTAATTAATGGATTATTGTATAAAAGATCTTTCTCAAAGTCATATTTGACGTGTCTATGGGAAAAGGAGGCGCAATATGTCTTAGCCAAAATTCACGAAAGAATATGTGAAAATCATTATAAGGGTAGATCTCTAGTTCACAAGGTGTTGAACGAAGGGTATTAGTGGCCTAAAAAGCATCAAGACACTAAGTCGTACGCAAAAGGTGTGATAAATGTCAATGCTTCGCTCTCATAGCTAAAATGGCTCATGGAGAACTTAACACAACGGCAAGCTCGTGGCCATTCATGCAATGGGTACTGGACATTATTAGACCACTGCCCATGGCACGAGCTCAGAAATGCTTTTTACTAGTGACAACATATTACTTCACCAAGTGGATTGAAGTTGAAGCTTTCGCATGGATTCATTAGGAAGAAGTAAAATGATTCTTATGGAAGAATATAGTGTCGACTGAATTCTTATCTCTAACAACCGGTTTCAAATCATGTGGAAGATAATGAAGACCTTCTGTGAAGACCTGAAAATTTCCAACAGGTTCTCTTCACCATATTATTCTTAAGGAAACGGACAAGTTGATAGGTCAAATCAGATTATACTAGACAACATAAAGAAATAGTTGGAATCTGCCTAAGGACAGTGGGTAGAGGAACTACCACCAAATTTGTTGGCGTACAAAACCACCCCCAGAGAAGCAATGGGTGAAACACCTTTTGTTTTGGCATACGGAATATGAGCGGTAATACCAGTTGAAATTGGGAGCCCAACTATGAAGTCAAAATTAAGCGAGAAGCAAAATGAAGAACTCCTAAAGGAAAACCATGATTTCTTAGAGGAAAGACGAGAAGTGGCTCAAATCGAGATGGCTAACTATGATCAGAAAAGAAAAGTAAGAAAACGGGAGTTCCAAAAAGGGGATCTAGTTCTGAAGAAAGTCTTCCAAGCAAAAGGAAAGTTCAGACCAACTTGGGAATGACCATACATTATCAATGGAGTAGGTGGTACTGGGTATTACTACCTGACAACGAAAGAAGAGGAAGATTAGAAAAATCGTGGAATGCCATTCATCTAAAAATGTACTTATGGCCTAAACCTTTGAAAATGAGAAAAACATTCTCTCTAAAATGTGAAAATTAAAAAGGTCAGCCGTCTTATGACCTAAGTCCTTGAGAGTTGGAAAAATCTTATCTTTAAAAATGTGAAAAATTAAAGGTTGGCAGTCTAAGCCTTTGAGAGCGAGAAAAACCTTCTCTTTAAAATGTGGAAATTAAAGATCTGCAGTCTTGTGGCCTAAGCCCTTGAGAGCGGGAAAAGCCTTTTTTTTAATGTGAAAATTAATGGTCGGCAGTCTTGTGGCCTAAACCCTTGAGTGCGGGAAAAATCTTCTCTCTAAAATATGAAAAATAAAGATCGATGGTCTTGTGGCCTAAGCCCTTGAGAGTGAGAAAAATATTCTCTCTAAAATATGGATATCAAGGTCAATGGTGTTGTGGCCTAAGCCCTTGGGAGCGAGAATTCCTTTCTCTCATAAATGTGGAAATCAAGGATGACAGTCTTGTGGCCTAAGCCCTTGGGGAGCGGGAAAAACCTTCTCCCAAAAATGTAGAAATCAAAACAAGTGAAATCTTAAGTATATAAAAGTGGACAGCTTGAAGGAAGCAAGAGAGTTGCGTAGAACGGGACCAGCAATTCCAAAGAAAGATAAAGGGCAACCGTTTCTTAATAAGAAACTAAAAAAATAGAAATCAAAGTCCTTGAGAACGGATTATAGAGAAAGCAGGTGCACCAACAAAAGTAATGTAAGTAGAATTTCCTTTAAGTTTGATACAAAGCAAATGTCTTAAGTGTTAACTTAAATTATTGCAAGTTTACTTGATGGAAATATTTTCTAGTTTTGCTAAAGCATCTAAGAGGGTTCACAAAAATTTAGTTCTAACTAACTGGTGAAAGTACAGTAATTCATCATAAAAAAAAAGAGCAGTAATTTGACAAAATATTGGAAAAGATCATTTCATTAATAGATAGATGAAAATTATAAAATGACCTTTGTGAAAAGAAAAGTGTAGGTGCAGGAAATGTAAAGTGAAAATTACAAAAACCATAGAAAAAGGAACTAAGTCTCTCTCGTGGGAGCAACTTCATTAGTGAGAGCAGAGGTATCAGCTGCAGTGGCTTCAGTATTAGGAACAGAAGAGTCTTCAGTAGTAGTGTTTGCCTCAATTTGGGACTCTGAAGCATCATCAAGGGAAACCTGGGGAGGGTTGTTAGCTAACTCATCCTTGTAGCCGGCTCGATAGACCAACTTCTCGGCCTTATCAAAAAGGGTCTGAAAATCTTCTTCCCTTGGGCCCTCTCTCCTCTCAACCTCAGAGCAGCTCAACTCAGCAGCCGCTAGTTTCTCTTCTATTGCCTTCAACTTCTCTTTGGAAGCAACCAAAAATCTCTCATATTCTTCTAAGGACTCTCTAGCAGCTTTCAATGAGTCGTCAAACTTTGTATGTTCCTTAGCCATTGCAGCCGCGTCTTAAGCAAACCTCTCCACGACACTTTGAAGATCAGCCTTACTCCTCTTCAGCCTTTAGTCTCAGCCTAGAAACGTTTAAGGATGGCGTGGAATTCTTGAACCTCCTTCTTCCAATGAGCCATACTCTGCTCGATTGCCATAAAATGCTCTTGAAGGCTATTGTAAACAATAATGGCCTGAAATATGCGCAAAAGGAGTCAAGTGTTAGTAAACGAAAAAATCTGACAAAGGAAAAGGCAGGAAAGAGAGAAATGAAAAGACAGATACCTTCATCAAATCATGACTCAGGAAGCAGAGTTGGATCCCTACAATCATGTTATGGGCAATCACCATGTCCACATTTGACTAGACCCTACGGAGCACTATGTGTACTGAATAGGGATCGTTGAAGAAGTTCACAAATGAAGGGATTAGGGGAAAACCTTCGAAACGCCTCCATCTCCATAAAGAAAGCTCTTCATTTCACCCTTGAGAGCTAGAGGAATGAACGGGAAATGACTCCATTTGCTCTGACTGCGGAGGAGGAGGGAGAGAAACTAAACGTTCATGGAAATCCTCTTCATGGGTAGTAGGAGCAGGGGGGATTACAGGAGTTGGGGCAACGGGAGCAACAAGAGCAGCAAGAGCGGGAGGGGGACTAGGGGCCGCTTGAGAAACTCGGTGTGTCCCACCTTTGGAAAATATATCTCTCCTCATCAACCACCCCAACTATGGTATTGTGGAGACGTCTCACCATTGTCTCCCTTTCCTCGTCTTCCCATTCAAAGTTAGTAAAAATAGAAGTACTTGAAATCGAAAGTGCAGAAGAAGGATGCGAAGTAGGAATGGGAATACCTTGGGGAATGGAAGAAGAAGATGTTGGAGCAGACGTGGACACAACGGGAGCCGTAGCATGGACGAAAGTGATGTTAACCTCCGTCTATGGATCAAGGACATCATTCTAGTCCTGCTCTCAGCAACGGTAAGTAGCGTTGAGTTTTTCCTCGGAGGCCCAAGATAAGTATGGTTTGTTATTTCTCTTGGAATCTACAAAAAAGATGAAAAAATCTTGAACTAAAAAAAAAAAAAAAAAAAACAAAAGAAGAACGGGGAACCAAAGCTCTGACAACTTAATGAAAACTCCTCATTTTGTGTGAATTGTCCAACGGCCATCACTGTCCCAATTCTCGCCAATCAATATGGTATCCTGTTCCCAGGCTTTATCCCTTTTTGCGATCGCGGTTATCAGTTTTCCTCTCTGCTCGGATGGACCGGGGGCAAGATAATAGGTCTCATTGTGATATTTAACTATATAATAGCGGTGAAGCTCATCAATTCCTAAATCTAAGTTGTATCTCATAGTCATGGCTTCGAAGCCTTGGAGGACCCCCTATAAAAGCTAGGGTGTGAAAGAACTCTTGCATAAAAGGGGCTAAACCGACTGTGTGAAAGAACTCTTGCATAAAAGGGGGAAAAGTAAGCTTGAGACCTTAGGCAATATACATTGGGCTTAAGATAATTTTGTACAGAGCTCTACATGACATACCAGTTGAATGACTCTCCCCTAAACCATAAATAACATCTGGTGGGAAGGCATCATGGCGAGAGGTTATACAATGCTCAAGCTCATCTTTGGTCCTAACTAAGGGAACAGGAGGTTTGAACTGGGTGTCCTCACTTTCCATAACTTAGGAACTCACAACGGAGAAATTTACAGAGGAGAAGAAAGCTTGCATAGAAGGAAAAGATAGGAAGAAACTTACGAGTAGCGAAGGAAGAAGGTGAAGAGAAAATGAGGAGGAAAGGTCTTTAAATAATTAGCGGACTTGAAAAGAAAATGAAAAACGCCTTATAAATCTTGAAAACAGGTAATGGAAAGGACATTTTGCAGGGAGGCGTGATTGACAAGATGATGGAACCATCATCTGAACTGACGAATGACAGATTGATAGATGGAAAGGAAAATGAATGTCTCTCGTAAAAAAAATCACCGAAACACGCGTCGTACGTTCCCAATAAGAATGACTGAGAACGGGAAGATGAAGAGACAGGGAAAAATGATGAGGCTCATTTTGTTTATCAACGAAGAGGGTGTCAGTAGGAGCGGAAAATGAAGCGGCAGACAAAAAGGTACACACTTTTTCTTACTATTAATCATTATATTTTTGGGTTATTAATGATTGCAGGTTCCAATAAATGAAGCAAAAGGAAAATAATCCCATCAACCTCCTTATCGAAACACACATAAACCATAATTATCATCATTACATATCAATAAATGAAACGTTGTTGAGTGTAATGGGGGCCAATGAATATGGGTGAAACCACTACTAAGAACAAGTCTGCTGAAAGGAGCCAATTAGAAGAGAGTTCGAAGACCACCATTGCGGCGCAACGGGAAAAATGAATCAAGACCGTGGGATCAAATTGGCGGAAGGGATTAATTTAGTAGTTAAAGTCAAAATATATGATTCTCAGCGAATATTCTAATGATTTCTTAAATATGATTGTAATACAGTGAATATTCCTTTCTTAAGAGGATATTTCCTTTTTTAAGAATATTTGATAAGATATTGGAATGGCCTATAAATAAAAGCTAATTGTAAGATTAATAGTACAATACAAACGAGAAAATTCTTCAACTATTTCATCATTCATACTCTCTTTATTCTCTTATCCCTACTGCTTTTCGAGTGAGTGAGGAAAAACCTTTTTCAACTTAGCCAATGTAGAAATATATATATATATTTGTGTGTGAAACAGAGATAACTTTATCTAATTAAGTTTGATTTAATCTAAAGAAGTTAAAAAGAAGCTCACCTAGTTAACAACTGTAATGAATTCCCATACAGGGAGTATAATTTTTATTAATATGGTAAATTACTAAATTAAGTCAACCTCCCTTCTAATTTGTCTTAATTACATGGACATTCTCCTTTTAGTTTCAATAATTATACATAACTCTTCTAAGTTTTAAGTTGAGTGAAAGCACTGAAAGGTAAAAAAAACTATCAATTTTCAATTTACTAGTGAATACACACATGTGATGCATGTGTAATTGATTCAAATTATCTTTTTAGCTATAATCATGTTATGTTTATGTGAAATGTATTTAGTGTCATATTATTTATTTTCAATTTATGTGAATAAAATCAAGAGAAATTTGTATTGTTATTATTTATATTTTTTGGTATATCATTATTCAACAATATTGTGAAATATCATCCATGTCTTCAAGAAAAGGAATTATAAGTATATAGTAGAAATGTGCTCTTATAAATTAAAAGAAGAAGTGATGTAATTAAAATTGAAGTTATTCAATTCGATCATGTTTTATTGTAAACTTGATATTTTTATTCTTTGTTGTAAATTTAATTTTTTGTTTGTAGACATTGCGTAGCTATAATTATGTAACATGTTAAGTATATTAACATATAAAATATCGTATAACTAAAGTTTTTAAAAGTACATTCTAATTTATAAATTTCTCTATAACTTATTAAACAACTTGCTATACTTTGTTTAAAGTTATCAAATTAAAATAAACTTTAAAATTATTTATTCATTATTTATTTTTTTTAAATTCATTAAATATGTTAACAAATTTAAAAAGTCAATATCACTTTCATCAGCTTAGTAATTCTAAAAGTAACCAACTATTAAATATGACATTTAAATTTGAAGGTTATTTTAGGTAGGGCATCAATAATAAGTAGACAAAATTATCCAAAAATGATACACATCTCTTCCTCACTTTCAATATATTATAGACTATAGATGTCTCACTATTTCTTAATCTAACTATTATAAATTTTAGAAAAATAATGAAAAATGACATTTTAGAAATATTCTCAACTACTAATGTATATTAGCAAATAAAATTGTTATATGAAAAATAGTAAGACCAATCAGTATGAATTACATAGATAAAAGGTCAAGTTTGGATAGAATTTTGGAAAAAAATATGTTGAACTTAAAATTCATAGACGAAATGAAACTAAAGAGGATGCTTTTTTGTGTAAAAGTAGAGAGGTAACTAAGAGAAACAATAGGAAATGTGGGTTTAATTTACCTATTTGTAGTTATTATGGCCACAAGATTAAATCAGCATTCACACACATAGTTATTATATGCAGTGGCGGCTTAGTTTTTATGGGAAACAAAACAGTAAACAGTGGCGGTGGTCTGATCTCTCCGGTGCCGGTGCGTTAAGTGCTTCTGCTCTATTTAAAGATAGCCGATTTAAGCCGTACGTCAAATTCAATACCATTTACCAATGCGTAAGTACAAATGTGCTTTCAATGAGTTTATTAATTGAAGGAAGATTTGATGAGCAGTTTGAGGATTTTCCTTTTTCTTAATGCTCGCGTTGAGTGCATCAAATTATTGTCTTTTCTTTCCAAAAATTGATTGAAAAGTTTTCAATGGAGCTCATCGAGACTTCTCGTAAAACTATTGAAGTAACAATGTGAGCACAAAAGTATTCTCATTCTCACATTCAATTTGGATTAGTTGACTTAGGTCTATGCATGCCCACATCATCTCGTTTGTGTTTATTTACAAGTAAGATGTTCCTGTGTGTAGTTGAATAACTTTTTTGTCAGTGGAAGGGAAAATCATTATTTAGGGATTGAACCTGAATTTGGGATGATTAAATCGTAAGGTATGATAATTTAGACTAAAAGCTCATCTGGCTGAATATACTATTTTTTTTTTTAAAGATCTGAATGTACTACTAAGTAGAATGTTAGAAAGAAAGTTAACGTTACATTTCAATTTGGGTTAATCGATCACAATGTGTTATCTATAGCTACCATAATCATTGTGGTAGTAATTTGGGTACCAATATGTTTCATCATGGGATTGGAAGAGTGATGGGCTTTGAGTTGTACCCGTTGTTAAAGTAAATGAGAGGAGGTCTTTTCGGAATAGCTTGGTGGAAATGGAAGAAACAAACCTTTTATCATGCAAAGCTTAAGACTATTTTGTTCTCGCGTTATACTCATTTGTAAAACTATTATAATTCTTTTATAATTGAATTATCATGTTTGTTTGGAATAATTTTTAAATAATACTATAATCATATTTTACATACAATCTTAATTTACAATCTTTTGAGACAGTTGAATTGTAAATTAAATTGGAAGCACTTTTAATTTACAATATCATTGTAAATTTAATATCAAACAAAATTATGAAAATATATTTATATCTCTTATTTTATTAATTTAATTACAATTATTTTTTTAATTTAGTTCAGTGTTATTAATTTATTTAAATATTAATAAAATTAATAAAAATCATTTTATTAATTTAATAAAAAATTTATTAATGTTTAGTCTAGCAATATTAATTTATATAAATATTAATAAAAAATAATTAAAAATAATGTTCAAATTTCACGTGAAAATATTTTTATATCTCTTATATTTATTAATTTGATTAAAAATATTTTTTAAACTTAGTCTAGCATTACTAATTTACTTAAATATTAATTAAAATTAATTAAAAAATTAATATTAAAATTGCACGTCAAAATATTTTTTAGATAATATATAATAAAAGGGCATTTAAGTAATTTCATAATATTTACACAAATTTACAGCAAAAGTTAACATATAAAAAATATAACAATCATCAATTATCACTCATCACATTGTAGATTATCATACTTAACCAAACATAGCAATCATAGTTTGCAAGTAATTGAATTAGACGCAATTGAATTATCAGCAATCGAATTGTGATGGTCATTCTAAATTACGCGAACCAAACGGTCCAATGATAAAATAGTGGAAAATTCACTACAATATTAAGGTCATTTCTTATGTCATATGAATTCAAGTAATTCCCTAACTTGGTATTAATTCTCACTCCGTTCATAAGATGATAAAAGATTTTACAAACGGACAAGAATACAAAAATATATGAATCGTACTTAAATGGTCATGTTTGTTAGCGTTTCAGTATTGTTTATCTATTTTTGAAATGCTTTTTTTTTTTCAAAAAACAAATTTGTAAAATGCGTATTCTACTGTTAAACACGTTTTCAGGTATTAAAAAAAGTTTAGAAAGCACACTGTCTAATTTTTTCTATTTTTTGTGAAGCTCATTTTCAAATCACAAACCACACATATCTTAATAACATACACTTTCTATTATTTTAGTCATTTTAGTCACAAAATTTTTCAAATTCTTATTAATTAATTTAGTCACTCTCATTATTTTCATTAAACTTAGATCAGATTACGTGACCCATGTATTTGATAACATCTAAAACGGTGTATATGTTTCCATCTATACTATATTAAAATGAGTTTAAAAATGAAAAATTTATGATTCCCTGTTTTTACCCTTTAGAATTTCTTAAAATATAGTCAAAATTAGATATTTCATATTTTCTCATTTTCTTCTAAATGAAAGTTTATTTTTCATGATAATTTGTTTACTAATAGTTAATAAAATAAAATATTTTTATAGTATTATGTAATTAGGATGCATGAATAACCATACATATGACAGATCTTTTGTATAATAATTATTTTATTTTAATTCAAAATAAATTTATTAGTAAAAAATTATAAATGAACAATTTGTAATATTTATGCAATCAAAAACATGAAAGTCATACAAATAGATTTAGAGAAATGCATTAATAAAATTTGTAATAAGAGAAACTATTCCTAAATATGAAAATGATTTATTGAAAATATGACAAATTGATTTCAATACTATTGAAAGAGGAGTGATATATAGTAGTACAATTTCAACATTATAAATAAGCTAATATATTTATTATTATTACTATTTTATTTTTAGTTTAAATTTCTTATAAATTTTTTAATAATATATATTTTAATATTAATTTTAAATTTTATGTATATTTAAGCTAGTTAATACATACGGAGCATGTACTTTTCGCACCTAATTTTTTACTAGTATTACCAACTATATATAGTTCGCGTAACCTAATGAAAATGTTAACGAGTTAAGAGAGGAACTTAATCGACAAAAACTAGAAATTTCAGGACGATAATTACATATGAAATTTTAGAAAATAGTCCTGTATTTGACAAAAAAGGAAAAAAAAATAACTAATACAAAAGATAGGTGGAAGGGTACAAGGGGAATAAAGAAAAGTTGCATGAAGAACTCAGAAATAGAGAGCAAAACAAGAGGACGCTTGGCAAGATGATGCAACCATTTATTACCAAATGTGCTCCTTCCCCATACCTCTCCCCTCTCTCTCTCTACTCTCTCTTTCTTGCTTTAGAATTTAAAACAGAAAAGAGAAAAAGAGAGAACAATAAGACATACATATTCTCTCACGCTCTCTCTTTTTCCTCTGTATGATCTCTAAAATAACGGAGATGGTAGATGGTAATAGAAAGGGGTTTGCATGTTGCTTTTCACCATCATCTTCATCATCGATTAAATTTGTACTGGTTTTAGTTCCTCTGGTTTTGATTACTGGTTTTTTTGCTAAATTGGGTCTTAATAATTCTAGCTGGAATTTCATAATTTCAAATTCATCATCGTGGAGCTCTGTTTCTTCTTCTTCTTCTTCTTCTTCTTCTTCTTACGCTGGTTCAAGAGAAGATGGAATTTTGGGTTTGCAGTCAACAATGGTGGTGGTTGGAGTTGAGAATATGGAAGAAGCTGTGGTTTCTGACGATTCTGTTCTAAACGTTTCTTCTTCTCCGCCTTTATCTGTTGAAGCTGTTCGGTTTCTTCAGCAACCTGTAAGCTCTTCTTTTTGTCTCTGTTCTATCCTCTGTTTTTCATTTTCTTTTTCTTTTTTATTTATTTTATTGGTAGTATTAGTGTTAATTGTTAAATGAATTGAGAAATTCTGTAATTTGAACGAAATATTTATTTTACAGATTTGTTTGTTTAAAAGTATTTTTTGTATTAAAAAAGAGAGAAGAGTTTCTGAGAAAATGTTGAATGTTTGGTTACAAAGAAGTCTGAGTTTGGTCAATGAGATCTCATGTTTAATTGAAGTTTACATCCAAATTAAGTTATAATTCAATAGTCTTTAAACTTCAATTAGTTACAAATTCAATGCTCTCCCAATTCTAGGTTGATTCTAGTTGGTTTTAGAGTGTGCGTGAAAATGTCTAATTTAACCAACTAATTAATTACTTCTGTAAAGACTTCATAGCACTTGCTTTAATTAGTTTAAGAGAAAATACGGACCTCATGTGTTTTCTGCTGCTTTTACCACTTTCTATGTTTCAGAAACTCTTATTTTTCTTACTTGACACATTTGGAAAATTAAGCAACTTCATTTTTTTAAGAGAGGTATGATTTACTTTATAAGAAATATTGGATCTGTATTTTTTTGAAATGGAATAATATGATTATGTATTTTCTTTTTAGTGAATTTAATCATTAACTTGTTACAACAGAATCGGACAAATGAGGACACTGCCAATGTGGAAATAAGCAATGCTTCTTCTGTGAGTGAATCTCGTTCTCTCGTCGCGAGAGCGAGACGACAAAGAGAGTTTTCGAGGTTAGAGAGGCTTGAGGAAGGGTTAAGAAGAGCTAGAGCTGCAATAAGAGGAGCTACATTTGGAAAAGATGCACAAGATATAGACTATGTTCCTATGGGTCCAATGTACTGGAACGCCAATGCATTTCATAGGTATTAACTCTTCTAATCTCTAGTGATGGTACTTGTCAATTTAGTCCAGCCAACAAAGCCAACAAAGTTATAAACTAAGTGATTTATCAACCATTCATAGGTTAATTTGATTGATTATTTTAATAAGTGATAATTAGCAACATATCAATGGTTGATACATCAGTTGATCAATTAGAATTTCGTCGATCTAGATTTACTCTTTTTCTTAACTATTTTGGGAAATCCTAATAAGCAAAGGTTTTTTCTCTTGTTTGGCGATGTTCATTTATCTGGATGTTATATTGAGTGCTTGTTGTGAATGTAGGGTATTTGTAAGTTATCTTTTATTATGTCGAAAAACACAAGAGATGAATTTGGGTCTAGAGTGGATCTAAACCACAACCACTTGGGTTGTGGTTAAGGAAACTAGAATGTTTTGGTATAATTACTGATGGTCGGGTAACTAGAAAAGCACAATTGCATGGGTTTTTGTGTGAAACTTAACCATCGATGTTAATTCAATAACTCAACTACAGGAGCTTCATGGAAATGGAAAAGCAATTTAAGATCTTCGTCTATGAAGAAGGTGAACCACCTTTGTTTCATAATGGTCCTTGCAAGAGCATATACTCGATGGAGGGGAATTTTATGCACGCTATTGAGATAAATAGTCAATTTCGAACCAAAGACCCTGAAAAGGCACATGTTTATTTCCTTCCATTTAGTGTGGCAATGCTCGTCCAATTTGTCTATGTGCGCGACTCTCACGATTTTGGTCCCATAAAACAAACCATAGTAGATTATATCGATGTTGTTGGACGAAAATATCCCTATTGGAATCGAAGCCTCGGAGCCGATCATTTTATGCTTTCTTGCCATGATTGGGTAAGATCATATGCATTACTGTATTATATGTTTGTCAAATTTTCTCTCTGGGATTTTGTCTTCTAGACCTTTGAGTTAATTATGTTGCTACTTGTCATAGGGGCCAGAAACATCCTTATCTGTTCCTTATTTGCACAAAAACTCCATTCGAGTGCTATGTAATGCGAATACGTCCGAGGGATTCAACCCATCCAAGGATGTGTCATTCCCGGAAATCAACCTCCAAACAGGTGCTATACACGGTCTGATAGGTGGGCCCTCTCCATCTCACCGACCTATTCTAGCTTTCTTCGCGGGAGGTCTACACGGCCCCATTAGACCTATCCTTATAGAGCATTGGGAGAACAACGACAAAGACATAAAGGTTTATAAGTACCTCCCGAGAGGTGTCTCGTATTACGGCATGATGAGAAAGAGCAAGTTTTGCCTTTGCCCGAGTGGGTACGAGGTCGCGAGTCCGAGAGTTGTGGAGGCGATTTACACGGGTTGTGTTCCTGTGTTGATTTCAGACCATTATGTTCCCCCGTTTAGTGATGTTTTGAACTGGAAGTCATTTTCGGTCGAGGTTTCAGTGAAAGATATACCGAATTTGAAGAACATACTAATGGGGATTTCACCAAGACAATATATAAGAATGCATAGAAGAGTTGTTAACGTGAGGAGGCATTTTGAGGTGAATTATCCACCTAAGAGGTTTGATGTTTTCCACATGATCCTTCATTCTATTTGGCTTAGAAGACTGAACGTTAGAGTACATGAACAATGACGACATGTTGGTTACTGTCTTCTTAGAAATTATTTGTGTTTCATAATTTGCCTTCCTTTTTGGACTTTCTTTTTTGTCAGTCTAATCTTTTGGGCACTATTAAAATGTCTAGAGAAACTTCTATTAATTTATGTTACGTGATCTAAAATTATATTTAATCAATTTAATGCCTTAAGTTTAAAATTTTCATCAATTGGTTTAATCACAAACTTTTAAATTTGATGTTTAAATTTGTAATAACTGTACTTTTTCCTAATAAAAACTTAATCTGATTGGGTATTGGGTTAGTTTAAAAAGTAGCTCTATATTTTGGTGTTCAATTAGCTAATAGTTATTGTTGGGTATCCCTCCTATTTGGAGGAAGTGGGCTTGGAGCCCAACTGAAGAAGCCCAAATTAGAGCTTGGTGTATGGTGCCGCTGTGTGTGTAAAACACACGATCAAAACTCAATAGCGCAAGGGTTTTTGTGTTTTCGCCAGACTTAAATCCAGTATAATATTTTTGCAATGGAGGGAGAATTAGTGAGAGAAAGGTGGATGAGCGGAAAAAGTTTTGAGAAAAATAGAGAGATTTTTTTGCTATGGAGGGAGAATTAGTGAGAGAAAGGTGAGATGAGCGGAACAAGTTTTTGAGAAAATAGAGAAAATTTTATCACGAGTTACGATAATTTTTTGTTTTCATCATCTCGTTAATCTGACAATTTTTTCGTGGGTTTATCGCAGTCATCTTCAATGATATTTTATCTGTTATCTCTATTATTGTGGTTTTGATTCTCTTTATTTGACGGAATTTATTTTGGTGTATCAACCGTCATTGGTGACGTAGTTCAAGTTAATTTATTTATGTAATCCTCTAGTTTTATCTAGAGAAGAACTTAGTACAACCTCATTATTTTATAGTAGGGATCTGATTCAGAGTTTATCCTGTGAGTTTTTCCTTCACACTGAAGGTTTTTCCACGTTAAATTCGGTGTTCCTATTTTTCGATTTTCCTATTGAATTGGTTATTATCTTTGCTTAGTTATTTACTCTTATATTGATAATTAGTTATCAACCATGTTATACTAAACTGTAGTGGACATGGAATTGAGTAAAAATCCAACAAGTGATATGAGGAGCATAGTTAATGTTATTAGCAGTTCAGAGTAGTTATGAATGTTAATACAAGCAGAATGATTAGTCTATACGGGGCTAAATACGGGGCTAATTGGCATTTGTGGAAAGGAACAATGGAAGATCTTCTTTGCTACAAAAAGTTCCACGCTCCCATTAAAGGTGATACTGCGAAGCTGGCAAATATGAGTAAAGAAGATTGAGAATTGTTAAGCTGGTAAGTCATCACCAGTTATATTCAACAGTTGGTGGACGATAACATCGATCACCATATTGCGAGTGAAACCTCTGAACACTCTTTATGGATGAAGTTAGAAGAGTTATATGAGAGAAAAACAACTGGAAATAAAGCTTTTCTGATACGAGTGAACCTAAAATACAAATAGGGCACCTCAATTGTAGATTACTTGAATGAGATTCAGAGCATTGTTAATCAACTTTTTTCAATAAAAATGGTTTTTGATGGCGAGCTTCATGCCTTGTTGCTTCTTAGTTCTCTACCTGATGTTGGGAAACGTTGATAGCCTTACTAAGTAATTCATCTTCTGATGGCCAAGCCTCTATGAGTTTGGTTAAAAACAATTTGTTGAATGAAGAAACAATAAGGAAATCCTTGGGTTCTTTAGTCAGTCAATTAGAGGCTTTTATTACAAAAAAATTGGGGGAGAAGTCAGAGTGAATTCAACAGGAAATGAGTTCAGTGCTTTTACTACAAGAAGATGTGGTATAAGAAATTTGAATACAGAACATTGAAAATGACGTAGGAAAAGGAAAATTGTGATAAGAGTAATGATTGAACAAGACAGTTGTTGCGACAAGTCAAGACGTGTTTGTTATCTCACTAGAGAATTTAGTGAATGCTACATGCCTAGACACAGATTGTGTAATTGATAGTGCTATCGCCACACATGTTGCCTCCAGAAGGGATATCTTCTCATCATACATATCAGGTGACTTTGGTGTTGTGAAGATGGGGAATGATGGTACCTCCAAGATCATAGGGATTTGAGATGTATGTCTAGAGATAGATATCAGGTGCAAGCTAGTACTCAAGAATCTGAGACACATTCTGAGGCTCCGATTGAACTTGATTTCTTACAGGTCAGCTCGATGATGAAGGTTATCACAATTATTTTGGTGTAGGTAAATGGAAACTCATCAAATGGTCAATGGTAGTAGCTAGAGGAAGGAAAAAGCCTACGCTCTACATGACATCTGCGAAGCTCACCAAGTGTTTGATGAAAGTTGTGAAGAAGAATATCCCTAGTGAACTACCCTACAAGAATTACAACAACAGAGGTCTAGCATAATGTTATTGATAAGCCACCAGTTGATGTGATTATTCAACCATAGAGATCTAGCATAGAGCGACAATCCTTTATTAGATGTACTCGAGGTGATGATGCAATTTCTATTGAAGGAGGAGATTCAGAGAATTATAAAAGGGCTGAAACAAATAGCTACCAAAGAAAGTGGGTAAGAGCCATGCAGAAATGGATGAAAGCCTTACATGAGAATCACACTAAGAAATTGGTAAAGTTGTTGACGTGAACCTTACTTAAGAAAAAGTATGAAGCATGCCCAGAGACAATGAGTAAGATGTCACCTCCAACTAGTCAGGAGGGGGAGTTTGTTGGGTATCCCTCCAATTTAGAGGAAGTGGGGCTTAAAGCCCAATTGAGGAAGCCCAAATTAGAGCTTGGTGTATGGTGTCGCTGTGTGTGTAAAACACACAATCAAAAGCCAATAGTGCAAGGGTTTTTGTTTCTACGCCAGACTTAAATTGAAATTGAAGTCTCAATTAGAGCGGCCGCCACTTTGCAATTGAGGGAGAATTGCCTTTCGACCAGTGGTGTTCTCAACGCAAAATAGAGAGAACAAGGTGAGATGAGCGGAAAAAGTTTTTGAGAAAAATTTATAAAATTTTTGTTCTCGGTTCTCAGTAATTTATGATGTTTTAGTGAGTTCATTGCAGTCATTTTCAATGGTATTTTCTCTGTTATCTGTACCGTTATGATTTTGATTCTTTTTATTTGACGGGATCTATTTTAGTGTATCCACCGTTATTGGTGATGTAGTTCAGTATAATTGATTTGTGTAATACTCTAATTTTATCTAAAAAAGAATTTTGTGTAACCCCATTATTTTATAGTGGCGATCTGATTCTGAGTTTGTCTCATAATTTTTATTTTTCACACTGAAAGGTTTTTTTACGTTAAATTATGTGTTCCTATTTTTTTCACTTTTTCTATTAATTTAGTTATTATCTTTGCTTATTTATTTACTCTAATATTGATAATTGGTCATCGACTACGTTATACAAAACTGCGGTAGATAGGGATTTGAGTAAAAATCTCAACAATTATTGATATGTGTCTCTATGAACTCTTAACCTAGTTTTTTAAAGAATAAATCCTATATAGTCTGAAAATGTGATATAGCATTACGGTGTCTACACTAATCACTAATATAAGTTTTCTCTGTATGGAGTTCAGACTAATACAAGTGAATGTTGTCCGGAGATCAGTAATACAAGTTTTCGTTATATGGAGATAACTAAGGGAATCGATATTGCGGTCATTAGGACATAAACGACATTTAGACCAATGTGGTTATAGACTAAGTTTAAGTTTAAATAGATTAAATGGTGTCTTTTGTTTTTTATTTCTTATAATCATTTGTCAAATAAGTTCAAACAAGTGGGAGGTAGACCGATTTTAAAATATAAAAAGTTGTTTTTTATTGACTATTATTTATATTAAACTATCGAGGTCGTGATCTAATAACGTTTCCTATTTTTTGTACACGGCATAGATCCTCATCCATGTCTATCTCACGGATAAATTATTAATATCAGAGTGTTTTTCTCAATATTGATATTGAAATGCTCACAACTTTGACAAAAAGGAGATATTGAAATGTTCAAAGCATGAGTTGAAGGATTAAACAAATGCCAAAGAGTTTAAGAAATGTGTTGTGATTCAATAAAAAAGGTTAATAAATATTTAGTACTTAATAGATGTGTTTAAAGAGTTGAATAAATGAGATTTTCACAAATATGTTGAAGTGTCACAAATGTATTGAGTGAAACCATTTATACTATACAGAAAAAGGGTACCAGCATTATAGCATGATTATTAATACGTGAGAAATTATAGGAATGAACGATCACAATAGGATTACACATCTTAATGATTATCACGTAGACATTTAAAACTTTTGTGATAATTAATAAGGTTATCACAATCATACCACCCAATAATCTCTCATAACTGGCATATCATTATTCATATATCTCTGGCTAGCTGGCAGTTGAACACGTAGCAGTTAGAGTAATATCTCTCAGTCATATCCCATGTGTCTCTCCTACAGGCCCAACCACTTGAGCAAATATGTGCAGAATATAGAGTTGAATTTGATCGCCAAATTGTTCTCAAGTTAAAGGGTCGGGTCATGTAATCAACAGTTGTTTGATAATCTCTAGAATGATATCTATAATTTAGCAAATACAAATACGTACAGCTCAAAGTAACTTAATCAAGCACCATCATGTCCTTGTATCTGTGGCTGTGATCTTTTGAAGAATTTTCAAGTTCAAGAATGGAAGCTTCCCGATGCCGTCCGCGCCGAAGGCAGCCAAAGGCAACAAAGGTCCAAAGACACTACCGAAGCTGAACGGTAAAGACTACTTTCTGTAGTTTGCTTGGGACTATGTTTCTTTCCTTAGTTTATTGGGTACTCTCCCAAACTAATTTATGTTGAGATGATCTATACCATGTCGTTGAAGTCTATGCTGACGGCTCAAATCACATTAACTCAACCCCAAGAGGATCGTACAATAAAAAACACTTTAAAACCCCAGATTAAAAAAGAACAAACTTACTCTAGATGGTCTTTATTTGTGATTTTTCTACATGGGGAGATTATGATTTGTGTGAAAATGTACGAGAAACTAGGGGGAAGGCAGCAAAGGAAAACATAATGAGGGCCTTTCCAAGTGTGACCGAAGCCGTTAGATCAAAGCTTACTCAGCCAACTGACACTGTCGCTCAGACACGAGCAGCCCGTCAGCATGGCAGTACTGGTAGAATCAGGACATGCGATGACGATGAAGAAAATACTTTTAAATATGATATAAAGAGTAGGGTAATGCCCTTACAGTTTACATTTTCCTTTGTATTTTCTATTCTTTTGGTTTATTAATATATATTAGTCAATACACACGTACATCATATTATATTTTTAGCTGTGATTATTCCTTATAATCATGTTGTGTTTACATGAATTAAATAAAAATATGTAACACTATATTATTTATTTTTAATTTATTTAAATAAAATTAATACAATGTTATATTGTTATTATTTATATTCGTTGCTATTTTGATTCAATCACGTCATACCAAATCATGTAAACATAGGAGAAAAGGTTAAGAGTGTAGAGTAAAAATATGCTCTCAAAAAATAAAAAATAAAATGATATCAGTAGAATTAAATTATTTATTTCATACATTATTTTAAACTTTGATCTTTATTTTTTGTTTGTATTGTAAATTTAAATTTTTGTTTGTAAATTTTGTGTAACTATATTTATATAATTATATATTATTTGTTTCCATCACGATAATATATACTTCTCTACTTAAAAAATGATAAGCTAAAGATACAAAAAGGAGAATATCTAAACTCATATCAGTTAGGTTTCTGTTAATTCATATCAGTTAGAGCGCACGTGTACTGAGTTAGTATGCGTAGGGCTTGTTTGGTAGCCCGTATTGTACAGTACTAAAAGTAGAACAATACTATTTTAGTATTGTCCGACGTTTGGTAAAATTATAGAGCTCGTACTAGTTAATACAGTATAACTCTTTAGTCCCATCCACATAGAATAATTTAGTCCCCTCCTTTTAGCGGGGACTACACCGGACTAAGAAAAATAAAGTTGTTTTTAATTTATATCTTAAAATGATTTTTTAAATGATTTTTTTAATTTATATCTTACAGGAACTTCACTCAATAACAAAAATAATTTATGAATTTTCGAAAGATGCAAAATTAATTACTTATGACTTAATTTTATCAATTTTTAAAGTCATTTACTATCTTTTTCTTCCTTTCTTTTTCTAAATTTTTAGAGCCTCTCAATCATATGAGTGGTTCAGTAATTATTTATATATTTCAAATGACTTATTTTGTGTAAAAATTCAATGAATTTTTTTATAATTTCAATGTTTATAACTATAAATTATCACTATTTTAAAGTTTACGGGTATAATTAAATTTGTATTTTTAGTCAAAAAATAGAGAATTTACGGTGATAGTATCAATTAGATAATTTATTTTATAGTTGAAAATGTAAAATAACATGTTAATGAATTTCAAATAGGCTTTTGCGGATCAAATCATGACAAACAGTTTTACAATCTAGTACTATAACGTGCCAAACATTGTATAAGTGTTACAGTTTTCTAACTAATACAGCACCAAATATTGGACAATATTATTTAATCCAATACAATACAGTATAGTACAATCCGACATATTTAATACAGTACTATCCAATACTATGATGACTGTCAAACGAGCCCTTAATGTGCATCTTCTTGCATATATAATGAAGCTCGTGTACCTATACTGATATAAATAAATAACCCATTACTTCTTCTATATGAAGTAAGTTGTCGAAGAAAGTTGGCTTATCAAACCTCTAAGATTTATTAAGAATGGCTCCTATCTTCTCTTCTTTCCTTTTCATGGTAGCATAGCCCAAAGAGGAATCACGTCCAATGGTGTCCAACACAACAACAACAAACAGCAATAATTCAAATGCTGGTGCAACCTCAAGCAGTAGTGGAGGTCTGCAAAATTTCTTCACCTGAGCAGCTCAGCTTCTGTCAAGCTTGACAAAGGTAATTACATTTTATGGAGGTCTCAAGTCATTCTTGCAATAATAGAATATAATCCTTATGGAATTTTGTTTGGTTCGATGGAAAATCCAAACAAGGAGCTTGCCAATGGTGAAGAAAGCCCTGAATATAGGGCATATATGAAGAAAGATAAACTTGTTTTAAGTCTACTCACGTCCTCAATGAATAAAATTGTGCTAGGCACTGTAACACAATATAACAACTCGGCTAAGGTATCAAGCTCATTAGAAAGAAACTTTACAAGTAAATCAAGGGCTAGACTTAGAGGTGTTCGCAGTTCGGTTCGGTAAGGTTTTTGGCTTAAAATCGAATCAAACCGAAACTTTCAATTCTGCTGTACGGTGAATCAAACTGAACCATAAGATAGATATGAACCGAACCAAACTGAATTAAAAGTTTCGATTAGGTTCGGTTCTATCGATTCACCATAAAATTTTAAAAATAGAGAAGGAAGATGAATAATCCAGAATCCAAATAACAAAAGTTCAACCTCAAAATATTAAATGGCAATGCTCACATCTAAAATGAAATTAATAAGGAAAGGGAGTAATGAACAAAGCAAATCATAAAGAACAAAACAAATCAAAAGAACAAAACTAAACAAATATTTACACAGCTCTAGAATAAAAATCAAATCTGAAAAGAACAAATCAAATATAGAATAACAACATATTAGAAATGAGCAAAATAAATCAGAAATTTTCACTATGATCCAGTAAACAAATCAAATCTGAATGGGAAAATAACTAGAAATAACATAGTAGAAAAGAATAAAACAAATCTGAAATCTCCTGATCTTGATGTTGGTTTTCCTCTTGGTTCTTGTTTGGAAGCTCTTCCTTCGGTGCAGAAACCGTCGCGATATGATAATGGAGGTTCTAGTCATCGTTGGACTGTAGCTATGGTGGCTTACCAAAATAGTGAAGTTTGCTTTCTTTAGTGACGATGGGTCACTAGGTAGAGAGAGAGAGAATACGTTGGACTAGTTGACTATATGTAGCCTCATGAAAGCTATGGCTACTTGAGAAGAATATCAATGGTTTCTTTAGTGAAGGGGCATTGGATAGAGAGAGAAGTTAGTTGGATAGAAAAGTTTTGGTTCGGTTCAAAAATTAAAAAAAAATTGAACCAAACCAAAACTTTGGTTTTGTAAGAAATCTAAACCGAACCGAACCAAATTAATCTAAAGAACTAACTGAACTGATCATTTTTTATTTGGTTCGGTTCGGTATAATTTTGAACACCCCTACTTAAACTAATGCAGCTTAAGCACTCTCTCCAAAATTGTACCAAACAAAACCTCACCATAGTAGAATATTGTGATAAAGTAAGAGGCATAGTAATCAAGATTTAATCTTGCATGTTCTAAATAGTTTAGGGACTTAATTTGACCCTGTAGTGGCAGTGTAACATCAAGATCAGAGGAGTTAAGTGTGGAAGAAGTCTAATCTCTTTTAATGTGTCATTAGAGCAGGCTAGAGACCTTGCAATTAGTAAAAGTCAGGTCAAAATCAGTGTTAACATGACAACTACAAACATCCCTAAAAAGAATTTTCAGCAAAATATGAATAATAGATTCACTGGAAGAGGAACACAATCGTCTAATCAAGGAAATAGAGGCAATATGCAAAATAAAAGAGGAGGAAGAGGTGGTAGGAATGCTGGTAGAGTTATTTGTCAGGTGTGTGCAAGGCTTGGACATTCAGTAGCTGTTTGCTACCATAGGTGTGAAAAAAGTGCTAATAATGGTGGACAACATTCTCAGTACAACAATAATAGTCCAACGGCCTTCATGACCATTACCCCTTCAACTTTTATGGCCTCACCATCAACTTGCATGGAGTCCCCAGATTCTATAAATGGTTGTGCTTGGTATGCTGATAATGCAGCTACCAACCATGTCACCACTAAGCATGGAAACCTGTCATTGGCTCAAGAATACAATGGAATAGATAAGCTTGTAGTATGTAATGGCAAAACTCTTTCCATCACCCATATAGGTTATGCTTTGTTATCTTCTAACCATCACTCTCTAAAACTGAATTGCATACTTTAAACTACCAAAAATAAAAAAGAATTTAGTTAATGTCTCTAAGCTTACTCAAGATAATAATGTGTTTATAGAAACTCATGTTAACATGTTTTTGCCAGCTGGCATACCCTGAGTCAAGTGGACCTGTTTCTCTCACATGTAATATTCAACCTAAAATACCTATCTCAAATAGAATCTATCAATCTGGTAGCAAAAATTGTACTTCTATTTTCAATTATAGTGATAGAACTTCTTCTACTTCTATTATTCCTTTCTGTAATTCCAGTAGCAAGAATGTGACCTCAAATGTATAAAAATCTTACTTACCTATTAATAAAACATCAAATTCTCATTTTTCGAATCATTGATTGCCTTCTGTATCTGATACTTCTGCACTAAATCAATTGAAGCCAGTCGTTTAAAATACTGATATCAGTAATGAGATTTGTTTTTGGTTTCATGAAGTTGTGGTATCCATCTTCTAAAATCTTAAATAAGGTCTTATAGTCAACTAATTATCAATTTCCCAAACAAGCACCAAATTTTTGCATTGCCTGTCAAAAAGGAAAAAAATCATGTTCTTCCCTTTCCCATATCCCAGACCAAGTCCAGACAACCATTAGAACTTGTTCACACAGAACTTTGGGGTCCCTCACCTATACCCTTCTTAGAAGGTTTCGAATATTATATTAACTTCCTCATTGATTATAGCAGGCACTGCTGGATTTTTCTCTAAAATATAGGTTTTAAAGCATTTCAAACATTTATATTGTTCACAAAGTTCATTGAATATCAGCTTGATTGTAGCATTAAGATAATTCAATCAAATTGGGGGGAGAATTTAAACC
Organism: Datisca glomerata; assembly: GCA_003255025.1. Taxonomy (NCBI): domain Eukaryota; kingdom Viridiplantae; phylum Streptophyta; class Magnoliopsida; order Cucurbitales; family Datiscaceae; genus Datisca; species Datisca glomerata. Next base: position 315,925 of record QANY01001798.1, read on the forward strand.
TTTTTTAAACTTTTTACAATCTCATGGAATACAATTCACACACCCTTGCCCCCATATACGCCAACAAAATGGAAAGATTGAGAGGAAACACGTGCATCTAGTTGAAACAGGATTATCTCTCATTTCCCAAGCTCAATTACCTCTAAAGTTTTGGTGGGAAACCTTTCATACCTCTGACTATCTGATAAACAAATTCCCAACACCAATATTTGCTTACAAATCACCTTATGAACAACTTTTTAATCAGATTCCAGAGTATAAGACCTTAAAACTTTTTAGATGTGCATGTTTTCCCCACTTAAGACTTTATAACACTCATCAATTTGGCTATCATACTGATTTGTGCATCTTTTTAGGTTATTCTTCTAGCCATAAAGGCTTACACAATTTTAGGAGGATTTACATCTCTAGAAATGTTGTTTTTAATGAGCTAAGCTTTCTTTATCCATCTATGTTCAATAAACCTGCAAAACATGTTTCTTGTGCTTCTTCTCTATTTTACACTACCATACAAACCACCTATATATACCAGCTAAGAACACAACTCAAGCGACTGTCTCAGGGCTTCCATCTCAAGAATCAGCTTCTCAGGTATCTCCTAGTTATTTGTCCTCACCTAATATGAGTTTTCGTGATAGTTCTCATAATGTTGTTATTTCTGCTTTAGACACTATTAATTTTGCAAAAACCTTCCCTTATCCATAACTTCCCTTCCATTTTCGAGAATTCGGTCATAGACTTACCCATAAACCAAAATCCAACCAATACAGCTTAACCTACTCATCCCATGATGACCAAATCAAAATCTGGTATATCCAAACCTAAAGCCTACACAGTAACAAACACACTTTACCACCTGATTCCCTACCTACTGAACCTAAGATTGTCAAACAAGCAGGGGCAGATTTAACTAGGGACCAGGAAGGACACGTGCCCTCCTCACTCATCGTTTATGATTTTATTTTTTGTTTTTGATAACAACTGTTTTGTATGGTGGTATTTAAAATTATTTTGTAGTGTGCCCCCTCTAGATTATGATATAGTTCATTAATAATTAGCTTTTTTAAAAAAAAAGAGGTCTTGAGTTCAAGTCCCACTATCTCCAACTTGACAATGTCCCTATCTTTTTGTTAATTTTTTATTTATGATTCTACTAACTTTTGGCATTTAATTGAACTTATTTTATGTCCAACTACTTGAATTTAATTTTTTTACATGACTTCTTTTCCTCAATTTATTTTACTTTCCCATAAATTTGATTACTTTTTGTTCTCTTGTATCATTATACAATTTTTCATTTAAGTTTGTTTAATTTTTATTGTTTCATTTAATAAGTATTAATAAAAGTTAGATATTCATATATTATTTTTAGTACTCTTAAATCAAACACAAATTGAATAAAAAACTAAGAACTTGGATATTAATGCATAACTTATTTTGACATTTTAATTTATCAACAAAATGTATTTTAGAATCAATGATTTCTTAGGAAATATTTGTTTTCTATTTTATTTTTATTTAGTTTGTTTATAATAGAGTAAACACACGTCATTGTTGCAATTTAAAGAAAAAAACAAAGAAAAAAATAATTAATTATTGATATAATCAATTATCTTGATGATATCAATAAGAATTAATTAGCTAGTGACAAAAAATGAAGTATCTTAAAATAATTGTAATAAAGGAGTATGTGAAATTTGCAGGAAAAAAATTACATATTTGACATTTATGTTGTTATATCTAACGGTGCCCCCCATAAACTAAAATCTTGAATTTGCCACTACAAACAAGCCTTTGTTAACCCTAATTGGTACACTGCTATGATTGAGGAGTGCATTTCACTCATGAAGAATAAAACTTGAGAGTTGATGCCTTTGAAACAGGACGTGTCAGTAGTTGGGAAAAAATTTGTTTTTAAAGTAGAGATTAATTCTGATGGGAGCCTCCAAATGTATAAAGCCAGGCTTGTAGTTAAGGGCTTTCACCAAACACCAGGCATAAACTATAGTGAGACTCCCATCCCTTTTATTCTACTACAGTAAGAATTGTTCTATATATTGCTTTAGTTCATGGCTGGGATGTAAGACAGCTTGATGTCAACACGCATTCCTTAATGGAATGATTGAAGAATCGGTTTTCATGGTGCAACTTCAAGGTTTTATTAACCCTTCTAGACCTCAACATATTTGTATACTTAACAAGGCCTTATATGGATTGATACAGGTTCCTAAAACCTAGTATGATAGATTGAGAGCTACCTTACTCAGTTGGATCTTTTACAACCCAAATCAGATACTTCCCTATTTTACTGTCATAAAGGTAAAGATGTAATGTTTGTCATGGTATAAGTTGATGATATTTTACTAATAGGGAGTAATAAGGAGCTATTCACTTGGCTTATTCATGCTATAAACTCTATTTTCTCCCCAAAAGACCTTGGTTCAGCTCACTACTTTCTAGGAGTTGAAGTTCACAAAAATAGTAATGGTTTTCACCTAACTCAAAGAAGATATAACATTGACTTAGTAAAAAGGGAAAACATGGAAGGTGTTAAAGAAGCTTTTTCTCCAGCCAGCTCCATTGTCAAATTATCTTTAGATGAAGGTGAAACTCTTCTGGCAGTTACTCAATACAAAAGAATACTAGGTGCTCTACAATATCTGGCCATCACTACGCCTGATATTGGCTTTATAGTTAACAAATTAAGTAAGTTGATGCATAAACCAACAATGGTTGACTGGCACACCTGTAAGAGGGTCTTAAGGTATCTTAAGGGCACTTTAAAATAAGGACTACATTTCAGACTCTCCTAATTATTTGATATTCAAGCTTTCTCAAACTTAGACTAGGTAAGGGACATTGATGATCGAACATCTATTGGTGCTAACCTAATTTTTCTTGGAGGCAACTTAATGTCACGGTCTTCTAAAAGCATAAGGTTGTCTCAAGAAGAAACATAGAAAATGAGTATAGGTCATTGGCAAATGTTGCAGCTGAAATTAAATGGATTAAAAGTTTATTGACAGAATTAAGGTTCCTACTTTCTTCCAAACCAGTTTTATGGGGTGACAATGTTAGTGGTTTAGCCCTAGCTTCTAAGGTTATTTTACAATGTAGAACAAAGCACATAGAACTTCCTTTCATTTTGTGAGAGGCAAGGTGCTTCAAGGATCATTAGCTGTCAAATTTTACCCTTAGTAGACCAACCTATTGATTTACTCACTAAGCCTCTGTCTACTGCTCGATTTCAATACCTTAAAGACAAGCTCAATGTGTTCTTATCAGTTACGTTATTGTTAGTTCATATCGGTTAACATGCATGTATACTGAGTTATAATGCTTAATGTGTATCCTCTTATATCTATAATGAAGCTCATGTAACTATACTGATATAATTGGCTTAGCAAACCTCCAAGATTTATCAAGAATCTCATATGTCTTCTCTTCTTTTCTTTCCTTTTTTTTTCTCTCCCTTCTCTGTTAAGACAGCTTAATCCTAAGGATTGTAATCATTTTCATCATTTTCAAAAAAGTGGTGTCGTTTTATTGTTAAAAAAAGTTGTGTTGTTTCACTTGAAAATATGGTATTGTTTCAAATCAAAAGTTTTGTATTCATTAGGTTTATAGCTATACAGATGTACCATATGGTCATAGTTTGTGCTAATGGTAAAAAACAATAGTAACAACGAGTAAGAATGTGACAAATGTACTTTCAAGAGGTATTTTAGGATTTAGAAGAAAAACATGTGAACATGATTGTCAATAAAAATTTCTCCCTTGCTTCCCCCTTTTAATATATTATAGATTTTCTACAGTTTACATTTTCGCTTAGATTTTCATTTTTGCCATTTTAATATCTAAAGTTTTGAATTGTTCTCAAGTTAAAGGGTCAAGCCATGTGATGAACAGTTGTTTGATAAACTCTATGATGATATCTATAATAATTTAGCAAATGCAAATACGTACAAGTCAAAGTAAGACAATCAAGCACCATCATGTCATTGTATTTGTGTATGTGATCTTTTGAAGAATTTTCAAGTTCAAGAAAGTCCATTATGAGAACTTTTAGAGGTGATATATGTGATTTATATTGTAAATTTTATAATCTTTGTGTTAGTTTTAATTTCTTGATTTTGTTATTTTAAAAGATTTTCTTCTTCTCGAGATGTAGTCGTGTCACTTATAATTGTAATCTCTCTATTGGTTTAGGTGATCAACTAACTACTCATATTTTTCAAAAATTGAAAATAAGAAAAATTAATCAAACTTAAGGGACATGAAAATTAGGGTTGTGTACGGGATGGGACATGTTGGTTTTTTACATTACCCCTATTTGGGATGGGACAATATTTTTTGGTCCATTCTGTGTGAAGAAACAAAATCGAGTAGGATGGAACGGTTCATAGTTCAGGACGGACGATGAGGGGACCTAACTTTTCTAGTCTTTTTTAGATTGCTTTTTTGGCTCATTTAGTAAAGTAGCCTATCTCTAAAAAAATAAATAAGTGAATAACCAAAAAAATTATATGTGCAAAAATAGCCTTTTTTTAATTGCAAAAATTTTATGTACAGATATCTATGGTTATTTTAATATATCAGCGTATACTAACATATACTAGTATATTTTAATATACTGTGTATATTTTTTTGATAGATTTCTAAATCACATGCTCTTCTTCCATCGATCTGACTCAGTTTCAGAAAGATTTTATAAATCGCTACCCCTAATTACAAAAGACGAGTAGGGTGAATCCTCATCCCTAAACGTAACACCTAATTTATGAACTGCAACCCCTAAACACAACCTTTGATTTTCACTACATGTATTTATTTATTTTTTTAATGAAGCACTATCATAAAATGGCCTCTAAGTTCAATGAAAATATTTAAAAATTGTAGACATTTTCGAATGAATATGATCAGCTTGGAAGGGTTTGTAGGGATCAAATCATGAAGCACATGGAAGTAAAATATCATCATGAACAGATAAGCTATCGATTGACCACGATTTATATGCATTCATCATAAAATTAAAGTAGTCAATATGTGTCAAGGTATCACCTCAACATTTCAAGGACTCTATGGAACATGTCAAGGTAATAGTTGAGCATGTCAAGGATGTCTGCTTCACCTCAACATGTCAAGGACTATATGGAACATGTCATGGCAATAGTTGAGGTCAAAGATGACTGCTCATCGAACATACTAGGTGAAGCAACTAGGCAGTTTAGCAGTATTCATATATTAACAAACTGATATATGCTAACTACTTTACCTAGCCTTAATTCTATTAGTGAGCTCCTCATTGTAACTAAGTGTGTAACCAATCTTGATTGTGTAATGAAAGAGTATAAATACTAATGAGAATACATTGCCTCAGTAATGATTCAATACTGAGAGCTTCTATCTAACAATTTTGTCCTCTTCTTCTTTTATCCTTCTGTCTTGCTGTCAAATCAACATTTCTTCTTCTTCTACATAATATTTCATTATTGTTACATGGTATCAGAGCTTTTGGACTCACGTCAATAGCAAACTTGGGAGAATGATACACTACAGAAAACAATGGAAACAGGTGAAGCTCGAATATGAACAATATTTTCAGCAACACACTCAATAATTCTCTTTTGATAAAGCTAAGTAGAGACAATTATATGATTTGGAAATCACAAGCCCTTCCAGCCATTATTGGTCATAGGATGAATGACATAGTTCTTGGATATTCCAAGACACCAGAAAACACTAGCGAATGGCAGTGTTAATCCAGAATTCAATATCTGGATAAGGAAAGACCAACTCCTACTGAGTTTACTTAGAGCTTCAATGATTGAAGGAATCTTTGGTATTGTTGCTCAATACAGCACCTCAGTAAAAGTCTGAAAATCCTTAGAGAAGAGTCATGTAGATCGAAGGCAGACCGATGCAACTATAGAAAAGCTTACAAACAGAAAGAAAATGTAACTCTACAATTACTGAATTCTGTGAAAAAATAAGGAAAATTACATATGTTTTGGGTGCTGCAAGCTGCCCTATCTCAGATCAAGATCTGATGCTAAATGTCTTAATTGGTTTGGGACCAGAATATGACCCTATAAAGGCTAACATAACTTCAAGATCTGATGATATATCTTAGAAGAAAAGTAGTCTCTTCTAATGTGCCATGAAAGCCGACTTGAGAGACAATTGGTGTTAGGTGAGAATGCAGTTAGGATGAGTGTGAATATGACTACAAGTTATGGAAATAAAAGAGGATCATTTAGGAATCAACAAAGTTTTAATGGTGGCTTATGTAATTACACTCAACATAATAATAATAATAATGCACAATAGTTCTTTAACAAAAATGAAAATCAATGGTTCATAGGTGGATTTAATAGAAAAAGAGGTGGAGATAGAAATGACAAAGGTGGAAAGATCATTTGTCAAGTATGTGGCAAAATGGGTCATTCTTCCAGTATATGCCACTATAGATATGAAAAAGGAACACCAGAAGGAGGTTTTAATGCCTGAAACAGTGGAAACATACTCAATCATGATGGTAATTCAGGAAATCTTTCAGCCTTCATGGTATCTCCTTTAACCTATATTGTTTCACCTTATTTAATCTATGATCAAGCTTGGTATGCAGATAGTGTTGTTACCAATCATGTAACTTTAAATATTGAAAGACTCAGTCTGGCTCAAGAATACACATGCCCTAAAAAACTTGCAGTTGGGAATGGTAAGTGCTTGCAAATTACTCACTTAGGTTCAACATTACTACTCCTTTCAAATTCTTTCCCTTTTAAACTCAATTCTTTGTTTAAAGTTCCTAATATTATAAAGAATCTTATTAGCATATCTAAACTAACCGTTGACAATGATGTTTATGTTGAATTCCATGTTGATATCTGCTTGGTAAAGGCCAAGGCCAGGAGAATACTTTTTTTGGAATGAATACTTAAAGATGACATCTACCCATCCATGTATCCAAATGTGAAGAATCATTTTGCCCAACACACTTTCGTTCAATCTGTCATTCCATTACAAATTGAGAACTGTAATATGTCTTCTTATTGTCAAATCTATAGAGATACTCAACCATATTGTGAATATAGTACACCTTGTTTATCTCTTTGTAACAATGCAACAATCAAATAATAATAATCGTATCTTTTCTGAGTATACTTCATTGCCTTCTATCGATTTTATTCAAAAAATTTCTACTGCCTCCATTGATACTATAAAATCAAAAGCATGTAGCAAGCATAAGAGACGGGGACACACAACACAAAAATATACTTGATAATGTTCTTAAATCTTGCAATATCTCACCCTCAAACATTAATTGGTTTATGTATGACATGTCAAAAGGGAAAGAGTCATACTTTTCCTTTCACTACCTCAGAATCTACTTCTTCTCAGCCTTTAGAACTAGTCTTTACTGACTTTGGGGTCCCTCAGCTACAACCTCTAGAGAATGTTTTAGATATTATATCATTCTTAGATGACTTTAGCAGGTTAACCTAGATATTCCCTTTGACGCTCAAATCTAAAGCCTTACAAGTATATAATTCCTTTAAGACCTTTGTAGAAAATTGGTTTGAGAAGCCAATTAAGATACTTCAATTAGACTGGGGTGGTGAATTTAAAGTTTTTGCTAGTATTTTCCAAAATATGAAATAAAATTCGGACATCCTTGCCTTCACATCCATCAACAAAATGGAAAATAGAGAAAAAGTATAGGCATATTATAGAGATAGGATTAACCTTGTTAGCTGAAAGCCTAACTCCCATTAGCTTTATGGTGTGATGCCTTCCAAACCTCTGTGTTTCTCATAAATAGGATGCCAACATATGTTCTAAACTTTGAAACATCATACCAGAAACTATTCCAAATGATACCTGATTATATGAACCTAGAAATTTTTGGATGTGCATGTTTTCCACATCTTAGGCCATATAACATACATAACTTTGATTTTCATTCTAAAATGTGTGTTTTTCTTGGTTACTCCCTTAACCATAAAGGCTTCAAATGTTTGCATCCTTCTGGTAAAGTCTACAGTTCTAAGAATGTAGCTTTTGATGAACTTGTCTTTCCTTATACTTCTTTGTTTACTCATGCACATCTTAAAGTCTAAAAAACATCACTAGAAAATACTCAATTGCCTATACTTATCTCTAAAATAAATCTAAATTTGTTGCATAATCCACCAACACTTCACATTTGGACTCCAACAATGAAAGGACATCTTAGAATTCCTTTCAAAATGACAATCCCAGACATGAGTCCTCATCACCATAACAATCAGCATCTGACAATCCTTCTATACCATGTAACTCTCTTCCTGCTTCTCAATCTCGCTTTGACTTTAGCCAAACTTCTCAATCTCATAGAAGAAGAAGATAACATAATTGCTCGATAGAAGCTCTCAGTATTGAATCATTACTGAGGCAAGGTATTCTCATTAGTATTTATACTCTCTCATTACACAATCAAGATTGGTTACAAACTTAGTTACAATGAGGAGCCAACTAATAGAATTACGAGTAACTAAATTAGTTGGTATATATCATTTTGAGAGTATTGATATACTGTCAAACTGTCTAATTGACTTCTCCTAGTATGCTCGATGAGCAGGCATCCTTGACATGCTCAACTACTGCCTTGACATGTTCGATGGAGTCCTTGACATTTTGAGGTGATACCTTGACTTATCATTATGTCTAAGTCATCGGCTTGGTTTGAGTTGAGTGATTTTAATAGAAAACCGCACCAAAACCGAATATAATGGTTTCTTAAAAAATGAAATCAAACCAAATCATATTTACTATTTAAACCTCCCAATAGATTATGGTTTAAGTGGTTTAGTCGCTTCGTCAGTTTTTTTTTTGCGCACCCCTAATCATAAGTATCAAAAACATAAAATGACAGATCAACAGTTTGGCACGCTTCCTGAAAAATGGCGCAAAAAAGATTGAGCGTGTGCGCGACTAACTGTTTTCAAATTTATATACAATATATATAGTATATTGCATATACCTATCATTATATATAGTTAATTTTATATCATTATTGTGGACTTTATGCACATTTTTTTGTTAGCATAGATGGGACATACTTTTGGCTCCGAATTTTGTTTTATTGAGTTTGGAGTGGTTATGTTTTATCATTGTTTTGTATATCTATTTTTAAAATTATATATTCTTAATGTTCTTCCTTTATATATTGTTTGTTTGAGTATTCTTAACAAATTTATTTGTATCTTTACTACTTTAACGTGTTAATTTCAGGCTTAACTTGTGTTTTTGTTTCTAATTACCTCTTACATAGCAGAAAAATTAGCAGGACACATTACAATAGATGTAAAACTTATTTTGATATAGATGTAAATATTATGGCTTTCTTCTTAATTTATTTAGATATAGATGTAAAACATGGGGTTCACATGTCTAGATATTTTTTTTCTCATTTATATGTGAAGAAAGAAAACAAAATTGAAAGAAATAAGTAGCATAAATTTATAACACTACAAGAAACAGGGGTTTTAGCACTCAATATTTTGGTCGCAAAAACCCTTAAATTTAGTCCCTAAAGGTTTGACACGACGAACATATATTCACCGTGAACATCATCACTTTCGCTTTGTCAGCAAAAGTCGTTTGCGATGAAAAAGGAAATTCATGGCATTAGTGTTGGATCAGGCTTTAGCTTTTAAAGAAAAATTAATGAATCATGATTTGTTCATGGGTGGAATATAAAAAAATTCATACAAACGTTTAATCTAATTAAACATAAAACCAATCAATGAACATGCATAATCATATAAACGTATCGAGAAAAGATAGAAACCATTTATACCTTTTCAATTAATGAAGAAATTATGATTTGGCAAGATCCAATTCTCTATCTCGCGTTCTTCGAATTCGCAGAGTTATCAATTGATCCTTACATCGACAAGTACTCGTTAGAGTCAGAAGTAAATCTTTTAAGAATTTTCGTAGGAATTGAGTGTGGGCTCTCAAAACCACAATTGTAAGATAAAACAAAAATTTTCTATTCCCTTACTATGAAGAAATTGACGGCAACTGTTTGGGTTGAGGAGAGAGAAACCTTTTTCTTCTCTGATCAATACAATTAGGGATAGAGTTAGCCATAGGGATAAGGATGCAATCTCATATATGATAATTATAGAATTTTCACATATATCTCTATCTATATGTTTAATTGGCAAAAAGTATCTCCCTGTACACTGTTATCTGTGATTTGTACATCTCTTCTATAGTCAAAATTGTGTCCAGATTCATCAGTCCAAAATAATTTATTAAATTGATCCATACCAATTAATTAATTTCTCTTATTTACTAATTATCTAATAATTAAAATAATAAAATAATTAATTTGAATATTATTTTTTCTCTTCACTAATTTAGTGATGACACTCATCTCATATTCGGCTCGGGAAATGTATATTGGTCCAAAACATATTTTGGTTCAACTGTTGTTGTTTCTCATTCATGTCCTTATAAGCTACTCCTGAGACCGATGGGCCCACATCTATAACAATATGGAATTTAATACCCGGCTAATTTATCTCCAATTCGTGACATACTTAATACTGACATCGTACAACTCCGTTATAAGTCTAATATCTATAGAAATCTCGATTCATGCACACTACATTTATGGTTGTGCAAATAACATTTATATTTCATGGTCCACAGAATATTTTATGACATCACCATTCGTGAATATCAGTAATAAAAGTGGAATGTAAAAGTAATAAAAGTGAAATGTAAAATTATTGTTTTACCCCTCTAGTTATTATTTTCTTAACTCTTTTATTGACTATGAATAAGAAAGGCATATAAGTGAAATGTCTCTTCAATGACTCATATCATCGAGTACCAGGCTTGGTTTATTTATTCACACACTCATCAATAAAGTATAAGGTGATATTTTTGTTTTTACAATCTTACCACAAATTCTATATATGTGAATCATGCAACTCCAATATAGTTGAATTATGATCCCAACAGCCGACGTGTTATCTGACAATTCCAACTCACTCCTTTGGCATATCAAAGCGCAAGTAACTAAGTCAAGTTTCGTATTCACCTTAGAATTAAGATAATTATGAAAATACCCTTAAGGTGTAACAATTAGATTTAGAGCTAGATAATAATTTTTCAATAAATTAATTGGTTACTGGTCTATTCAACATATTTCATAATATGTCTAGGTCAATAGTTAGAGTCTACATTCTCATGCCCCGAGACCGGCATCATTTGATTCAACCTAATAGTCGATCCTAAGACTACGAATAACATTCTAAACTCTTAAAAGAGTTTGTCAGGAAGACCGTTCGGTCTCTATTCTTCTTACGTTGCTAATAATTTCAAGACTTGTAAGTTACAAACACACTTTAATTAAAGAAACTTTCATTTATTCAGAAAACTCAGTAATACATAATTGTTAAAGAAATAATTATTTACATAAATAGTTATTACACCCTATTTTATGGACATAATTTCAATGATAAAGAAAACTTCGTCGTAAAAGTTTTTTGCGTCGAAAATAAAAGTTGGTCGCAAAAGGTCGCAAAAACCTTTTTGTGACCAATTTTATTTGGTCGCGAAATATTTTTGGCGACCGATTTTATTTGGTCACGAAATATTTTTGGTGACCAAATTTTTTACCCCAGAATGTAAATAAAATAAAAAAATTTTAGTTTTCATATACACCTGTGATAGTAAATATATCATCATAAAATTTATCAAACCCGATATTTTTCAAAGAAATACATATATATTAATCAGTAATATATGTAATATAACAAAGTAGCAGTAGTTCATACAAAATCTCTGAAACATAATTCACTACAAAATGTGATTCACAAATGTATCTTTGAAGCTCACGTGTCTGCTGTTGAGTCATCATCGCGAGGTGAAAAACTGTTTTGACGAGCCCAAGCGAGTAAGCTATGTATTGGCTCTCCATCGACTTCATTTGTTTCTTTAATTTTATATTTTTAACTCGACTTATTTATGGAAAATAGTAAAATAAAACTTGATTTCAGATCTTCTTCTTCTTGTATTCATTAGTTTTATCCGTTAATTGAAACATTGAGAGGAAATTGACAACAATAGAGCAAGAAACTGTAATTATTCATCATTGAGACAAATTCAAATGATGCAGCACCACTATATCAAAACTTATTATTGATTAGCCATCACCATTCGACGTGATTAACAGCAACTAAATGAACTATGAAATTTATCAAAGAAGAAAACAAGGACAAGAAGGAAACCTAAATCATAGAGCTTGAAGCATAGAAATCCTACCTTGACTATCTAAAACACAACATGAGGACCAAAACCGAGAGAGAAGTCGTAATAAACCTGTCGGAGAAGAAGAACAGGGATCAACTGCAAAAACAAAAAATTGCACATCAACAAAGGAGGAGGAACCCCACAACATGAAATATATTACACGAGAAGGTGAAAGAACCTCACAAGAAAATAATCTTGATCCTCAAGGGAGAAAGAAACTTGGACTATAAAACCCACAATAGGATCCTCTCGAGAGAGATCAAGAGAGGAAGTTTGCTTACCTACACTTACAGAGACAACAAAGAGCTTGGTGATAAACGACTACAAACGGAGGAGCTTCGTCACTGAGGTGAGAGGGGAAGCGCGTTTCATTTGCTTTTATTGTTTTTCTCTTCTGCTGAAGTGGCCGAACACCAAGAATTATTCATGTTCATAAGTGATTGTTTTATGAATATTACTATGTTTGGTATGGATATTACTATGTTTTTTAATTAATATTTGTAAGTGATAGCTTTTATGAATATTACTATTGTTTTATTAATTGTTTAATTTCTTTTTTAGATTACATTTATCTATTTCTTATTTTCAATAACATTTCACAAAGCAATGAATTTTTCCAAATAGTAACTTTATCAATTTTATTCTTATATTATTATATTAATAGTCGATTTCAGTTAAAATATTTTTACATCACGGTTTTATTATTAATATAACTTATATGTAAATAATACTATTACTAGTCATAAAACATGTGCATTGAATATACATACACAATATTTATACATCACGGTCTTTCATATATATAATTTGAATACACATATATTAACTGGTATAGTTACAATTATATAAAAATTACCAACCAGAAAACTATACACATATATTATCATTTTAGAGATTGTACAAATAATATGCGGATAAATATATTCATAAACGTGTTTTATTGATTTTCTACTTTTATAACTTTTGAATTATGGATATTATGAATTATATTTATATAAACTACCATCCATTTATAATTCATGGTTATAAATTTGGTCAAACAGTGGGCTCCACAAAAATCTATAGATCCTTATTTTCATATATTCCAGATTTGAAACAAATCTGAATTGATTTGTTGTCCAAGGTTTCTCAGCATCCAAACACATGGTTGATAAAAATAAACAGGGGGAAATTAAAAGATATTGCATACCTTTGGTTCTAAGTTTTCTTTTTGTGCAAATTAATTTAATTAGTGTTTTTCTAACAGAACTAATGTAATTGATAGAAAAATTCTGTTAGACTTTAACGGAAGTTAATCGAGAGAAGTATAAATGATTAATTCTCATATTTTAAAGATATTTGATGCTAAAGAAATAATTTAATAATATAAATTATTGATGCATCGAACTGTATCGATGTAAATTAGATTTATATATATAATTACAAAAAGCAACCATTAGAAGGGTGTGGAGTTTTAAAAAACAATCATTAGAAAGTAACCATAGAAAAATATATTTTCTTAAATTAAATTTTATTTGAAAAAGCAACTATTAGAAAGGGTGTGAAGTTTTAAAAACTAAAACTAATCATATTTAGACATGTGTATAATTGAGGGGTAAAATTATAATTAAATAAAAAATAATTGGATAGGAATGAAAAAGAAAGTTTTTCATATGATTTTCTCTTTTAATATATTATAGTAATATATTATAGATTACAGATTAATAAAAAATATGAGATTTAAAATGATGCACTTAAACTTTGAATAAAATAAAACTTACAATTTAAACATTGAATTAAACTCGTTTTGTTACTCCGTCAATTTTAACCAAATGATCTCATTTCGTTGCACTCAAGACATGGTCGTTTCATCTAAATTCAAACAAAATAAACCACAATCAAACAACCCAATCCAGTTTACGTTTAACTCGAAATCTCTCTATCCACTCTTTATTATTGTATTTATTGAGATAGAACGAGATGTCATATATAATCTATATACTTTAGATGTCAGATATTTTAGATGTCACACATACACAGATATATTGTATACATATTACACTCACACACATACGTTATATACATAAAAAGTATGTGTTATATCTTTTTTAATATATATTCATATAGTTATATATGTCAAATATATTTATATATTATATATATATGCTAGCTACGTTATATACAACTCACATATATAATATATATTTGTATATTATTTATTGATATTGTTTATAAAAATATACTCAAAATATGAAATCTAGAAATTTGGAGAAAGACTTTTGAGACAGAACTTTAAAAGAGAATTAGAGAATTCGCAGAGCCTTTATTAATTGATTAATTGATCAATTGATTGTTTCTGAGGCCAATAGAATATTATTTATTTATATTCTAGTCAAGACTCATTAAGTTTAGGGTTTTCAAATAATAAATTAATTATAAAAATATGTCATTGCAAGGGGACCCACTACAGTCTGCGCACAACTACGATGTCGTGTGACACGCACTGCAGTGTGACGTGCACCACTGTAGTACCATGTGACACTAAGTATGCCACGCCAATCTCTCATTCAAAATTAATGATTGACGTGTGGCAGTTTGATATGTCATGTGGTAATTTTTTCAAATTTATTATTTAATCAGATAAATATCTAAGTATCAGTTATTTTAAAAATCAACTTATCTAATAACACATATCAAATAACTATCTGTCAATTCAAAATTAACAGATTAGTTAATTCAAATTCAAATTATTATCTTATATTAATTTAATATTATTTAATTTCATAAATTAAATATACTGTCTCATTATCAATTAATTCATAACTAATAGATATAAAATCAATTAAGAATTTCTGAAAATTTGATTAATTAATACTCAATCAATTAATATATAATTATCTCAGAATTATATATTTGTCCTGAAAACTTAATGCCTTTTGCAAGCTAATCCTTTTCTTATATCTTGAAACATTCACATCGTAGATTATGTAGTACATAGGTGGCTTGGAGATCATGAACTCATAATTCTAAACTCCAATATATCAGATTATTAGTTAAACTCTTTAATTAAATAATTTTTTTATTTATTCCATTATTTCTCCACTATAAATATGAAATTGTACTCTTAGTAATTACACAATATATTTATAGAGTAATCTTATGTAGTTCATTGATATAATCACCTCATGTAGTTCATTCTTCCAAGTATTGGCTCATAAATTAGAGTTAGTCAAAATTATTGTTTTACTCTTCTATTTATGTCATGATTCTTAAGTACCATTAATTCACTAGTGAATGGTTAATTTATAACTATATTATAAATTTGAGCTCAATAACCATTCAGTTTTAAAAAAACACTTAAAAAAACTAATATACGATCCGTTAGAAAAACTTGGATTCACAAATCTTGTAAGATCATGTTCTCAGCCATGCATGTTACTGAATCTCCAAAACAAAAGTCACTAGCATGTTTTACAAACAAGCTTTAACGAGTGAATCAAAAAATCCAGTAGATATGTATAGGAGTTCATGACTACTCATGATTTAAACTCATCTACAAATGATCATCTAATTGATGTGTATTAAATCTTTATAATAAAATATAAGTTGATAAAGATATCAATTCGCATCGGTCATATTCTATATAATCTACTAATATAAAATACATTCACTAAGATATCTATCCACATCAGTGATCTGGATCTCGATCACAAGCATTCAAAATGCTTAGCGAACTATACTAGCAACCATTCATTAAAGATTTCATACTTTAATATGTTGCTGACTATTTTATTCATTATTTATTATTTTAATCCTCTTGTACTAATACAATATCATAGACTCTTTAATGAATATGAAATTTTCAGATATTTATATTAATTATTCAATAATAATTCAAAGAATACAATTATAAGAAACATATGCTTTTATCAATTTTCAAATTAAAAACAACTTTACACATGCTTTGAGGACACTATGCCCAAAAAATCTCAAGGTAGCAAAATGTTGCATCAGGTTTTAAAATTTGAAGAAAAATTAATAAACCATAAACGGTTCGTGGGTGAAATATCAAAAAAATTCAAAACAAATGTTTAATCGAATTAAATATAAAACCACTCAATGATCATACATATTAAGATAAATATATTGAGATAAGATAGAAACAATTTATATATTTTCTTGTATTGGAGACATTTTGATCTGGCGGAATCCAATTATCAGTCTTGAGTTCTTCGTTCTTAATATTCGTAGAACTTCAATTGATTCTCATGCCAAAAACCTCCAATAGGATTCAGAAGTACATTTTGCAAGGATATTGTTAGGAATAGAGTGTGGGATCTATAAACAACTGAGTAAGAAAAAAATATTTTTTTTCCTCTGATAGTTTTCGGCGGCAACTATAGGGGGGAGGGGGGAGAAACTATTTTCTGCTCTGAATAATCACACACTATGATTAGGGTTCTTTAATAATTATGAAATTTACACATATACTCGTATATGTTGAATTGACGAAATCACCTCTCTTGCACTACAATCTATGATTTTAACATCTCTCCTAGAGTCAAGACTATGTCCAAATTTATCAATTCAAATTGATAAATTAAATTGATCTCTATCAGTTAATTAAATATTTTTTTCATTTATTAGTTATCTAATAATTAGAAAATAATAAATTAATTAATTTGTAAATTAATTATGCTCTTCGCTAAATTAGTGATGACACTCATTACATATGAGTTCGTGTGTACATTGGTCCAAAACACATTTTTTAACTAACTGACGTTGTTTCTCATTGTTGTCCTTATTAGCTATTCCTGAGATTGAATGGACAGATATGAATAAAGCTATAATATTCAAATACCTAACTAATTTATCTCCATAATTTCTTGGCCTATTTATTCCCGACATCATACGACTTTACTATAGGTCTGATGTCGAATTAACTCTCGATTCATGCGCGCTAAATTTTCTGTTGGTGCCAATAAAAATTTTCATTTCACGGTGTTGAGATATTTTATGACGTTAGCCTTTGTGAATATCAGTAACAAGAACGGGATATAAAATTACCATTGTACCCCTCTAGTTGTTATTTCTTTAACTTTTTTATGGACTATGAATAAGAAATATATAATAGTGAAGTGTCTCGTACTGTTCACAATGTCTTATTCAATGATTCATTTCATCGAGTACCTAGCCAGGTTTATTTATTCACACAGTAATCAATAAAGTATAATGTGATATTGTTACTTTTGCAATCTCATCATGAATTTTATATCTGTGAATCGCGTAACTCTAATATAGCTGAATCACGATCTCACCAGCCGAGGTATTATCCGGCAATTCGAACTCACTCCTTTGGTGAATCGCAAGTAACTAAGTCAAATTTCGTATTCACCTCAGGATTAAGGTAATCACGAAAATACCTTTAAGGTGTAATAATTTGATTTAGAGCTAGATAAACGGCTTTGCTCTAACCTAATTTGTTACTAGTGCTCTATTCAACATGTTTCATTATATGTCTAGGTCAACCGTTAGAGTCTCCACTCTCATTTCACAAGACCGGCATCTTTTGGTTCAATCTAACAGACATAACTGAACTGAATTTGTCCAGTCGATCCTAAAACTGTGAATAATATTTTGAACTATCTCAGAAGAGTTTGTCTAGAAGATCACTCAGTTTTTACTCTTCTTACGCTGATAATAATTCCAGGATTTAAATAAATTATAAACACATTTTAATTAAAGAAAACTTTCATTTATTCATAAAATTCAGTATACTCATAAGTAGTTATTACACCATATTTTATGGACATAATTCTAACACGAAAATCATATTCTTCAACATCTCTATAGTTTAGGTGGCAAAAAAATATCTTACATGTTCTCTTTTAAGAATTTAGTGCAAATTTTATATGGAATTATGGGACTTTATATGGAATTCAGAAGAAAAAAAATTGATGATTCTAAAATGATATTTTAAATAAATTTTGAAATTATGTATGGTAATTTGTTATAAATGCCCCATCATTTTAGAGATTCTATGACGACAGTTTTTTAAGTTTAATTTCATCTATTTTCAAACATTGATTTTTTAAATGCCCGTGATTTAAATATCCATGATATAGTAAGTTGCTATTGGTTTTTAAATACCCATGATTTTAGAAAGTTTTTGAAGTTATTTAGATTTTTTTTAATTATGCTGTTAAAGGATTCAACCTAAGGTAATTCGCTTATTTACCTGGTTTTCTTTTCGGATACGAACATATTAACATTTTAATATTAGGATAAAAACATATTAACATATTATTATCATATTAAATAAATATTAATATAATAATATATGATGTTAATATTCTATTTATTAAATATTAAATCATTCTAAATAATTGTTGATATCATATAATTTGATTGTTAATGTATAATTATTGCTTATGGCATATACCGAATGAGCGTTAATATAATTTATGTGTTACTATCATATTATGCGTTAACGTTCAATTTATATTGTAATTATTAAATGTTCATATAATCTTAAATAAGTATTAATATATATTATAATATCGTTAATATATTATTTATGTTTTTATCATAATATAAATATTATTTATAAATATATAATAACAAAATGTTCACTTAGTATGAGATTCGTATTTAATTAACAAATATTGTCATGACCACCCAAATTTAAAGTAGTTACTATATTCAAATTTGAAAAAATAACAAAAAAATCTAACTGAATAAACAAGCATATAATTTCTCGTTCTCTGAAGATACTTGAGAATGTAATTTACTGCAATTTAGTGTTCAAAACTAGAATTTGATTGACAACGACTGACAATTCCTATTGTATAACATATGTCAAGTTTCAAAAACAACATGACATACATAAGATTCCCGACAACTGAAGCATAAGGAACATTTCTCATATCTTCTTCCTCCTAAGGTGTCTTAGGACACTGCTCCTTGGAAAGGAAAATTCTATGTCTGGTCAGTAATTGACATTTCTTATTTTTTCATAGAGAATATTTCTAGCATCTTATAAGTATAAGACGCCTGAGAAAGTGCCAAGAGCTAGTTCTTTGTATCCCTTAAGATTTGGATGCCTAGAACATAGCTCACTTTCTTTCAAATCTTTCATTTGAAATTTCTCAGTTAACCAATTCTTTACTCGCGATAAAGTTTTCACATCACTACCAATGAGTAAAATATCGTCTATGTAAAGAACTAAGAAAAGCACCTTCTTATATGTGATCTATTTATATACACAAGCTCTGTCCACATTTGAAGTCATATGTTTTAATTATGTCATCAAAGGTAAGATTCCAAGATCTATATGCTTGCTTTAATCCATAAATGGATTCAAGCAACTTGCATACCTTCTAATCTCTCCTTTTTTTCATAAACCCTTCTAGTTGCATCGTATAGATGATTTCTTCAAGAAAACCATTTAGAAAGGTTGTCTTGCCATCCATTTACCATATTTCATAGTCTAAACTAGTGGCTATGGATAAAATAATGTGAATGGATTTTAGCATGGTAACGGGAGAGAATGTCTCTTCATAATTGACTTATTCCCTTTGAGTATAGCATTTGCCTACTAGCCCGTTCCTTGAAAGTCTCTACTTTCCCATCTGCACCTATTTTCTTCTTGAAGATCTATTTACATCCAAAGTGCCTGACTTCTTTAGGTGGATCTGCAAGTTCTCAGATAGAAGTGGAATACATCAATTTCATTTCTTGGTTCATGGCATCATGTCATTTCTCTTTTTCAAGATCTTCCATTGCCTCTTTAAAGGTTAATGGATCATCCTTATCAGTGTCTAATACTAGGACATGTGTCTCAAGTTCATAGCGAATAGGTTGTCTTACGACCCTCCCACTATGACGTTGCACCCTGATTTCCTCAACATGAACAATGGTTTCTATGGTTCATCGTTTATCACTTAGTGATAAAGATGGCCTAATCTCATCAGATGCGAGTTCTTTGAGAACTACTTTACTTCGAGGTTTGTAGTTTACCATATAGTCATGTTCGAGGAAAGTAGCATTTATCGGTATAAACACATTTTGATCTTTGTGACTATAAAAGTAACCGCATCTTGCTTCTGGATCATAGCCAACAAATATACGCACTTCAGATCTTAAGTCTAACTTTGAAGTCTTATGTCTAAGAATGTGAGCTAGACACCCTCATATACGGAAATGAAGTAAACTAGGTTTAGAGCTATTCCATAACGCTAAAGGTGTCTTGCTTACAGATCTAGAAAGAACTACATTCAAAATGTAAATTGTCATTTGAAGTGCATATCCCCAGAATGTGATTGGTAGTGATGAGTAGCTTAACATCGACCTAACCATATCAAATAAAGTTCAATTTCTCCTTTCTGAAACATAATTTTACTGTGGTGTTTCAGGTGTTGTGAGTTGGGATAGAATGTCATACTCAACCAGATAATCCTTGAATTCTAAATCTAAGTAATCACCACCTCGATTAATCGAAGTGTTTTCAAAGATTTACCTAATTGCTTTTCAATTTCAGTTTTGAAGTTTTTAAACTTTCTAAATGTTTCAGACTTTCTATGCATTAGGTAAGTATAATCGTATCTTGAGTAATCGTCAGAAAACTAACAAAATACTCATACCCGCCTCTAGCTTGTCATGAAGCAGTCCACAAACGTCACTATGTACAAGCTCAAGTGGTTCTTTAGCTTTTTGGCCCTTTGTAGAGAAAAGTCTCTAAGTCACTTTACCCTTTATACATGATTCACAAACCGGAAGAGTTCCAATTTTTAGTTCTTTCAAAGCATCATGCTTTGTTAATCGGTTTATTCTGTCAAGCCTAAGATGCTAAAGATACGCATCATCTTCTTGAGAAACTTTTTATCGTTTGTTATTTTTTCGATTTGCTACTTTAAATAATTCTGAATTATTTAGTATTCGTTCATTAGTTTTTAAGCATATACAATCTATTTGAAACGTTTGCATGACAAATATTGAAACATTCTTTGAAATTATAAACATATAATTATTAAAGGAAATATCAAAATTTTGTTCATGCAACAAAGATAAAGAAATGAAATTTCTAGAAAATCCCGGAATAAAATAAACATTGTTCAAAACAAGAAATGTATTTTCAAAATTGAAACGAATTGTTCCTAATGCTTTTGTTGAAATGAGCACACAACTGCCAAGTCTCATTATCACATCGCCATTAGTAAGCTCTCTCGAAGAATCAAGCATCTACAAAGAAGAACATACATGGTTAGTGGCTCATGAATCTATAATCCATGATGATAAATCATATTCCACTAAACATGTTTCAAGTACAATGAAGGCGAAGAGCGATTGGAAGACAACATCAGCGAATCACCTGAGAGAGGGTTTAAATGGGGAAAGCACTCGCAGCTTCTAGGGTTTCAAAGGAGAAGACTCGAGCTAGGGATATAAAATATGACTTTTACCGGTGGTTAAATAGAAACCACCACCATACCTGACTTTTCTTGTAGTGTATGATGCTGACGTGAGTTCGCTCACCAATGGTAGCCCCATGTACTTCTGCCTCATGCATTATATTGATCATGTTTCAAACATGTTCACACACATAAGTACATATCTTCATCTTAGTATTCATGTAGCTCCTAGTAGCTTTATGACGACTTTGATCATATTGTTGCCCAAACATCGCCTGTAGAGACTCCATAATCTCATAGGCAGTTTTCATGCTTTCATGCTTTGTTCTGAGAATATCATACATGCTCACAAGCATGTAACACTTAGTCTTGTTGTTGTCCCGAACGTTTTCGCGGCATTGACAGCGGGCTCCTCAAGACATTTTTTAGTAAGAACAAATTTGTGGTTCTAATATATAAGCATCGAATTCAAATTTGATTTCCATCTTATGAAGCTATATCTCCATTCAGTTTTTTTGAGTGCAAGTAAAGCAGTAGTAGGGTTGCCCATGGTAGACATAATAATAACTGAAAAAAAATAAAACATACATCGTTCAATATAACTGAAATAAACATAAAAAATTTGGAATGTAAATGTGATGCATGAATACAACATATCAAACACATAAACTTAACAATTACTAATCTGCGATAAGACAATCTAACAATTAATGTGCCACCTTAGGGTTGGTCATATTAATTTTAAACTGTCTATGAGACATCTCATCCTCATGAATTAAAATTTAAAATATCTCATATTTTCTCTTTTAATAATAAGATACCGTTTATTAGTTCAAGTCACAATTATTCACTCAAAGTTTAATTGTACATCCTGAGTGTAACCCATTATTTCAGATTTCATGAATTAATTTAGAAAACGTTGCCTTAGGGGTCGGTCAAGTCTAAAATAGATCACTTAGTCCTAGCTTCATAAGAAGTCAACATTGATATTGATACAATTCGAAACCTTCCTTAGAGGGATGAAAATGAAGCTGCCTCAAGGCCCTCACCACATCTCACGTTGTTGTACTAATAATAAAGATCATAGGTCACATCGACATGTCAACTATGTCTCACTCACTTTTTTGCAATTAATGTGTTTCTAATTAACTAATCAATTAAATCCAAATAAAGTACTAGTTACTATAATCCTATGAATATAAAATTAATTATTAATCAAACCTAATTGGTTTAAGTTCATTTAACCTTCTAAAAAGCCTAAAACTAGTTTAGGTGAACTTAGAAATAACTAATTAATTGCATTCATCTAAGTTTAATAAATCACTTTTAATTAAAGTTGATTATCCTAAATGCCTAACTAAACGCATGCCTTTAGAGTGGTGTGATTACCAAGTTTAACTAATTAAAACTTAGTAGTTAACATGTAATTGATTTCACAAAATAATATATATACATTAGGACAATTCTAATAATCATGTTTCTACTAATGAGATGCATGATTAAATAAAATTGGGTGGAGTTTCATGTATAGCATGCGATCGACTAATGCATTGTCATGTTATTAATCAAATCAATAAATATTTGTTTAAATAAATACAATAAATAAATAATGAACCAAGTAATTATTGGATATTTCTAAATTTACAACCTTTAAAAAATAGAAATAATTACAAAACGAGCTTCAAGAATACATATTTAAAAAAAAGTACTTTTTGTCCATTAGAGGTACTTCTTCATAATCTTCAAGCTTTGAATCAGACACTTTTAATTAAGAAATTTTTTTTCTCTAATTAAATAATCCTATTAATTATCTTTTTTAAATTAATTAAATTTGATTAGTCAAAAAATAATTTAATGACTTATCAAATTTGAGTTAAACTCAATCAATTAATGAATTAATTTTAATTTTTAAAAAAGTAAAATAGATAATTAACTTTTAAAATTAGATTAATTTTAAATTTAAAAGATAAAGATAGGATTAGGTTGTGCCCCATACCCTACCAATCATAAGGATTGCCGCAGGCGGTGGCCGCAGGATAGTCTCGCCGCCACCGCCGGCTGCCCGGCCACTCCCGATGCCATTGTCGACGACGCCGCTGTCGATGTCATGGCCGGCCCCGCCGCCGGAGCTCCCCCTCATCTTCTCTGCATCTGTCTCATACGTTCTTCATCTTCTCACATATGGAATTTTACAACATCATATTCAAAATAAAATTACAAAAAAAATCTTATGCCCCAAACGGCTTACACAAGATCTAAATTCACCATACAATTAATGATTCATCATTAACCAATCCTCAAACACACTAAAATGTGTGTGGGCACGTAGAATGAATCAAAAATAATTTTCTAACTCTAGATGTACTCAAAACATAAGATCTAGAGATTTGGAGAAGAACTTTTGAGACTGAACTTTGAGAGATAATTAAAGAATTCATAGAGCTTTTATTAATTGATTAATTGATCAATTCATTTCTTCTAAGGCCAATAGAATATTATATATTTATATTCTAGGTCAAGACTCATTGGGTTTAGGATTTTCAAATAATAATTTAGTTATAAAAATGTGTCAGTGCAGTGGGACCCATTGGAGTGTGCACACAACTACAGTGTTGTGTGGCACTGCAGCGTGGCACGCACCACTATAGTACTGGGTGGCACTATAATTTGTCACGACAATTTCAAAATCAGTTATTGGTGCACGACAGTCAGATCTGCCACGTAGTAATTTTTTTAAATTTATTATTTAACTAGATAAATATCTAAATATTAGTTAATTCAAAATTAATCTATCAGATAACACTTATCAACTAACTTATATGTTAATTCAAATTCAAATTATTATTTTATAATAATTTAATATTATTTAATTTCATAAATCAAATATAATATTTTACTATCGATTAATTCATAACTAATGGATATAATTAATTTGATTAATTAATTAATACTCAATCTATTAATTATAAATAATTATCTCGTAATTATATATTTTCCCCATAAACTTAATTCCTTTTGTAAGCTAGTCATTTTCTTATGTCTTGAAACATTCATGCCCTGTGTAGTATAAAGGTGGCTTGGAGAACATGAACCCATAATTCTAAATTTCAATAAACCATATTACTAATTAAACTCTTTAATTAAATAATATTTTTTATTATTTCGATTATTACTTCACTATAAATATAGAAAATTACACTCATAGTAAATACAAAATATATTTACAGAGCAATATCATGTAGTCCATTGATAAAATCACTTCACGTAGTTCATGTTGGATCGGGTTTTAGATTTTGAAGAAAAATTAATGAACCATGAGTAGTTCATGGACGGAATATCAATAAAAAATTACATACAAACGTTTAATCCAATTAAACACAAAACCAATCAATGAACATGCATAATCATATAAATGTATCAAGAAGAGATAAAAACAATTATACATTTTCAATTAATGGAGAATTTCTGATTTGTCGGGATCTAATTTCTATCTTGCGTTCTTCGTTCTTCACAGAGCTAGTAATTGATTTTCACACCTACAACCACCCGTTAGAATCAGAAGTATATCTCTCAAGGATATCGATATGATTGAGTGTGGGCTTTCAAAATAATTATGAAAGAGAAAACATCTTAAGGTTTCGGTGGCAACAGTTTAGGAAGGAGGAGAAAAAAAATTCTGCTCTTATTGATTTCATTATTACTCCACTATAAATATGAAAAATTACATCATAGTAATTATAGAGTAATCTCGTGTAGTCCTCTGATCTAATCACTTCATGTAGTTCATGTTGGATAGGGTTTTAGATTATGAAGAAAAATTAATGAACCATGAGTAATTCACATGGCCGGAATACCAAAATTGTTTATATACAAACGTTTAATCCAATTAAATATAAAATCAAACAATGAACATGCATAATCATATAAATGTATTAAAAAGAGACAAAAACAATTATACCTTTTCAATTAATGGATAATTTCTAATTTGGCGGGATCTAATTTCTATCTTGCGTTCTTCATTCTTCACAGAGCTAGTAATTGATCTTCATACCAACAACCACCCATATACCCCTATATGTCAAAACTAAAAATCACCTTCTCCAAGCGCTATGATGTGCGGTTTTTACATCTCTCCTAGAGCCATAATTGTGTCTAAATTCATCAGTCGAAATTGATGAATTTAATTTATCTCTATCAATTAATTTGATCTCTATAATAAAATAATTAATTTGATCATTAATTTTCTCTTCACTAATTTAGTGATTATACCCATCTGTTATGGGGTTCGGGAAGTGTACCTTGATCTAAAATATGATTTTAGTCCAACTGACGTTGTTTATCATTTATATCCTTATGTTTTACTCTTGAGACTGAATGGACGCACATGAATGAAGCTATGAGATTCAAATACCTAGCTAATTTATCTCCATAAATTTATGTCTTATTTAATCCTAACATCATACGACTCCACTATAAATCTGATACCGAATAAACTCTTGATTCATGCATGCTACATTTTCTGTTGGTGCAAATAAATATTTATATCTCACGGTCTCAGCATATTTAACGATATTACGCTTTGTGAATATCAGTAACAAGAGTGGAATATAAAATTATCATTTTACCCCTCTAGTTATTATTTCCTTAACTCCTTATTAACTGTGAATAAGAAAGACATGTCACTGAAGTATCTCACATAGATCATAATGTCTTATTCAATGACTCATGTCATCGAGTATCAGGCCCGATTTATTTATTCACACACTCATAAATAAAGCATAAGGTGATATTGTTATTTTTACACTCTTACCATGAATTTCATGTCTGTGAATCACACAACTCCAACATAGTTGAATCAGGATCTCAACAACCTAGGTAATGTACGGCGATTCGATCTCACTCCTTTTGGCATATCAAAGATAGCAAGTAACTAAGTAAAGTTTTGAATTCACCTTAATATTAATGTAATTATGAAAATACCTTTAAGGTGTAACAATTAGATTTGGAAGTAAATAAACGGCTTTGGTCTAAACTAATTGATTACTAGTCTATTCAACATGTCTCATAACATGTCTAGGTCAACCATTAGATATTCCACTCCCATGCCCCAAGACCAGCATCCTTTGGTTCAACATAATAGTCATAATTGGATTCGATTGCCCAGTCGATCCTAAGACTGCGAATAACATTCTAAACTATCCTAAGAGAATTTGTCTGGAAGAACGCTCGGTCTTTACTCTTCTTACTTTGATAATAATTTCAGAATTTAAGTAAATTACAAACACACTTTAATTAAGAAAAAAATTCATTTATTCATAAAATTCAGTATTACATATATGTCAATAAAGAATTGTTTACTCCTAAAAAGTTATTACACCTTACGTTAGGGATATAATTCCAACAATCTTCCACTTGGACTACAGTAGGCGTGTACAATCTCATATCCACATGCCCTAGAGATGATCATCAAAGACTTTACTGCTTAAAGTATTCGTGAATGGATCTGCCAGGTTGTTGACCGTCGATATGTGTGTTACTTGAACATCTCATTGCTGAACTATCTCTCTAATTAGGTGATACTTTCGCTATATCTGTTTGGATCTTTTATGGATTCTCGGTCCCTTCAAGTTTGCTACAACCCCACCGTAATGCAATAAAGTGTCGTGGGTTTTTGTCAGCATCTAGAACGACTTTCAGAGTCTTTAGGAACTTTCTAAGCCAGATAGTTTCCTTTGCAGCTTCAAGCCGCCACATATTTAGCTATCATGGTATAATTAGCCATGCAAGATTGCTTGATACTTCTCCATACCACTACTCCACCATTTAGGACGGACACTTATTCTGATGTGGACCTACTAGAATCCTTGTCCGCTTAAAAATTAGAGTTGGTATAACCCGTAATAATCAAGTCAGTACATGAATACACAAGCATGTAGTTCCTTGGTCTCCTAAGATACTTAAGAATATACTTGACAACACTCTAATACTTGAGTCCAAGATAAGATTGGAAATGACTCACCACACCTACGCGTAGCAAATATCTGACCTAGTTCAAAGCATTGTATAGATGAGACTTTCAACGGCTGAGGCATAGAGAATCTTTCTCATGTGTTCCTCTTCTTGAGAAGTCTTGGGAGACTGCGCCTTAGAGAGGCTGAATACATGCCTAATAGAAAGATATCCCTTTTTGGAGTCTTGCATACTAAACTAATCAATCACCTTATCAATAAAAGACGCTTGAGATAGTATCATATGTCTATTCTTTTGCTCCCAAGAGATCTAAATACCTAGGACAAAGGAATATTCCCTAAGATTATTTATATCACATTGCTTTGCAAGCCATATTTTGACATCAGAAAATTTCTCTACATCGTTCTCAATGAGTAGAATATTGTCCACGTACAAAACCAAAAAAACCATATTCCCTTTGTGTATCAGCTTATAGTACATGGTTCATCCACCAACTACTCAAAATTAAAGTTCTTGAGAGTTTCATCGAATATGATATTCCATGAATGACGCTTGCTTAAGTCCATAAATGGACTTCAGCAATTCCTAAACCTTACACTATTGGCGTTTCTCCATGAACATGTCTGGTTGAGCAATATAAATGCGCTTTTTAAGATTTCCATTTAGAAAAATATTCTTGACGTCCATCTGCCAGACTTCATAATCGAGCAGCAGCAATGGACAGGAGAAGTAAGATAGATTTAAGCATGGCCACCGGCGAGAATGAATCCTCAAAGTCAATACCTTCATTTTGGGGTAGCCCTTCAGCTACAAACCTAGCTTTGAATGTCTCTACATTCCCATTCGGACCTCTTTTTTTGTATAAATCCATTTACACCCTACGTGTTTTACCCTTCAGGAGGATTTACAAGCTTTCAGGCTTCGTTCGAGTACATCGATTGTATCTCGACGTTCATGGCTTCTAGCAATAGGTTTGCTTCAAGATCATCCATAGACAGCAAGGCTTCTCCATAAGACATGTACTTGTCAGGTTATCTCACAACCCTTCCACTACATCGAGGCTCCGACTCCTACTATACTTCTTCAATTATTGAATCGGGAACATGCCTTATTGGGGAGTCGGTGTCCTCCCACTCAATAATTCCTCACACATGTGTGCTTCTAGGCTTCACACTCCTTATGTAGTCATCTTCAACAAAATGTGCATTCATGCTCATGAATGTTTTGTTGTTGGTTGGACTATAAAAGACATATCCCTTCGTTCCCTCGGGATATCCTGCAAACATGCATAAGGTGGCTTACAGACGACGACTTTCGTCCACTCTATTTTCTTATGATGTACTACGCACCGTCTTAGAGAAAGTTGGTTCAGAATATATGTCGTTGTTTCCAAGGCATATCCCAAAATAAATCTGGGAGGGATGAGTAACTCATCATGGATCTAACCATATCCATAGAGCTCGATTCCTTCTATCTGACCCACCATTATGTTCTGGAGTGACAGGTGGTGTAATTGAGAAAGAATACATTCTTTCTTAAGAAAGTCTTTAAACTCTCCTAGCAAGCACTCTCTACGATGATCGGATCGTAGGGTTTTGATTTGTTTCTTTAATAGCTTCTCGACCATAGCTTTGTACTCTTTTAACTTTTCAAAGGTTTTAGACTTTTGGCGTATTAGATAAACATGTCCAAAATGTGAGTAGTCATATGTGATGGTTGTAAAATATTCATAACTTCCTCTTGCTTGGATATTCAATTACCCACATACATCACTATGTACGAGTTTGAGACATTGAGTGGCCCTTTCACCCTTCACTAAAAAGGGTCTCTTGGTCATTTTACCTTCTATACAGGATTCGCATGTCGGTAGTGATCCCACACTTAAACTTTACAATGGATCATTATTTGCGAGTCTTTTAATCATGTCTAGGCTAATGTGCCCAAGACGCAAGTGCCACAAGTAGGTTAGATCGATTGAGTCAGACTTCAACCTTTTACTATCCCTTTGTAAATCATTATTTAATTTAGTGTCACATATCATTGAAACTTTTGATTTTACATAGAATAAGTTATTTATCATGCGTGCAGTAGTAATTAAGCATTCATTTCTAAAAATATCAATATCATTATCAATAAAATCCAAGGAAAATCCTTGCTCAATTAAACTAGTTACTGAAATGAGATTTTTCCCAAATACTGAGATATAATAATCATCACGCAAAATCAAATAATTGTTCTCAAATAAAAAAATAATAATTCCAACTGATATTATCGATACTAGTGCTCCATTTGCCCAACGAAAGTGAATTCACCCTCGTTAAGACTTCTACTTTCCCTGAACCCATGCAAGGAACAACAAATATAATTAGCGGCTGCAGAGTCTACAATCCACGAAAAAGTAGAGTCAGCCAAATAACAGGCTTCGGTAGCAAGTAATGTACCTTTGGATTTCAACTCCTTGAGATAATCCGAGCATTTGCATTTCTAATGACTGGCGACTCAGCAATGATGACACTTATCTTTCAACTTGTCCACTTTCGCAGGGCTGTTTCCTTACACAGCTTTCAAGTTCACCTTCTTAGCTTTCTTATAACCGCTCTTGTGTTTCTTTTTTGCGCCAGAGGTGGAAAGCTTACTTTCAATAAAGTTTGTCTCTTCATACTTCCTCCTGCCCTTCAGAAATAGGGTCTCAGTAGCTTGCAACTCATTTATAAGTTTCGGAAGAGAGTATCTCAACTTATTCATCGAATAATTAAGTTTGAAGTTCTCAAAAGTGTCTGGCAGGGTTTCGAGGATCATATCAACTTGAGTCTCACTATCTACCTCAACTCACATGATCTCCATTTCATTCAAATAGCTAATGATTAGCATCATATGTTCTCTGACAGGAGTTCCAAGTTTCATCTGGTAGTTCATGAAGTTTCACACAGCAACTTGTTTGGCTTGACGACATTAGTCCTAAAATATTTCGGTGATGTTGAACATCATATCAGCGGCGCTCTCTATGCTCTGATGTTGCTGTTGCAACATTTTGCTAACTGATGCCAAGATGCAACACGTGACAATCTCATTTGAACACAATCAATAAGCGTACGGATCATTTTCCTCTTGAGTCGATTCAACAATAGGCTCAAGGGGACAAGGGGTGGTGAGAATGAACATATTCTTTTCTACCGTCAATACGATATTAAGCTTATGTTTCCAATCTACGTAATTTTCACCAGTAAGTTTGTTTGAATTCAAGATTGTTGAGAGTGAGGATAATGATATATGATTACTAAAAAAATGGTGTAAATAAATACTTAATCATTTAGGAAAGTATGATGCATGATAAAAAACACATTTCTACATGATGTTATGATCAACAATGATAGCTCGTCTCATCTAGGGACAACGTCCGAGGTACCTCCTATCGCATCGAGTCTTTTTTCGTTTGGTTAACGCTTCTCAAGATGTCACTACATCTAGCTTAATCAATCACCAATGGTTTTGCACCTGAGCATCATTGACTAGCTCCAACGAAAGATTCTAATGTTTTTCGGTCTAAGTGTTTAACCAATGCATCGGTTTTAAATATTGCTATGAACTAACAGTGTGTCTAGGAACGGCCATGCCTCACTACTTCCTTTACAAGCTTTAGCTTCTCAAGCTACTCGATAACTCAAAGCGACACGATTCCCAAGTTTCTCCCACCAAAGAAGGGACCATTAAAGTGGATCTAAATCATTCCTCGGGCCACGATCAAGTTTACGTTGGAGACTTTGGGAACGTTTCAACATAAATGACCCTCCCACTTAGTTTTTTTAAAACTTGGATTTTTCTTTGCTTTTTCAAAAATCATTACTCTTTATAAATTTGAAAAGCATGTTTTAAAAATTATAAACTTTTATAAAATGTAAATGTTAATTTATCATTTATAAATTTTTATAAAATTTGCATTGTATTGAAACTACAATGATGCGTGTACATGCTACATGACAATTTGATATTGACGTATCTCTATTTCTATATGACATGTTATATGAGGATGCGAGATTAATAATAAATTATACATTCAAAATTAACATCTCTATAGCTCATTTCTAATTACAACCAATAAAAAGAATAATAAATAAATTACAATAATTTAAATGAGAGTCTTCATGGTGTATGTAATTATCTCTTTATAATCTTCAAGCTTTGATCAAAATCCTTTTAGTTAAGGAAAAATATTTTTCTAATTAAATATCCTTTTTAAATTAATTGAATTTGATTGGTAAAAATAATTTAATAACTTATCAAATTTGGGTCAAACCCAATCAATTAATTAAATTTTAATTTTTAAAAAGTAAAAATCTATAACTATCTTTTTAAATTTCAAAATATAAAATATAAAAGATCGGTTCTAATTCCAATTGTTAGATTGGGTTTTAGATTTTGAAGAAAAAGTAATAATGAACTATGACAAGTTCATGGGCGGAATATAAAAAATTGATACAAAAAATTAATCCAATTAAACACAAACCAAACAATGAACATGCATAGTCAGATAAATGTATCGAGAAAATACTAAAATAATTTATGTCATTTCAATTAATGAAGAATTTCTGATTTGACAGGATCCAATTCTTTATATCGTGTTTCTTCGTTCTTGAGATTCGCAGAGTTAGAAATTAATCTTCACACCAACAATCACTCGTTAGAGGTAGAAGTGATCAATCAAGGATTTGTATAGGAATTGAGAATGGGCTCTCAAAACAACGATTAAAAGAGAAAACAAATTTTTCTCTTCCCCATACTATGAAAAAATTGGCGGCAACCATGCGGGGAGGAGAGAGAAAACTTTTTTCTTTTCTGATCTACACACTTAGGGATAAGGTTTGTCATAGGGATAATGATGCAATCCCTTATATGATAATTATATAATTTTCACATATATCCATAAATGTTAAATTGCCAAAAATTATCTCCATGTGTACTGCTATATGCGATTTTTACATCTCCCCTAGAGTCGAGATTGTGTCCAGATTCATCAGTCCAAATTGATGAACTAAATCGATCCCTATTAATTAAATAAATAATTTCCTTTATTTACTAATTATCTAATAATTAAAAAATAATTAAATAATTAATTTGAACATTAATTTTACTATTCACTAATATAGTGCTGACACCCATCTCATATGGGACTCGGGAAATGTACATTGGTACAAAACACGTTTTTGGTCCAACTATCGTTGTTTCTCATTTCTATCTTTATGAGCTACTCTTGAGACTGAATAAAGCTATGATAATCAAAGACTCAGCTAATTTATCTACATAAATTCCCAAACTATTTAATCATACATCGTACGACTCAACTATAGGTCTGATGCCGATAGAATTATCGATTCATGCGCCCTATATTTTCTGTTGGTGCAAATAAATATTTATATTTCACGGTCCATGGAAAATATTTTATGATATTATCCTTCGTGAATATCAGTAACAAGAGTGAGATGTAAAATTATCAATTTACCCTTCTAGTTTTTATTTTCTTAAATCATTTATTGACTGTGAATAAGAAAGTCATATCAGTGAAGTATCTCATACAGATTATCATGTTTTATTCAATGACTCATGTATCGAGTATCATGCTCGATTTATCGATCCACACACTCATCAACAAAGCATAAGGTGATATTATTGTTTTTACAATCTTATCACGAATTCCATATTTGTTAATCACCAACCCCAATATAGTTGAATCATGGTGCCAACAGCCGAGATATTGTCCAGTAATTCAAACTCACTCTTTTGGCATATCAAATATCGTAAGTAACTAAATCAAGTTTCGTATTTACCTCAGAATTAAGGTAATTATGAAAATACTCTTAAGGTGTAACAATTAGATTTAGAGTTAGATAAACAGTTATGCTCTAAACTAATTAGTTATTGGTCTATTCAGCATATTCCATAACATATCTAGATCAACCATTAGAGTCTTCACTCACATGCCCCGAGACCAGCATCATTTGATCAACCTAACAGTCATAATTGGAATCGATTAACATGTCTAGGTCAATCATTAGAGTCTTCACTCACATGTTCCGAAACCAGCATCATTTGATTAACTTAATAGTCATAATTAGATTCGATTACTCAGTCGATCCTAAGACTGTAAATAACATTCTAAACTATTTCAGAAGAGTTTGTTTAGAAGATCGCTCGGTCTTTACTCTTCTTTCGTTGATAACAATTATAGGATTTAAGTTATAAACGCACTTTAATTAAAGAAAACTTTCATTTATTCATAAAATTTAATAATACATAAATGTCAATAAATAGTTATTTACTTATAAAAAGTTATTACACGTTACTTCATGGACATAATTTCAACAAAACTATCTTACGAGAGTTTGTCATGATGACCGCTCCGTCTTTACTTTTCTTACGTTGATAATAGTTCCAGGACTTAAGTAAATTATAAATATACTTTAATTAAAGAAAACTTTCATTTATTCATAAATTTCAGTAATATATAGATGCCAATAAATAACTGTTTACTCATAAAAATTTATTACGCCCTATTTTATGGACCATAATTCCAACAATCCATTTTCTAATTATTGGTTCCCAAATTAAAATTGATCAAAATTACCATTTTACTCTTCTAATTATCTCTTGATCCTTAAGTATCATTAATTCATTAGTGATAAATTTGAGCTCAATAACCATTCAGTTCTAGAATTAACATTTAAGGGAATCAATGTACGATCTGTTAAAAAAATTTGGATTATAAATCTTTTAAGATCATATTCTCAGCCATGCATGTCATTAAATTCCCAAATCAGAATTTCAGTTCATCTATATCTTGAACGAATCGAACCGTGAGAGAGATATAAATCGAACCGAACCGAAATTCAGTTCGCTTGGTTCTTCGGTTCGGCAATACTCATCTTCTTCAACTTAGCTTCAACCATGGGAAGGCTCTCCTATACCTAGAACAACAAAGAAGACACTGTAAAATACTTAAAATATTAAGGGGAAGAAAATTGGAAACTGTTTCAATCAAAGAAAACAATAAGAAACCATGTCTAAGATCTAAGAAAATGGAGAAATCGCTAAGAAAGAAATGGGGCAAAACAAAGAAAATTGGGGCTGAGATATAAAGACAGACAAACTCTTTGTCCTTAATTTCTAAGCAAACAATTAAAATTTTGAAACCAAACCTTAAAATCTAACAATTTGAGATATGAAAACCCTAGCAATGAGAGATTTGAAATCCAGATCTACAATACTTAGGATCTAACAAACAAACAAAAACTTAATAAAAAAATATTAAGCAAGATGATAACCTCGGTAACCCATTTTCTGCCTTCGATCTTCTAAAAAAATGGAGCGAGAGAGAGATAGATTTGATTTTCTGCCCCATTGATAGTTCTCCTTCGACTGATATATTTTTTTTCTGCGATTTACTACCAGACGGGAGAGGAAAGGGTTAGGTTAGGGAAGCGTACCCAACAAAAAGTGTACATGTATTTATATAACAATATCTATTTCTTTTTAATTTTCGTTCGATTCGGTTTAAAAATTGATAAAAATTTGAATTGAACCATGATTCTTCAATAAATTCGAATCGAATTGAACTTTAGTCACTTATAGAAGCTGGCTGAGCCGGTATTTTCTGGTTCAGCTCGGTACATTTTTGCACACCTACAGAGAATTATGAGAATATAATTATAAGAAAAATATACTTTTATTAATTTTTAAATTAAAAATATCTTTACACATGTTTTGAGAGCGTTATACCAAACAAATCGTAGGTTAACGAAAATCATGTGATTTTTCTTATATTTTTTTCACTTTCTATTCTTTAACATCTCTATAGTTCAGGTAACAAAAAATATCTTACATGTTCTTTTTAAGAATTTATTTTATATGGAATTATGAGTCTTTTTCAGAAAAATTGATGATTTTTAAAATGATATTTTAAATTATTTTTGAAATGATGTGTGGTAAGTCGTTATAAATGTCCCACCATTTTAGAGATTCTATGACGGCAATTTTTTAAGCATTCTTTTTCGGAAGATGGTTGAGTCCCCCGTCTTTTGTTCCGTTCTCAAGTCCCTAAACTTATGAAGTCTCGTTTCTATGGTAGACCAATTCGTTAACATACCACCGGGCCATTTTTTATTAACATAATGACACCGAGCCCTTATTGTCGTCCGTGCCACTAAATCAGCTGCTTTATTTTTTATACCAACAATTAAGAATTGTTTTCCCCTACTTGCTGCATCAAAAGCTAAATCACAAGCTTCTGATAAAAAAACGAGCAATCCGAGTAAGATTTATAATATGAATACCTCTATGCTTTGCCGAGATATAATGTGCCATTTAATTTCATCTATTTTCAAGAATTGATTTTTCAAATGCCCATGATTTAAATGTCCATGATATAGTAAGTTGCTATTGGTTTTTAAATATACCCATGATTTTAGAAAGTTTTTCAAGTTAGTTAGATTTTTTAATTATGCTGTTAAAGGATTCAACATAAGGTAATTCGTTTCTTTTTGCTTGGTTTTTTTTCGGATACGAATATATTAATATATAAATATTGGGATAAAATATATTAATATTTTAATATTAGGATCAAAATATATTAACATATTATTATCATATTAAATAAACATTAATATAATAATATTTGATGTTAATACTCTATTTGTTTAATACTGACTCTCTAAATAATTTTTAAATATCATATAATTTGACTGTTAATATATTATTACAGTTTATGTCATATACCGAATGAACGTTAATATAATTTAATTATGCTTTAACACTCAATTTATATTATATTTATTAAATGTTCATATAATCTTAAATAAGTATTAATATATTATCAGATCGTTAATATATTATTTATGTTTTATCATAATATAAATATTATGTATAAATTTATAATAACAAAACGTTCACTTAGTATGAGATTCATATTTAATTAACAGATATTTTCATGACCACCCATATTTAAAGTAGTTATTATATTCAAATTTAAAAATTAACTAAAAAAATTAAGTAAATACGTAAGATAAGGGTATCATAGACAAATCATAAAAAATTAAAATCAAAGTAAATAGAAAGGGTAATTTATCTACTATAATTTTTGTAGCCTAATTCGTTACTTACTACAGTAAATAACATATATATATATATATGATATTTAAGTAATGAACACATATAGACCATATTGAAAAAAAATTTAAAAAAATAACCACAAGTATAAAAAAAATATAAAAAAATAGCCAATGCATGAGCCCAAAAATAAAAAAAATCACGTGGCAAAAAAAAAAATTCAACATCACCCGCAGAAAACTGCTTCAGTCGTTAAAAGTTTATATAATATATACTGTATATATAAAAGCTATCATAGAAACATATTATATATACAATATGTATTATATAAACTTTCTGAACATTGCATTTAATTTCGTTAGGCGCGTGGGGGTCCAATATTTGGCGTTGAAA
The DNA here is from genome assembly GCA_003255025.1 of Datisca glomerata. Classification (NCBI taxonomy): domain Eukaryota; kingdom Viridiplantae; phylum Streptophyta; class Magnoliopsida; order Cucurbitales; family Datiscaceae; genus Datisca; species Datisca glomerata. The sequence goes on from QANY01001798.1 coordinate 353,088, forward strand.
TATTTTTTTTAGATTTTAGGGTGGTTTGTTTTTTATTTTTCTTTCATCATTAATTACTTTTTATTTTATTTTTCTAAAATGACATAATCTTAATGTTCTCCCATGATATTTTCCCTCTATAGCCCCATTAAAAAGGGTCATACACAAAGATTTAAAAAAAGTACCCCACCACTGCACCACATGACATGTGCAGTGCTATATAATCATATACGCATCACTTAAAAAATATTTATGAAATATTATACACATCATCATAAAATCAATATTAGTCCTTAAAAAATCATTTCAATCTATACTCCTATCATAAAAGAATATCATTCATTACAAAATTCATATATGTCATCAGAAGTTTACTATCCATCATCGTATCAACAATATTCATCATAATTATCATAGCAACTATGAGTACATAAACATACAATAGCACTATATAATAATATACTATGAGTACAAAGTTATAATATAAAGTTGTTACATGATGTATATAGTAATGTACTATGAGTACATAATATATACTACTAGTGTGTAAATATAAATACAGTCTACAATTCTATGCCTATAGTATAAAGCTATATACTATATGACACTAATTAAGAAAATCTGCAAAAAAAAATGAAAAATTATACTCTTATCACTGTCGATGACCGAAAATTACAGAAAATGAAAATGAAACCTATAATCTCTAAAATCTAAAATTAGATATGACATGCAATTTCCGTGATTTGAATTGAAATAATTATTGGAAGTTGCAAATTAGAAATCGAAAAAAGATGCAGATCGGAAAAGAGAAAAAACGAATGGAAGAAATAGCGATTGAAAGAAGAAGTTGCAAATCGAAACACGTTTGAATCTACGATTCAGATTGAAAACTGTAAAACTTGTACAACTTAAAATTTGCGAAAACTATATAATATATGAAGGGAAGTAATAAAGAAAAGAAGTCGCGAAGAAGAAAAACTATTAAAACCAAAATCAATTCCGTATAAAACTATTACAATCTTGCCGAGTATATAACCAAAATAAAAAAATATGTTATTTATGTTACATATATTTCAAAAATAACAAATGGAGAAGAAGATAAAAAACTAAAATAAAAAAACTTGAATTCTGTAACAATGGACTAACTAAATAGCTCTCCAAAAATCCGATCATATCAGTAAATTAAAAAAAAAGACACAAAATATAAAATAAAAACTTAAACTAGTTTAATTTCCTAATTTTTCTTTTAAAAAATTAACCGACCATTGCACCATTTCCATCCAAATTATGAGAGCTTCCAGGAAGCAAACAAATGGGCCACAAGTTCATGTCTTAGGTTACAAACCGCCAAATCCTCTCATCTCTCTCTCTCTCGCTGGCTATTGTCAATGTCAAGAAGAAGACAAGAAGAAGACAGAAGTTACAGGTCGAATCAATTCAATAAAAGTGGGTGTGGGTACGTAACATTTGTCTAATTCTTGTTTCTCAATTTGCATTTCACGAATAGAAATCCTCCATTTGTGTTTTTTTTACCTATCGTCGTTCTTTTTACCTAATAATTGTGTTATGGGGCTGAGAGTCTGAGACTGCGAAATTCTGGAACATTGGGGTTCTCAAACGAAGATATTTCAGGGATTAAACATTTCCGGTGTGTAGAAATCGGAGAATACATTAGAATTTGCGTTTGACGCTTCTTTTTTATTCTGTTTGACAAGACTTTAATATTACTTCATTTTATGTCGTTCACAATGTAGTGTAATATTTGAATTAAGATAACTCGAAACACATTTACATAGCTTCGGATGAACGTGAATTTCAACCAAAATAATGCCATTCTAATGTATACAAATATTTTTATTCATAAACACTCTAAAAAATATTCTAAGTATTTTTCTAACTAACCAATAACCATCTCTAATTAGTAAAACGATTTCTTCCCAGTATTGTACCGATGTAATTCGTCTTAGCATCACACATGGGTCTCAGCTGATACCGGTAGATGCCAACACTATAGAATTAGTAGGCTTCCGTTTAAAAAACGGACATTAAATGTGAAATTAAGAAAAAGGAAAAAAAATAACATGAGTTTTATTTTCATTTTTAATAGATCTAGGACATTCAAATATGAACGAAAAGTTCAACTCCATCAAATATAACTATTCTAATGGGTGATAACATCCACTTCTGATATAGTTGTTCTCGTCTACATTAGTATTCACAGAGAAGTTAGTGCAAGATCTTTGTAATTTGAGTGAATCACCCGAGATGAGTGTGAAGTTAGGAACCTAATCCATTTAGAATGAATATACAAAAGAAATACTTTTAAATGAATTGAAACCAGACATTCACGGTGAAATATGTTATTCGTTTTTCTAATTTTTATATGGATACTTGAAAGAATGTAGTACCTTTTTCAATAAATTTGTAAAATTATGTAGGCCATATTACTTTTTTGCTCAATAATGATGCTACTTTGTCACGCTCAATCATGATAATATTTCTCTTGTTTCTGATTTAAAAACAGACGGATTATGTTTAACAAAAAAAGTAAAAAGTAAAAAAAATTAATGGTCTAGATTGAGAGAACAAATCTCTCATGTTAAGATCTCTAATATGAGAGGATTTGTATTTGTATTACTGTACTAGTAAATTATGATTTAGACTTGTTGGCCTAATCACATTATTAGTGAGTAATCATTGTTTTTTCAAGTTTATTTGAAAAGAACTTAACCCAGCATGATCATTCTTTGTACATATATGGCCTTCTCTGTTTTTTGAATGCTTTTACTAGTGTTATTATTTTGAGGAAAATTCTATCGGTAGTTGCTTTTATGATCTGTGAATTTTACATTTGTAGCTAAGCACTGTTGACAGAATCAAAAAATGATTTTAGTCATTGAAATGTGCTTTTCGTGAGTACTTTATTCAAAAGCAATTTAATACACGAAAAACTTTACCTTAAACCATATTTCTAGACAAATGTTGATTGAAATACATATTATTATTTTTGAAGCGATTCTATAAGAAGCATCAATATCAAGTGCTTTCTAATTAAAATGATTCAAATTGTAAACAAAAATATTTTAAGTTATATTCAAGTAGTTCATACAATTTATATGTATGAAATAATTGCTAATTAAATTAATAATTATTTCAATGTTAAAAAGTTTCTTAGTGACACATACTCTCAATTATACTATTTAAGTCTTTGAGTTAATTGTTAAATAGAATCTCGCACTGACAATGTGGTAACAATAACATGATCAGTAACTTAATGATCACATGGGAAGGATGTGTGGTAAGGGTGGGGGTCTAGACCATTCATTTCACATGTAAGTTTCATCTGTCTTCTTCTCCTTGTTTTAGCAATTCTAGTGAGCGAAATTGTGCTGTCATAATATACATAAGATTGTTCCTTTATTTTATGAGAGAAAAACAAAAAGTGGCACTTGTTAAGCTAAAATATGAGTCAACTGGTTGGCTTAAAATCTGCGTTTAATGAATAATTGAGAGAATCTATATATTATTTGATATTCATCATCATAGAAAACATACATCCTAGATGGGACCTAGATGCATACCTATGTAATAGTATTGAATTTGTATGTCATTAATATTTATAGTGCAAGTAAATTAGAGATGTACATACTTGAACCAAGGTGGATGTTTCCAGCACAATATTAAGCAAAATCTAGAAATGGAGGAAGCAAAAGCAATGTATAGGTATGAGGTTTCAGTAAAAATAGATATTTTTAACATTGTTCTACCCACCAAAGAAGAAAACACTAACCTACCTAATTAAAAATACCCCTCTTAATTAGGATCTTCATCTCTTATTCTCATAGAACAAACGATTGTTATTTTGAGTCGATCGACGCCGTTGAATCGAAAAACAATGCCAAAATTAGTGGATATAGAAATAATAAAACATCGATTTTTTTCAACCGGCCTAAACTACTATTTTTTTAGTCAAAGAAAAATATCAAGGGTCAGTGCTTTGAACAATAGTGTTATGAGTTGATAATTTTATTGTCTAATGGTAAACACAAGAAGAGAAAAACAGTATGTTATAGTGTCTTATTAGTGTTAAGAATGAAATCAAATATATAAATCTATCTTAACCACAATTTTATTTTAAGTTACTGAGAATTCAACATGATATTTAACGAGAGATATTAAGTTCAAACTCTCACGTTAATAATCTTCTTCTCTATTTAAAATTGAATGTCCACTTGTTAGGATCAACCCATTTAATTAGAAGATTCCTTAGCTATTACCTCATTTGTATGTGATGTGAAGACGTAGTAGCAACACAACCTTGTGTAGATATTTATATACTTGAAAACAAACAGGTGAAGTGAGCATATCATGATCAGAACCTATGGCACTGCTTCAATTCAATGGATTAGATGCTAAAACATTCTAATTAATTATACCCACTTTTACATGGTCTCTGAAGTCTCTAACTAAAAGACAATTTCAGTCATTTTCTTTATATCCTAATCGCATACGTCTCTTAAACTCCAATTCAAGAATGTTTTTTTTATGGTTCTGGCTGCTGCACACCCACACCCTTAATTTCTATATCTTTTGGCTGTTGAATTAACTCCTCAGAATTCCTGAAATTCCCTCATGTGATTCGCAGATACGTGCACAAATGTATATTATGATTATATGCGAATAAGACATGTAATCATTACGTTTACCTACAAAATTATTGAATTTTCAGTAGTTTTAGAAATTTTCCGCATATATTGTGCCATTAGGAACTTAGGAACAAAATATTTAGGGAAATTTTGTAAAATAGATAAGTTTTGGGGACTGTTTTAAAAAATAACAGTTTTTCAATAATTTTAGGTATATAATGCTCTAAAACTCACCAAACACACCATATAGGTTATGATCATTTTAGTAAAAAATTATTGAGAGATTAGGATATCAAAGGTATATATAGATATATTGATATGAAATATGCTAGAATTAAGGATGTAATTAATGCTCAAAATTATTTAAAATATCTATATATATATAGTGTGTTTGATAAATTTTCAGGTATATCAGAGACATATAGATAATGTATTGATTTGAAATTTGATTTACCATAACCATTTAACAAGAAACATATTGATTCATCATAACCACTCAAAACTTGAAATTTGATATAGTGATGATTTTTCAGGCATATCAGATGTATTGATAATGTCATTAATTTGAAAGAAGATTCTCTTAACAATATTTAGCTTATATTAATGACAATATAATCAATCATTAATTATCCCTTAATTTAATTAAAAAAATTAATGAAATAACATTTGAATTAGAAATCATTAATAATCATATTTTTAATTAATTAAAAAGACTCACCAAATCATATTAAAAAAATCTGTATATTTAAAGTTAAAATCGTCAAACTATAATTTTGTCGACAGATGATTGATGACGTGATAAGAAAAATTGTTTATTTATTTAAAATTAAAAAAATTAATATTTCTTAAATTAACTTTCAAAATTTATCTATTTATATAAATTCTTAAATATTTACTAGAGGATTTATTAGAATCTTTTCCTTCTATTTTAATATATTGCATTGTTAATGTGAGTCGAAGGATTTGACTTTTGACTGAAATTATAATATTTTTTCCCAAAAACGGAGGAGTTTGGAACATTCAAAGTGTCACACATACTTGCAAGAAGTAGAACGTATTCAATTCAAATGGAAATTCATAACCGACCAGGGTTATTATAGAAGATTTGACTACATGCGAGTAGGGTTCGATGTCCATGAATTTTTCCTTCCACTTCAAAAAAGTATTTTAAGCTCTTGTATCTACACTGAAAAAAATCACAAACCTTGCTGGTTTTAGTCACATTATCTCAATCTCTGTATATAATTTAATCGATTGATATTTTATCACTCATTAAATTTTTTATTAAATTAACTTATGAAAAATTATCATCTAAGTATTTAATTAAGACTTAATCTAAATTTTAGTGGGTATAGAATTATTTTGAAAGACTACATTTATTGATTTATTTATGGTAACTAAATGTAAAGACTAAAAATTCTTCACACGTCTATATTTTAGGTTAAAGTTGGAGGCAATGCATATTGGAACTATCTATAGTAAGATTGTGCGAATCTTATAGAATCTTACAACTATGGCCCAAATAATAATACAGCTCATCTGTCCCTGGAATCTCTATGCTAAGATCACAGATTCACTCTCTTCTTATTTTTTATTTTCCTTTTCTTTTCTTGGTTTAAAATTTAATTATTGAAAATTAGAAAATCAGAGAAAAATTAGAGTCGATATAGCTATCAATTGGGATATCTTATTTATTGGTGATTATGTTGGTTGACACAGCCACATTACTATGCCAACTGTCAAGTACAGAATTACATGGCTAAATCTGGTAAATTTTCAATCTTGAGTGCAACTGGTCTGGCTCTGGCAGTCTGGCTCTTCCCTCTCGTTTGCCTATTCATGCATGTGAGGAAAGCGGCCTCACGCCTCACCATCCTGTGCTCTATATATGTAAACGACAAATCTCTCTCTCTCTCTCTCTCTCTCTCTCTCTCTCTCTCTCTCTCTCTCTCTCTCAAACCATTTATTTATATAGCGCTAAATTTTTTATAGTTCTCAATTTCTCTCCCATCGAAAGTTTCGAAACAGAAAATAACGTTTCTGGAGTTTCAGAAGAAGAGAGACAGAGTTCTAGTGTGAGAGAAGCATATCAATGGCCACGACAAGTTTCATCGTTTATCTGCTCTCAGCTTCATCGTTGGCTATTCTTTCTGCGCTATTTCTCAGCGACCCAAATGACCATAACACTTTCCAAGCCCAACTATCATCGTCAAACTCCATCCTTTCGCAGTTACACTTTGGATCAAGCACTGATAAAGTTTGGCCAGTATGTCTCTGTTTTATCATTATGTTTCCGATATGTGTGAAGGTTTATGTGAGAAAGAGTTGCAATTGTGTTTGGTTACTTAGTTTGTTTTTTTTTGCAGAAATTGGAATTTAACTGGAACGTAGTGCTGGCTACGGTAATAGGATTTATGGGCTCGGCTTGTGGTACGGTCGGAGGGGTAGGAGGTGGAGGCATTTTCGTTCCGATGCTTACTCTGGTCGTTGGTTTTGATACTAAGTCTGCTGCTGCTCTTTCCAAATGTAATCTAATTTTCTAATTCCTCTTTTCTTTTGGTATTCTTAATTGATCCAATTTGGGTCTTTTTGCTGCTTTACAACCTTTAATACTCTTTTCCGTTGAGCTTTTCATAGATTTGTAGATAAAAAGATGCCAACTTTTTGGATATTTATGACTTCCTTTTTGTTATGTTGTTGAAGGTATGATAATGGGGGCCTCAGCATCGTCTGTGTGGTACAATCTAAGAGTTCCTCATCCGACAAAGGAAGTGCCAATCTTAGACTACGATTTGGCCCTTCTTTTCCAGCCCATGCTCATGCTTGGCATCACCATCGGTGTTTCTCTCAGTGTCGTCTTCCCCTTCTGGCTCATCACCATCCTCATCATTATTCTCTTTATAGGTTTTTCATTCTCTCTCACCATTAAATTCTTTTTGCATTACTCCCAATTCATACCCTGACAGAAAAAAATAATTATTTTTATTGTCATTGTAGCCCATGTGACATAACATGGTAATTTATGTTTAATATGTACGAATATTTTGATTATCAGGAACCTCATCGAGGTCTGTCTTCAAGGGAATTGAGATGTGGAAGGAAGAAACTATATTAAAGGTCTGGTGATATATATATTGTCTTGCTTGGATTGTTTTTTATTCGATTTTCAATATTGACAAGAGAAAAACTGCAGAAAGAATGGGCCAAGCAGCAAGAAGCTGTGGTTAACTCTCGTGGCGAACGTAAGTCATCAACATGGTAAATCAATTTTTTTTTAATTCTTTTTATTTTCTTATCCCATTTATTTGGTCATTAATTAATTTGTTATTTTCCTTTCAGTTTTGATAGATGCAGTGTATGAACCATTGGTTCCTAAAGAAGAAAAAACAACGATGGTGGGTAAATGATTAGAACTTTTACACATTATATATATTTTATATGAAAGAGTATGAAAAACATATGGAAGAGTTTCTTGTGAAAACTAAAAGAACCCTTTTTCCTATGTCAGGAAACACTGTGCTTCAACCTTAGATGGAAAAGGACTTCGGTGCTACTACTTGTATGGATTTCTTTCCTGCTACTTCAAGTTCTCAAGGCGAGCTCTCTCTCTCTCTCTCTCTCTCTCTCTCTCTCTCTCTCTCTCTCTGTAGACTTGAATTCTAATCTTAACAATTTAAATTTACAAAATATTTGACTGAAAACACTTCTTCAAAACTACAACCAAGAAAGTGATTGGATATGAATTTTTTTTATCAAACAACGTTATTTTCATTGTTTTCAGTTTAGCTGAAACTCAGTTACAAATCACGAACCCACGGGTCATTAACTCATTCTTTCGATATTTCTAAATATGAAATGCAGAATGATGTAGAAGTCTGTAGTGTTTGGTACTGGGTTCTCTTCTGCCTACAGGTACATAATATAAACCCACTTGACTTGAGCAGTTGAGCTTGTGTATATTTAATCCAACTGTGGTCCTGTACTTGTTAGTCTCACTCTTTGTTTATGATGTCTGAATCAGTTCCCAGTAGCACTTGGGGTATTTGGTTATGAATCAGTCAAATTGTACAAAGAACACAAGAAGAGGATGAGTGTAGGCAACACTGAATCAATTTGTGAGGCTTCCATTGAATGGACTGCTACGCACATTGCATTCTGTGCTCTTTGTGGCATTTTAGGTGGCACTGTTGGAGGTCTTCTTGGTTCTGGTGGTGGATTCATTTTAGGCCCTTTACTTCTTGAGATTGGTGTTATCCCCCAGGTAAAAGGATATTTACCTCAATTTCTGATTTTTATGGTTGCTTCTAAGTTTTTTTTTAGAGCAATGCTAGCAGCAGTCGCCTAATTATTATGAGCTTGTGGGTCCCAAGTCAATGTACAGCTGCTGTGCGGAACTGCTCAGACACTCAACTGTTTAGACAGTTACAAGTAAATAAGTAACTTGAAAATTGTTTAAAATGGCTAAAATAGCCAAAATTCTTAATTTGAAAAGTCAAAACTGAATTTCCCAATCACTTTTCTATCAGACCATTTTTTCAAGTTTCCCCAATCACAATCTATATAGGATTGTCAATGAAATTAGACTAGAATTTTGTAATGTAATTGAAATTTTATTTTGGGCTTTATTCAACAGGTTGCTAGTGCAACAGCTACATTTGTGATGATGTTTTCATCATCTTTATCAGTTGTGGAGTTTTATCTGCTTAAGAGGTTCCCCATTCCCTATGGTAACTACCCTTCTTTACCACTTTGATTTTCTTTACCTTTGAACATTGACATATAGTCATATTTTTCTCACGTCGTTTTCCTTTCTTGTTCTTTTGTAGCTTTGTACCTCACGTCAGTGTCAATTTTGGCTGGCTTCTGGGGCCAATTCTTTGTTAGAAAAATGATCACAATACTGAGAAGAGCCTCACTCATAGTATTTATCCTCTCTGGTGTTATCTTTGCTAGCGCCATCACCATGGGTATGTCGCATTCATCTCTTCTCTCAAACTTCAATTACGATTCTAAAATCTTAGTTTTCTTCCCTCTTGGGTCAGAATAATTTGTGGGTTTTACTACTTTTGTTTTGAATTATGTCTTTTGATGCTTTAAAAATAATTGAACAGGTATTGTTGGCATTGAAAAGAGCATCCATATGATAAACAACCATGAGTTTATGGGATTTTTGGAGTTCTGTAGCAGCCAGTGATCGCTGGCGGGCATGGAAAAACAGAAGATTGAAGTTGCAAAGGAAAGAGTATAGATTTATTATATTTGAATGTGTTATTAGCGAAAGCAGAAGAAATGTTGGCCAACATCTAGTTGACCAATCTGTATTCTAGCTGCAACCAATAAAGGCAGTATTGTGCTTGTTTTAAGAATAGGTAATCTCTTGCTGTTAGCTACTGGCTGACAGGATCAAGTAGTACAGAGCTAGTATTTTTTTTATTTACATCTGTTTCTAAAGTTCATTGCTTATTATCAGTTTCTGTTATGTTGGATAATCATTCATGTTTCTATTTGTCGTTTTGTTTTGATTTTTTTTTGTGCACAAAATATACCACTGCTAAAACATTCACATCTCTTGTTCAGACATGAGAGAAACAGGGAAAAAAAAATAAAAAGCAAAGAGAAAAAGGAAGAGAAATTAGAGGAAAACCCCATGAAAATACTAAAACAGAGCCTCTAAAGAGTTGAAATCCATAACTTCATATTCTTTCTTTCTTAATTTCCAAGATCTAAATCAATGAAGATATTATTACTCAAACACACAAACTCATTGTGTGGGTGTGTGATAAATAATGTATTAACTCATCTTGTCGTGGGAAAAAATCTTTGATAGAGAGGAAATAATAATGATCATTATTCAAGTATTATAAAGACAAGCTTTACCCACTAAAGTATTATTCAAGTATATATATATATATATTTACTCACAAGAAGTGATGGCAATCTTTCTTGATGTCAAAGGTTGAATGTTTAAGAAATGGTTAATTTAATAATCAATATAATTATTGATCAGATCAATCAAAATCTGCGATACATAATATTCTTAATCATTGATATTTCTTTTTGAGAATCCTTAATCATTGTTATTCAATGACTTCATACAAGTTGCATTCCTTGAGGAAAAAAAAATTAAATTGTTTGTTCTTAACAAACTAAATTTTTTAATTCTCGAACTTATCATAAAATAGTGAATAATGGATGGCAGGTTCATTTGATAACGCCGTCGTGTTAGAAACTTGATTGCGTACCTGCTGTGATGTTTATCTTCTTAATACCTATAACGATCTGATGTTTATACTTCTTTTTCTGAAACCATATCATTGACTACTGAAACCACCCAAGTCCTACGACGTTTCACAACCCTGTCTGTCTAAACATGAAAAATAAATATGGTTAATCATACGAAACTCTGCCAATGCCACCCTCCCGTTAACAGCAGGTTTCTCAAAAGCAGCACTGAAGACGAATTCTGTAAAATTTCACAGAATGACGTTTAAGATAAGTATATCTGATATAACAGAAGTATTGTATAGAGAGCAGAAGTGAATTCTGCTTCAGTATAAGAATCAGTGAAGTATACCTATGGTTTCGGTACAAGGACGACATCGAAATTTGAATAAATGAATCAATTCGTGTCGAATATCACTTCAGACGTAAAACTACATTTCATTTTCTTGTGCGCGATTGATTTTGCACGTTGTCCAAAGAATGTGCTTCGGCAATCCTCTTACAATGTCAATCTTTTAGAGGTGTAACTGCTGCTCGCTCGTGTCCATATACAGAACAAATATGTCGTCATTCAGATGAACCGCGATGATTAAAGCCTCACAAGAACATCACTCTCTATTCAGGAGATGCAAATTAGAAAGACGATGAAGGGGCAAACGCAGCTAACAGATGTTGTCTGAAGCACTACTCCCTTGACAAGCTGCTTGTGTTTGCCTTGGACGTCATAGGAGAATTGCGAACTTGTTTGGAATCAGAATTAATGGCTATGTTTCCCATTCCGGTCTCCATTGCCTCTCTCTCGTCCTTCTCCATCTTCTTTTTCTCAGCAATTGCATTTTCCAAATCTGGATTTTGATTAGAAGGTAGACATGGTTCCAAAAATCTGGGTTCTCCACTGATCCATGGATGAAGAAGGCATTGACCTGCAGTAGGCCGCTTTTGTGGGACAAAATCAAGAATTGGCACTAAAAACTCTGTCAGGAGACGAGCATCTTGTTCACTGAAATCGTACTTCTCCATGAGAACCTTATTTAAAGGCCAAAAACGCAGCCGCCGAATATGCCTCAAATCACAGTGTCTATTAAAGAAATCCCGAGAATAGCGACCACCTAATGCAATCTGTCAAACAACTCAACACACTTCAAAGTTATGTGCAAAATACTCTATGTAAACAAGTGGTTTAAATGGAAAACGCACCTTCCGAGGCATCATTCCAAGAAGTTCCATCATTAAAGCTAAGTGATCCTGAGGCAAATCACCAAAACGGAAAATTGGTCAAACTGCTGAAGCTTAAAAAAATTAGAGAACTTACATTTAATTTATTCGAATGCACAATCCAGCAAAGGCATAAATCTGGTGAATCTCCCATGCTTCGCAGGCACATACACAGTCAAAGCAATTTCTAAAGCACCCTTCAGTATATAGCATAAAGAAAATAAAGGAGTCAGAGATTACAAGGAATGTCAAGGGAATATGAATGATCAACTGTTTTATAATGGAAGATAAACCTGATACTTGAGATGGAGGGAGGGATGGAGGGAGATGCTTACGACAAAATTAATGACTATGTATGTATAGAACTTCAATCTATGACACCAATCTATTGCTTCTATATTCTACATTCTTGTAGTTAATTATGCATTCTCTAATTCACAACAATTAGCAAGGATATTTTAAGATTAGATTCAACTGTAGGAACAACCAACCAAGCACTAGCAATAAGTGTTCTTCTGAAATAGGTAAAGCTGTAATTAGCACCTTAGAATACCAACAAAACTTCAATCTCAGGACAGGCAGACAGGCAGAAAAGGGAAGCCATAAAAATCCTAAAAGGTGCAATTGGTTTAGAAAAAAAGATGCATACCTCATCCCTATCAAAGTTATCACCACTATGGGGGTCAAAGAGTACATCACCAGTTGCAAGCTCAAAACAAATACAAGCAAAGGACCAGAGGTCTGCTGAAGTTGAATACTTAGATCCTAGGATCACTTCTGGACACCTATACTGTCTTGTCTGAATATCGTTCGTAAACTGTTTGTACGTCCAGCAAGCATTCCCAAAGTCAACCAATTTGCACTTCAGGTCAACTGATGCCAAAAGTTCCTTCCTAGAGGAGCCATTTCCTCTCCTATTACCCTGAGTCTTTTGCCCACTGTCATTTGAGATCCCAGCCTCCAATGCAGCCTTAACATTACTATTTGGAAGAATAAGAGGAGCACCTGACTTTCTAGGGTCCTTTGACGGGTCTATCATTGACAATAGCAATATGTTTTCGGGCTTCAAATCAGTATGTATGATAGAGAGCTGTTTATGCAAGTAATCCAAGCCAACTAAGATATGTACACATATCTCTTTCACCTTGTTAATTGGCAATCCACGATAGTCACTATACTTGATAAGTGTCAAAAGGTTATCCCCCAGATACTCAAAAACCATACATACATGCTGTCCATTGGGACCTGAATGCTTAAAATGGTCTAAAAGCTTCACTACACATTTCTTATCATCTGGGTCCCCCTCTGCGATTTGTTGCAAGATCGTTATCTCATCCATGGCCGCCTCCGTGTAGTGCTGAGCACTCTTTTGCACTTTCAGTGCTACATATTGCTGTATGCGTGCAAATTTGGGTAACATTATTTCAAAAGAAGTACTGCCCATCCAGAAAAGGAAAGAAAACAAACATGGTGTTGGAATTAAATATATTACCAGTCTTTCATTCGATTGCTTAGAGACAACGTGAGGAACAAAAGATAGGCATGGTAATGTTTGTTCTGTTAGATTTATTTAAATCCGCTAAACATAGTTAATCACATAGATTCCATTAGTCACAATAGTGAAGAGCTTGCATAGCTGAAATGGCAGATGTTTAAATTGCACATTTTAAATTGGCAACCAAGGCAGAGAGATCATGTCTCTTATTAAATTATCGAACACTATCAAAAATCTCTTACAATCCAGATCCAACACTGAAGTACTTCACATAAAACGATAATCGCAAGATAGAAACAAAACAAAAAAACAAAGACTAACAATAAGATATATTATTTATACACACAGAAACAACCAGAGAGAGAGAGAGAGAGAGGTACCGAGTTTTGTGTGTCCCAGGCGAGCCAGACGGTGGAGAAGTGACCCCAACCGAGCTTGCTCTGAACGACGTAACGACCGCTCTTAAAGGTATCCCCAATCCGAACAGCGTGGTAACCTCCTCGCCGGTAGTCATCGGCCCCTTCATCCTCCGACGTGTAGTCACTGCTCTCAGTCTGATCCTCCTCGTGCTTCTTGTCCTCCATCGCTGTCTTCTTATTCTTCTTCTTCTTCAACGAGCTCAAAATCACCAACCGATTAAGAGTACCACCTTTACAAACCGGAGGTTGTTAAGTATTCCAACGGCTATCGGTCTCCACAAGAAAATGGCGAATTTTGGACAGAGAGAGAAGATGAAATTACTGAGTCCCCAGAACCAGGTGAGACCGAGAGAGAGAGAGAGAGAGAGAGAGAGAGAGAGAGAGAGAGACTTAGGAAGCTCTTTTTCTTTTCCTAACAATTTTCCTTTGAAATAAATAATAAATAACATGTTTTTTTTACAGCATAAATAACATGTTTTTTAAAAATTAATAAATAAATAAATAAAACTTTGAAATAGTGTATTCAATTTCGCAAAACGTAGAAGTTACTCCTGCCCTGTTGAAAAATTGGAAATTGGGAAATGGATTTTTGTAATTGAGTGAACTTGGAGGGGGCTTTGTTTCGGAGAATGTAATATTATTGTGGAATGTAAACATTATTGAAAATATAAAAAAGTATCAGAAACATTATCGAGGCACTTAAAAATTATAACAGTACTGTAATATTATTGTGTTCGTTTGTAAAAATTATCCCAAGGTGTATGAAAATGTAATATAATTTACTTATTCAATATAAATTATTTTTATGAATATATATATATATATATATCAATAGATAGATATATTTAAAATTATTTAGACTATAAATATTTTATTATTTAATATTATGATAGTATTTTATTTTTAAAAAATATTTTTCTTAAATAATATCATAATTATTTTTAATCAATAAACCTATTATGATATTAAAATAATATGATTTAAATAAACAATATATAAATAATATGATTTATTATTTAAAATTATATAATGATTTTTCAAGTAAAAAAGTTATACAATATAATATAATATAACATTCTTCAATTCCTAAAATGTGGTGGTGTCACAATTACAATCATTTTTAACGGTAATTACATTACATGTTTTGTAGTAGTGTTATTATTACAGTAATGTTCATTATTTAGTTTACTGTGTAATGAACACAGTAATGTTTTAAACCCGTCACAGGTAATGTTTTCACATCTTATCTTAATCTCAATATATTAAAAGGGACTTAAAGTAGATAAATTTTTTATTTGTTTATCCATTAAGTCTCCTTCAAATTTAATGCAACTTAGGAATTTCACTTTGTCATTTATTATGAGCTATAATGAAATATAATTTTCTATTCAATAATAACTTGTTTATAAATAGTTTTGTAAGATCAACTATATTTTTATAATATTTTACACTTAGAAGCATAAATATCTATAAAAATGAATTTCAATGAATTTTGAAATTAATTTTTTATCAACAGTAATTTATTCGTTGGACATTTATAGAATTAAATATTATGTTATATTTATGTTATCCAAACATGAAAATTCATATTAATGAATTGAGAGAAATATTTTCGAATAAGATAAATTATCTCTTGATATAATAAAGTCTTAAAAGTTGTCGAGTAATCATTTTATATGCTATTCAAAATAGCAATGATATATTGTACATTTTAAGTTAATCTTTTTAGACCTTCAAATTTCTATTAAGTAATAATATAATAGTATAAACTATTGTGTTTTATAAAATATTAATATACAAATTATTAGTGAATAAGATTATAAATGAAAAATAAATAAAAAAATCTAATCTTATTATATTTAGTGGAGGTTAAAAAGTGAAAATAAAAATCAAAAGTAAATCTCCATTAAGTCATTTTTCATACAACTAGCAGAAACGTATGTGCGTAATATTCAATAAGTCTAATTTCTTTGTTGATTACTAACTACATCGAAAAAACTTAATCATAGATTATTGGAAAATATATTAAGATCTTTCTTTAAAATTATTTTATGAAGAACATAAATATATTAAATTTTTTTATTTTTATATAATATAATATAAAATTTTACAAATTAGTAACGAACTAATTATTATTAGCTAAAAACTAAACATTAAACATTTGTATAGAATAAAGATCTCAAAATTAACCTTTACGGACATTCAAGTTTCTTATTACACAATATTATAAAAATATTAAATTTGAATAAATTATTGATTAAAATTATTATAAATAAATTAATAAAAAAGTAGGTGAAATACATGATATTTTATAAGGGCTCGAAGGCTAAAAGAGAAAATTAAAAGTATCTCTATATTAAACCTTTTTTATTATAGTATAAAATATATGTTGAATACGTGCGATGCACGTGATTTTATAAAATTTATATATAAGTAAAAAATTCAAATGCTTAATATTATAGATATGTATCCGATATATTGAAGTCTAAGCCTCATGAAAATTTTCAAGTTTATTTGCATCATTTTGGAAACGATCCAAAAATCATGAGTAAAAATGGTAATTAGTATAAATAATCGCATTCAGATTTATAACCACGTTTTTTAGAAATATTGATTAATATGAATTACTGCTTCAACTTTAGTTGATACTTATAATATAATATCTAGTTGATTCTTATTTAAATTTACGTTAGGTATAGATATAAAATAAATAACAAACTCAAATAATTAGAATTGAAATGTCTAAATTCAAAGAAATAAAACTGGCTGTATTTTCAAAGCATGTATTAGGGAGATGAAGAATAAAATTTATGACTTTTTATTATTGAATTCTGTTAGTACCCAATATTTGGTCATACCCAAAGAAAATAGTTCGGTTATTCGAGACGGGCTCAAGGCTAAAAAAACCTCTCAAATACATTGAACTGCATACCCTGTTGTGAAACACTACCATTCAACTTAAGTTTTTCATTTTTTAGACTCAAATTTTTTTTTTATATTTTTCATTTATTGGAACAAATTTGCTTGTATATTTTAAGGATAAGTTAGTTTTCAAGTTAGATTTATTTATAAGTTGACAAAATGAATAACATAAAATTTTGTTGAAATAATTAAATGTTAATGTTGTCAATTATTATATTGGTGTTCTTTATGTTACGTAAAATTATATTTTGAAAGTGTTTAATATGAATACTTGACTATAATAATGAACCTTACAGTATCTCACTTTTTAGGATATAAAATATCTGTAAATTTTAATTCACAAGTATTAAAAATACATGTTGAATACATTCAACATGGGCTCTGAAAATCCTATTAAACAACATTCTACATAGGTCAAAAAACTCTGTTAAAAGCGAGAAATCACAGGGTTCTTCACAAGAGACACTATGCCTTTGTGAAAAATACGAGCTTTTAATATGAGAGGCTGTCACAGGCCCCACGAGAACATTGTGGATTACTTTTCACTGGATTTTTTGCTTCTTGTAGAATGTCATATTTCTTATACGCGTGCTAACTCAACTGGTGGCCACATAAACCATAAATGGATGGACCTCCGATTGTGATTTTAGAACTGTTAGAATTGTGCTATAAAAGCAATGGAATTCTATTATATGTATTAAGACATTTAATTCTGATTAATAATAAATAGTTTATTCTTATATTATGTGCGATAAATTCTTGTAAAATGTCAACAAGCATAATAATACTTGGTTTATGGGTCATATGGAGTTTAACTTATGAGAACAAGATATTTAATCAAAATTCCTTTATAACTTGTAAATACTTAATTTTACAGTCTAGTGAAGCTGACGCTTTGCTAAGAAAAGACTGCAATACATTAATTCTATTATGTAGAGTGACTTGCCTTAGTTACTAGATAGAGTATCCAGTTAAGGTACTAGTGCATTTGAAATGCATTAAAATGACTAATGAGTCTGATTTTCAGTGAAGTACTATCAAATGAAAATTATGACTCATTGCTATTATTTTATGAGTGCTCACAATCTTGAGAGATTTATGAGCTCATATTTAATAACTTAGTTGTTTTGAGCTATTAAGAATGAGACTCTATGAGTTAACATATTTCGTAAGTTGAATGATTGTGTTATTAAATAGTGAGTCCATAGATTCTCAATAGTAGAATCCATAGATACTTTTAATTAAATGACATAGTATCTCTTAGGTAATTCATTTATGTGATCATAATAATCTAAGCGCTTAGTATCTCTTGTAGAGTACTAGAGATTTGATAATTTTATTTGAGACATTAAGTATGAAAATTATCATAGATGACCAGTAAAATGAATTTGAAACCTAAGAATATCATGATGTGTATAAATATTAGGTCGATAATAATTAACCTAATTATGTGGTATTATATTATGAGGGGCATTACATAATGAATAATAGGTCAATACTAGTTACGTTGAATAATATAAAATACACTTGAGTTCAATTACGATTATATAGTGGAATTAATCGTAATTACTAATTAATGAATTCAGTTATGAGTTTAATCAAGGAGTTAATTAATTATTTAGTCAAATGTATTTTTATCTTTATTATCTCCTTATTAGCCTTGAATTTGAGTTACATTGTGACGAGACATGTTTAATAAACAAACGGCTTAACGTGGATACCCTATAGTCAATCAAGTGGTCTTAAAACTTGCTCCGTGTTTATTCTAAAAAAAGGTCAAAGATTAATTAAAATTAACTAATTTAATTTTAATTAATTCAAAAATATAAAAAAAAAAAATTACGGTTGGGGTTTTCCCCAACCATTGCCTTGATATGGGTTGTAACCCATTTGAAGGGATATATGGCTTTTAGCCATTATGAAAAAACTGTTTTCGTTTAACAGTTTGGTGATGAAAAAACGGATAAAAGAGAAAAACCATGACTGAACATTTGGTCAAAACGCCATTATTTCAGAAAATTGTTTCATAAACAGTTTTTTCTCAAAATATATTAATATATGGATTTGACCGAACAATTTTTAGATGAAGAGAAGACATGAGTTAAATTTGGTTTTTGATTTTATTCGAACATCACTCACTCATGATTTTGGTTGACGATCTGATAAATAGTAAGGAAGATTATGAAATTTTGATTTTTATCGTCACGCTTCAAGATATATTTTTTCTTATCCCATTATATAAATAGGTTGCTTCTCGAATATTTTAAGATCATATAATTTTTCACTGTGTCAATTCCTTCAATAAGTATCAGAGCAAAGTTTTTGAATTATTCGAGAAATGCCTTAATATTTTTAAATGTTGGTTTTTTATTATTTTTCAATATTCCCTTGCATAACCATTTAGAGTTTATGTGTATATTTATGTTGGCTATGTAATTAGAGGCATGGGTGTTCACGGTTCAACTTAGCAATAAAACTGAACCGAATCGTTCATGTAAAAATAAATTTTTAAATCATATTATTGAAAAAATATAAAATCAAAGTTTTATTTTGGTTCGGTTCAGTTCTATATTATATGAAATTATATATAAAAAATAAAAGAAAAATATAAATTTAATATTTCGTTTCGGTTCGGTTTGAAAACCACCAAAATTCTGTACCGAACTAAAATTTTGGTTCTCTCATTTTCCCGAACCGTACACGTACAAAGAATCGACCGAACCGGTCATTTCGGTTCGGTTCGGTCGGTTCGTTCGGGATAATTTTGAACACCCCTAATTAGAGGGACAATCTATGAAGAGATTTTTTCCCTTTAGGATTCGTATTTATTTTTCATAGATTCTTGTAAACTTTGTTTGAGAAAGTTAGGATTATTGTGATGTAATTATTTGTATCGATTGGAGATTGAAATGATGCAAAATGGGAATCGAAAAAAGGATGTAAACTCGTGTCCGCGTAGAAGGTGGCAGCACGGACAAGCTCGGTATTTAGAACATAACGCTTGGATCCAATATCGGATTGAGTCGATTCAAAATCCTTGGAAAGATAACTCAAAGTCCTAGATTTTTATGTGTCCTGAAGGAGACCAAATTCAGATGTTTTCCTTACCAAATTTAATGCTGAATTTTATGCGTCAGGGAGTGATGGGAATTTTTCAGTTTTTCTTGTTCGGTTCATTCGAACGCGATCAATCTCGTGAGGCAGTGGGTGATGGTCGATGGTGGCCAGAAGGTGCAACCCATGGTGAGATCAAGGGTGTCAACAAGTGGTAGACGGTTTCGGTATCAGGGATCGATCTTATCCTATCTTGAAGATCGGTTTTAGACTTTAAATTAAGATAGGGTAGGATTATGCAAGGCTAGCATATATTTTAGATATTTATCTTTTATGCCCCGTCGGTTTGTTTATTATATTTTATACCTGGCATGCTTAGGTAATTTTATTTTATGCACATAACGATTAGATACCACTTGGCTTTAAGTTTCTAAAAGGATAATCGTTTGTGATTGCATAATGAAGATAAAATTAAGCATAATTGATTAGGGTATAAAATGGCTAATCCTAGAAGCATGTTATTAGTTATATTTAAATGTAATTTTAATTTTAATAAAATCACTAGATATTTAATTTGGCGTTAATTAAATTGTAAGATTATTAGAATTTAGATAAAATTATATTAGCTTAAATATAACACTAATTGAGCATGCTTGTTTAATCGAAGTATGTTGCTAAAGATTAGGTTGGGTAATTATATAATATCACTTAGTAACCCACGATAACAAAAACTCACTTAATTTAGAAAATCAAGTGGGAGTGAGATTCTTAATCGAAACTCACGGTCTCCATTATTGTATCATAGTAAGGTGCTAGGGTACCTCGTCTTCAATATTGGAAGCTCCCTAAAGGAGGGTATCCGAAGTATCATATATTACAAGTATCATCTTCGTAATGATCTCCTTGATAAGTGAACAACTAGACAAGATATGCTTAAGCAGGAGTTGTCCACTTGTACAAGTTTGATGATGAAATAATGGTATACACTTGACTCGTTTTTGTAGTATTCCGCCTAAGCGGTTCTTATTACTTATTTTAAAAGACCAAAGTTGAACTTTAGTTTTCACTAGATATTAATACTAGATTAGTTGGATTACTATATATTAAAATCATATTAGAAATTAATTAGATTAGACTACCCTACCTAGCTTTTTTAAATGTCTGTTCTACCTAAGCGTGCGTATATTTATGAGAGTTGGGATACCATTGCATACATTACATGTTATTTTTTAGGTTTTTACTTTCATGATATGATGTATGCTTTAATTAGAATGTATTTGTAATGATTGAGAATTTTATTATTTTTCAATAATTGAAATGTCGTCCATGAGCCGATTAGAATCTATATTGAAAATATTGTCGACATTAATAGATATTAACTAGGACTTTAATTTGACCGTAAAAAGAAGTACACTCCTAATTAACACTACTCTAGACCTTTCTTAAAGTTCCACTCAGAAGAATAAAATTAATATCGGCTATGTAGATAGTTTGAATTTCAGCTCCATGTAACATGGTGTCATTATATGACAAATATGTTGGAACTAAAGCAAATTCTCCATGGAAGCTAATATAATTATTAATCTCCAGTAAGATGTCTGAAGGGTAATGTTAAATACTAAGATGGCAATGAAAACTCTAGTTAATGACCATATCATTATGGTTGGTGTTTTTAAAAATAAGTCGCATATTCCTATAGCTGAAATCGATGAGGAAACCCAAGCGATTTAGTCTTGGATACCTAAGCAGGTTTCTTTGATCGGTTCATTATTAAACTACAACACATGCAGAAATGTTTAATCGGGCGAAACTGAATTAAGAACTCCAGATAGATAAGAGAATCTTTAAAATATAATTTGTGTTAAATGTGACCCATTCCACCCCTTCTTTAGGGCTTAAGCTTAGCCCAAATAAAATGAAGAAGATAAAGGATCTCTAAACAGAGTTGACTCAGAGTAAGAAAGATGGAGAAAACTCTTACAGAGTATTCTCATGCAGTCCACTGATATAATCATTTGATGTATTTTTGTCCTCCAATTATTGGTTTGTAAACTAGAGCTGGTCAAAATTACCGTTTAACCCTCTAAATACCTTTTGATCCTTAAACACCATTAATTCACAAGGGAATGACTAATTTATAATCGTATTATAAATTTGAGCTCAATAACCATTCAGTTCCGTAATTAACACTTGAGGGAACCAATCTACAATTCGTTACTGAATCTCCAAAACAAAAGTCACTAGCCTATTTTACAAACAAACATTAACAAATGAATCAAAAAATCCAGTAGACATGCATTGGAGTTCATGTCTGCTCAGGATTCAAACTCATCTACATTTGATCATCGAATTGTTGTGTATTAAATTTTTATGATATACGGCACGTTGATAAAGATATTAATTCACATCGATCCAATTATATAATCTCATTATATAAAGTACCTTCATTAAGTTGTCTATTACATCAATGATCGGGATCTAGATCACACACATTCATAATGCTTAGCAAACTGTACTAGCAACCATTCATTAAAAATTCTATACTTAAATATGTTGCTGATAATTTTATTCAATATCTATGATCTTAATCGTCTCATACTAATACAAGATCATAGTCTCATTAATGAATATGGAGTTTTCAGATATTTATATAAATTATTCAACAATAATTTAAAATAACAATTATAAGAAAAATATAATTCCAATATCATATTAAAATGTCAATACACATGCTTTGAGGGCATAAGCCTTAACAAAAACTGCAAGTTGATGAGAACTTGTTTCTCAAGGGCATGAGGAAGACTGGAGAGGCAAATTTAATTAAAACAAGCCTTCCACCTCTAGCGCCAAAAAGAAACACAAAAGAGGTCCGATGAAGTCTAAGAAGCAGAACGCAAAAGCTGTGAAAGGTAAGGGAGCTGCAAAAGTGGACAAGTTGAAAGATAAGTGTCATCATTGTGGAGCCGCTGACCATTGGAAACGTAACTTCCTAGAATATCTCACGGAGTTGAGATCTAAAGGTATAGTACTTGTTACGAAGGCCTGTTATATGACTGATTCTACTTTTTCATGGATTGTAGACTCTACAGCCACTAACCATATATGTTGTTCCCTGCAGGAGTTCAGAAAAATCAGAAGGCTTGACGGGGGCGAAATGGAGCACTATTATCGGTCTTATCTATTGGAATTATTAAATTTTCATTTTATAATAATTTTATGGTTTTACGTGATGTTTACTATATCAAGTTTTTGGGAAGAACCTTATTTTAGTAGCTAGTTTAATTGAGCAAGGGTTTAGTTTAAATTTCATTGATAAAAATATTGATATTTTTAGAAATGATTGCTTAATTACTACTGCATGTTTGATAAATAAATTGTTTTACGTAAAATTGATAGTTAGAATGATATGTGATACTGAAGTAAATACTGATTTACAAAAGGGATAGTCAAAGGTTGAAGTCTGACTCAACTGATCTAACCTATTTATGACACTTACGTCTTGGCCACATTAACCTCGAGAGGATTAAAAGACTTTCAAAGTATGGTCCATTGCAAACTTTAAGTGCGCGATCACTACCCACATGTGAATCCTATATAGAAGGCAAAATGACTAAGAGACCTTTTTTCAGCGAGGGGTGAAAGAGCCACTCAATGCCTCGAACTCGTACATATTGATGTATCTGAGCCATTGAATATCCAAGCAAGAGGAGGTTATGAATACTTTGTAACCTTCAGTGATGATAACTCACATTTTGAACATGTTTATCTAATGCACCAAAAGTTTGAAACCTTTTAAATGTTCAAAGAGTACAAGGCTATGGTCAAAGAGCAATTAAAGAAACAAATCAAAATGCTATGATTTGATCGTGGTGGAGAGTACTTGCTAGGAGAGTTTGAAGACTTTCTTAAGAAAGAATGTATTCTTTCTCAGCTTACAACACCTGGCATTCAAGAATAGAATGGTATGTTAGAGAGAATGAATCGGACTATGTTAAATATGGTTAGATCCACGATGAGTTTCTCATCCCTCCCAGATTTGTTCTGGGGATATGCCTTGGATACACCATCATACATTCCAAATCAAGTTCCATCAAACACGGTGCCTAGTATGCTATATGAAAGATGAAATTGACGAAAATCATCCATAAACCACCTTAAAAGATGGGATGCCCAACACATGTTCTGAAACCGAAGACAGGCAAGTTGGCTAGTTAATTAGAATTATACATATTTGTAGGATATCCTAAGGGAATGAAGGGATAGATCTTTTATAGTCCAACTGACAAGAAAGTATTTGTGAGCACGAATGCACATTTTCTTGAAGAGGACTATATAAGAAATGTGAAGCTGAGAAGCACTCTTATGCTAGATAAATTATTGAGTGGGAGGACCTCAGCAACCCAATCAAGAACTGTATCCGATTCAATAATGGAAGAACCACAACAAGAGCTAGAGCCTATGGATCCTCGACATAGTGGGAGG
The DNA here is from genome assembly GCA_003255025.1 of Datisca glomerata. Lineage (NCBI taxonomy): Eukaryota > Viridiplantae > Streptophyta > Magnoliopsida > Cucurbitales > Datiscaceae > Datisca > Datisca glomerata. Next base: position 377,522 of record QANY01001798.1, read on the forward strand.
GTTGTTAGACAACCTGATAGGTACTTGTTTTATGAAGATGCCTCAACAACAATCTCATATAAGGATCATGATGAACCTGTCTCCTACTCACAAGTCATGGCTGATCCTGAAGCAAATATATGACAAGAAGCCATGAACATTGAGATACAGTCGATGTACTCGAGCGGAGACTAGAAACTTGTAGATCCTCCTAATGGGGTAAAACCTATAGGGTGTAAATGGATTCATAAGAAAAAGAGAGGTCCAGATGTGAATGTGGAGACATTCAAAGCTAGGTTAGTAGTCATGGGCTATACCTAAAAGGAAGGTATTGACTATGAAGATACCTTCTTGTTGGTGGCCACGTTTAAATCCATCTGAATTTTTCTGTCCATTACTGCTACTCGATTATGAAATCTGGCAAATGAATGTCAAGACTGCTTTTCTGAATGGTAATCTTGAAGAGCACATTTATATGGCTGAACCAGATAGGTTCATGGAGAAGAGTCAAGAGGGTATGGTTTATGAACTGCTGAAGTCCATTTATGGACTTAAGCAAGCATCTCGATCGTTGAATATCAGATTCGATGAACTGTCAAGAACGTCAATTTTGAGCAGTTAGTGGACGAACCCTGTGTGTATAAACTGATACATAAAAGGAATGTGTTTTTTTTTTGGTATGTGGATGAGATTCTGCTCATTAGGAATGATGTACAAGACTGTTTGATGTTAAGATTTAGCTTGAAAAATAATTTGATATAAAAGATATTGGAGAAGCTGCATTGTCCTTAGTATTCAAGTCTTTCGGGATTAGAAGTACAGACAACTGGCTCTGTCCCAAACATCTTATATTGATAAGGTGATGGATCGCTTCAGTATGTAACACTCCAAGTAGAGATATCTTCCTTCCATACATGGAGTCAGTCTCTTTAAGGAACAGTCTCCCAAGACTCCTCAAGAAGAGGAAGACTTGATAAAGATTCCTTATACCTCAGCCATAGGAAGTCTCACGTATATGATGCTTTGCACTAGACCAGCAATTCGCTACGCGGTGGGCGTGATGAGTTATTTCCAATCTAATCCTAGACTCGAGCATTGGAATGTCGTCAAGCATATCGTTAAGTATCTTAGGAGAATAAGGAACTACATACTTGTGTGTTTAGGTATTGACCTAAATATGACAGGGTATACAGATTCTGATTTCCAAGTAGACAAGGATTCTAGGAGGTCCACTTTAGGATCGATGTTCATCCTGAGTGGTGGAGCAGTTGTATGGAGAATTATAAAGTAATCTTACATTGCTGATTGTACCATGGAAGATGAGTATGTGATAGTTTGTGATACTGTAAAGGAGGTTGTATGGCTTAGAAAGTTCTTGAAGACTCTGAAAGTTGTTCCAGAACCTGACAAGCCCATGACACTTTATTACAATAACAGTGGGGCTGTAGCGAATTCGAAGGAACCGAGGACCACAAAAGATTCAAACATATAGAGTATAAATATCACCTGATTAGAGGGATTGTTCAGCATGTAGATGTTGTGGTAACACACATATCGACGGTCAACAACCTGATAGATCCATTTCACGAAGAAGTTAAGCAGTAAAATATTTGATGGTCATCTGGAAGGCATGGAGATACGAGATTGTACTCCTACTTTAGTCCAAGTGGGAGATTGTTGGAATTATGTTCATAAAGTAAGGTGTAATAACTATTTATGAGTATTTAGTTTTTTTCTTAGACATTTTATATTACTAAATTTAATGAATGAATGAAAGTTTTTTTCTAATTATCAAAGTATGTTTATAATTTACTCAAGTCTTAGAACTATTGTCAACGTAAGAAGAGTAAAGACTAAGAGGTCTTTCTGATAAACTCTTTTGAAATAATTCAGAATGTTATTAGCAGTTTTAGGATCGACTGAGTAATCGAGTCCGATTATGACTGTTAGGTTGAACCAAAGTATGTCGGGCTTGGGGCATGAGAGTGGAGACTCTAACGGTTGACCTGTACATGTTTTGAAACAAGTTGAATAGACCAGTAACAAATTATTTTGGAGCAAAGCCATTTATCTGGCTCTAATTCTAATTGTTTACACCTTAACGGTATATTCATGATTACCTGAGGTGAATACAAAACATTACTTAGTTACTTGTGGTCTTTGATGTGCCAAAGGGGTGAGTTTGAATTACTGGACAATAGCTCAGCTATTAGGATCATGATTCAAATGTTGGAGTTACATGATTCACAGATATGGAATTCGTGATGAGATTGCAAAATGTAATAATATCACATTATGCTTTATTGATGGGTTTGTGAATAAATAAATCTGGTCAGGTACTCGATGAAATGAATCATTGAATAAAACATGGTGAATTGTACGAGACAATTCACTGTTATGTCTTTCTTATTCACAGTCAATAAATGAGTTAAGAAAATAATAACTAGATGGATAAAATGGTAATTTTATATCCGACTCTTTTTACTGATATTCATGAAGGGTAACATAGCAAAATATTATCTAGACCGTGAAGTAAAAAGTGTTTATTTGCACCAACAGAAAATGTAATGCGCATGTATCGAGAGTTGATTCGGGATTAGACCTATAGTGGACTCATACAATGTCAAGATTAATTAGGTCAGGAATTTATGGAGATAAATTTGCCGATTATTTAAATTCTATAGCTTTATTCATGTTGGTTCATTCGTTCTCAGGAGTATCTCATAGGGACAAGAATGAGAAATAACACTCTAGTTGGATAAAAAACGTGCTTTGGCCCAAGGTATACTTTCCAAACACATATGTGATGGGTATCGTCACCAAAGTGGTGAAGAGCAAAAATTAATGTTCAAATTAATTATTTTTTATTTTCTAATTATTAGATAATTTGTAAATAAAAGAAATAAATTCATTAATTGATAGAGATCAATTTAATATATCAATTTGGATTGATGAATTTGGATACAGTATTAAATCTAGGGCGATGTAAAATTTTGACAATTACATTAAAGGGAGGAGAATTTTGGCAATCTATAGTATAGGGTTATATGTGTAAATTATGTAATTTTTATATAAGGGATGGCATTAGGGTTGCCTCCCTAAGTGTGTTGACATAACCCTGATTAGGGAGTCGTCTTACTTAGCATTTCCCCATGACTCTTTAAGTGCTTGGCGACCCCGCCAGCAAGCCTTTAAGTCATGGCGGAGGATCATTCTCGTGCAAGAGACTGTCGTGGTCTAAACGGTATCTGACATGCATTTCCTATTGGAAATATGGTGGGCGCAGCAGAGGCATTTAGTTTAAAATTTTATGGATCGGAAAACAATTACGACGTCACAGGTTCCAAACAATAATTTTTATTGAAAAATAATTTTTCTCATAAGATCCATTATATTTCTATACAATAAATCATAGACATACAAAGAAAGGAATACATCTTGTAATCTATAGAGCATCCTCGTTAACAACGAACTTGAGATTCCACGAACAACGGACTGTGAGATCCACACCAAGATCTTTCGAACCAAACCTCGAACACACTAGAACGTGTGTGGGCACGTAAAATAATTCAAAAATACTTTTCTATCTCTAGATGTATTAAACACGTGAGATCTAAAGATTTGGAGAAGAATCTACTGCGTCGTGAGGCACTACAGAGTCTAACACACCACTGAAGTGTTGTGTGGCACTACAGTGTATTATGTGCCATTTTAGTGCCATGCGGCACTTAGTGTGTTATGTCAATCCCTGATTCAAAAAACAGTGATTGACATGTGACAACCCAACATGTCACGTGGTAATTTTTTAAAATTTATTATTTATTTTAATCAGATAAATATCTAAATATCAGTTAATTCAAAATTAATTTATCTGATCACACTTATCAACTAACTTATCTGTCAGTTCAAAATTAACAGATTAGTTAATAAAATTTTAAATTATTGTCTCTTATTAATTTAATATTTTTTAATTTCAAAAATCAAATATACTCTCTCATTTATTGATTAATACAAAACTAATCGATATAATTATTTAATTTCACTTCATGTAGTTCTGTCGTCCAATTATTGGTTCGTAAATTAAAGCTTGTCAAAATTATTGTTTACCCTTCTAATTACCTCTTGATCTATAGGTACCATTAATTCACTAGTGAACAGTCAATTTATAATCATATTATAAATTTGAGCATAATAATCTTTCAGTTCCAGAATTAACACTTAAAGAAACCAATATACGATCCGTTAGAAAAACTTGAATTTCAAATCCTATATGATCATGATCCCAGCCATGCATGTCACTAAATCTCCAAAATAAAATTCACTAGTCTGTTTTACAAACAAACTTTAATGAGTGAATCAAAAGATCTAGTAAACATGTATATGACTTCATGACTACTCAGGACTTAGACAGGTCTACATATGATCATCTGAGTGATGTGTATTAAATCTTTACGGTAAACGTTAAGTTAATAAATATATTAATCCATCTCGGTCATGTCCTAAATTATATAATTATATAAAATACATTGACAAAGATATCTATCCACATCAGTGATCCGGATCTAGATCACTTACATTCAAGATGATTAGCGAACCGTACTAGCAACCATTCATTAAAGATTACATATTTTAATAGGTTGTGGACTATTTTATTCATTATCTATCATATTAATCCTCTCGTACTAATACAAAATCTTAGTCTCATTAATGAATATGAAATTTTCATATATTTATACAAATTATTCAATAATAATTGAAAATGACAATTATAAGAAAAATGTAATTTTATTAATTTTAAATTAAAAATGCCTTTACAATGCTTTGAGGGCGATATGCCTAACAATATTCCACTTGCCCTAAAGAAAATGCAGCATCTCTCTCAAGCTCATATTTCGCACATGACCCTAAAAAAATTTCACAGGAAGTGTATTGGTAAAAGGATCAGCCAGTTTCTGATCTGAAACTATCTTCATAACAATCACATCTCCTCGACGCACGATCTCTCTTACAAGATAGTATTTCTTCTCAATGTGCTTGCCCCTCTTGTGACTCCTACGTTCCTTAGAATTAGCTATCGCCCCACTATTGTCATAGTACAAGATTAGTGGCTTATCCATGTTTGGAACTACTTCCATATCAGTATAGAACTTTTTGAGCAAAAGTACTTCTTTCACAGCTTCACAAGTCACTATATATTCAGCTTCCATGGTAGAATCTAAAATACTGGATTGTTTAATACTTCTCCATACTACAGCTGCTCCACCTAGGGTGAATACTGATCTAGACGCGACTTTTGACTATCCCATCTGATTGAAAATCAGAATCAATATAACTAGTGGGGTTCAGGTCTCCGCCTGAATAAACATGCATATAATTTTTCGTTCTTCGAAGATACTTGAGAATGTGCTTCATTGCAATCAAATGATCTAAACCAGGATTTGATTGATAATGACAGACAATTCCTACCGCATAATAGATGTCCGGTCTCGTTCACAACATGGAATACATGAGACTCCCAACGGCTGAAGCATAAGGAATATTCTCATATCCTCTTTCACCTGAGGCGTCTTAGGACACTACTCCTTGAAAAGGATAATTCCATGTTTGGTCAGTAATTGACGTTTGTTGAAATTTTCGTTAAAGAATCTTTCCAGTACCTTATCAACATAAGATGCCTGAGAAAGTGCCAAGATCTTTTTCTTCCTATCCTTCAGGATTTGGATGCCTAGAACATAGCTCGCCTCTTCAAACTTTTTCATTTGGAATTTCTTAGCTAACAACTTATTTACCTTCGACAAAGTTTCTGCATCATTCTCAATGAGTAGAATATCGTTTATATAAAAAACTAAGAAAACCATTGTCTTATCTTTGATGTATTTATAAACACAAGCTTCATCAACATTTTGTTCGAAGCCATATGAATTAATAATCTCATCAAAAGTAAGATTCTAAGATCTTGATGCTTGCTTTAATCCATAAATAGATTCAAGCAACTTGCATACTTTTTTATCTTACCCATTTTTCACAAACCATTCTGGTTGCATCGTATATATGCTTACTTCAACAAAGCCATTCAGAAAAGTTATCTTGACATCCATTTGTCATATTTTGAGTCTAAACTAGCGTCTATAGATAAAAGAATGTGAATGAATTTTAGCATGGCAAGGAGAGAGAATTTCTCTTCGTAATCGACTCCCAAGTATAGTCTTTGGTTACTAACCGTGACTTGAAAGTCTATACTTTCCCATCTGCACCTCTATTCTTCTTGAAAATCCATTTACATCATATGGGCCTAACTTTTTCAGGTGGATCTACAAGTTCCAGATATAATTTGAATACATTGATTCCATTTTTTGGTTCATGACATCTTGCCATTTCTCTTTTTTCAGGATCTTCCATCGCCTCTTTTAAGGTTAATGGATTGTCTTTATCAGTGTCTGACGCTAGGACATGTGCCTCAAGTTCATAGTGAATAGGTTATCTTAAAACTCTCCCAATACGATGTTGCACCAGGGTTTCCTGAATAGGAATAGTGGTTTCTATGGTTTATCGTTTATCAGCTAATGATGAAGATGGTATGATCTCATCAGATGCTAGTTCTTCGAGAACTACTTTGCTCTGAGGTTTGTAATTTTCCATATAGTCGTGTTCGAGGAAAGTAGCATTTTTCAATACAAACACATTTTGATCCTTGTGACTATAAAAGTACCCATCTTTTATTTCTGGAGCATAGGCAACAAAAATACACACTTCAGACCTTGAATATAACTTTCCAGTCATAGGTCTAAGAATATGAGCTGGACATCCCCATATACGAAAATAATGCAAACTAAGTTTGGAGCCATTCAATAACTCTAAAGATATCTTGCTTACAAACTTAGAAGGAACTACATTCAAAATGTAAGTTCCCGTTTGAAGTGTATATCCCCAGAATGTGAGTGGTAGTGATGAGTGAGTAGCTTAATATTGACCTAACCATATCCAATAAGATTATGTTTCTCCTTTCTGAAACACCATTTTGCTGTGGAATTTCAAGTGTTGTGAGTTGGGGTAGAACGCCATACTCCAGTAGGTATTCCTTGAATTCTAAATCCAAGTATTCACCACCTCGATCTGATCGGAATTTTTTCAAAGATTTACCTAATTGCTTTTCAGCTTCAGCTTTGAAATTTTTTAACTTTCCAAAAGTTTCAGACTTTCTATGCATTAGGTAAGTATAACAGTAGCTTTAGTAATCGTCAATGAAAGTGACGAAATACTCATACCCACATCTAGCTTGTACATTGATCGGTCCACAAACGTCACTATTTACTAGTTCAAGTGGTTATTTGACTCTTTTTCCCTTTTGAGAGAAAGGTCTCTTGGTTATTTTACCCTTTAGATAAGATTTACAAACCGGAAGAGTCCCAACTTTTAGTTCTCTCAAAACACCATGCTTTGTTAATCGTTTTATTTTATCAAGATTAATGTCCACACCTAAGATGCCATAGATAAGTATCATCTTCTTGAGAAACCATTTATTGTTTGTTACTTTTAGGATTTTCTACTTTAAATAATTCTGAATTATTTGATGTTTGTTCAGCTTGTTTAAGCATATATAGTTTGTTTGAAAATCTTGCATGACAAATATCGTATCCATTTTTAAAAATAATAAACATATTATTATTAAAAGAAATGTCAAAATTGTATTCAGGCAACAAGGATAAAGAAATCAAATTTTCAGAGAATCCAGGAATAAAATAAACATTGTTCAAAACAAGATAATTATTTTCAAAATTTAAACAAAATTTCCCCAATGTTTTCGCTGAAACGAGCGAACCACTGCCAACTCTCATTATCACCTCGCCAACAACAAACTCTTTTGAAGAATCAAGCATCTGCAAAGAAGAACATACATGGTTAGTGGTTCTGAATCTATAATCTATGATGATAAATCATATTCCTCTAAACAAGTTTCAAGTACAAGTAAATCATATTTACCTTTTTTTCAACTCACAAAGATACTTGTTACAGTTTCTCTTCCAGTGACCTTCAACCCACAATGAAAACATTTTCCATTAGGTTTGTTGTCGTTCTTGTTCTTCTTGGCCTTTAGGTGACTTCTCACCTTTCTTTCTTTTCTTATTCTTAATTTTATCCTTACCATTTTTCTTCTTCCTTTTGTTACTATTAACAACGGTGGAATAATTCTTTTGCTCAGCAACATTTGCCTCGCTCTCTTTGGTCATACTCTTTTTGAGTGACCCAAAAGTTTGCAGTTCATTCAATAATGGAGTTTGTTGAATTGTAACTTGTTAAGTAGGTATGAGTGATTTAAGTTTAATTCTAACTTGACTTCGCACATCAATGGTAGCCCATGAATCTATAATCCAAGCATCATATTTATCTAGAACATTTTTTGGGGCATCGACAACAGGCTCTTTAAGACATTACTCAATAAGGATAAACTTGTGGTTCTCCCATATTAGCATCAAATTCGAATTTGATTTCCATCTTATTATGTTATCACCATTGAGTTTTTCGAGTGTAAGAAAAGCAGGAATGGCGTAGTGCATGGTAGACATATTAAAAATTGAAAATAAATAAAATATACATCATTCAATATAATTGAAATAAATATCAAACAATTCATAAAGTAAATGTGATGCATGAATGCAACACATCAAACACATAAACTTAATAATTACCAATCCACGATAAGACAATCTAACAACTAATGTGATGTCTTAGGGTCGGTCAAATTAATTTAGACTGGCTATGAGACATTCTCATCCTCATTAATTAAAATTTAAAATATCTCATATTTTCTATTTTAATAACAAAGTACCGTTTATTTGGTCAAGTCATAATTATCCACTCAAAGCTTAAATGTAACTTTGTGAGTGTAACCCATTATTTCGGATTCCATGGCTTAATTTATAAAACGATGCCTTAGGGTTGATCAAGTTTAAAGTACATCATTTAGTCTTATCTTCTAAAGAAGTCAACTTTGATATTGATACAGTTCGAAACCTTCCTTAGGGGGACCAAAACAAAGCTGTCTCAAGACCCTCACCATATCTCACTGTGTTGTACAAATAATGGAGACCATAAGTTACATTGACATGTCAACCTTCTCTCACTCACTATTTTGTAATTAATGTGTTTCTATTTAACTAATGAATTAATTCTAAATTAAACACTAGTTAAAATAACCTTATGAATGTAAAATTAATTATTAATCCAATCTTATTGGTCTAAGTTCATTTAACCTTCTAAAGTGCCTAAGGCAAATTTAGGTGAACTTAGAATAACTAATTCATTACATTCATCAAACTTTAATAACCACTTTTAATAAAAGTGGTTATCCTAAAGGCCAAACTAAACGTATGTCTTTAAAGTGGTGTGATTATCGAGTTTAACAAATTAAAACTTAACAGTCTACATGTAATTGATTTCACAAAGCAATTCATATAAACACATTAGGACAATCCTAAAAATTCATGTTTCTACTAATGAAATGCATAATTAAATAAAACTGTGTGGGGTTTCATGTATGACGTGTGGTCGACTAATGTATGATAATGTTATTAATCAAATCAATAAATATTTACTTTAAAAAATAAATAAACAAATGATGAACTGAGTGATTATTGGGTATTTCTAAATTTACAACTTTTCAAAAATAGAAATAATTACAAAGCGTGCTTCAAGAATACATATTTTCAAAAATACTCATTCTCCATTAAAGGTTCATCTTCATAATCTTCAAGCTTTGATCAAAACCCTTTTAATTAGGATAAACTATTTTCTTAATTAAATAATCTCAATAGTTATCCTTTTAAAATTAATTAAATTTGATTTGTCAAAAAATAATTTGATGACTCATCAAACATGGGTAGAACCCAATCAATCAATTAACTTTAGTTTCCAACAAATTAAAATCAATAACGAATTTTTTTAGTTACATTAATTTTAAAAATAAAAGATAAAAGATTGGATTAGGGTTTTCGTGAAATATTACAGAGATAGGGCAACACGATATCAGGGTATCTGTGAATAGTACCTTGGCAATCACAGGGATTTCCGCTGAAGGTGGTAGTGGGACACTCCCACTGCCTCTGTCGGTTGCTCGACCACAGGCGACGGCGTCGCGGCCGCCATTTTTCTCAGCTGTGATTCTCCCGTCGCAATTGCCAGCAGCGCCAGTGCCGAAACTCAATAATAGAGATCATTCTCCATTTTCTACTCCTTGTTCGTCTCGTGCATTTTTCGTCTTCTTGCGTAGGAAATTTTATAATATAATATTCAAAATAAAATTATAAAAATTCCTATGCCCCAAACGGCCTACACAAGATCTAAAAAAAATTAAGAACAAAGCTTAAACCCAAAAGTCTCAATACAATTAACGATTCATCATTAACTATAAATTAAAAAAACATAACCATCCATTCATTCATACATATCAAAATATATATGGAATGATGCAAGAAAACTCACATAGTATTTAATGTATACATATATAAAGATCACTCTGATACCAATTGTTGGAATCACGGCGCGCGCAGCGGAGACGCTTAGTTTAAAAAATATTATCGATTGGAAAACAATTGTGGCGCCAAAGGTTCTAAAATATATTTTTTAATGAAAAATAAATTTTCTCATCAGATCCATTATACATATATACATTAAATCATAGACATACAAATAAATGAATTATACCTCTTGTAGTCTGTCGAGCGTGCTCGCTAACAACGAACTTGAGATTCCGCGAACAACGGACTGTGAGATCCACACCAAGATCTTCCAAAAAAATTCTTGAACACACTGGGACGTGTGTGGGCACGTAAAATAATTCAAGAACACTTTTCTGTATGTAGATATACTCAACACATGAGATCTAGAGATTTAGAGAAGAACTTTTTGAGACAAAGCTCTGAGAGAGAATTGAAGAATTCGCAAAGCCTTTGATTAACAATTAATATACAGATTGCTTTTTTGAGGCCAATAGAATATATATATATATATATTCTAGGTTAAGGCTCATTAAGTTTTAATGTTTACATAAAATAATAAATTATTACAGTCTGTACCACACTTAGTGTCGTGAATTATTACAGTGCCGTGAGGCGCTACAGAGTCTGACGCACCACTGCATTGTTGTGTGGTACTACAGTGTGTCACCTGCTACTTAGTCAATCAAGAAAGTCCTCGGGATGCAATCGGCCATGGAAATTGGGAACGTCCACTTTGATCCCACGATCTCCTTTTTATTGAAGCCATTATAAGGATAAGGCAGCCCAAGCGCTTCCTTATCATTAAAAAAATGGAAAGAGAAATTGACTGGAACTTCTTCTTCATGAAGAGTTCTTTGATCATGTGATCAGATTTGAATCGGAGGTCTTGAACTCGAGTTTGTGAGAGACTCTTGCCGCCACCCTAATTCTTTCATTTAAGCCCTTTTCTTTATTGCCCTAAAAAGAAGACGGCCATATGGCACTACAATAAGTTATGCTAATCCCTGATTCAAAAATAAGAGATTGGCACGCGACAGTCTGACATGCCACGTGAATTTTTTTTTAATTTATTACTTATTTTAATAAGATAAATATTTAGATATCAGTTAATTTAAAATTAACTTATCTGATCACACCTAAGAACTAACTTATATGTTAATACAAAATTAACATATTAATTAATATAAATTCAAATTATTATCTTATAATAATTTAATATTATTTAATTTCATAAATCAAATATATTGCCTCACTTATCAATTAATATAAAACTAATCAGATATAGTTTTAATTGCAATTTCTGAGATTTACAATAAATAATTTAATTAATTAATTTCACATAATTATCTCATAATTATATATTTGCACCATAAATTTAATTCTTTTGCAAGCTAGTCATTTCTTATGTCCTAAAACATTCACACCCTAGACTGTGTAGTACAGAGGTGGCTCGGGGACCATGGACCAATAATTCTATGCTCCAATAAAATAGATTATTAAGTAAATTATTTAAATAAATAATCTTATTTATTAATTTCATTACCTCTCCATTATAAATATGGAACTGCGCTCTTAGTAATTATCAAATATATTTACAGAATAATCTTGTATACTCCATTGATATATCACTTCATGTAGTTATATTCTCCAATTATTGGTTCATAAATTAGAGCTGGTAAAAATTATCATTTTACCCTTCTAATTACCTATTGATCATTAAGTATCATTAATTCACTAGTAAATGGTCAATTTATAATCGTATTATAAATTTGAGCTCAATAACCATTCAATTCCATAATTTAACACTTAAGAAAAATAATATATGATCCGTTAGGAAAGCTTGGATTCTAAATCGTGTAACATTTTATTCTCAGCCATCCATATCACTGAATCTCTAAAACAAAAGTCACTAGTCTGTTTTATAAATAAACATTAATGAGTGAATCAAAAGATTCAATAGACATGTATAGTAGTAACCAGGAATAGCAACTTCAAGGTTCATTACCCATACTAGCTTAAAGGTTTTAGCTCATAATGAGCTTTTGAACAGATTCAAATACATCCATTTCCATAGTTATCTTGCAGAAAATGGACTAAAATGAATAAATACAATAACAAAATAAAGCTAAGAAAGAAGAAAGAGAGAAGGGAATAAACAAATATCCTCTTCTTTGTCTTATTCCTCAATGTTTTGCTTCTTTTTTTGTCCTTCTCCTTGCGTCCTTGCTCTATAAAATGTCTCCTTATTTTCAATAAGAATGTCGCGCTCCTGCTCTCAAATTGGATGTACTTTCTATATAAATAGCCTTTGAATTACGGCTTCATTCTCCTAGCAACAACACGTGTTGAGCAACCACAAGGTGGGGACCATGAAAAAGGTGATGATGCCAAGTGGATAACTAACTCTAAGCACACAAGCATCTTCTCTCATTTTAGCTCCAGTTGGACTACGCGACAAATCCTCCTACCAAGTGTGCACGGGCATTTCTACAGCAGCAACAAAACTAGCTATAACACTTCTCCAACCACCAAACTTCCAGGGCCACCTACGCAGGAGCACAATATTATGCACAAAACTACTCAAAAACCATTAAGAAAACTAGCTAGACAGCAAAACCAAACAAAAAAAACTAAACTAAAAGAAATGACACCGAACTAAGTAAATAATGTGTTACAACACTCTAAGATAAGCAATACTTAAGGCTTAAAAATGCAAGGATAACTCTATAATCTTAGAGTTATCAGGTTGAATGAACAATTTATCTCTTTCTTCTAAAAGGTGCTATGACTATTCTCTTTAAAATGCAGGATCCACAATCACTTGAGGCTATTCAACATGGCATCAAAGTTTGAAGAGTTGAGGCTAGGAAGTTGACAGTGAACATTTAAAGTCATTTTATATCATTCGTGGAATTTTTATATGCTTTGTTTTTTTAAATGAATGATGATTCATGGATACTAGTAGACTAAGTAATGATACTTTTGGATGATACTCTTTAGTCTAGTAATGTATTTTGCGAAAATGAAATGATGTATTAATGCTATTAACTATCTCATTAATGTTATACATAATTTCGGATGCGTTAAACAAGTATGTAAAACAAGTACGTATAAATTAATTATAAAAATAGCATTTCTAAAATGCCAGTAAAAGTAGTTTATGAGAGGCATAATATATAACCAAAAACTATTTCAATAAGGTTCAATAAATCTAATGGTATCTCATTTTATAGGATATAAAAATACCTATGAATGTTAAGTCGTAAGGTTCAGATAAAAAATTCAATAGGGGTCAGAAAATCCTATTAAACAACATTCTATAAGAGCTGAAATACCCTGTAAAAAAGAAAAAAATAACAGTGTTCTTTGTAGGGGCAAAGCGGCCCAATGAAAAATGTAGACTTTCCACGATATCGACTAACACAAGCATCGCAGGAACTCTGTGAATTACTTTTCATAGGATTTTTTGCCTCCTCTAGAATCTCATATTTGCTGTAGTGGTTCATATGATATTATTAGTTGTGCTCAATTAATTTGATTAAAATTTGGATTTTTAGATGTCATCATATTCAACCCCCGTCGAGTTTGTTTAGATTCACATATATGCTTTTTCACATTGAATCGGCTAATGAATTTGATTTACAATAGAAGTGCTATATTTAGAAAATCATAACTACTACAAGCACTCCTAATCTTGAGGGTTATACACTTATATTGAATGTTAAGATGTTTTGACCATAATTTCATTTAGATTCTATGAGTCGATATATAAGTACTTTGGATGATTCAATTATTAGATAGTGTGGATGCTTATATTCTCAATACTAGAGTCCATAGACACTTTTAAGTAAGTGATATAATACCTCATAACAAAATTTATTTATGCGATCATAGTAAACTAAGCCCTAAGTGTCTCTAATGATTTAGTTAGAGATTTGATATTTTACTTGAGGCTTCAAGTACATAAATTATCATGGTTAATCATTAGAATTAAATTTGAAACTTAAAGAACAAGAGCTATATATATTAGTTAGATAATACTTTATCTAATTATTCATAGTGTTATATTACAGAGTTGCAACACATAATGAATAATAGGTCGAGGATAATTACATCAAGCAATATAAAATGCAAATGGAGTTCGATTGCAATTTTATAGTAAAATAAACAATAAATAATAAACAATAAATTGGATGATGGATTTGGTTAATAGAACAAGATTTAAAACTTAAAGAACAAGACGTGTGTATTTTAGTTAGATAGTACTTTATCTAATTATATCCAGTGCTACATTATGGAGGGCAAACACATAATGAATGATAGGTCAATAATAATTATATGGAGTAATATAAAATACGAATAGAGTTCAATTGAAATTTTATAGTGGAATAAAATATAATTAATAATAAATTAGATCATGGATTTGCTCAATAGAGTTTAATAATTATTTAACCATGAGTATTTTTATCTTTATATTATATAGGCTAGCCTATGAGTTATACGTATTGTCGTAGCACAAATAAATAGATATGACATGAATACCTAGTAGTCAACCTAAGGAGATTAATCTTCTCCTTAGCCGAAATTGAGAGTAGAGAAAGATTTGATTTTTCTTCCAGGTACGGTAATCAGTTGACAACTTGAATAATAGTAAGGAAGACCGTGAGTATCGATTCATGGTTCACAGTGGTTACCAAAGGTTACCAACAGTTCAGGCAACGGTAAACGGTGGCGTGGATGCCAATGTGGGTGGCTACTATTTACATGATATCCATGGCTTGGGCATACATAGGGGACATGATATAAACTCTCTAGGTGACCAGCCCTAGGAACCCTTGTCTCAAAGGGTTATATGCACTTTAGAATGCTATGAACAAATCATTGCTGATCATATTAGAACCTAAAAGAAACTAAGTCCTCAAAACTCCAATCTTGAGACGCCACAAGGTTGATCACTCACTTAATCATATTAGAACCTAAATGAAACTAAGTCCTTAAAACTCTAATCTTGAGATGCCACAAGGTCAATCACTCCTTTGATAAGTTAAAATTATATATTCTACCAAGAATACGAGAAGGCAGAGCAAATACTTGTTGAATAAAAATTATTATGGATAATGTGCCATTTTTAACATCTTAGCAGTCTTTATAAAGAAAAACTCTAAATAATGAAGAACATTCTAGAAGATTACAACTAATTACAATTTAAAGAAAGAATTTCAAAATAAAAACAAAACTCTACTAAGCCCATGTGCCCTTAGGCCCATCAAAATAACTCAAAATAAAAAAAAATCCTACTTAAGCCTATGAACCTAATTAAGCCTGTCAAAACACTTAACATGCGAATTGGGCTCATGTCATAGATCTCAATCTTTGTCTTGCACATAAAGATAAGTGGCTATCCTTGATGAAGCTTTAGAATCTTCTAGATTAGTCTTAGAATCTTCTAGAACAATCTATTTGCCATGCACTTCGATGACTAAGCCTCGTAAAGCCTCTTCATCTTCTTTGTCCTTGCTCTAGTCATTGGACAGCCAATTCCTTGCAATGGATCTTAAGAATCTTTGGGAACAACACATCGATCTCCATTATTCCCCCTCCCCTTTTGAAAGGATTCGTCCTCGAATCAATTACACCAAACAAAGATAACTCAACCACATTATAAGTTGCACTAACTTTACCATAGTTACTTGGCAAATCTATCTTGTAGGCGTTCTCATTGATTCGTTCCAAGACTTGAAAAGGTCCATCTCCTCTAGGCTGCAATTTTGATTTCATTTGTGTAGGAAACCTCTCCTTATGCAAGTGCACCCAAACTCAATCTCTAGGTTGAAAAACAACCTCCAAACGCCCTTATTGACTTGCTTAGAATATTGTTTGTTCGTCCTTTCAATGTTAGCCCGAACCTTGGTAGGTAAATCCTTCACAAAATATGCCTTTTCCTTACCATCAAGATTAGCATGCTCATTAGTAGGCAAATGTAAAATATCCATAGGAGTTAAATGATTAGAGCCATAAATAATTTCAATAGGAAAAAAATAAGAAGTAGAATGAATTATATGCAAACTTAATATGCCACCTATGAATTACTTCAGTTTGACAATCGTTTAACGGTGGCAACAATAGAAAATCAGAGTTTAGTTTCTAATTTATTTCATAAAGTGCACCAAAATGACTTAGGAGTTTAACATCTCTATCATTAACAATTGTCTTAGGCAACCCATGCAATCAAACCACTTCTTTAAAGAACAAATCAACAATATGTATTGCATCATTGTTTTAAAACGTGCGATAAAATGGGCCATTTTACTAAACTTATCAACAACAATAAATATGTTGTCTTTACCACTTTGAGACCTTGGTAATCCTAAAACAAAATCTATAGAAATACCAATCCAATGTTGGTTGCTTACATGTGATGTACTTATTAGGCCAATAAAAATGCTCATGAAGCATATCTAGAGTCAAGCACACCAAAGTGCCCCATCAAACCGCCATCATGTGTTTCTTTAACAAGCAACTCACAAACATAACAAATAGGCATACACAATTTATCTTTCTTGAATAGAAATCTTTCATGCGTACAAAAATCACCAAACACACACTTATCACATGCATTCCATACTTGACTAAAAGCAAAATCAGTAGCATACAAATCCTTAAGCAATTCAAAACCAAGTAATTTAGTTTGCAAAGAAGTAGTGCATACCTCCTAAATAATGCATCAACCACAATGTTTTCCTTTCCATGTTTGTATTTTATTACACAATCAAACGTTTCTATTAACTCCATCCATTAGCATGTCTTTTATTAAGCTTACCTTGGGATTTCAAGAACTTCAAGTTTCCATGATCAGAATGAATGATGAATTGCCTCAGCCACAAGTAATGTTGCCATGTTTGAAGAGTTCTCACTAATGCATAAAGCTCCTTATTATAAGTAGGATAATTCAAGGTTTCCCCACCTAGCTTTTCACTAAAGTAAGTAATTGGTTTGGAATCCTGCATAAAATAGCCCATATTTCCAATTCTAGATGCATCGCATTCTATCTCATAAGCTTTATCAAAGTTAGGAAAACATAACAAATGTGCATTAGTTAGCTTATCTTTTCAAAATCTTGAATGTCCGATCATGTGCATCACCCCACTCATGACTTTAATTGCGGCACAGTCTGTCACGCCGCGATCATGGTGCCACGGATATCAGGTGTAACGGACATTACGTAACGGGTCACGGGTGTCATGGTCATTAATTTTTACTAAGTTTTAGCAATTCAAACAAAATTAACATATTTATTCTTTTTTTACCAACAATTTTAATAAACAACATTTTATTGGATCTTTTTAAACTTTGAACATAGTATACCATTTATTTTTATTTTCCAGATATTTTACCACATAAGAATTATTCTTAGCTATTGTATATTATTAAATAATACCTGATTAAAACTTGTTGGTAAATTGCTAATCAATTTTTGTATTATGTAAAATTAATTGTTTTGTCTAAAAAATTATTTGATCTTTTTTTAGAAAAAAACTAAAACAAAAAAAATGTCCCTTTATATTTGAAAAAAATATCTTTTTTAATTGACAGTTGTATGGTTAATAAAATTAGCTGGCCACTTTTGTTGTAAATCGAGAAAGAGAGACAAAGAGAATAGAGAGGAGAGAGAAAGAGAGAAAGAGAGGAAGAGAGAAAGAGAGGAAGAGAGGAAGAGAGGAAGAGAGGAAGAGAGGAAGAGAGGAAGAGAGGAAGAGAGGAAGAGAGGAAGAAAGGGTATGAGGGAAGAAGATGAAGCATCAATATGACTGGTTCCGAGGGAGATTCACACAACATGATGCTTCTTTCTCCCTTTTCTTTGGGCTTTGGTATTTTACGCAGGTGGTGTGGCGATGGTGCAATACGATGTTTCTTTCTTCCTTTCCTTTGGCATTTTGGTCTTTTATGCAGCTAGTATGGCACGGCGGGTGTTGCGGCCTGTAACGGTTTGTAGCGGACCACCGCGGCCGTTACGGCCATTCCGTTGCGGTTAACAACTGCGACGCCTATGAAATTCTATAAATCCGTTATAGCGGATGGTAATGGTATTGGTGGCCACCAATACCGTTACGTCTGACCTCACTTAAAAATAACATTATTTTAACAAGTTCATTCAGAGGTGCATCAATATAACTAAATTTTTTAACAAATCTTTGATAAAAACTTACTAACCCATGAAAACTTCTTACCTCGTTCGCATTCTTAGGTGTAGGCCAGTCCCTTATTTCACTTACCTTTTTTCTTCATCAACACTAATACCCACGAGCTAACAACTTATCCAAGAAACACAACAGATTCCATGCAAAACGTGTATTTCTTAAGTAGCATACAATTGGTCCTCTCAACACACTAAAAATAGCATGCAAGTGTTTCACATGTTCATCCAGATTTTTGCTATAAACTAAAATATCATCAAAGTAAACTACCACAAATGTTCCCATGAAAGTATGCAAGACATGATTCATTAACCTCATGAATGTACTAGGTGCATTAGTTAAACCAAAAGACATTACTAACCACTCATACAATCCATATTTAGTTTTAAATGTTATTATTTTCAATTCGTCTCCATTTTTCATGCAAATTTGATGATAGTTATTCTTTAAATCAATTTTAGTAAACAAATAAGAGCCATATAAATTTATCGAGCATATCATCTAATCTAAGAATTGGATGTCTATACTTTATCTTAATCTTGTTAATGGCTCAGCAATCCACACACATACGCCATGTTCCATCTTTCTTTGGAACTAAAAATGACAGAAACTGAACATGGACTAAGACCCTCCCTCACTAAACCTTTTTGCACAAACTCATACACTTGCCTTTGTTTCTCCTTGGCTTCCTCGAGATTAGCTCTATGGGCGGGTTGATCTGGCATGGCAGCACTAGATATGAAGTTTATCTAATGCTCAATACCTCTTAAGGAAGGTAATCCATGGAGAATCTCTCAAAAAATAGGTCCTTGAATTCCTGCAATAAAGACGACACAACGCTAGGCAAATAAGGGTTAAGGTTATTAGTGGAAAAATATACATCCTTGTACATAAGTGCAAGTAGTTGCGGCCTCACAATAAAAAGACTTTTAACCTAATTTTTTCCAATAAATGCACTCAGTCTTTTGTCTTTCTCTCCTTTTTGTACACATTTTTGCCCACTTTTTCTCTCGGCCTCACTCTTTTCTTTGAACTTTTTTCTCTCAACCTCACTCTCTCTATTTTCTTTCCTTCTTGATCATAAATTTGTTTCTCTCTCATTTTGCACTCATTTTTTTATTGTGATCTGATCTTCATAAGCTTGTAGAGGTACAAGAGGGGTTAATATAAAAAATCAGTTATTAAATGTAAAGGAATAATGATTTTTATATCCATCATGTGTAGCTTTTCTATCAAATTGTCATGGTCAGGCAAGCAAGATATACTAGCATGCATCGGTGTCACCTTCACTTCTCCACATTAATTTAGCAATTGCAACTTGTAAAGCTTACGATGCTTCAAGGTATTCAATTTCAGCTTATCTACCAACAAACATACTAGTAACATTAGTACAACTCCCATTATCAAAAATCATAGTACATACCTTGTCTCTCCTTAAGATGTAGGCTTAGTTCCCTCCTTACAACTAACAAATCACCTTTTATTTGTTCTTCAATATCAACATCAGAACAATCTTCTAATGATGGAATCTCATCCTCACTTTTGATCTCACTATTTTCCAACACAATCATCACTCTTTTATTTGGGCATTAAGAAGCAATATCCCCAAATCCTTGGCACCTAAAACATTTTATATCTCGTGCTTTAGAGGAATATTTAGTTTCAGTTTTACCTTTAACAACAACAATCGACTCCTTTGACTTTGCTTCTTTTGATTTTGTGACATTTTTATGATCTTTCCAATTTGATTTCCATGAAGAACTAGAAGACAAACTAGATCTGAACCCCTTAGAGTTGCTTCTCCACTTTAATGGATTTGTGCAGCAGCTCATCTATCTTCACGTAATTTTGCAAATCCACCACATCAACAATTTCTTATTTAAACCACCAATAAACCTTGCCATGGTAGCCTCTCGTTCTTCCTCAATGTCGACTCTTATCATGGCTATTTCTATCTCCTCATAATCGTCTTCTACGCTCATGGACCCTTGAACCAATCCTTGCACCTTTCTTTGCAAAACTCTATAGTAGTGGCTAGGAATAAAACTATTGCGCGCCAACACTTTCATGTCCTCCCAAGTGCAAATAGCCTTCTCCCTATTCCTCTTCTTATTTAGCACTAATTGGTCCCACCAAATACTTGCCTAATCAGTGTACTTTATGCCTGCCAATTTGACTTTCTTCTCTTCTAAATAGTTATGGCAATCAAACATATGTTTAATTCTTCTCTCTCATTCCAAATACAGCTCTAGATCATTCTTTCCTTGAAAAGTAGGGATCGTCATTTTAATGCTACCCAAATTTCTATCATTCTTTTCTCCAACCCTTTTTCTTCTCCTAGAACTAGAATTCCCATCATCTAAATCCTCTTTTTCTTCTTCCTCAAACACACGTCTTCTATTAGATTTAGAACCAGTAGGGGATTGTGAACCATCCAACCTCGCATTCAGCAACTAAAATTAATCATTAACAGCCTTTATAAACATTTTCATGTCGATCTCTTATGGTTCTCCTTCGCTACTCATGTTTACAACAAGAAGAATAAAAGAATTATTGTTCCTCACACACTCCCTCATATGTTTGCACTCAAATCAGATTGTTATCACTCGAGTTTACACTATTTTGGCTTTTCTCGATGATGATCTCACCTCTCTTTCCTATTACTACTCAATCAATCCCCCAATATGTTCTTAACAAAATAAAAAATCAACAAATCTCAAGGAGCAATCAGTTAGATGGTGACAAATCTTAAAAATTGGAACTTTGAAAACTTAGCTGAGGAAAATGGGAAACAAGAAAAAAACAAATTAACTTTAAGGAGTCAAGGAAAAAAACTTCAAAATGAAGCAACAGACATGCGAAAGAAATCACTAGAATATGCATAGACAAATTAAAAGTTACAAAACAACTTTGTATATGCACAAAACAGCCTTGTTGCTCGAACAATCTTTGTTTTGTATGTTTTCCCTTTTTCTTTCTTTTTATAGAAGAGAATTGGCTACTAATAAGATAAAAAAAATAGAAATTGGATTGGATCCAAAAATTTGTTGAAACGACATAAAAATCTTAAAAGCCTCAAAAATTGTTGAAAACGATAGAATTTGGATCCAAAATTTTGAGCTTGAGCGTGGCTAGCATGTTCACAAAACAACCTTGTAGCTAGGGTATGAATAGTAAGAATTTAAGATGGGTAAGCATGTTAATACCATACCCTAAAATACCCACCCATTGCCATCCTTAGCTCCAAAGTTGTTTTGTGAACATGCTTACTCATATTAAATTCTAACTACCCAGCCCTACCCATACCCATGTTAAATTTAATGGACAGGTATGGATAATATCCATTAAGACATGAGTACTCTAATGGATATCCAATGAGTACTTGTATATTGATTATTATCACTAGATTAATATAGTATATACCAAATGGGTCATGGGTAATGGGTTGGTGTCGTGTGTCGTGGCTTAGGGTCGGGTCTGTGTCGTGTGTCGGGGTGGACTCAAGGTCGGGTTGGGTCAGGATCAGGGTCAAGCTTGGGGTTGGGGTCGGGCTCGAGCTCGAGGTCAGAGTCGGGTGGGGATCGTGTTCAGGCTCGAGGTGGGAGTCAGGGTTATGGTCAAGCTCGAGGTCGGGTAGGAGTCGGGGTTAGGTACGGGGTTCAGCTCGTAGTCGGGCTTGAGCACGGGGTCAGGTCGAGTCGGGGTCAGGGTCAGGTCGGCCTGGGGCTCGGGCTTGGGGTCGGGTGTGCGTTTGGGTATGGGTTTAGGTCAAGGCCCTAAAGGAAAGAAATTAAACGGGTACCCAATTCCCATTGAGTATTACTCATGCCCTACCCATTTATAATAGATAAAAAATACTCACTCAATAAGTACTCATACCTATTTACAATATTTTATACCCACCCATTAAGTCAATTTACCCGCGGATAATTTTACCCGCGAGTATTTTTGCCATCGCTACTTGTAGCTCAAACAATCTTTTTTTTTTCTCTTTTTTCTGTTTTTTTATGGAAGAGAATCGGCTACTAATATGATAAGAAAAAAATCAGATTGGATCCAAAATTTTGGGTGAAACGACACAAAAATCTTAAAAGCCTTAGAAACCATTGAACATGACCATAATTTGTTTTACTAAACAAACACAATCAGTCTTGAATCTAGATAAACGGAGTACAATGGAAGAAAAACCTTATACGAAGATGAGACGACGCGGATAAATAACTTGTTTCTAAAAATCAAAGCTTTGAGATCAATTGATATGAACCCTCTAGGCGACCAGCCCTAGGAACCCTTAAATCAATGGGTTAAACGCACTTAGAATGCTAGGAACAAATCGTTGTTGATCAGATTAGAACCTAAAGGAAACTATCTAATCTTGAAACATCACAAGGTTGATCACCCTCTTGATAAGTCAAAAGTATGTATTCTAACAAGAACACAAGAAGGCAAAGCAAATACTTGCTGAATAAAAAATATTATTGATAACATGCCATTTTAACATCTTTGCAGTCTTTATAAAGAAAACCCTAACTAATGAAGAACCTTCTAGAAGATTACAATTAATGACAATTTAAGCAAAGAAAGTTAAAATAAAAATAGTAATGTTAATAAATAGTCAACTTCTAAAAAATCATCAAAATGGCCACAAGTAAAAGAAAATCAAAAATAGCCCCTAGCACGATTTTTGAAAAAAAATGGAATTTCATGTGACTGAAAGTTTGTGCGCACACACACCCTTGCACCAAATTTTATTAGTTTATATAATATATACATTATTTATTATATGTACTTGTGTAATTTTTATAGTATATTTTATATATGTAGTAAATATTACATAAACTTTGTGGACAAAAATTCAAAACTTTACTAGTGCGTGTGGGTGACGATTTTTTGTGGGAAATTTTGATATTTTTTTCATAAATTTGGGCGGCTATTTTTTATTTTTGTTTCATCTTATGCTATTTTTTATTTTTATTTTCGGACCACTTTCTGGGCAGTTAACCATTCACTGGGTCATTCCTCCTTGTTGGCTTATTTGCTTCTAGAGGGTTCCTTGGGGGCGTTCATCTTTTGTTCTCTTCCCTCGTGCTTCTAGGGTGACCCAACTAGAACCTCGTAAAGGGGGATTTGGCCCTGCGAAGCCAGGTTTCATCTTGGTTCCGGTTTTCTCGAGGGGTGGCAGTTCTTTTGGGACAAAATGTTGCTTCGTCCTTTCCTTGGTAACCCTTCCCCAGGATTCCGTCAGTGCATAGTGATCCATCGGTGAGCCTTCAAGTCATGGGGAAGGATCATTTTCGGGTAAGAGACCGTTATATTTTGAACCGTGACTGGTGAGCCTTTCCTCCCTTTCCCGGCTGCCTTAGAGGTTACAACTACTGTGTGTTCCTTCCTTTTCCAGGTAACCGTCAAGATGACAAAAGGTTCCTCTCCTGGCGGGGGGAAGGGTGAGTCCACCCTCTCATTCTGGACTTCGTCGGCGTAAAATATCGGACCCATCCTCTCCTTGCGATAGAAAGGGTTTCACATGCTTTAACGATAATGGCTTAACAGTGGATCCCCACAGACGGCGCCAACTACTGTTACCAAAAATCTCAACAGTGAGGTGGCATGCAATCTCCTCTCCACGCATGGGGTCCTCTCGAGTCGGAACCTGCACAACACAAACAAAGAACTCTAAGATAAAGAGAGCGGGGGTGGTTTCCTCGTCGAAGAGCTTCTGATATCTAAGTCAGTATCCTAAAAAAATTTGGTAGAGTTTTTCTTAGGAGAGAATTGCTTACCTTGTATCATTCGTAGAGGGGTATATATATACCTGAAGTCTTGGAGGACGATGCGTGTTGACTAAGCTTCGGGCGAGGTGACGGCCTTTCCTTGATATGACGAGCTGGAGGCGGCATTTAATGTTCCCCCCTCCCCCGAGCTGACGTAAAGGGGGCTGCATTAAATGTTGATTTACCTTTATCCTTCGTGTGAAGGAAGCATGTCGAAGAAACCTTTCGGAGGCATGCTGGGGAAGCCTCACAATAGACAAAGCTTGTCTTCGATTGGACGGAAGGGAGACGACATTTGACATAAAGTGATAGGCATCGATTATTGATGTGCTTTTGAGATGACGGTTTGGAGATTTTTGTATGACATTCTGCTACGGCGATTAGACATGTAGGGCGCTACTTTCAGCGGGTAATGATGGTCTTGTGTTCGTGATTATCCGAGCCCTCCTTGTGACTTTATTCCTACCCTTTCATGTATTCGGGTTTGTGCGTCCCGAGCTCCATTGAGACTAACCAGACGAGGTCGGTTCTACTCCTTCCCTGACGTCCAGAGCTCCCTAATGTGACATGACACATGTCATTGGGTCATTGTGGCTGAAAGCACATATAATAGTCATAAAATAAAATAATAATTGAAGTGCATTGTTCATAGATGTCATAACTGTTAAATTTATTAAAGATATAGTAAGCAAACATATTTAACAAGATCGTGACGTATAATCCGATTGAATAAAAAGTGGGGATATCATACGAAGTATGAGGTACACACCCAAATTGTGTAATCCCCTCTCCTTGATAAAAAATAAATAAAATAAACATATGGGCGAATGACACTGAACCCCTAACTTTGGATTAGTTTAACTTTAGTCTAAACCTTTCAAAATCAACACTTAGTCCATAAATTTTTATTTTTAAGTATAAACGATTCATAATTTGAATACTAATGGAAACATGTATTGACACACACTTGCCTATGTGATTAGCATAAAAAAGCATATATTCTTCATTTTTTAGGATTTTCACCTTTTCACAATCTCATCTTCATATACTCAAAATAAAAAAATTTACTATTAGAGAGGACGAGAGATTGACGAAGATGAAATGATGAAAAACGATAAAGATACCTAAAATTGACAAAGATATACCATCTTTTTAGGTTAATCTCATACACATGTGCATGTCACATTCATGCTTTCATTAGAGATTATAACGGAAGATTAATTTTGACGGTTTGTGCTAAAAAGAAAGTTTAACCAAAATATTAATTTTGAAAAGTTTGAAAGCAAAATGTAAATATACCCCAAAAATTAGGAAGGTTTAGAGTAATTTACCCCAAAAATATTTAACAAATGAACTAAACAATAACTAATATAATGGATCACCACACGCATTACTCATTTGCTCGTCTCAATATTGGTGACATCAAAAAGTTGATCTTTTTGAATAATTTTTTCATTAGTTTTTGAATTCTAAACATAGTATTAGTGTCAACTTAAAGCCATATACAAAACTACTCCAAACAGGGAAAATTTCAGATTCATTAAAAAGCAGGTAAACTACCCTTCCCCAGTCCTTACACAACATAAACAGAAATCAGGTCCTACAACAAATAAAATAAAGAAGATTTAGGATCTGAGGTGATGTAAATCCAGAGATTTAAGTTATCGCAGACAATAATCCAAATTCCACCAAAGAGCGCCATTTTCTTCATCCTTCCAACAAAATTTAACAAAGAAAAAAGGTAGAGAAACAAGAACCAAGAATGATACAGCCATTACTCGTGGTTCAAATATTGTATAAATTGAAGTAGAGCTAGTAAAGCTTTCTTGCTAATAGTTCGATTCCAATCAAAACTCAGTAAATGACAGGTATTTAAACAACTCCAACTACAGACAATAACTGGAGATGGGAAGAATTCAAAAGAAAAAATGTTTTGGCAAAGAAGGGCCCAATCCCTTATGTAACTTCAAAAATGATCAGAAGTCCTATTCTAACAACTTGCTACTCAGGGGGAACAAACCAGGAGCTCAGCGCTTTCCACCACCACCTCCAAGTTTTGGACCCTTTGGTGCAGATCCTTTGGAAATGTTACTCTTTCCCTGTGATTTCTGTGCCTTCGAAATCACTTCTACTTTCTTTGCCTTCTTCTCATCCTTTGTTTTCTTGATCCTTTCCTTAATCTCACTGCGGTAGACAATCAGTCAGTGCATATTAAGTCCAGAGTTTCTTCAAAGAGAAAGGGGGTAAATGAAACGGAGTCAACGTTATATCTGTTTGTGTTTGCAGTAAGAAATGCATTCAACTTGTAAAAGGACAGCAAAGTGCAAACACAGATCTACACTTAGGAGTACATACCGGAGTGCAGCTTCTCTGGCGGCATCACGAACCTCTGGCTTCTCGGTTCTTTTCTTCTGGATAACCTCCAACGTTGCACCGACAATAGACCTCGAGTACGGCTTTTTGGTAGTACGTCTCCTCTTTCTCACAGCTTCTTGGGAAATATCCTAAATGAATAAAATAAAAGGCAAAGACAATCACTACCAGCCAAAAATAACATGTCAACTATTAAATATCTCGAGTTCCCACTCCTTCCAGTCTGGCACATGCACACACTCAGAGAGAGAAAATGGGTGTGTAGGCTTGTGAAAAGAATCACATAGGTCAAAACTCATAAGCAAACAAAACAAAACTAAAGGCGCAAGTTTAACTCCAAGAGTCAATGTAATATTTATAAAGAATCTTGGTGGTCTAGATATCATGAAAAGCCAAAACGTTCATATTTATAAATTAATCTTGAAAGATATTGACTTTAAATCAGAAGCTATGAGTCATAGAAGACGTTCATGTTGGCTGTGGAAATAACCCTCAAGATGAGACTATAAAATTACCAGATACAAAGTGAAATGGGAAGCTATATTTACCTTCTTATGCTGCTTCCTGTACATAGCTGTCCAGGTAAGCTTAGATGGCTTCAGACGGTTATGGAAGTACCTCTTGCATTTTGAGTTTGCGAATAAGAACACCTAATAAATCAAAAAGTTAATACCCAGTAGAAACAACGTGCAGATACTCTGAACAAATAAAATATCTGATAAATATTCAAATCACCTGAGAATCAGATCGCACAAATCTGATGCCTTTTCCTGGATATATCTTTGCACCACTGAAACGACAAAGTTCCGTTCTGACAAGCCAAAATTGTATATTAGTAAATATTCACCAATTTATGTTACGATCAATACCACGATTCCCATAGAAAAAGTCTTCACATGCAAGAAAAAAAGCATATCGCGATGAGTACTTTTCTGACAAAGAAAAGTGTAATGAGTATATTGCATATTGCAAAAGATTAGAGAAACGAAAATCCTATTATCACAGTTTATATTCTGAGACAGTTCATAAAAAATGGAATTTTCTAGAAATCGATTGACCTGTAACTTTCAGGTGGCAATTTTTACTATTACTCGCATTGCATTGCCAGTAAATTGATAGTAAAGATTGAGCAGTAGTAGTTGATGCTAAGAGAACCACTCAATGGGAAAAAAAGCTCATGCTAAAGGATACATTCAGTGACACTTAGTGAACAAGAAAGTTGTGGTATGAAACCATCCCAGCTTGCCCAAAACCAAGAAGTACACTCTGCACTTTCCTAACTTGGATGACATTATTACTTATAGAACAGTGGATTTAAGAAAAAACAGCATTTTACTCCTTGGGCACAAGCCTTATTAGAACTTCAAATTCAATAACCATTTTGTCCAAAACTTCCATCTATCCGTTCAACTTGCAGCCAAGAATTCAGCACCACATACATTTACGACATTAGATCGTTGATCCACAATTTACTGCCAAACGTATGAATTTTAAGCATTCTAACACCTTGAGCTACTGAAACGGTGAGAGCTTATACTGAAGTAAAAGATACACAAAATACAAGCACGATTTCATGTCTTCTACATTTTTCAAGCAAATTAAAAGGTGAAAAAAATGATGTGACAAACATAATTAACCAGCAAACTAATACCATATGTAATTGAGCAAGAGACCCAAACAAAACGGGAACCATTTCGAAATAGAGCGACAGGGAAAGAGATTACGAACTTGAGAACCATGGCTGCTTGGAACTGCTGCTTCCTCCGGCGTTATTGCGGAAACCCTAAAAACATAACTCGTTTGTGCGCAGTATGTATAGCAGGACTCATACTCTATTGCCCTTCCATTATTTATTAAACCACAAGAATGCCACTCGGAAGCGGGTTTACCCTGACCCAAATAGCCCAATTATTGAAGGGAGAACTACACAAATGTAGTAAAATGAGCGCCAGCTTTTTTTTTTTTATAAAAAATGGGAGAATTCAGTTAGTTTAAATTTAAATTTTATATTATGTCCCTTAATTTTATCCTTAGTTTGTATAGAGTTTACGTTATATATACTTTTTTAATTTCATATCGGACAGGTAGATGGCCAAGTGAATTTTATGGATATTGTTTATATATCATAGGTACACATAGTCTACATAAATATACTTATGGTATATCATTTTATTTATTATATAATTCCTTTTATTTTTAATTTTTCTATTATAATCATTTACTTAGATCTGATCTTACGTATTTTGCAAGTGTCCATTGGTATTTTTACTTACATATTTTATACTTCTTTTATAATGATATGAATATGCTTGTTTAAGTCAATAATATGGTAATTAATTGTAGACTGTGAGTATATTAATATTTACACTCCTGTACATAAATATCAAATTCAGACTATTTCAAAGTAATTTATATTTACCCATGTATATTACATTTACACAACCGCATACACTTTGTCAAACCAGGCTATTCCTATAGTATTTTAACATTTAATGACCTGTATATACACTTACAAAAACAGACTTTAGTAAAAAACTAGCCGTTTATACCTATAGTATATTATCGTTTACTCACTTGTATATACATTAGTCGAACCAGACTATTTCAAGAATTGAATGTATACTTATAGCATATTAACATGTACTCCCTATATATACACTAATCAAACCAGAAAATTTCAGAAGCAATTTTCATATCTTCCAAAATGATCAATAATATCAAAATACATCAAAAGTTTCATAATTAGTGAACTATATGCAGACCACCATCATTTATCACCTATTCATATACCATCAATTAAGCCTAAGGTCATCAAAAAATAATACCATCGTTTACCACCAATTCATCCATGTTATCTAGTAGAATTTCTTTAAGTTTAATATCCTAAGAAAACTATCCAAAAGTTGTAAGACAATCCATCAATCCACAGTTTTATCCCATTATCAATGCAAAATCCCTAAAACCAAATCTAATAATGTGGCCTTCAAAATTGAAACACAATTCATCACCATTGTTGCTAAAACATTGCCTCCTAGCTAAATGTAGCAATAACTGAGGAGGTATTTTGGCAAGTTTGATGTTTAGATGGTTTCCTAAATAAGTTTTCTTAAAATCTCCCTTTCTTCTTGAGTGAACCAACATTTTAAAGTAGCCAAATACTCCATTTTACCATATATATATAGACCTTTTTGTTTGTTATCCACAACTCAGTCTACATAAACACAGGGTAGTTCTGCCAATTAGTAATTAACAAGAATATTTACATTAAAAAGAGTTATCATATTTGTATAACTACTATAGGTATATTTTAAGTTACTATTTTATTTGTTTACCTCAGTTCCAGCCGCTTTGTTTTGATCATTTGTGTTGGGTTGCAGGAGCATTAAATGTGGCAGCCTCATTTGCTTCAACTGGCTCTTCTTCTTGAAGCGGAGGTTGTTTTTTTCTTTGACACCCGTTGTCTTTTGCTCGCCATTGTTGATGTTTCAACTCACTGTAACCTCTTGCTTCTCCTTGTTTATTCCTATTATAAGAAAAATGTATTTTAGTCATCATGATATAAACATATGCTTACATATGCATAAATTAATGTTATATGTAATAGTTACATGTGATGCAGTGGCTTTCGTGAATTTGTAAAAAAAGTTGTTGTAACGTTTATTTATTTTTGGGCATTTTGGTTTCTTGGCTATGTGTTTTGTCCTCATTTGTATTTTCAACTGGATATATGTTAATGTGTACCATGAGTAAATAGACGTATACTAATTGATGAATAACTATGTGCAAAAATAACATGACTATGCTAATAAAGAGTAAATGACTGACTATATGCTTATATACTATAGGCATATACATATTTAATATTGAAAATCAACATTGCTTACCAATTAATATATAAACATATATATGGTCGTATACCTATGTCATATAAATATTTACTATTATACAGCACAAGAGAGACAGAAACGCAGTAAAAAATCTCAGATAAAAAATGCACTCTTGTTTTAAAGTTATACAAAACAAAACGCAGACAAAAAACACAGATAAAACTGTATATAACTCATATTCAAGACGCAGATAAAATCGTATATCAAAAACACAGATCAAAACGTATACAAAATGAAAATGCATATAAAAATGTAGATCGAAAATGCACTTAAAAAACGTAGTCAATAATCTCATATTCAAACCATATATAACTCAGATCAAACCATATATAACTTATAATACTCAGATCAAATGAAAATCGTAGTCAATAATCTCATATTCAAACCATATATAACTTTAAAAATGAAAATCTCTATCATACAATAGAGCGATAATACAAACTAGCACTTACAATCTCGATTTGGTGCGATTTAGGCTCGGGAATGTAGATTTCATTGCTGGGGTTTACTCAGTAGCTTGCAGCCATTCGTCGCTGTCCCGAGAGCTTTCTTTGTTTTTTTGTTTTGTGCTATGGTTTGTTACATGAAGAAGGGGATTTTCGTTATTTATAGTGAGGGCAATTAAGTCTATTTACTATGTTCTTAGATTTTAATGATGGGCCATTATAAAATTCGGCCATTTGTGTAAATTATAACTTTTTGGGCCATTTTTCCTTTGTTTTCATATAGCGGCCAATTTTGCCTAATCGAGCCTGTTTTTATTGTAAAAATGGCCAGGAGGTCTGGTAGGTAAATGGTAAATTGTTCGCCTTTTACCATTAGACCCTTAATGAAAAAGGACATCAAATGCGCGCCACAATTATGCGTGCAGTGGCTTCATGCGTTACTGTAGCTACAATTTAATGAAACGCGACATTTAACAGAAGGAAAAAAATGGATGCGTCTTGTATATAAATTAGATACATATGGTACCTATGTTAAATACTGATTTGTTTTTTGTCTACGGAGACCTTAATAACCTAAAACATTGAATACCATTTTAAACTCGCTATGCGTAATGTATATTAATTATGATATCTAATTTAAATACTAATTTATTTTTGTTTATAAACACCAGAGTAATATGAAACATTGAACACCCTTACATTGTCAATGCATAATGTATATAAATTACATACGCATGGTATCTAATTTAAATACTAGTTTATTTTTGTTCCTTCGTTTTTGTCTTGGCTATGCATAATGTATATAAATTAGATATATATGGTATTTAATTTAAATATCATCGTATTGAACAAGATCTGAAAAAAAATTGATGTCGCGCAAATAGCAATCCAGAAAAAAGTGAAAAAACCAGAAAGACCATCACGAAAAGACTAGCAAAACCTCATATCCAATCACTAATCCAGAAAAACCTTCAAATTTAAGAACAAAACCCTAACAACGCATTACATCATGCACAAACAACCAATTTTAAACCCCAACAACGCCATATCTGTCGTTGATACGAAGAAAAATGCATTGAAAAAGAAGAACAAGGTGATGAATGACGACGCATAGTAGAGTATTAAAGAACAACGAGCGACCCCTGGCGTACCCTATCTTCCCCGAATCACGAACCACGAACGGCGATGAATGATTGCGAAGCTAAGGTTTCAGAAAAGATAGAAACCCACGCGTGAACTGAAAACCCTCAGCTTTGAAAATAAAAACCCATGCGTGAATTGACAACCCACAACTCGGGAAGAAATGGGAAGAAATGAAAGAAAAAGTTTTTAAAATCATCAAAGGAATGCCACGTGTAAAAAATGGTCATGCCTGCAATTTAAAATAAGGACATTTATGTAGAATGACCCTTAGAAAACTAGTGAAATATGAAATTTCATCATTATTGAATCCATGCGTGTCCTGTTTTTTACACTTGAATAAAAAAAGTGGAAAAGATAAGATATAAAGTAGTTCCGGTGGACATGTTAAATAAATGTCTCTTTTTTGTTAAAAGATAAATTTTATTCAATAGAAAATTACATTTACTAAAGGGATAGACCACAAGAAAATACAAAATACGCAAAATACATAAAAAGAGACTAAAATCCAAAACACTAGGACACAACACAAAACACTTAAGACAACGTTTGGTTGGGAGTTATTTCCATGGTAAAGTATGTGATAAATTTATTTTTCAGCACTTTCCTGCGTTTGTTTCAAGTATTCCATTTTGGCATGGTAAACTTATTTTAAACCTGATTAAATAACAATCACACATTACTTTCTCTACCACTTTACCTAAAAAATCAACTTTACCAAAGAATTTTTCCAATTCACTTACCCATTTACAACGCATCTACATATTTTTCAAAAAAAATTATTTTCCCAAATCTCCATAAAAATATTATTATTTATTTGCATTCCTCCTACTTGATTTGATATTTTATTTTGTCAAAATGAAAGCCTCACAAAAGTGTCATAAAAAATCTCGATATGCCCACCTTATCATGTTCCAGTCCTGGTGGAATCAAACTAGTCCTGGCGATGAATTTTGAGATTTTTTCTTCCCTTCTGACCATGTGCCACAAGCCCACCTCGGGATCACCTTGTGAGATTAAAATATGCACTTTAATTAGAATGAATGATATAAAATATTAAGTTTGAAAATTTTAAGGATAGATAAACTCTATATATATGCATAATATAACATTAAAATAATTAAAATGCATGTTAATAATATCAAATATTTTTTTTTTGAAATTAAAAGTTATTTGCTTCTCTAAAATAAATATTATTCATAGACTATCAATGTTTAAAAAAATATTAAAGTTATAAAAAAGTGGACTAGAAAAAGATTTTTATCACGTCTCGTTCTCTATTTGGAGGACTAGGCCCATGAGACAGGGCCATGAATGGGGTTTTCATCAATTATTTAATTAATTTATTAGTGTGAAGAATAAAATATATACGACATCTCATTATATTAGAATCATGAATAATCATTATAAAAAATTTAAAGTATGACAAAAAATTTACAAATAACAAATAATTCTTACTTACACATCTACACACTTTATAAAATATATATTTATTCTCAACTCCCCATAAAAAATCTTAGCTCCATTGAATTCATTAGGTGCATGAATATGTATCATAGTCATCAAATCCGTTTTGGTGGTTATTTTTAAGTAAATCATTTCAGTGTTCCAGTATTCTATTTCAAAAAAATATTTTGGATATATAAAATAATATTATAAAATTTATTATTAATAATATAGGTAAAAAAAATTGAATAATGAGTTATTGTCATATAACAAAAAATAATTTTTTTAACATTAACATATCATTCACATAATCTACTTAATTATCAAATTGAAATAATTTTATAAAAAAGCTAGAAAATATATTAGAAAATATAAAAAGAAATTTATGTTACCTAAAAATCGAACTCAAGACGCGAAAGTGAAAAAATGACTTAAATAAAGGATTATGTGCCACTGAGCATGCACAATGTGATTTTTTTATTTTAGACTATATTTAACCAAAATATAATAAAAAATTATATCCTTATTCTGTTTGTTCCTGTAACTAGATTATATTGCTCGTTCTAGCCAGAATGGAATGAAACTAATAACCATGTAATATATATCTACTGAAGAATAATATATGTAATGGAGAAACTATTATGTATTATTAAATATTTTAATGTGTCAATATGAATGATGATTATTTATATCATATATAATTTTTATATATAAAATATGAAAATTTATATATTATAATTAATTTTGTGGTATCAGAGAAAATTCTCAAACACTACATGAGATATTAAGATTTTTTACCAGTTGCCAACAGAGAATCTGTATACAATTTTAACTTTGTAAATTTTGAACAATTTGTCATTGAATTTATTTTTACGGTGTAAATAAAAATATTATTTTAGTTTTCAGTGTAGTAAGAGAAAATAGTTGATTTGATTTTCTTGGTGGAGCTAATAAAAATATTTAATTTATTAGAGCCTAAAATAAAATATATAAGATATTGTGTGTATGAGAATTTATAAATAATCATTAACGACAAATTAAAACTTGATATAAAAAAACTATTAATAATCCATAATTTTATTAGTTTTCATATAACATTTCCAACAACTTTATCAAACTTTCCCAACAACTTTATTCAAGTTTCATACATACCAAACAAGATAATCATACTTTTCCCAAGCAAGATCATACTTTCCCCAAACAAGATAATCATACTTTTTCAGTAATTTTTCACTTAACCATGTTACCAAACATGATAATCTTAAAATCTTATCATCTAACTTTATCACTTAAACTTACCCAGCTACTTAACTTTTCTAACATTCTTACTTAACCCATACCAAACGGCCCCAATAGCAAACTATCAATCCCTAAGTAAAGGAGAAAGCAGTTACAAATTGGCTAAAAATTGTCATAAATCCTAGGATATTCATCAATCCTATAGACTTTATGTTAGAATTATGTCCTTAAAATAGGGTGTAATAACTTTTTATGAGTAAATAATTATTTATTGACATATGAATAAATTAAAGTTTTCTTTAATTAAAGTGTATTTATAAATTACTTAAGTCATGGACCTGTTGTCAACGAAAAAAGAGTAAAGACCGAGCGGTCTTCTAGATAAACTCTTCTGAGATAGTTCAGTATATTATTCACAAGCTTAGGATCGACTAGACAATCGAGTCCAATTATGACTGTTAGGTTGAACCAAATGATGCCGGTCTTAGGGCGTGGGAGTGGAGACTCCAATGGTTGATCTAGACTTGTTATGGAACATGTTGAATAGACCAGTAACCAATTAGTTTAGAGCAAAACTGTTTATCTAGCTCTAAATCTAATTGTTATACCTTAAGGATATTTTTATGATTATCTTAATCATGAGGTGAATATGAAACTTAACTTAGTCACTTGCGATCTTTGATATACCAAATGAGTGAGTTTCAATTTTTAGACAATACCTCAGCTATTGGGACCGTGATTCAACTATGTTGGAGTTTTGTGATTCGCATATATGAAATTCGTGGTAAGATTACAAAAGCAACAATATCACCTTATGCATTATTCATGAGTATGTAAAAAAATAAATCGGGCCTGGTACTTGATGACATGCGTCATTGAATAAGACATATGGTGATTTGTATGAGACACTTTATCGTTATGTCTTTCTTATTCACAGTCAATAAAAAAGTTAAGGACATAATAACTAGAGGGGTAAAATGATAATTTTACATCATTCTCGTGTTACTGATATTCACGAATGGTAATATCATAAAATATTCTGTGGACCGTGAAATATAAATGTTTGTTTGCACCTACAGAAAATGTAGCTCACATGAATCGAGAGTTCATTCAGTATCAGATCTATAATAGAGTCGTACGATGTTGGGATTAAATAGGTTGTTATTTGAATGTCATGGCTTTGTTCATGTGAGTCTATTCGGTCTCAAGAGTAGTTCATAAGGATAAGAATGAGAAACAACGTCAGTTGAACTAAATATGTATTTTGGACCAAGGTACACTTCCAGAGCCCCATATGAGATGTGTGTCATCACAAATTAGTGAATAGTAAAATTAATGTTCAAATTAATTATTTTATTATTTTTGTATTATTGGATAATTAATAATTAAAAGAAATTAATTAATTGATAGATATCAAATTGATTAATGTTTGATTTTATCATATATGGGTATATTGATAAATTCTGTAATTAATATATAAGAGATTGTATTATGGTTGCATCCCTAAACCTAATCACAGTGTGTTAAACCAGAGCAGAAAAAAGTTTCTTTCACCCTCCCTCACTAGTTGCCACCGAAACCTTAAGGGGAGGAGAAATATATTGTTTTCTCTTCCACAGTTATTTTGAGAGCCCACATTCAATTCTTATCGATATCCTTGAGAGATATACTTCTGATTCTAACGGGCGATAGTCGGTGCGAAGATCAATTGCTAGCTCTGTGAAGAATGAAGAACGCAAGATTGAAATTGGATCCCGCCAAATCAGAAATTCTCCATTAATTGAAAAGGTATAGATTGTTTCAATCTCTTCTCTATATGTTTATATGATCATGCATGTTCATTGATGGGTTTTGTGTTTACTTGGATTAAACATTTGTATGGATTTTTTTTGAAATTTCATTCCTAAACTTATCACGGTTCATTAATTTTTCTTCAAAATCTAAAACTCGATCCAACAATTGATATCAGAGCCTAAGGTTTTTGAGTATGCATATTCTACATCTAAACATATGTATGGATGAATATGATGATTTTGGCATATAATTTTGGTAAGGTAAATCAAAAACATGTTTGAATGTATTTTATGAATGGATCTCGATCGATTGACTCTAATGTTGTTTTTCAGTTCTAGAATTGTTGTAATTTAATTTTGCAAAGTGTTATGTCGTTAAATTCCATGTAAATCCATCGTGAAGCCTTCACTGTGCTTTCCTCCGCACGCCGTGCCGCAACACGCTATGCCGCCGCGCACCACCACCCACTGTACCATCCGCCACGCACCACCACCCGTTGTACCGTCCGTTGCGCGCTGCCCCTCAGTCGCCGCCGTTCTTGGTTGCTGCACTGTCAATGGGTTTTGGAAACCCTAGGGAGTGGTACTTAGGGTTTTGTAAACCCCAGCACGCCTAAGACCATGTTAGGTCTTGGACTGATGTGGACTCACCAAGCCTATTGAGGTTTTAGACTGAACAAGTGTTGTTTGGCCCAAAGATTCATAGGGACTAGGTATTTGATTCCAAACAAATTCCAGCCCCTAAATTTAAATTTATTTAATTTGATAATTTTTCAACACTGATTAATTAGGATTTATTTTTAAAAAAAATCAATAGATTAAATTTACTTGGTAATTATTTATCAAATTAAAAATTGTTAGAAAATTAAATTTAAATTGAAATTGTTTTTGAAAATGGGACTGGACCTCAGTCAAGAGTTACGAAGAGGTGAGACTTCCTGAATGAGAAAGAGACAATTACAGATGCCATGAAGAGTATTTTTAAACTATTGTAATTTTTTTTATGGGTTGTAATTAGAAATGAGCCATAGAGAAGTTAATTATGAATGTATGATTTATTATTAATCTCGCATAGTCATATAATATGCCATATAGTAATAGGGATATGACAATATCAAATTGCATGTAGCATATACATGTATCATTATAGTTTAAATTTATAATGAGTTATAATTTTAAATACAATGAGAATTTTATAAAAGTTATAAATTTTAAATTATGATTTAAATTTTATAAAAGTTTATAACTTTTGAAACTTGCTTTTCAAATTTATAAAGAGATATGATTTTTTAAAATAACTTTTGAAACTTGCTTTTCAAATTTATAAAGAGATATGATTTTTGAAAAAAATAAAGAAAATCTATTTTTCTAAAAACTATGTGGGAGGGTTGTTTACGTTGAAACGTTCCCAAGGTCCCCAACATAAACTTGATCGTGGCGTGGTTTAAAGCCGCCCTAGCGGTCCTTTCTTTAGTGGGAGAAACTTGAAAATCGTGTCGCTTTGAGTCATCGGGTTGCTTGAGAAGCTAAAGGTTGTAAAGGAAGTGATAAGGCATGATCATTCCTAGACGGACTGTTAATTCATCGCAACCTTTAAAGTCGATGCGTTAGTTAAACACTTAGATCGAAGCACATTGGAGTCTTTTATAGGAGCTAGTCAATGTGGCTAAGGTGACCAAACCATTGGTGATTGGTTGAGCTAGATGTAGTGACATCTTGAGAAGTGTTAACTAAATGGGAAGAGTCTCGATGTGATAGGAGGTAGCTCGGGCGTTGTCCTAGATCAGACGAACTATCATTGTTGATCATAACATTATGGAAGATATTTGTTTTTATCAAATTTTTTAAATATTTAAGTATCTGCATCATGCATTATACTTTCCTAAATGATTAAGTATTTATTTACATCGCTTTATTTATTCTTTTCAATAATCATGTCATTAGTCCCACTCTCAACAATCTTGAATGTAAACAAACTCACTGGTGAAAATTACGTGAATTGGAAATGTAATCTTGATATCGTGCTGACGGTAGACAAACAAAAGTTCGTGCTTACTACCTCTTGTCTCCTTGAGCCTATTGCTGAGTCGACTAAAGAGGAAAAAGATGCGTATGCTTCTTGGCTGTATTATGATGAAATCGTCAGATGTTAATCTTAGCATCGGTTAGCAATGTGTTGCAACAACAACATCAGAACATGTAGACCGCTGCTGATATGATGTTGAACATCACTGAAATATTCGGGGATCAAGGTCATCAATGCAAACAGGCTGCTGTGCAAAACTTCATGAACTGTTAGATGAAACCCGAAACTCTTGTCATAGAACATATGATGCTTGTCCTTAGTTACCTGAATGAGATAGAAATCATCAGAGATGTGGTAGATGGCAAGATTCAGGTTGATATGATACTCGAGACCCTGCCAGACACTTTTCAGAACTTCAAACTTAATTATTCGACGAATAAGTTGAGGTACTCTCTTCTGAAACTTATGAAGGAATTACAAGTTCTTAAGGCCCTGTTTCTAAAGGGCAAGAGGAAGAATGGAGAGGCAAAATTTACACAAGAGAGGTCCGAAGAAAGCTAAGAAGGAAAACTCGAAAGCTGCGATAGGCAAGGGCCCTATGAGAGTGGACAAGTCGAAAGACAAGTGTCATCTTTGTGGAGTCACTAGTCATTGAAAACACAACTGTCTAGATTATCTCAAGGAGTTGAAATCCAAAGGTACATTACTTGTTACCGAAGCCTGTTATGTGGCTGACTCTAATTTTTCATGGATTGTAGACTCTGCAACCACTAACCATATTTATTATTCCTTGTAGGGGTACATGGAAAGTAAAAGGCTTAACGAGAGTGATTTCAGCTTTCGTTGGGGGAATGGAGCACTGGTATCATGTCAGTTAGAACTATTAAATTATTATTTCAGAATATATATTTGGTTTTGGGTGATGTTTATTATATCCTGGTATTTGGGAAAAACCTCATTTTAGTAGCTAGTTTAATTGAGCAAGGATTTTCTTTGGATTTTATTGGTAATGATATTGATATTTTTAGAAATAAATGCTTAATTACTACGCACACATGATAAACAACATTTTCTATGTAAAACCAAAAGTTCCAATGATATTTGACATTTAAGTAAATACTGATTTATAAAAAGATAGTAAAAAGTTAAAGTCTGACTCAGTCAATCTAATCTACTCGTGGGATTTGCGTCTCGGTCACATTAGCATAGACAAGATTAAAAGACTTGCAAATGATGGTCCATTATAAACTTTAAGTATGAGATCACTACCCACATGCGAATCCTCCATAAAAGGTAAAATGACCAAGAGACCCTTTTCATCGAAGGGTGAAGATCCACTCAATGCCCCAAACTAGTGATGTATGTGGGTCATTGAATATCCAATTAAGAGGAGATCATGCATATTTTGTAACCTTCATAGATGGCTTCTTACGTTTTGGACATGTTTATCTATTGCAACAAAAATTCTGAAACCTTTGACAAGTTCAAAGAGTAAGAAAGGCTATGGTTGAGAAGCTATTAGAGAAACAAATCAAAACACTACGATTTGATCATGGTAGAGAGTACTTGCTAGGAGAGTTCGAAGACTTTCTTAAGGAAAAATGTATTCTTTCTCAGCTTACAACAACTGACACTCTAGAACAGAATGATGTGTTAGTGAGAAGGAATCGAACTCTATTGGATATAGTTAGATCCATGATGAGTTACTCATCCCTCCCAGATTCATTCTAGGCATATGCCTTGGAAATAATGAAATATATTCTGAACCAAGTTCCATCAAAGACGGTGTCTAGTACACCATATGAAAGATGGAGTGGATGAAAGCCGTTCGTAGGACATCTTAGGATATGGGGATGCTGACCACACGTACTGAGACCGAAGACACGTAAGTTGGCCAGTCGATCAGAATCATTTTTTTTTTGTAGGATATCCCAAGGGAACGAAGAGATTTATCTTAGTTCAACTGGTAAGAAAACATTCATGAGCATGAATGCTCATTTTATTGAAGTGGACTATATAAGAAGTATGAAGATGAGAAGCACATTTGTGCTAGAGGAATTATTGAGTGGGAGGATACCAACTCCCCAATCAGAACCTTTTCTCAATTTAATAATAGAAGAACGCCAACATGATCCA
Organism: Datisca glomerata; assembly: GCA_003255025.1. Taxonomy (NCBI): domain Eukaryota; kingdom Viridiplantae; phylum Streptophyta; class Magnoliopsida; order Cucurbitales; family Datiscaceae; genus Datisca; species Datisca glomerata. The sequence continues at coordinate 418,449 of QANY01001798.1, forward strand.
GAGCCTCGACGTAGTGGGAGGGTTGTGAGACAACCTGACATGTACATATCTTATGGAGATGCCTTGACGATAGTCTTAGATAAAGATCATGATGTGCCTATTTCCTACTCACATGCCATGGTTGGTCCTAAAACAAACCTATAGTAAGACGCCATGAACGTCGAGATATAATTGATGTACTCGAACGGAGTCTGGAAGTTTGTAGATCTCCCCAAATGGGTAAAACCTATAGGTTGTTAATGGATTTATAAGAAAAAGAATGGCCCAAGTGGCAATGTAAGATCATTTAAAACTAGGCTTATAGCCAAGGGCTACACTCAAAATGAAGGTGTTGACTATGAGAATACCCACTCACTGGTGGCCATGCTTAAATCTATCTGAATCTTCATGTCCATTGCTGTTGCCCTCGATTATGAAATATGATAATTGAACGATAATACTGCTTTTCTGAATGACAATCTTGAAGAGCGCAATTATATGGCTCAACCAGACAGGTTCATGGAGAAAGGCTAAGAGGGCAAGGTTTGTGAACTACTAAACTCCATTTATGGACTTAAGCAAGCATCTCATTTGTGGAATATCAAATTCGATGAAACTGTCAAGAACTATGGTTTTGAGCAGTTAGTGGATGAACCATATGTGTATACGCTGATACACGAAGGGAATGTGGTTTTTATGGTCTTGTATGTGGAAGATATTCTACTCATTAGAATGGGGTAGGAAATTGTCTGATGTCAAGATTTAGCTTGTAAACAGTTGGCATTTCTCAAGCATATTATATTGATAAGGTGATGGATCAATTTAGTGTGCAAGAATCTAAGAAGAGATATCTTCCCTTTAAGCATGTAGTCACTCTCTCCAAGGAGCAGTCTCCCAAGACTCCTCAAGAAGAGGAAGATATGAGAAAGATCCCCTATGCCTAAGCCATAGGAGGTCTTATGTATGCAGTGCTTTGCACTGGCCAGATATTTGCTACATCGTGGGGGTGGTGAGTAATTTCCAATCAAATCCTAGACTCGAGCATTTGAATGCTATCAAGCATATCCTCAAGTATCTTAGGAGAATGAGGAACTACTTGCTTGTGTATTCAGGCACTGACCTGAATATGATGGATTATATCAACTCCGATTTCCAAGAGGACAAGGATTTTAGGAGGTCCACATCATGATCAGTGTTCATCCTGAATGGTGGAGCAGTGGTATGGAGAAGTATCACGTAATCCTGCATTGCTGATTCTACTATGGAAGCTGAGTATGTGGCGGCTTGTGAAGCTGCAAAGGAGGTTGTCTTGCTTAAAAAGTTTTTAAGGACTCAGGAAGTCGTTCTAGATGTTGACAAACCCATGACACTTTAATGTGACAGCAATGGGGCTATAGCAAACACGAAGAAACTGATAAGCCACAAAAAATCCAAACACATAGCTCAAAGCAATCAAGCCCGTTTATAATTGTTAGGTTGAACTAAATGATGCCGTTCTCGGATGAGCGTGGAGACTCTAACGTTGACCTAGACATGTTATAGAACATGTTGAATCGACCAATAACCAATTAGTTTAGAGTAAAATCATTTATCTAGCTCTAAATCTAATTTTTACACCTTAAGAATATTTTCATAATTACCTTAATCCTAAGGTAAATATGAAACTTGACTTAGTTACTTGCGATTTTTTTGGTAAATATTACTTGTGAACATTGATATGCCAAATGAGTAAGTTTAAATTGTCAGACAATACCTCAGCTGTTGAGATCGCGATTCAGCTATGTTGGAGTTTTGTGATTCAAAGACCAAGTGTTCCCCTTTTGTAAGGTTTTGGTTGGGGTCATCCTAGGAGGACAAAGTTGGAAAATAAGTTCGTCGGAGAGAGAACGACGGAAAAGACCCCTGAAGGGCCCTCTAGAGGCCGTATGTGAGGAGTTACGAAAGATGGAGAAATATTGGTGGGACACCCTCCACCCTACCTTTAGGTGCCCTCTTTTGGCCACAAACAATTTTGCAAAGCTCCCACATAGGCAAAGAAAAACATGAGGGACGGGTGAACGAGCTTGGGAACATTACCAGTTAAAATACAAAGTCATGCGTCAATCCTCCACCTTAGAGGGAAATACAAATCTGGGATGGACAACTCCCAGTTCCCACATCCCACCTTGGGAAAAATGGAAGGACGAGAGCCATGCCAAAATTGGTATGCGATATCATGAGCCGCATCAGGACATGAAACCCTTGGTGAGTGGGTAAGAGCGGTTACCATACTCATCACACCAACTATCGACGAGGTCAGGATCTTCACAAGACCCCTACACCGACGCATTCCATGTAGGCCCGCGCACGAGGCGACTGGAACCATAGCAATAGAGGATCTCAAAATTAGCATACTGCCTGAGGAGCAGCCCTAGAAAGGAACTTGAAAGGATTGGATGGTTAGTCGTACTCCCGTCAAACAACCAGAGAAGAAAACTTAGGACAAATTACTGCTCACCCCCGAGAAGAGTGCGAGGCTCAATGTGTCTCACCACTAAGGCAAAGAAGAAGCTCAGACAAGGATACGCTCTGACAAGAGATGAAAGGTCAAAGAGCTCAGAAAATAGAAGCTTGCTTATATTCGCCCCCACCTAAGTGTAGCAGATGATATAGATCATGTACTTACCGGCAACCTTCAGGTATATTCTCATTGAGGATTAACACCATGTAAGGGCCTTTTGAGAAAGTCTATTTCTACAAAAAAAAAGAATATATTACAAGAATATTTGCTAATGATTTTTTGGCTTTCTCAGAAGTCTCCAAGGATCAACTCTCCTACGACGTTTGATGCATGATAAAAAAGTGATGACTGGTGAAGTGCTCTAGCCCACTAGTCAGGATTAAACCAAAAGTGATGACTAGTGAGGTTCTCAAGTCTCTAATCGGGATTAAACAAAAAGTGATTACTGGTGAGGTGCTCTAGCCCACTTGTCGGGATTAAACAAAAAGTGAGGACTTGTGATGTGCTCTATCCCACCAGTCGGGATTAAATAAAAAGTGATGACTGGTGAGGTGATCAAACCCACCAGTCGGGATTAAACAAAAAGTGATGACCCGTGAGGTGCTCTAGTCCACCAGTCGGGATTAAATAAAAGTGATGACTGGTGAGGGGCTCTAGCCCGTTAATCAGGACTGAACAAAAAGTGATGTCTGTCGAGCACCTTAGCTCGTATACACGGGGATCGAAGATCTAGCCAGGACGGGTACTCCAGGATAGATATCAACAAGTGATGTATGCCGAGCACCTCAGCTCATAGACAAGATCAAGGATCCAACCTTAGCAGGCACGTCTGGCTAGATAATCGACAAGTGATGTCTGCCGAGCATCTCAGCTCACAGACAGGATCAAATATCTAGCTAGAGTTGATACGCCTGGCTAGATAATCGATAAATGATGTTTGTCGAGCACCTCAGCTCACAGACGAGATCAAGGATCTAGCAAGAGCATGCACGCTTAGATAGATAATCGACAAGTGATGTCTGTCGAGCACATCAACTCACAGACGAGATCAATGATCTAACCAGAGATGAAATCCCTACCTAGATAATCGACAAGTGAAAAATGTCGAGCACCTTAGCTCAAAGATGAAATCTAGGATCTAGCCAGAGTAGGCACGCCTGACTAGATAATCGACAAGTGATGTTTATCTAGCACCTCACTCATAGGTATGATCAAGGATCTAGCTAGAGCAGGAAAACATTGCTAGATATTAAGGTAGAGATGTCTGCCGAGCACACCAGCTTGTCAAACGTGATTCAAGGGTCTAGTCAGAGAATGCACGCGTGCCTGACTAGACATCAAGAAAGATGTCTGTCGAGAACTCACCCTCGTCTAACAAGGTCAAATAAAATCTCTAGCCAAGGCAATCTCAACACCAACACCAAAGATATCTACTAAGCATTATAGCTCGTAAGACATGGACAAAGCCCTATGACGGGCGCTTCAGATTCATCTAGAATAAGAACGTCTGGGTGTGATAAAGAATTCAACTTTCTTTCTAAATCCCTAAACCAAGAAAAAGCCCAAATTGGAGAGAGCATGCTTGACTAAATGTCAAGAGGTAAACCCCCAAGGTAAGGAAGGTTCGCCTGACTAGATCTCCTGGATGGGAACACATGGAAGGCTTCATCAAGGATGCGACATGTCAGTATGACCCCTAACCTACAAAGAGGGAAACTCGTTGGACAAGATCAAGTCTAAGAAAGACCAAGGCCCTTTAAGGCCCACAAGCTCGACCGAGGTAAAAAGTTAGCTTTATCTACTCGAGGTACATTCATTACAGTACATGCAAGCAAGGAGATAAATAAGAGCAAAGCTAAAAATGAGCTGGAGGTAAAGGAAGTTTATTTTCATTAATAAACAGCGGACCACAAGTACAATTAAGTACAAAATCCTCCTTGGCTGAGGGGACAAGCCCCCTCCTAGGCTAGGACATCCACGCGATGGTCGTAGGTTTTCCACAGCTTCCTTGAACTCTTCTAAGGTCTTAAGGACTCCAGTTTATCCACTCTTGGGGCCTCAATCACTTCCCATTAGGGGGAGAAAGGAAAGAGATACCCGTCCTTGGCCTACTCCCTGTACATCGACCCACTACAAATGATCGAAGGAGTAAGTTGATGAAAGATAGAAAGGAATGGCGGTACGAGGGAAGAAGATAGGTTGTGTCCGGTCAAGGTGCTTCATCATTAAGCAAAGGACAAGGCTACTGGCCGGATTACATGCCCTTGTTAAGGGTAAAATCTCTACCGGTTGGGGCGGGTAGCTAACACGGATAGAAGATTCACTGAACAGGCTTGTTGACGTCAAGAAAGTCACCATGAATGGTACAACGATGAATTCGAGGCACGAAATTTAATAGAAGACAGAGAGGGAAGATATAGTTATGGAGGGTAGTGAAGGAGAAACCCTAAAATGGAAAAAGCCCTCAGAAGGGGAATGACAACTATTTACCCAAAGGAATTGAGAAGAGAGACGAAGATGAAAAAGGATTTCAACTCTGTCAAGAAGGCAAAGATGAGGGAAATGAAAAGGAGAACTGCCCATTAATAAGTCTTGAAGGGGGAAACCGCTCATTTAATGGGCATTAAAGGAGGCCATGATGGCGACATTGTGGCTACTCTACAATCAATGAGCGGTCCTTTCATGGACCAATAAGAATATTTTGGAAGATCAAACGAAAGAATGAAACAACATGATTTATCGAGAAGACAGGACTAACGGAATAGTGACCCTTATCCTCCTTTACGCGCACCCACGCGCTATTAATTGTTGGATTGGGTTTAAAAAATTGAAGAAAATTAATGAACCACGAACGGTTCGTGGGTAGAATATCAAATAAATTTCAAAATAAATATTTAATCATATTAAATATAAAACCATACAACGATCACACATATTTAGATAAACATATCGAGAAGAGATAGAAACAATTTTTACCTTTTCTTGTAATGCAGAATTTCTGAATTGACGAGATCCAATTTATTTTCTCCCGTTCCCCGTTCTTGAAATTCGTAGAACTTCAATCGATCTTCACACCATCAATCACTCGTAAGATTCAGAAGTATACATCGCAAGGATATTGTTAGGAATAGAGTGTGGGATCTCTAAAGAACCAAAGAAGAATTTTTTTTTCTTCTTCCTCACTATGATTTCGGCAACAACAAGGAAGTAGGAGAGAGAAAACCTTTTTCTTGCTATGAATAATCACACACTATGATTAGGTTAAGCTTAGGTTAGAGATGCAACCCTATTGTAATACCTTGTATAATAATTATAGAATTTACACATATAATCCATATATTATAAATTGCCAAAATTTACCATCTCATTGCACTGCTCTCTGCGATTTTTATATCTCCCTTAGAGCCAATACTATGTTCAAATTCATCAATCTAAATTGATAAATTAAATTGATCACTATCAATTAATTAATTAATTTCTTTTATATACTAATTATCTAATAACTAAAAACTAACAAATAATTAATTTGAACATTAATTCAGCTCTTTACTAATTTTGTATCTTGGTCCAAAACACGTTTTAATACCCGGCTAATATATCTCCATAAATTTTTTATTCATGCGCACTACATTTTGTTGGTGCCAATAAACATCTTTATTTCACGGTCCACATAATATTTTGTGATGTTACAATTTGTGAATACCAGTAATAAGAGCTGGATGTAAAATTATCATTTTATCCCTCTAGCTATTATTTTCTTAACTCATTTATTGATTGTGAATAAGAAAAACATATCAGTGAAGTGTCTCGTACAGTTCACAATGTCTTATCAATGACTCATGTCATCGAGTATCAGGCCCGGCTTATTTATTCACACACCCACCAATAAGGTATAAGGTGATATTGTTGCTATTACAATCTTACCATGAATTCCACATCTGTGAATCAGACAATTCCAATATAGTTGAATCACGATCCCAACAGTCAAGGTATATGACTACTTTTATTTAGCGGTCATGGATCGATTCTAGGTGGTTTATCCGACAATTCAAACTCACTCATTTGACATATCAAAGATCACAAGTAACTAGGTCAAGTTTCGTATTCAGCTCAAGATTAATGTAATTACAAAATACCCTTAAGGTGTAACAATTAGATTCCGAGCTAGATTAATGGTTTTGCTCTAAACTAATTTGTTACTGGTCTATTCAACATGTTCCATATTATGTTTAAGTCAACCGTTAGAGTCTCCCATCCCATGCCCCAACACCGACATTCTTTGGTTCAACCTATCAGGCGTAATTAGACTCGATTTCCTAGTCGATCCTAAGACTACGAATTACATTCTAAACTATTTCAAAAGAGTTTGTCAGGAAGACCCCCCTGTCTTTACTCTTCTTACGTTGGTAATGGTTCCAGAACTTAAGTAAATTATAAACAGAATTTAATTAAAGAAAAACTTTCATTTAGTCATAAAATTCAATAATACATAAATGTCAGGGAAATAACTAAATACTCATAAATAATTATTACATCCTACTTTATGGACACAATTTCAACATTAATGCATCCACTCCCGAATGGACGACAACATCAAATCACCGAAAGAATGAAATAATGCACGCCCAAGTCGTGACAAAGGCCAGAGAGGGAATTTAATTTCATTCAGTGTAGTCTCCCTTGACAAATAAAACCTAAGGCACAAGAGCGAAGTGCCCAAGGTAGGCGAAGTGTGTCACACCAAGGTAGCTCGAATAATGAAGTCTTAATACCTTGGCAAGTAAAAGCCACCTAAATCCTTGACTAGGGGCAACTGTTATGGGTGCTTTCCTAACCAACAAGGACCAAATGACATGTGTTACACTGCACTGGGGGGCCCTTGAGGAAGGGAAGTTTTGGAGGAAAATAATCGACCTCATCTAGTCAGCACCAAGGATGTTCGGGTTACACAGACCCCATCACATGTGAGAGTTGGATTGGAGCACGCAAAGGGAGCTCGAACATTCTCAAGCGTAAGACCATCATTGCCCATCAAAAGTAGCACTCAACAGGTCCAATCGCCATGAAAAGATGTTAGGATATCCTTCGTCCAATCTTTTCAACATTTAATGCTGGACGCTTTATGTCAAGCTCACGTTCCTCCCATCTAATCAAGGGTAATCAGGACATACATTGTGTCTCGTGAAGTTTCCTCGCACGCATCCAAAAGACAGGCTCCCTCCCCCCGAAAAGCCAGGTATAAGTATATCTATCAACAAATGGAAAATGTATGTTCATTCTCTCCTAAGGAAAACTCTGCCCCTAAATTTTCTATAGGAAATTGACTTAGGCATCAGAGGCTCTTCCACGAGGAAACTACCCCCGGGTCTCTTCGTATTTAGAGTTTTTCATTTGTGCTGTGCAAATTAAAGTCAGAGAGGATCCATATGTGGAGGAGACATTGCGTGTCACCTCACGGTAGAGATTTTCGTTAATAATAGTCATAGTCATGGCTGTTGGCAGAGAAAGATCAAATAGAGACTACGCCATTCTTCAAGCACAAACAATGAACCTTGGAATAGTAAGGCCAAAAATTCAAGCTCCACAGTTTGAATTGAAGCTTGTCATATTCCAAATATTGCAAATTGTTGGGCAATTCAACGGACTGCCTACTGAAGACCCCCACATGCACTTGAGACTTTTCGTGGAGAATAGTGTTGCTTTCAAGATACCTAGAGCTTCAAAAGATACTCTAAGGATGATGCTATTTAAGGACTTGTTAAAGAAGTGTCCACATCATGAGATTCCACATTGCATCCAAATGGAATCCTTTTACAATGGACTGAATTCTTCTACAAGGTTGATGGTTGATGCTTCAGAAATTTGGAGCCATTTTGTCTAAGTCTTATAATGAGGCTTATGTAATCTTGGAGAGGATAGCAAGTAACAATTATCAATGGCCAACTACTAGAGCTATAATAACTAAAAGGGTTGTAGGGATATATGAACTGGATGTTATGATTGAAGAACATTTACTTGAAAGCTTCCTAGGGAATCCGACATCCATGAATTAAGTAGGGAATTTTAATAGGAATAACAACAACAACAACAAGCCCTGCTCCAACACTTACAATCCAGGCTAGAGGCAACACTCAAATTTCTCTTGGAGCAATCAAGGTTCAGGACCTTCAAACTCACAAAACAGACCAGCCTATCATTCAAGGACATAAGGAAGTATCAACTGAGCAACCTAGCACATTGGAGAATCTGCTGAAAGAATTCATAGTAAAGAATGAATCAGTAATCCAGAAGAATCAATCTGCAATAATCCAGAGTCAACCAGAATATCTAAGAAATCTAGAAAAACAAGTTGGACAATTGGCCAATGCATTTACTACAAAGACCTCAAGGTGATTTGCCTAGGAATACTAAAACCCCCATAAGGGAAGGAAAAGAGAACTGCAAGGGTATACATTTGAGAAGTGGAATGGTTGCAGCCCAACCAATGGAGAGAGTAGAAGAAAAGTCTGAAAACAGAACCAAAGAAGTAAGGTTGTCATGATCGTATTTTTTACTTGGATCGATGGAGGGGTCTTCTGAATCGGATCATTAGACTGGATCGAGGATCGTAAGATCCTACTAAATGTTAGTAACTATAATATTTAAAAAACTATGATCCTTAACAAAACAAAGTAACTATTTCTAACTAAAATTAAACAATGAAAATAAGTTTTACTCTACTTTATAAAGGGCTGAAATATATAACGTCTTAAAATAGTCAACTCAAGCTTGATGCCAAATATATAATTTTTTAAGTTCCTAAAAATAATTTCCCCACTCAAGCATTTTAACGAGTAAAGCTACAGAGACAATTCAAATTTAATTTCTTTAGTTTCTCAAAATTAAAATTATAAAAATAAATTTTCACAAAAATTTTTCTCTGAAAAATAGGTTACTCTTAATATCATAAAGAAACAAATAAAATTTTACAAATTCAAAGATTTATGTGAGAAAGTACAAGTCAAAGCCCATAGAATATTACAAAGATTTAATAATTTTTATTTATAACAACCTATTAACTAGGAGATGAGCTTCAATTTCACCAAATTGGACTTAGAGAGGCTTAGGAGGTAGGCTTCTTCATCCATCCCTTTAACAAAACAAAAAAATGCCTAAATTAAGAGATTGGTAGGATCGGTATGATCCTACCGATCCTACGATCCTACCGATCCTATTCTGACCCTAGCATGATACTATGAGTTTGCAAAGAAGTATGCCAAAGTAAAGATGTAGCAGAGCAGCCTACTATAACATCTAAGTCTATAGAACAAAGAGTAGAAGACATAGAGAGGCCTCTGCCTCCATTTCCTCAAAGGTTGCAAAAGAAGAAATTAGATGGTCAGTTCACTAAATTTCTTGATGTGTCGAAACAGCTGCATAAAAATATTCCTTTGTAATAAGTAATAACTTGCAATAAGAACCCATTTCAATCACACAAAAAGAAGATACGAACTTGCAAATTTTTCATATAATGAAGTATTGAATTATGACAGTAATAATAGTACAACTATACAAGTGTTATAACCATATCACTATCCCATCCTAAGAAGACAAAGTCAGTACAATACCTATATAGATTTATAATACTAAATACACCGATGTGTAATTCAAACTAGCCCCCCACCCCCTATATCTCGACAAAAATATATATTTAAACTAGCCCCCACCCCCTATATGCCCATAAATATATATATTGAAACCATAAAATATACACAAATGTCAAACTACTAGAGGCTTACCAGATTTTGACACAACTTCACAGAAAATCCAGATCATATATAACACAACTTCACAACAATTACACAATGTTTTTAAATATCAAATGTCAAACTAGTGGAGGCCTACCATGGATACCAAATCCTAATAGTTAACTTTCTAAAATAGTGAAATTATTGCAAAAAATCTTAAGTCTTAATGTAACACAATAGTACAAATTGAAATGAGAAAACCACCTTAGCACTATCGTCAACGCTACATCATGAATGTCAATGCACAAGAGAAATAGACTTTGGTACAACCTTCACATGGAGATATATATACAAAATACCCCTATATCTCAACAAAATTCAACCTCTTAAACTCAACATGATTGAATCTTACCACAATGAACTTTTTCAAGGGGTCGTGCAACTGTAGATCCTAAAGTATCTTGAATGCGAGTCATATAAGAATTTGTTCTTCATAAAAAAGCTTCGGGTTTCTTTACCACATCAACCCAAACTCTCATGACATTAGGTCCGAGGGAACGTGATGAATAAGGCCTGTAGGGTCATTTGATGACCATTGTCCTTCAGCGACTACTTCCCCCAAATCAATCCAATCTAACAATTTACATTTAACCAAGTATGTTGGTACATTAGTGTTTACACTCTATCAATAAATCAATAAAACAAGTATAAGCATAAAAAATAAAAAACACAAATCACAACTATTTATAATTATTGTTAAAAAAACCTTACCATAGGAGAAGGTATTGCCGAGTTTGATTGAGAATCACTTTGATTGCCCAAATGACACTCATAAATAATAAAAAAGACACTAGTGAAAAAGGTCAATTAATTATATCAATAATGATATCAAACTTCTTTTGATTACCTGATTCCTTATTTTTGAAAAAGTTATTGAACATAGACTTCACCTCCCTCAATTCCTCCCGCACCTTCTCGTACTTATCTTCTAAAACCTTCATCTTAGAATCATTTTGTTTTAAAACATTAAATATTGTAGATGTAACCCCTTTGCCAAGGCCTCTCACACGTCCGCGTCTTTCTTTGCCAAAAACTTTACCAAGACTGTCATCATTCAATTTTTGTGTAAGAGATTTAGGATATTGAGCCTGGACTTGTTTCAGTTTTTGCTAAAATAACAAAAACTCAATGTTAAGCATCAAATTTATGAAACCTACCCAACCATTCACATATAAAAATGAACTTACAATAGCCTCAGCAACTTCTGCATTCACTGGCTCACCATTTCTCCTCTTATGTGCTTCAATCCAAACATCAACTCTCATTACCAAGCTTGGATAAGAAATAATCTTTTTCTAAACAAAAGAACAAATCTTTAACTACAAGTAGGAATTTAAAAACTTCAACAGAAAAATTTATACACGTGTTACCAATTCACCGGTCAATTGAGCATATCCTTTACGGCTACAAGTATGAGGAATCTGACTTTTTTTCATATTCTTGAACTTATCACTTGTAGCCTACAAATAAAAAAAAATCAATATAAAAAACAATCATGATGAAATATTAAATAATACTTGTGGTACTTACCTTAAATCTTGCACTTGTTTTCTCCTTGATGAAGTCTTTCCAGTCATGAATTGATTTGATGTTACCAAATGTGACCCATTTGTTGTAACATTTTCTTTTCACATGAGTCATCAATATGATATCGTGCCTAGTAACATAGTAAGAAATATAGTTATTACTAGAACAATAAACACAACATAAATGTAAACTTAACAAGACAAGAGATAGTACCTGCACATATTTCAACAAAATGTCTCCATCCCTGAAGGAGTTACAACCTCTCGGATAATAACACCAAGAAAAGAAGATAGTTTAACAGACTCTTCTCTAATAAGTTGTCCTAAATAATTTGTCATAAAAATTTGTCTTCTACCAGGCTCCATGACAATATTATTCAATTTTGTTTGACTTCTCTTTCTTTTAACTTTTTTAGGCTTGCCTATAGAGGGTTCCAATGTTGGTTGGGCTGGTTGTGGGAGGAGGTCACTTGCATGTTGGCCATCATCTTAATGGTTAGGAGATTGATGAGGTGTTTGAGCTAAAGTAAATCGAAGACTAGATCCCTTTATATATGTCTTGCAGGTGAATCTAAAAGGATTTCATGGGCATCATGTTGTGGAATTTCATGTCTAGATGTATCCTTAGGAGATTCCTCACATGGAACTGACTTATGAACATCCCCCTCGTATGTTTTATAGGAGAATCTAGTTGCGGAACTACTGTTTGATGTAGATCATTCTCAGGCGATGAAGCTAACCTCCAACTAGACATTTTCTTAGTGATTGAAGCCATAAATGAACATGTATCAAAAAATTAAAACATTAATATCAAATAGTAGATAAACTAGAGACTAATAATCTTAACAACCAATTATGGAAATAGATGCATATACGCATATCACAAAATAAATAAACTTGATGAATATATACATTTATTACAAAATAGATGTTCGATATGTACAAGGATCACAAATTACAAAATCTTTGGTGGAAATAGATCATGATACAAGTAAGTCTTCACATTCCTCTCTTACAAAACTAATATCGCCACCATTATCTGCTACATAAACAATCACTTATACCAATCCCATACATCACAGATTCTAATTCCATCTTACTTGTATCTTCATTGTCATTAAGGATGTCTATCTCTTGAAATCCCCATGATGGGTCTCTAAGTAAAGCATACCAATTAGAGGAATCCTTTTCTCTATAGTAAAAAACTTGATTGGCTTGAGATGCTAAAATAAAAGGTTCCCTCATAAATTGATTTTGATCTTGGTGTAGGTTAACAAGAGTAAGACCATCTTCAACTCTAATACCATTACCAACATTAGCCCAATCACACTTAGATCGGAAGCTGGAAATTGTAATAATCTAACAAAATAATATCCTTTATCACCCCATAATAAGCAACCACATCAGTTACTTGTGAAACATCTTTCGCATTTGATCTCTACACATTGTTGTAGCTTCAACAAAAACAACTATTTTGTCTAGACTTTTTAGCTTCCTTTGTGTGAAATCTATATCCATTAAAGACAAAGCCAATATATGACATTGCACTTTTTCGAGGAACATTTGCAAGCCATCTCAATAAGTCTTGCTCATTTGTTGAAGATGAAGATACATGAATCTGTTAGAGAAGCTTAAAATATGTTAGCATATTATATTTCTAAAGGTTAATATGTTACGCTTAAAGCCTAAAGTATGTTGGCAGATAACCTTCTCTTTCAACCATGCTATAAACATCTTTGTATGTCTCTTCAACAATAGATTGCATTCTTTTCAATGGATCTATTGGATTGCGTTAACTTTTCCAAATGTACTCTCATAAATTATGTTTAAAGTATGTGGACTTAATGTCATTAATATGTGAGATATGTCGTGTTGACTAGATAACTTACTGTGTAAATGATTCAACCATAGACATGTTTAACACGACACAACGATGAACATTCTCCAATAATGCATCACTCATGGTAATTGGTGTTCCTTTTGATATTGGGCGCCCTTTAAGGATAATATCACTAGAAAACTCTTCATCGCGTCATTGTTGATGTCCTATTTCCTTACTTGCTCTATAAACTCACTATAAAATTTCGTGCACTCTTATGCAAGATAGCATTCTGCGATGCATCCTTCAGGTCGTGCATGGTTCCTAACATATCATTTGAGTATCTTCATATATCTATAACCAAACTACTAAATCAAACTCAATATAGTGTTCATGATCATTGAAAATATAAATCAAAGTAATGAATAAAAGTTCCCGTTTGAAAGGATACATCTAACGAAATTGGATAGGACCACATAAACGTGCTTCTCTTCCTAAATGTATTGATAAGTGAATCATGATATCAAAAAAGGAAGGGGGAAGTATCTTTCCAATATGCACAACGTCTCAACGAGCTCATCCTCCAAATATTACATTTTTTTCTCTTTCAATAACACACTGACATAGTTTGTTAAAAAAATTAGCATAATCTATAAATTTGAGTATCTTCATATATCTATAACCAAACTACTAAATCAAACTCAATATAGTGTTCACGATCATTAAAAATATAAAAATAAAAGTTCCCGTTTGAAAGGATACATCCAACGAAATTGGATAGGACCACATAAACGTGCTTCTCTTCCTAAATGTATTGATAAGTGAATCATGATATCAAAAAAGGAAGGGGGAAGTATCTTTCCAATATGCACAACGTCTCAACGAGCTCATCCTCCAAATATTACATTTTTTTCTCTTTCAATAACACACTGACATAGTTTGTTAAAAAAATTAGCATAATCTATAAATTGCACTTGTTGGTCCTGTTAGAAGCAATCCTCTTAAAGTAGTAGTAAGAAACTGTTGAATTGGAACATGGCAATCATGAGATTAAATAGTCTTTTACAAAATAATTGTCTCTCATCTTTTGATAGTGAATGGTTAGTTGCTGGAAGATAGGTATCATCACCCTTTTATGGATGTAAGTGATGTATAATTCTCATGTTCTTCAAACCTAAATGAGCATTATATTCGTCGTTCAACTTATCCTTCATGTTTAGCGACGTACCAATGAGGTTTTCACAAATATATTTTTTCTATGTGCATGACATCTAAATAATGGCATAACGTCAACCCCTACAAAATAAAAAATATATGGCCTAATGTCAAAATATTGCTAAGTTGTGACAAAAATAAGTAAAGACATTGTATAAATTCAAAAAATAGGTACCTCCCAGTAGGGTAAATAAAAAAATATTGATCTTTTCTTCTAAATAGTAGTAAATTCCTCGATCCTTTTTCTTTTTTTCTTAGCACATTTTCTGAAATCATTCACAAACACACTAAATTCTCGAGCATTAGTGACTCTAGTCATGACTCTAAGAGCATTATCTTTCTTTCAGTTCTGTCAAACTAAGACTTTTTGTCCTTAAATGACGATATAATGGAAAAAACCATATATGTCCTATATATGCACACTTCTTACTATATTTCAACGAACGTGAGCGAGTAGTCTTACCACAAGTAGGACATGGATTCTTTCCTTCGTAGTGCATTCGTCAAGATTTCAATAAGCTGGAAAATCATTAATCATCCACAACAAAATTGTGTTCAAATGAAGAACCCTTTGTTTAAGGAATCGTACATTTGCATAACATTATTCCACAGTTCTTACAAATCCTCTATAAGTGGTTGTAAATAAATATCAGTGTCATTGCCAGGTTGCTTTGAACCAAGAAGCAATAATGTCAACATGATATTTTCTTTTTTCATACACAACGATGGTGATAAGTTGTACGTGATAAGCATAACTGGCCAAGAACTATATTTGGTACTTAACTCCTGAAAAGGTTAATACCATCTGCTACAAGGCCAAATCCAAAACTTTTTAGATCACTTGAAAAAGCTGGCTATTTATCATTCACCAAGTCTCATGCCATAGAATCTACTGGGTGACGCATTTTCACATCATTGCTTTTATTGCAGGAATGCAACCTTAAAGCTTCGGCCATTTTCGAAGATATAAACATTGTCTTGAACCTCGGAATCACAAGGAATAGTGTAGAACATTTTCAGGAACACCTTTATTATTTTATTCATATGTTTATCAGTTTTTCATCTTAAAGAACCACATTTCAGACATGTCCCATAATTTCCATCTCTTTTCTAAACAGACAACAATCTTTCACACATATATTAATTTTTGTATACCCCAAATTAAATTTTTTTATAAGTTTTTAACAGAGTACATGGAATTGGGTAGCACATTTTCAGCGGTAACATATCACCCAAAATCTCTAAAAGAGTTTTGAAACTCTCATCAGTCCACACACTTATAATTTTTATACAACTTAGATATAAAGTAGTCCTAGCATCATCCAATATTTCGCTAAAGTCATCATCTCTTCGCTCAGAATGCTCCATGTACTCTTCCTCATGTTCATATGTGATTTTGTAAAAGTTATAAGCATTATTAGTCACATTCATTTCATCATCTTCATCATATCTAATACGTTCTTTATGATGATACCAATTTGTGTATGTAAGATTCATGCCTTTGATAATTAAATGCTCATAAATATCATTAGAATATTGGTGGCTCATATTCCTACATTTCTTATACGGGCATAAATTTTTTTCAAGATAATCTGCTTTCTTTATGGTCTTTCTAATGAATTCTCCTGCTCCTTGAATGTACTCGTCCGAAGCTCAATTAATTCAAAAGTAATATCTAGGTATTTAAACTATTTATTTCAATACTAAGATTGAAGAGAATTCATTTTCGTTACCTCTCACTATACACCCAATCTTTATCCATCATGCGAAACAACAACTATGAATATAAGAAACTTATTAATTGCATACATTTGGTCACTCCTTGTAGATGATAAATAAAACATGTCAAATTTCAGAAGAAAAAAAACAATGAAGAAGATACGTAATGGACCCAACTTGAAATACTTTAATGTTTGATTTTTTTGTCTTTCAAACCAAACCACGAACTAATTCTGTGCTCAATTTTTTCTGGCTCTCCTTTCAATTTTAGATAGTCCTCTTAATAAGGCACTTTTAGGTAGGTAAAAGTCTCTAATACTCTTCATGCACTTTTAGGTAGGAGCAAGGAAAAAATGAATTGTGAATTTGTGGATGATTATATAGCAAGTAAGTTTTATACACAATCACTTTCAGACTCGATCATTTGTACACAATTCTAAGGCATGAGTATACACACTAGTTTGTTTATGATGAAAGTAGTCTCTCTCACACAAGAAATTCTTTTGTAAAAACAAGTTTAATAAACTAATGCTTCTTTGGAAAAAAAATGGAAAATAATTTTAGTGCTGATAAAAATAGTTTGTTCAAAAGCAAGAAAAGAATTAAATATTTCAAAAGCCAACATAGTTTAGCAAATCAGTTTAAGACTTTTAAAATAATGAGCAAACTTTTCCTATACCCAAAGATTCATAGTGAACTTCGATACGAGCTTCTCTTGAAGTAATAATGCGTTTAACTATTTGCCAACGGAGCCATAAAGGACTCTCTAACTTAATTCTTTTCTACCGATAAGTTCCAATTGCATCATAGGAAACAATATTATTTTTTGTACCATTTTTCCTACTTCTGCAGCTATAGGGTTGCACTTTTACCCGATATGGGAAGCAACTTCCATTAATGAATGGTTATACAATGCCAGTCCTTATGAGCTAATTGTTTAACACTTCTTACTTGGTCTAGCGTGTTATATGGGTCGTGAGTGGAAACTTAGTTTCCTTCTTGGTATGCGCCATTGGATTATTGTTGCATATTCAGCTCCTGTCAGGGATACTACTACTGTTTTCTTGATATATCCAATTGGTCAAGGAAAATTTTCTGACAGTATGCCTCTAAGAATCTTTGGTACTTTCAATTTCATGATTGCAACTTGGCTTCAAAACTATGAAAGCTTAATAATCCTAGATTCTTCTTTGTAAAGAGAAATTTTCTAATACTCGCACATAAGCTTCTTAAAATAAAAAGGAATATGTAGAGGGATGATTAGGCTGAAATATTTGAGGGATAACCACGAAAATTGGTTTGAAATTTTTGAAAAGATCTTCAGAATCATCAAAATCAGAAAAATATTTAAACAGATTTTTTAAGTTGCGATCAATCGTGAGAGAGGCAGGTCGGCCACTAGAGGTCATAATGAACCATTTTCTAAAATGAGTTTAGCAATCGTTCGCTATAAAAGGCGGTTGATCGTTGAAAGTCGGAATGCACCATTTTAAAAATGAGTCCAACAGTCGATAGTCACGTATAAGTGATAAACTAAAACGACACAAACATGAAAATAATCTTTTTTCATAACCGTCAAATATACTAAAAAGAATCTTTTGATAAAGAATACAATTGTTTTAAACGAGTACTTCGAATCTTCTCTTCAAATTTCACGTAGGTAATCGATCAAGAGGATAGTGACTCTAACCTTTAAAAAGTTTTGTTTACGGAAAATGCTAATTACAAAATAAGACATACAAATTTTGCTTCAACACAATGCATTCCAAATCCACTAGCACATTAACCAGGTACTCCATCTAATTACCAATGTAAGTCACTTTATATAATAATAGATTTAATGCATTACATTCTACTTTAGTAAAGCGCTCAATTTTACTAGACTATGAATAATAAATATTTCAAGTCATAAAGAACTATTAGTTAAATACATTATTTCAATTAGTCAAACTCTATAGGATTCATAAACTAAGTACTATTATTCTTGTGAACCTTTTTACGAAAATGTCAAACACATATAACATAAGAATAAACTATTTATTACTAATCAAAATTAATTATCTCATTAAATACATCAGAATCCGGTATTTTTAGTAAAATCCTAACATGCAGATCATAATGACTTCATCTTTATGTGAAGCAGCATGCTATTGAAAATCGATAAATTTTCTCATTGTATCGCATTTTTTTTAACTTTCTTTCATATTGTTATTCTCTTTAATATTTTGTTTTCTTGACTGTTGTTGTTACAATGGAGCAACAGCTTGAGAACAATTTGAGTTTCCTTGATTTTGAAGCAATTTTTGTAGGGCAATATGAAAAGGTAGATAAGTGTTGAAAAATGAGCGCAATTGGCTAACAATTTTGCTAGCCGACAACGACGGATGCATATTAAATTTAAAAAGTAATTGTTCTAGACAAGATTTGAAGTATTTTCTTACCATATTATCATCCATTTGTTGAAAAAATTATAGTTTGATGATTTTAATCTTGAACATGTAAGTGTCATAATTTGATTTGATGGGTCATTTTAATTAATTAAAAATCCGGTGATTAATGATTTGTAATTCAAATGTTATTTCAGATTTTTCTTTTTAATAAATTAGAAGATAATTAATGATTGATTATATTTTCCTTAATATCAGTTAAAATTTATTAAAGAAATCTTCTTTCAAATTAATAACATTATCAATATATCCGATATACCCAGAAAATCATCAGTACATCAAATTTTAAATTTTGAACAGTTATGGTAGATCAGAATGTTTCTTATTGAACGATTATGGTAAATCAAATTTTAAATCGGTATATCATCTATATACTTATGATATATCTAAAAAATCATCAAACACATCATATATAGATTAGGTATTCAAATTTTAAATTTTGAGCATTAATTACATCATCAATTCTAGCATCTTTCAAATTAGTATAATATCTATATACCTCTGGAATACTCGAAAAATCATCAAACACACCATATATAGATTATGCATTTTAAATTTTAAATTTTGAGCATTAATTGTATCCTTAATTCTAGCGCATCTTTCAAAATGGTATATCATCTATATACCTCTAATATATACGTAAAATTATCAAACATACCATATGTAGATCATGTATTTCAAATTTTAAAATTTGAGCATTAATTATATCTTTAAATTCTAGCATATTTCAAATCGATATATCTATATAACTCTAATATACCCGAAAAATTATCACATGCACCATGTATCTATAGATTATGATCATTTTAGTAAAAAAAAATTAATAGATTAGAAAACTTGTTATTTACCTAAAACTATTGAAAAACTGTTATTTCTTAAAACATCCTCCCAAAACTTGTCTATTCTGCAAGATTTTTCTAAATTAAATCACAAGTTGGTCAGTTTGTTACATTAGGTAGGTAGAAAACTAAAATATGGTGCTAATAGTATTTTAAAATAGAAAAAATTATCAATTTAATTATCGTAATTTACATCATTTTTTAATTTGACAATCGTAGTTTCAAAGTCTCAATTTGATCATTCTAATTTACTTAACATCGCAATGTAGTCATTCCGTCACTCTACGTTAATTAAGTTTAACGAAACTCTATATTAACTAAGTTTAACGAACATGCTGACATTACACATATCACATTAAGTGATGACATGATATACGTGAGACTCATAAATACATAATCATCCACTAAATTACAATTATCTCTCTTCCAACTCATCAATTTTTTTTAACTTTTAACCATTTCTCTCTCTCCATTTTAAAAACTACATTCTTTCTCCCACCCTCATCTCTCTCTGTAACTCCATCAAAGCCTTCAATGAAGCAAACCTTCTTCTCCTTTAGATTTACTTAGCTTCCATCTATTCTGTTGCAGGTAAAGTTCGTCATTTTTTTTGTTCATTTCTCTCCCTCTTTGTACTCTCTCACCGTCGATGCCTCCATCTCCGCCATGAAAGCTCTGTAGACCACCGATAGAGGTGATTTTAACATTCCCTCCATCACTATGATCAAACTTGCATAATGGAGGGCTAAGGCTGCAACTCCTAGTGTAGTTGGGGGTGGATCTAGCATTTTTTAGTTGGATTAAAAAACCATAGATAGACAGCGAGGGAGACAAGGTGGATTTTGGCTTAAACCAAAAACGAGTTTGATTCTTACAAGAACTGTGAAAATTGATCTACAAAGAATTGAAACGACATCGTCAAAATTTCGATCAAGATTTTTCCTTTAGGTACTTTACCTCTCGTTTTGCCACAAAATCTTCTGCTGGAGATCAATCACCTTCTGCTCCTTGATGGGTAACGATTTTTCTTGGTCATGACAGAGCAGAGCCTTCCTCAGCCCATTTTCTAACACATAAAGCTCCTCCATTTCTGTGTGAAGCGTTGCTGTGGAAGAAACAAACCGGTCCATGCTTGTGTTTTTGAGCTCCATTTCTTTCCAGCTCAAAACCCATTTGTGAGCTTGGTGGGTTTGATGAGAAAATGGAGAAAGAGAAATGGAGAGATAGAGATTGGAGAAAGGAACAATTGAAGAGAGAAAGTAGGTTTTTTAACGGAGAGGGAGAGAAATGGTTAAATGTTAAAAAAAGTAAAGAAAATATGTAAAACAGAGATCTGGCTTCTCTGCAGTTCAATCTCGTCAGTTCAAAGAGATTTAAATGGACAAGATTGACTACGGGAATGGTAAAAAGAAAAAAAATTAAATTAAAAAATCAGTAATTTAATATAAACATAATTATGTCAGATCCGATCCATTCAGATCTCTCTGAACGAATCAAATTCAACAAATGACTATCTCCGTCGTTGCCTAGCAACGACAAAGAAGCCAAATCCATAAAATAAGTGAGGTGGAAAGTCAATTGATGATTGTGTACTTATGGGTTTCACGCATGCCACCTCAACACTTAATATGTTACGTAATAGTTAATGCGCCATGTTAGCGTATCTGTTAAACGTAGTTAATGGAGAATGACAAAAATACTACATTGAAACGTTAAATAAATTAGAATGATCAAATTGAGATTTTTAAATTAAAATGATCAAATTAAAAAATAATGTAAATTACGATAGCCAAATTGATAATTTTCCTTTTAAAATACAATAATGGTCAAGATGTTTTCAATTTACCTCATACTACTTTGTGTAAGAAAAATATGTTTGTAAGGGGTGGGAGAAGACACCTTTTATAATTGTATTTTCTTCTTCTTTGCTACGAAATCTAATTTAGAAAAAAAAAACTCTGTTAATTTTTATACTTTGGGGAGTTTTTTTTTCTCGCCTTCTCTTTGTTTTCTCTAGGATATCCCTCTTGCATTGGTGTACTACGTTTAAGTTTTTACATTTAACTTACAGCCAAAAAACTAACTTTGGAATGAATAATATTAAGCAACTTAAGTGGTCAACAAAGTCTTAACTATTATGATAAGAAGGAAGACCACCCCAGAAAGGTGGAGATACAGGGCTATAATCCTCCACATTGCAAACATAGTTACACCCCGCAATCTGACCGTTACCGCTTCCAATCGCAACTGACATGCTCTCCTCCGTCTCTTCGCCGGAGATATCGGTGTAAAGTGTGGACACTTGCTTCCTTACAGCTTGCTCTCTTAGTATACTTTTCAGTTTTGAGACCTGCATGCATACTGGCAATTTTATAAGTTCAGCTTAATTAGGTGTTACTTAATGTCTTTCTCCAAATAAAGCTGATCGGAATGCACAATATAGTTTTAGATTTATGCTCCAAAGTTAGAAAATTTTATTCTCTCGGTAAAAGTTAATCTGATCAAATGAAAATGTAATTATTGTTCCCATATTTTTTCACAGTACTGACTCTAACTATAATCTTAATGAGTTTTCAAAAAACAAAGGAAAACATGAAAAAATGATTTTAGTTCTCCCAAAATTTTAAAAATCCAAAAACATGTTGGTACAAGTAAGTGATATGTTATATTTAGTATTAATATTGCAAAAAGTAATTAGCAGTAGATTTAAAAACAAAAGTAAGAATATATGTCCGATAAACAAAATAACCAACTACAAACATGTCTTGATAATGGCTATTCGTGATTTGAAGACAAGTTAAAAAAAAAAAAAGGTATGTTAGAGTAATAGTATTCAATGAGTGTTTCGCAAAATATGCTTATAAATTATTTTTAAAGATTTGGTGAATGTTTTTGTCAAAGAAAAAAACAATTAGGTAAACTTTTCGATGAAAGAAAAACTAAATATAATCTCCTACCAAAAATGTCAGGCTGATATATTAAAAATAAAAATTCAAAAAAGGGTGATGAGTGAGAGTCTTGGTGAATAGAGTAAACAAAATTTTGGTGCATGAGAGAGTGTTGCATATGGAGAAAAAATAAGAAGAGTTAAACTAAGCCTTAACCTCTTCTTGAAGCTTATGTTTCTCTCTAGAGACCAAATCATACTCATATTTAAGGGCATCATAGAGCCTCTCAAGCTGCTTAGCTTTCCACCTAGCCCTCCTATTTTGAAACCAAACCGCAATTTGCCTTGGCTGCAGACCTAGCTCCTTTGACAACTTCATTTTCCTATCTGGATCAAGTTTTATCTCCTCCTGAAAACTCCTCTCCAATCCCTCTATCTGATCACTATTCATCCTCTTCTTCTTCTCCTGATTCCCCATGTAATTCCCCCTCTCCGTCATTCCTGATATCGAACTTTCCGCTCCGTCCGGCCCCACCACCCCAATCTTCATATCTATCAAAATATAATAAAATTCATGTTAACCCAATAGCTTAAGGGCGGCCAGCTCTAAAAACCTATATATAATCCAATAACTTAACGTGTTGTTTGGCAAAGTAATCATTTTTGTATTCATTTATTCTGAAAATTCGCTTTCCAATAACTAACCAGACAAGCCTTAAATTTTTTTCGTGAACAGTAATTGTAAAAGAACGGTAGAAGGAATTTACCTGGAAACTGCTCGAAATTGAAATTGTAGAGGAAGTTAAAAGAAGAATCAGGAGGTCGAGAAACAAAGGGTCGTAAGCTGCCATTCCAATCCATATTTTTTTTGGCTCCAAAGTCCAACCTTACTCTCTAAATCTCTCTTCTTTCAATTTGAAAATAAAACACAAAAGAATGTGTAACTGTGACAAATGCTATAAGTACTAAGAGCGGTGTTTGGATGAGAGAGGGACCACAAATACAAGAGAATAGGACAAAGTGAAACTAAGGCTATATAGTGATGAGGCGTGGGTTGGGGTGGAGAAGCTGAAAGGTTCTATTCCTTCTTGTCTTTAGGGGTACACTACAGACTGAAAAAAAGTGAAAAAATGTTAAGAGGGAAGAGAAACTGTGAACTTCTCTTCCTTTCTTCACTTTTTGGAAACAACAAAGTTGTAATTTTTAATTTGAGAGAGAGAGAAAGTACCAAGGGAGTGAGAAGTCAGAAAGAGGCGTGAGAAAGTGAAGGCATAAGTCAGTGGTTTAAGAGCAGAGAGGAGTTTTGGGGGACCGTTCAGATTGTGACCTTTGAGTCCCAACTTTATATCGTCATACATCAACCGACAATCCCTCCCCCTATACCTCCTATTTGTACTAACTAATTTTAGGTTATATAAATATGCGTAAATCGTAATGTTTTTGGTAAATTACAGCCAGAGAGAGGTATGTTTTTATACGAATATGTGATAAACTAGATGGAGATAGATGATTCAAGTTAGAGAGAAAATAAATTGCTCTTACGAAAGACTAGATCATGTCGTCAACTTGTTAACAATAATTGACCTTATATATCTTCACGTTAATATTATACCGTCCGCTTTGCGCTTAGACCCACAGAACTCTACTTTTTGACTCTACAAAAAAAGTCTCAAACCAATTAAAATATTGTTCATACTTACAAACTCATGACCATTCACACTTTTAGTCAATGTGGGGCTTTGGTCGCATACCTAACAATCCTCCCCTCGAACAAATGACCACACCGTTCCTCTATTCAAGTCTCCTCTCAAACGATCATCCATATGTTCATCTTTCTCACTAAGAAGGATCACAACTCCATCGATGTCAACTCATCTTCACTACGTTGGGCCACGCACTTTATATGAAGCACTACAACACCACCAACCACGAGAGCTTGCTCTATCTAGGTCAGCTCCTCTCCATCGCATTGGAGACACTTCTTACGTGAACCACCCTAGCATCACTATCTTCCTTGAGCTCAAACATAGATCTATCACGAGTCAACCGCGCATCCGAGGATTTCTCCACATGGATAAGTCTCAACTTGGCTTTGATACTGTTGGAATATGTTCATAAATTAGCGTCTAATAACTATTTATTTATATTTAGTTATTTCTCAGACATTTGTATTACTGATTTTTCTAAATAAATTGAAAGTTATATTTTAAATTAAAACGTGTTTATAAATTACTCAAGTCTTGGAACTATTGTCAACAAAAGAATAGTTAAGACAAAAATGTCTCCAGACGAACTCTTCTGAAATAGTTCAGAACGATAATCACAGTCTTAGTATCAACTGAGTAATCGAATCCGATTACGACTATTAGGTTGAACCGTTGGATGTCTGTAACACCCCAATACTAAAAATACCTTATTGATTATAATTTAGGAAGTGATATCCACTTTAACGTTAACTAAACATTTAATTAGAAAGATATAGCTTTATTTAAAACATAACTTTATCAAATCCTTTATTTTAATTTATAAGTATTGAATTCAAAGTACTTAAATAATAATAAAAATTTTGCAACGGAAACTTAGTCGAATAATAACCAATAATTTTAAGCTAAATCGTCAAAAAATTAATAATTAATCATAAAGCAATTGTCTGAAATCTTTATTTAAACTATTCTACTGAGTCCAATTCGCCCGCAAGGTATCGTCTCGCAATTACTCCTCACCTAAAAATATTTAGAAACCACGGAATGAGCTAAAACTCAGTAAGTAAAATCTTACACATACTCAGCAAACACATGCACATTCAATTCCATTTTAAAAACATTTGTGTTTTTAAACAAATGTTATCACTTTATCTCATTTGCTTTCATTAATTACGTTTCATTACATTCTTTCCATGCAAACTTGTCACGTTCCTTTCTTTACTATTTCCATTGCATTCATTTCTTTCCTTTATTCGCGGGCTCACTTATGTAATGTTTAGCCAATCAGAGACAGTGGGCAATTATTACGGAACATGTTCGACTACCGGGCCCTGGTAGTATCATTCATTCACATTATATCGTTGGACAAGCTAAACGATCATCCATTCATATTATATCACTGGACAAGCCAAACGATCATCCATTCACATTAACCATTAACCATTTTCAGGTCCGCTGGTCCCACACGTCCCATTTCCCACTCACGTCTTTCATGGCATAAACATTCACCAGGTGTTTAAACTTTTAATTAAAATTGATTATATTCATACTACAAACCCTCATGTATATGTATGAACGTATTTGCAATCATTAACATTACAATACAATTACATCACAGATAACATACATACAAATATAATTAAACATAATATCAAACAACATCACAATGATAAATCAATACAACATCAAAGTTTACAAACATTAAAGTATGCGTAAAATTCTACTTACCTGGCGTCCTTAGTAAAATCAAATGTCTAGAGAATGCTTCGAGGGGTCAACGCTCAAAGTGCCAAAACTATTAAATTTACACATTAAAATATTTTATCAATTTCACGTAGTCATTGAAAACATAAAAAAAAATTAATTGTTTATGACATAGATGGTAGAGTGGAAAACTAAGTCACTGCTCAAGAATAAAATCTAAATATATATACTTTATAAGCACGGTACAAATCCAAACTCCAATAGTTTTATAAATGCATGATACTTCTTTTTTTACTTGTTCTAGTTATAAAACATAGAACACAACTTATACTAGGGCTTTCTAAAAAAATATAAAATTCATATAGTATGATCTTGAAAACTCTAAGGTTTCACAAATTAAATTTCATAAAATTTCGAGGTCGTTTAGGTGTCAAAACATGGAAACAAATTCGTTACAGAAAATTGTTTTCCTCTTAACAAAATAGAAACTTTAAAAAATCATATAAACTCGTATACTTTGGTTTATGACCTAAAATTTAGACAGGATATATTTCAACATGTTGAAAAGCTACCATCAAAATATGAGACTCAAATTCTATCGTTTGGTATACGAAAAATGAAGTCGTTGTTTCATAGTGTGCAAAAAAATCCGAAATGCAGTTTTCATTAAAAATCATATTTTTTTATTGAAAACGTTTCTCCCTTATTGAAATTGATTCAAGAGACTTATATGAATCATAAAAGAGTGTTAAAACTCATTATTATTTAGATCTAAATTAAAACATGTGAATCTAAACTTAAACATTTAAAAGCGTTGAATACATTGAAATAAAAAAAAGTTATGAATCACAAACTTTTGTCCTTGCTTATATAAGATAAAACTCTACCAAGAAATCTTTTCACGTCCTCACAACAAGGTAAACACCAAGAGGTAGAAATAGACCTTGAATTTTTACAATTCAATATTTCTTTGAGAGAGAGGGTTGGAGATTGAGAGGGCTGCGTGAGAGAGGGTTGGAGATTGAGAGAGATAGAGAGTATATAATAACTAGGTTAGGGCTACACTAGGGTGTATAAGCACATATGTATGAGTGAACAAGGGAAAGAGGGAGAGATCGTTCAAGAAGAAAAAGAGTAATAATAAATAGTGCTAGGGTTTTTTTTCTTAAGGTGTAAGTAATATAGGTGTGAGTGAGCTTAGAAAAATACAAATGAATCTAATCTTAATAAGTTAATAATTTTGATAACTAATATCAATTATATTAAAATTATACTAGGCACATAATGAGTCGTTAGATCACCTCAAATCGTTACACTACAAGATATTTAATTAATTTAATCTAAACGTTAAGTCAAATAATCATAGGATAATTAAGAGTAAAAATTAACAATTAAACACATAATTTACCGTAAAATTAGTTGCGGTGTTACAATGTCAGTCTTGGGGCATAAGAGTGTAGACTCAAACGATTAATCTAGACATGTTATGAACATGTTGAATAGACTGGTAACAAATTAGTTCAGAGCCCAAAACCGTTTGCCTAACTCTAAATTTAATTGTTACACCTTAAGGGTATTTTCATAATTACCTTAATCCTGAGGTGCATACGTAACTTGACTTGGTTAGTTGAAATTTTTGATATGTCAAGTGAGTGAGTTCGAATTGACGGGAAATACTTTGACTGTTGGGATTATAATTTAATTAAGTAGGAGTCGCGTGATTCGCAGATATAGAAATTCATGGTTGGATTGTGAAAGCAACAATATCACCTTATGATTTATTGATGAGTGTCTGAATAAATTAACTTGACCAAGTATTCGATGAAATGAGTTATTGAATAAGACATGTGAATTGTACGAGACAATTCACTATAATATCTTTCTTATTCACAGTCAATAAATGAGTTAAGGAAATAATAACAAGAGGGGTAAAATGGTATTTTTACATTCCTCTCTTGTTACTGATATTCACGATGGGTATTTGTTAAAATATTCTGTGGACCGTGAAAATAAATACATTTTATGTATGCTAACAAAAAATATATCGCGCATGAATCGATAGTTGATTCAGCATCAAACCTATAGTGGAGTCATACGATGTCAGGATTAAATAGGTCAAGAATTTATGGAGATAAATTCACGGGGTATTTGAATCCTAAGCTTTATTCATGTGAGTCCATTCGATTTTAGAAATAGCTCAGAGAACATGAATAGAAAAATGAACTAAGTTGGATCAAAATGTATTTTGGTGCCAAGGCATACTTCATACACTTATACGTGATAGGTGATGTCACTTAAGTTAGTTAAGTGTAATTGTTGTATTGAATAAATTATTTATTATTTTTTAATTATTAGATAATTAGTTAAATAATAAAATAATTAATTAATTGATAATGATCGATTATATTTATCAATTAGATTGATGAATTTCGATACAACTAAAACTCTAGGAGATCATGTAACTTTCGGCAATAATAGATAATTAATTAGGAGAATTTTCAAAAAGTTTATAATATATAGG
The DNA here is from genome assembly GCA_003255025.1 of Datisca glomerata. NCBI lineage: Eukaryota > Viridiplantae > Streptophyta > Magnoliopsida > Cucurbitales > Datiscaceae > Datisca > Datisca glomerata. Next base: position 447,095 of record QANY01001798.1, read on the forward strand.
TATATTTGTAAATACTGAAAATTACTTTTTGATAAATATCTAATAGCAATTTGATTGCGAAGATATAATGAGGATAAGATACAATTGTTGTTATCAACACACAAAAGGAAGAGAAAAAGGTTTTCTCCTCTCACTACTGTTGCCGCTGAAATTAATCTGAAGAAGCAAGATATAATTTTTCTTTTTCAATCATTTTGAGAGACCACACTCAAATTCGTATGTAAAATTCTTCTAAGATATATTTCCAAAATTAACAGGTGATTGTTGATGAACCAATTTGCAAATCGTTCGTGGAAGATCAAGTTCCTGATTTTGATCTTAAAGCTTGAAGAACACGAAGAACGCTCGAGGGAGTTCCACCAGTTCAGAAATTCTCTGATACAGAGTAAAGGTGAAAAATCATTTTCCCTTAATCTATTTGTTTTAATATCGTATATGCATAATCAAACTAAAATTGATTTTAAATTATTTAATATGATTAAATAAGTTAAATCGAAAAAAATTTGATATTCCCACGAACTGTTTGTTGTTCAAATCTAATTTTCTTTAATTTTTAAAATGACCGTTCCTAACAATTGGTATCAGAACGTAGGTTTAAGATTATGCATATAGATAATTATATGGATATTGGCATATGTTTGTATGGTAGATTCAAAATTGTTTTGAATGTGTTTTGTGATTGGATCCCGAACTATTGGTTCTAGGTGTTTTTGATTTAGAATTGATGTACGCCGTTTTTTAGGCATAGGAATTTATGAATTTAATTATTGCAATTGTTGTAAATTTTAAATTCATTGTAAATTCATCGTTGCCTTGAAATCATAGCTGGAAATTGCTCGAAACCGCCATCGAGAAGTGCCGGACATCCACCAAGAAGAGCCGGAAAATGCTACTGTTCATGCTGGCATTATTCATTGGCGGTATTGTTTACGCTGGTACTGTTCACCGGCAATACTGTTCATGCAGATGCTATTCACTGGAGGTGCTGTTCACGCTGGCTACCGCTTGTCGCTGCTGCCATGTGTTATCCCTTGTACGATAGAGTCCTAATCAGATTAGGAAACCTACAAGTTTTGGAAACCCATGATTTTAGGAAAAATAGGGTTTTTGAAGTTCAAATTTTGAAATAGGATTTCAAAATCAATTTTAGTCCTTTATTTAATTTGATAAAATTTTCAACACTTGTATAATTGTCATTAATTTTAAAATTATTTTAAAAATAAATCAATTTACTAATTACTTGATAATTTATTTATCAAAGTAAAAATATGTTGGAAAATTAAAATTTTTAAATTGAAAATTATTTTAAAAAATGAGACTAATATTTTGTAAAGTGTTACAAAATGGTGGGACAACATGGAGACGAATGAGAAAATTATAAACGCCATGGAGATTAGTTCATAAATTATTTTGTAATTTATTTATTATTCTTTTATGGATTGTAATTAGAAATGAGCCAATAGGGAGGTTAAATTTAAATGTATGATTTAATTTTAATCACGCATCATCATATAACATGACATATAGATTAGGGATATGTGAATGTCAAATTGCCATATACTATGCACATGCATCATTATATATTAATTGATAATGGTTATTATTTAATCACAATGTGAAATTTATAATGATTATGATTTTAAATTGGGATTTAAATTTAATAAAGGATTTATAAATTTCAACACATTTTTTCAAATTAATAAAAGTTATGTTTTTTAAAAAACAACCAAATATCCATTTTTTTCAAAAACAAAGTGGGAGGTCGTTTTCGTTGGAATGTTCCCAAGGTCTCCACCGCAAACTTGATCGTGCCACAAGGAAGGGTTAGAACTGCCCATAGCAGTCCTCACTTGAACGTGAGAAAATTTAGAATCGTGTCGCTTTGCGTCATTGAGTGTCTTCAGAAGCTAAGACTTCTAAAGGGAGTGGTGGGGCAGGGTCATCCCATAGACGGACTATTAGTCCATAGCAACCTTTAAGAATTAATGCGTTGGTTAAACACTTAAACTGAAGTACATTGGAATCCCCCCATAGGGGCTAGTCAATGGGGCCAACGTGACCAAAATCGTTGGTAATTGGTTCAGCTAGATGTGGAGACATTTGAGCATTATCCAAATGAGATGAGTCTCGACGCGATAGGAGATAGTTTGGACTTCATCCCTTGATGAGACAAGCTATCATTTTTTATCGTAACATCATGGAGGAAATATTTTTTTAATGGATTTTAAAATATTTAGTAGTTCCATCAAGCATTATACTTTCTTAAACAATTGAGCATTTATTTACAACCCTTTATTTATTCTTTTCAGTAATCATGTTGATATCCCCTCTCTCAATTAATCTTAACGCGAACAAATTCAACGGTGAAAATCATGTGGATTGGAAATAAAATCTTGATATCGTGCTGACGGTAGAAAAGCACAATTCGTGCTCACTACCCTTTTTCCTCTTGAGCTTATTGCTGAATCGACTCAAGAGGAAAATGATGCTTATGCTTCTTGGCTGCGTTCTGATGAGATCGCCAAATGTTACATATTGGCATCTATGAGCAATGTGTTGCAACAACAACATCAGAACTTTTAGACCGCCGGTGATATGATGTTAAGCATCACCAAAAATGTTCGAGGATCAGGGTCGTCAAGTCAGAAAGATACCTGTGTGTAACTTCATGAACTATAGGATGGAACCTGGAACTCCTGTCAAAGAACATATGATGTTGATCATAAGTTATCTAAATGAGATGGAGATCATAGGTGCTGAGGTCGATGGCGAGACTCAAGTGGATATGATCCTAGAGACCTGGCCTAGTACCTTTGAGAATTTCAAGCTTAATTATTCGATGAGTAAGCTGAACTAATCACTTCGTGAGCTTATGAAGAAGTAGTAAGTTGCTGAGACCCTGTTTCTGAAAGGCAAGAGGAAATCTAAAGAGGTTAACTTTACTGAAAGTATACCTTCCACCTTTAGCTCTAAGAAGAAACGGAGAATGGGTCCAAGGAAAGCGAAGAAGCAGAAGCCGGGAGCTACCAAAGGTAAGAGTACCGCGAGAGTAGATAAGTCAAAAGACAAGTGTCATCACTGTGGAGCTGCTAGTCGTTGGAAACGTAACTAACCAAACTATCTCAAAGGGTTGAGATCTAAATGTATAGTAATGGTTACTGAGGCCTGTTATGTAGCTGACCTTGGATTGTAGACTATGTAGCTACTAACCACATCTGTTGTCCCTGACAGAGGTTCAGAGAAATCAGAAGGCTTGACGAGGGTGAGTTTTGCTTTCGCTGGGGGAACGAAGCACTAGTGTCGGCCGCATTACTGGGAACTTTTAAATTATGTTTTGAGAAACATTTTATTATTTTGTTAGATGTTTATTATGTCCCGAGTTTTGGTAAGAATTGGATTTCTATTGGTGCATTAATTGAGAAAGAATTTGATCTAAAATTGATTGATAAAGATATTAGTATTTTTAGAAATGAATTCTTAATTACCATTGTACGAATGATTAATAAATTGTATCACGTAAAACTTGTAGTACCCATGATTTATGACATTGAAGTGAATATCGATTCACACAGGGATAGTAAAAGGTTGAACTATGACTCAACCGATCTAACATATCTGTGGCACTTACGTCTTGGACATATTAACCTAAACATAATTAAAAGACTTGTCAAGTATGATCCTTTGCAATCTTTTAGTGTGGGTTCACTACGCACATGTGAATCTTATATACAAGGTAAAATGACCAGGAGACATTTTTCATCAAAAGGTGAAAGAGCCACTCAATGCCTTAAACTCAGACATAGTGATATATGTGAGCCATTGAATATCTAAGCAAGAGGAGATTAAGAATACTTCATAACCTTCACTGATGACTAGTCACGTTTTGGTCATGTGTTATCTAATATGCATAAAAAGTTTGAAACCTTTGAAAAGTTCAAAGAATATAAGGCCTTGGTTGAAAATAAATTAAAAAATAAATCAAAACACTACTATATAATCGTGGTGGAGAGTACTTGCTAAGAGAGTTCGGGGACTTTCTTAAGGAAGAAGGTATTATTCCTTAGCTTGCAGCACCTGGTACACCACAAAAAATGGTCTGTCAAAGAGAAGGAATCAAACTCTGATGGATATGGTTAGGTTCATGATGAGTCACTCATCCCTCCCAGATTCCTTCTAGAGATATGCCTTACTAATAACGGCATATATTCTTATCCAAGTTCCATCACAGACGGTGTCTTGTACACCATATGAAAGATAGTATGGGAGAAAGTTGTCCATTCACCATTTTAGAATATGAGGTTATCCAACACATGTTCTAAGACCGAAGATAGGTAAATTGGCTAGTTGTTCAGAATTGTGCATGTTTATAGGATATCCTATGGGAATGAAAGGGTATATCTTCTACATTACGACTGATAAGAAAACATTCATTAGCACGAATGGTCATTTTCTTGAAGAAGATTATATTAAAAGTGTACAGCCGAGAAGCACAGTTGTACTAGAGTAATTATTAAGTGGGAGAACATCGACTCCCCAATCAGAAATTATTTCTGATTTAATAATGAAAGAACCACGACAGGAGCTAGAGACGATGAAGCCTCGACGTAGTGGGAGAGTTGTGAGACAACTTGAAAGATACATGTCCTATGAAGAAGCTTTGACAGTTGTCTCATATAAGGACCTAGATGAACAAATCTCTTACACGGAGGCCATGGCTGGTCCCAAAGCAAACTTATTGCAGGAAGCCATGAACGTTGAGATACATTCAATATACTTGAATGACGTTTGGAAACTTGTAGATCCACCAGAAGGGATAAAACCCGTAGAATGCAAATGTATCTATAAGAAGAAAAGAGGTTCGAATGAGAATGTAGAGACATTTAAACCTAGGTTAGTAGCCAAGGGCTACACCCAAAAGAAAGGTATAGATTACGAGGATACCTTCTCACCGGTAGCCATGCTTAAATCCATCTGAATCCTTTTATCCATTACTACTGTACTTGATTATAAAATCTAGCAAATGGATGTCAAGACTGTTATTCTGAATGACAATCTTGAAGAATGCATTTATATGGTTCAACTAGACCGGTTCATGGAGAAAGGCCAAGATGGCAAAGTTTGTAAACTGCAGAAGTCCATTTATGGACTTAAGCAAGTGTCACGATCGTGGAATATTATATTTGATGAAACTGTTAACAACTATGGTTTTGAACATTTGGTGGACGAACCCGACGTGTATAAGTTGATACATAAAGGGAAGGTAGTTTTTCTAGTCTTGTACGTAGATGATACTTTACTCATTGGGAATTATGTAGGAAAATTTTTTGATGTCAAGTTTTGGCTTGCAAAGCAATTTAACATGAAGGATATTGGAGAAGCTGTATTTGTCTTAGGTATTCAGATCTTTCGAGATCAGAAGAACAGACAATTGACACTTTTTCTTAAGCATCTTGTATTGATAAAGTGTTGGATCGCTTCAGTATGCAGAACTCCAAGAATGGATTTCTTCCCTTTAGACATGGAGTCAACTTCTCCAATAAGCAGTCTCTTAAGACTCCTCAAGAAGACGAAGACATGATAATGATACCATATGCCCCAGCCGTAGGAAGCCTCATGTATGTCATGCTTTGCACTAGACCTGATATTTGCTATGTCGTGGGCATAGTAAGTCATTTCTAATCTAATTATGAAATCGAGCATTGGAATGCCGTCAAGCATATCCTTAAATATTTTAGGAGAATAAGAAATTACATGCTTGTGTATTCAGGTAGTGATTTGAATATGAAGGGGTATCCAGATTCTAATTTTCAAGCAGATAAGGACTCTAGGAGGTCTACTTCAGGATCGGTGTTCATCCTAAATGGTGGAGCAGTTGTACGGAGAAGTATCAAGAAATCTTGCATTGCTGAATATGTGCCAACTTGTGAAGATGCAAAGTTCTTGAAGACTCTGGAAGTTGTTCCAGACACTGACAAGCCCATTACACTTTATTGTGATAACAATAGGGTTGTAGCGAATTCCAAGGAACCTAGAAGCCATAAGAGATCCAAACACATAGAATGTAAGTATCACCTGATTAAAGATTTTTCAGCATGGAGACATTGTGGTTACACATATTTCGACGGTCAACAACCTGGAAGATCCATTCACGAAGACTCTAAGCAGTAAAGTTTGTTATGATCATCTGTAGGGCTTAGGGATAAGAGATTGTACATGCCTACTTTAGTCTAAGTGGGAGATTGGTGGAATATGTCCATAAAGTAGCGTGTAATAACTAGTTATTTGTATTTAGTTATTTCCAGATATTTGTATTACTAAATTTTTTATGAATAAATTGAAAGTTTTATTTTAAATTAAAGCGTGTTTATAAATTACTCAAGTCCTGGAACTATTGTCAACAAAAGAATAATGAAGACAAAAGCGTTTCCAGATAAACTCTTCTGAAATAGTTTAGAATGATATTTCAAGTCTTATGAACGACTGGGCAATCAAATCTAACTATGACTGTTAGGTTAAATCGTTGGATGTCAGTCTTGGAGCATAAGAGTAGAGACTCAAATTATTAATCTAGACATGTTATAAACATGTTGAATAGACCGATAACAAATTAATTTAGAGCCCAAAACCGTTTATCTAACTCTAAATCTAATTGTTACACCTTAAGGGTATTTTTATAATTACCTTAATTCTAAGGTGAATAAGTAACTTGATTTGGTAAGTTACAATCTTCGCTATGTCAAATGAGTGAGTTTGAATTGGCGGGCAATACTTCGATGGTTGGGATTGTAATTTAATTAAGTAAGAGTCACATGATTTACATATATGTAAATTCGTGGTTAGATTGTAGAAGCAACAATATCACCTTATGATTTATTGATAAGTGTCTAAATAAATTAACTTGGTCAAGTATTCGATGGAATGAGATTGAATAAGACTACTGAATTGTACGAGACATTTTACTATAATAATGTCTTTCTTATTCACAGTCAAATAAAGAGTTAAGGAAATAAAAATAAGAGGGGTAAAAGAATAACTTTACATTCTACTCTTGTTACTGATATTCACGATGAGTATTACGTTAAAATATTTTATGGACCGTGAAAATAAATAAAGTTTATATACACTAAATGAAAAATGTAGCGTGCATGAATTGAGAGTTGATTCGGTATCGAACCTATAGTGGAGTCGTACGATGTCAGGATGAAGTAGGTCAGGAATTTATGGAGATAAATTTTCCGGGTACTTGAATCCTAAGCTTTTCATGTGGGTCCATTCGGTCTCAGAAATAACTCAGAGAACAGGACTAGAAAAATGAACTAAGTTGGACCAAAACGTGTTTTTGGTGCCAATGCATATTTCCTACACCTATATGTAATAGGTGATGTCTAGTTAAGTGTAATTGTTGTATTGAATTAATTATTTATTATTTTCTAATTATTAGATAGTTAGTTAAATAAAATAAATTAATTAATTATTTGATAATGATCAATTATATTTATCAATTGGATTGATGAATTTTGATACAACTAAAACTTTTTGGCAATAATAGATAATTTGGAGAATTTTCAGAAATTTTATAATATATGTGTATATTTGTAAATACCAAAAATTACCCTTTGATAAATATCTAATAGTAATTTGATTGCAAAGAGAAAATTCTTCCTATTGTTGCCTCTGAAATTAATATGAAGAAAGAAGATTTGATTTTTCTTCTTCAATCATTTTGAGAGCACACACTCAAATTCCTACATAAAATTCTTCTGAGATATATTTTTTAAATTAACGGGTGGTTGTTGGTGGACTAATTCGCAAATCGTTCATGGGAGATCAAGTTCATGATTTTAATGTTAAAACATGAAGATCACGGAGAACGCTCGAGGGAGTTCCACCAGTTCAGAAATTCTCTTAATCTATTCATTCTAATATTGCATATGCATTATCAAACTAAAATTAGTTTTAAATTATTTAATATGATTAAATAAGTTAAATTGAATATTTTTTATATTCCGTCCACGGACCGTTCGTGGTTCAAATCTATTTTTTTTTATTTTTAAAAGTGATGGTTCCTAGCAGATACAACATGTTAAGAATAATATAGACACCACATATCTCCACATTGGTTGGTTTGCTTTGGGTCTAGGCCCGCACGACTTTACTTTTGAACTCTACCCAAAATACCTCACACCGATGGAGATATTGTCCATATTTTTAAACACATGATTTGTTGGAATTATGTCCATAAAGTAGGGTGTAATAACTATTTATTAGTATTTAATTATTTTTCTAACATTTTGTACTACTAAATTTAATGAATGAATGAAAGTTTTTCTAATAGTTAAAGTGTGATTATAATTTACTCAAGTTCTAGAAAGATTGTTAATGTAAAAAAAGTAAAGACTGAGGGGTCTTCCAGACAAACTCTTCAGAAATAGTTCAGAAAGTTATTCGCAGTCTTAGGATCGACTGGGCAATCGAGTCTGATTATCACTGTTAGGTTGAACTAAATGATGTCGGTCTTGGAGCATGAGAGTGTGGACTCTAACGGTTGACCTACAGATGTTGTGGAACTTGTTGAATAGATCAATAACAAATTAGTTGGGAGTGAAACCGTTTATCTAGCTCTAAATCCAATTGTTACACCTCAAGGGTATTTTTATAATTATCTAATCATGATGTGAATACGAAATTTGACATAATTAGTTGTGATATTTGATATGTAAAAGGAGTGAGTTTGAATTGCCGGATAATACCTTGACTATTGGGATTGTGATTCAACTATGTTAGAGTTGCGTGATTCACAGATATGAAAATTCGTGGTTAGATTGTAAAATATAATAATAGCACCTTATGCTTCACTGATGGGTGTATGAATAAATTAACATGGCCATATACTCTATGAAATGTATCATTGAATAAGACAAGGGAAATTGTACGAGACAATTTACTATTATGTCTTTCTTATTCACAATCAATAAATGAGTTAAGAAAATAATAACAAGATAGGTAAAATGATAATTTTACATCTCATTCTTGTTACTGATATTCATGAATGGTAATATGTTAAAACATTCTGTGGACCGTGAAATAAAAGTGTTTATTTGCACCAACAGAAAATGTAGCATGCATGAATCGGGAGTTGATTCGGCATTAAACTTATAATGGAGTTGTACGATGTCAAGATTAAATAGGTTGGGAATTTATAGAGATAAATTCGCCGGGTATATGAATCATATAGCTTTATTCATGTGGGTCCATTCGGCCTCAGGAGTAACTCATGAGGATATGAATAGAAGAAACAATATCAGTTGGACCAAAATGTGTTTTTAGTCAATTTGTATTTCCTGAACCCATATGTGATCGATTTTGTCACTTAATTAGTGAAGAGCAATTAATTGATATTCAAATTAATTAATTTATTATTGGATAATTAGTAAATAAGAGAAATTAATTAATTGATGGAGATCAATTTAAATTTATAAATTTTGGGTCGATTAATTTGGACACAATATTAACTTTAATGGGAGATGCAATTTTTAGCAATTATAGATTATGTGAGTGAATTTGGGAAATTACACATATATGGGGTATATGTGAAAATTCTAAAATTATCTTATAAGGGGTGACATTAGGGCTGTCTCTCTAAATGTGTTGACACAACCCTAATTACACAGAGCATAAAAAGGTTTTTCTCTCCCTCTCCTACTGTTGCCGCCGAATTCATAGAGGAAGAAAATAAAAAATTTCTTCCAGAGTTATTTTGAGAGCCCCCACTCAGTTTCTAACGACGTCCTTATAAGATATAATTCTAAATCCAACGAGTGGTTGAGGTGCGAAGACTAATTGAAGTTCTTAGATTTGACGATCGAAGAACGCAGAGCATTTAATAAGGATTCCAATTCAGAAAGTCTCCGATACAACAAAAAGATATAAATCATATCTGCCTTTTTGTAATACGTTTAACTTTGTATGCATAATCAGATGTATGATTTTAATATTTAATACGATTAAATTGGTTGATGTAAAAAATTTTGATATTCTAACCACAAACAGTTCGTGGTTCAATGATTTTTTCTCAAATTTTTAAAACCTGATCCAACAATTGGTATCAGAGCTTTGGGTTTTAGATTATGTATATTAACACGTATGTATCGATGGATGTTCAGATTTTTGGCATATAATTGTGTATGGTAGATTCAAAATTGTTTTGAATATGCTTTATGAATGGATCCCTAACTATTGACTCTAGATGTTTTATTTTTAAATTTTAGAATTGATGTACGCCGAATTTGAGGCATAGGATTTTGTGTAATTTATATTTCTTGCAAAACTTGTATTTTTGAATTCCATGTAATCCGTTGCCGCCTCAAAAAGTCACTGTCAAAAACCACCACCCTTTCCACCGCTGTTCTCATCGCTGCTGCCGTCACTAGCCACCGCCGTTGCTGCCGCCATCCCCAGCACAGTTGGTTACCTAATTGAGTTTTGGAAACCTATGGATTTAGGAAACCATTGGGGTTTTGGAAACTTTTGGGTTTTGGAAATCTAAAAGTTTTGGAAACTTATGGATTTAACCATTGGGGTTTTAGAAACTTTTGGGTTTTGGAAACCTATAGATTTTGGACACCATTGGGTTTTGGAAACTTTTAGGTTTATGAAATCGTAGGGTTTTACCCAATCCAGTCCCGAAAAACTATTTTTATTTAACTCGGAAATTTTTCAACACTAATTAATTGGATTTTATTTTATAAATTGTTTTTAAAAATAAATCAGTTGTTTTATTTACTTGGTAATTGATTTATCAAAGTAAAAATTGTTGGAAAATTAAATTTTAAATTGAAAATTGATTTTTAAAATGGGACTGGCATGTTGTAAAGAGTTACAAAGTGATGGGATTTCCTAAAGGAGAAGGAGCAAATTACAGACGCTATGAAGATTAGTTTATAAATATGTTGTAATTTATTTATTATTCTTTTATCAGTTGTGATTAGAAATAAGCCAGTAGGGAGGTTAATTTTGAATGTATGATTTATTATTGATGTCGTATCATCGTATAACATGCCATATAGAACTTGAGATATATAAATATCAAAATGACGTGTAGCATGGACATGCACCATTGTAGTTTAATTTATAATGAGTTAGAATTTAAATACAATGTGAATTTTATAAAAGTTTTAAATTTTAAATTGAATTTAAATTTATAAAAGTCTATAATATTTGAAACATGTTCTTCAAATTAATAAAGAGTTATGTTTTTGAAAAACAATCAAAAATCCATTTTTTCCAAAAACTAAGTGGGAATTTACGTTGAAACATTCCCAATCTCCAGCGCAAACTTGATCGTGACACAAGGAATATTTCAGACCCGCCCTCGCGATCCTCTCTTCAGTGTGAGAAACTTGAGAATCATGTGACTTTGAGTCATCCAGTTACTTAAGAAGCTAAAACTTATAGAGGAAGTGGTGAGGCAAGACTATTCGTAGATGGACTATTAATTCATAGCAACCTTTAAAGTCGATGCACTGGTTAAACACTTTGACCGAAACACATTGAAATCCTTCATAGGGGCTAGTCAATGGTGTTAAGGTGACCAAAATCATTGGTGATTGGTTAAGCTAGATGTTGTGACATTTTGGAAGCGTTAACCAAACGAGAGGAATCTCGATACAATAAGAGGTAGCTTAGGCGTTGTGCACAGATGAGACAAGCTTTTGTTGTTGATTGTAACATCATGAAAAAAATATTTTTATTAGATTTTTAAATATTTAAGTATTTGCATTATGCATCATACTTTCATAATTAAATAAGTATTTATTTACACCACTTTATTAATTCTTTTCAGTAATCATGTCGCTATCCCCTCCCTCAACTATCTTAACCGTGAACAAACTTAATAGTGAAAAATTACATCGATTGGAAAAGTAATCTTGATATCGTGCTGACGGTAGAAAAGCACAAGTTCATGCTCACCGCCCATTGTCCCCTTGAGCCTATTGCTGAATCAATACAAGAGGAAACTGATGCTTATGCTTCTTGGCTGCATTTTGATGAGATCGCCAGATGTTACATCTTGGCTTCTATTAGCAATGTGTTGCAACAACAACATCAGAACATGGAAACTGTCGCTGATATGATGTTGAACATCACCAAAAATGTTCAGAGATTAGAGTCGTCAAGCCAAATAGGTTGCTATACGAAACTTTATGAACTGCAGGTTGAAACCTGGAACTCCTGTCAAAGAACATATAATGTTGATCATTAGTTTTCTGAATGAGATGGAGATCATGAGTGCTGAGGTAGATGGCGAAACACAAGTTGATATGATCCTTGAGACTCTGTCTGACACTTTTGAGAATTTCAAACTTAATTATTTGATGAATAAGTTGAGTTACTCTCTTTCTGAGGGAATGAAGGAACTGCAAGCTACAGAGACCCTGTTTTTAAAGGGCTAGAGGAAGATTGAAGAGGCAAAATTTACTGAAAGCACTACAAAAATGGACAAGTCGAAAGACTAGTATCATCATTGTAGAGCCACTGGCCATTGGAAACGCAACTTCCTAGACTATCTCAAATAGTTGAGATCTAAAGGTATAGTACTTGTTACTGAGACCGACTCTACTTTTTCATGGATTGTAAACTCGACTGCCACTAACCATATTAGTTGTTCCCTGCAGAGGTTTAGGGAAATCAAAAGGCTTGACGAAAGCAAGTTCAGCTGCTGTTAGGGAAATAAAGCAGTAGTATCGGTCGTATCAATGGGAACTATTAAATTATCATTTGATAACAATTTTATGATTTTACGTGATATTTATTATATCTCAATTTTTAGGTAGAACCTTATTTGACTAGCTAGTTTAATTGAGCAAGGATTCAGTTTAAATTTTATTGATAAAGATAGTGGTATTTTTAGAAATGACTGCTTAATTACCACTGCACGTTTGATAAATAATTTTTTTTTACGTAAAACCAACAGTTTCAATGATATGTGACACTAAATTAAATACTGATTTACAAAGGGATAGTAAAAGGTTGAAGTCTGACTCAACTTATCTAACTTATTTGTGGCATTTACTTCTTGGCCATATTAGCCTGGACAAGATTAAAAGACTAACAAATGATGTTCCATTGTAAACTTTAGGTGTGAGATCACTACCCACATGTGAACACTGCATAGAAGGCAAAATGACCAAGAGACCCTTTTCAACGAAGGGTGAAACAACCACTCAATGTCTCGAACTCGTACATAATGATGTATGTGTGCCATTGAATATCCAAGTAACAGGAGGTTATGAATACTTTGTAACCTTCACTGATGACTACTCATGTTTTGGACATGTTTATCTAATGCACAAAAAGTATAAAATCTTTGAAAAGTTTAAAGAGTACAAGATTATGGTTGGAAAACAAATAGAGAATAAATCAAAACACTATGATTTGATCATGGTGGAGAGTACTTGTTAGGAGAATTCGAAGACTTTCTTAAGGAAGAATGTATTCTTTCTCAGCTTATAGCATCTGACACTCCAGAACAAAATGGTGTGTTAGAGAGAAAAAATTGAACTCTGATGAATATGGTTAGATCCATGATGAGTTACTCATCCTCTTAGATTCAACTGGGGATATGCCTTGGAAACAACAGCATATATTCTGAACCAAGTTCCATCGAAGATGGTGCCTGGCACGCCGTATGAAAGATGGAATGGATGAAACTCGTCTGTTACACTTCAGAATATGGGGGGTGCCCAACACATGTTCAAAAACAGAAAACAAGCATGTTGGCCAGTTGATAAGAATTATGCATGTTTATAGGATATCCCAAAGGAATGAATGGGTATGTCTTTATAGTCCGACTGACAAGAAAACATTCATAAACACGAATGCATGTTTTCTTGAAGAAAACTATATAAGAAGAGTAAAGCTGAGAATCACTCTTATGCTAGATGAATTATTGAGTGGGGGGACACCGACTCTCCACAGGAACTGTTTCTTATTCAATAATGGAATAACCACAATGGGGGTGAGAGCCTATGGAGCCTCGATATAGTGGAAGGGTTGTGAGACAGTCTGACAAGTACATGTCTTATAAAGATACCTTAACAATAGTCTCAGATAAGGATCATGATGAACATATTTCCTACTCACAGGCCATGGCTGGTCCTGGAGGAAACCTATGGCAATAAGCCATGAACGTTAAGATACATTCGATGCACTCGAACGGAATCTAGAAATTTGTAGATCCTCCTCAAGGTGTAAAAATTGTAGGGTGTAAATGGATCTATAAGTAAAAGAGATGTCCAGATGGGAATGTGGAGACATTCAAAGCTAGGCTAGTAGCCAAGGGATACACCCAAAAGGAAGATATAGACTATGAGGATACCTTCTCGCCGGTAGTTATGCTTAAATTCATCTGAGTCCTCTTATCCATTGTTGCTACCCTGATTACGAAATCTGGCAGATGGACGTTAAGACTGCTTTTGTGAATGACAATCTTGAAGAGCGAATTTATATGGCTCAACCAAATAGGTTCATCAAGAAATACCAAGATGGCAAGGTTTGCAAACTATTGAAGTCCATTTATGGACTTAAGCAAGCGTCACAGTCATGGAATATCAGATTTGATGAAACTGTTAAGAATTTTTTTTTTGAACAGTTAGTGGACGAACCATGTGTGTATAGGCTATACACAAAGGAAAATTAGTTTTTCTAGTCTTGTACGTAGATGATATTATACTAATTGGGAATGATGTTGGAAAATTATCTGATGTCAAAATTATCTAGGTACTCAAATTTTTCAGGATCGGAAGAACAGATAATTGACACTGTCTCAAGTATTTTATATTGATTAGATGATGGATCGCTTCTATATGCAAGACTCCAAGAAGTGATATATTCATTTCAGGCATGGAGCCAGCTTCTCTAAGGAGCAGTCTCCCAAGACTCCTCAAGAAGAGGAAGACATGAGAAAGATTCCATATACCCCAGCCATTGGAAGTCGCATGTACGCGATGCTTTGTACTAGGCCAGACATTTGCTACGCGGTGGGCATGGTAAGTCATTTTCAATCTAATCCTAGAATCAAGCATTGGAATGTCGTCAAGCATATACTTAAGTATCTTAAGATAACAAGGAACTACATGCATGCTTATTCAGGTACAAACTTGAATATGACGGGGTATACTGATTCTGATTTCCAAGCAGACAAGGATTTTAGGAGGTCCACTTCCAGATCGGTGTTTATCCTAAATGGTGGAGCAGTTATGTGGAGAATTATCAAGTAATCTTGAATTTCTTATTCTACCATAGAAGTTGAATATGTGGTAGCTTGTGAAGCTGCTAAAGAGGGTGTATGGCTTAGAAAGTTCTTGATGACTCTGAAAGTTGTTTCAGAAGCTAACTAGCCCATGTCACTTTATTGCGATAACAATGGAGTTGTGGTGAATTAGAAGGAACCAAGGAGCCGTAAAAGATACAAACATATAGAGCATAAGTATCACTAGATAAGAGAGATTGTTCAGCGTGGAGATGTTGTAGTTATACATATATCAACGTTCAACAACCTGGCGGATCCATTCACGAAGATTTTAAGCAGTAAAGTCTTTGATGGTCATCTGGAGGGCATGTGGATACGAGATTACATGTGGATACGAGATTGTACACGCCTACTTTAGTCCAAGTGGGAGAATGTTGAAATTATGTCCATTATTTATGAGTATTTAGTTATTTCTCTCACATTTGGTATTACTGAATTTAATGAATGAAAGTTTTTTATTAATTAAAGTGTGTTTATAATTTACTTAAATCTTGGAACTATTATCAAATTAAGAAGAGTAAAGACTGAGGGGTCTTTCAGACAAACTCTTCTAAAATAGTTCAGAATGTTATTCGCAGCCATAGGAACGATTGGACAATCGAGTCTGATTACGATTGTTAGGTTGAACTAAATGATGCTGGTCTTGGGGCATGGGAGTGGAGAATCTAACGGTTGACCTAGACATGTTATGAAACATGTTGAATAGACCAGTAACAAATTAGTTTGGAGTAAAAGTGTTTATCTAGCTCTAAATCTAATTATTACACCTTAAGGGTATTTTCATAATTACCTTAATCATTAGGTGAATACATAACTTGACCTAGTTAGTTACAATCTTTGATACATCAAAATAGTGAGTTCAAATTGCCGGATAATACCTTGGTTGTTAGGATTGTGATTCAACAATGTTAGAGTTGCGTGATTCACATATATGAAAATTCGTGATTAGATTGCAAAATGCAACAATAACACCTTATGATTTACTAATGGGTGTGTGAATAAACTAACATGGCCAGGTACTCTATGAAATATATCATTGAATAAGACAAGGGAAATTATACGAGATAATTCACTATTATGTTTTTCTTATTCACAGTCAATAAATGAGTTAAGGAAAATAATAACAAGATAGGTAAAATGATAATTTTATATCTCACTCTTGTTATTGATATTTACGAAGGGTAATATGTTAAAATAACATGAAATAAAAGTGTTTATTTGCACCAACGGAAAATGTAGTATGCATGAATCGAGAGTTGATTCGGCATCGAACCTATAATGGAGTGGTTCGATGTCAAGATTAAATAGGTCGAGAATTTATAGACATAAATTCACTGGGTATTTATATCCTATAGCTTTATTCATGTGGGTCCATTCGGCCTTAGGAATAGCTCATGAGGACATGAATAGAACAAACAACATCAGTTTGACCAAAATGTATATTTCCTGAACCCATATGTGATGAATGTTGTCACTTAGTTAGTGAAGAGCAATTACTTGATGTTCAAATTAATTAATTTATTATTTTCTAATTATTAGATAATTAGTAAATAAGAGAAATTAATTAATTAACTGATGGAGATCAATTTAAATTTATCAATTTTGGGTTGATGAATTTGGACACAATATTGACTATAATGGGAGATGCAATTTTCGGCAATTATAAATTATGGGGGTGAATTTCAGAAATTATACATATATGAAGTATATCTGAAAATTCTAAAATTATTATATAAGGGATGACATTAGGGTTGCCTCCCTAAGTGTGTTGACACAATCCTAATCACACAGAGTAGAAAAAGGTTTCTCTCTCCCTCTCCTACAGTTGCCGCCGAATTCATAGAAGAAGAAAAGAAATTTTTCTTCCTCGGTTGTTTTGAGAGCCCACACTTAGTTCCTAACGATGTCGTTTTGAGATATACTTCTGAATCCAACGAGTTGTTGTCGGTGCAAAGACTAATTGAAGTTCTTGGATTTTAAGATCAAAGAACGCAGAGCATTTAATAAATACTCCACCAATTCAAAAAGTCTGTGATACAATGAAAATGTATAAATCGTTTCTACCTCTTTTGAATACGTTTAACTTTGTATGCATAATCGGATGTATGATTTTAATAATTAATATGATTAAATTGGTTATGTAAAATTTTTTGATATTTCACCCACAAACCGTTCGTCTTTCAATGATTTATCCTCAAATTTTTAAAACCCGATCCAACATGATCCTCCTTTATAGACAATGTGAAACTTTGGTTGCACACCTAATAATCCTCCGCTCAAACAAAGGACCACACTGTTCCTCTATTTCAGTCTCCCTTCATACGATCATCCATCGGTTCATCTTCCGCACTAAGATAGATCATCGCTCCATCAAGTCAACTCCTCTTCACTACCTATAAATATGAAGCACTTGGGCAACACCAGCCTAAAAAGCTTGATATATCCAGGTCAACTCCTCTCCACCGCATTGGGAGACATGCCTTACGTGAAGCACCAGAGTATAACCACCTACTTTGAGCTCAAACACAGATTTATCGCGAGTCAACTGAGCATCCAAGGATTTTTCACATGGCTAAGTATGGGCATGACTTTCTAACACCACTTGTTAAGAATAATGGAGCCCACATACCTCCACATTAGTATGACACTTCCATTTTGGGCCTTGGCCCACATGACTTTACTTTTGGACTCTACCCAAAATACATCAAACCAATGAAGATATTATACTCCACACTTATAAACCCATGATCCTCTCCACTTCTAGCCAATAAAGGATATTGGTCGCACACCTAACATAACCACTATCATCGGCTCGCCTATCGACCATTAAGTGAGCTTATAAACCTAGTAAAAAATCACCAATTGGGATTAATTCAGTTGATCCAGAGATTGCCCTCTCCAGTTATTGGGCAAAGCCATAGGTTCGAACCCCCGCCTCATCTCTTCTGCTTTGTTCGACTAGTTTTTATACACATTCAACTTGGAGATTTGTCTAAGGTACAACCCATGTAGGGTACATGGGCTGCACTGCAGAACAACCCTCAACTTGGTAGTTAATGTACTAAAATCTTATTGTTTGAGAAAAAATAAAATTAAACCAAGGGGATCATTTTAAGTTGCTACCAACATTAATGAGAAAAATAAAAAGAAAACGTTCATACTTTGCTGACCTCAAAGTTGAATCGAACAAGTCAGTGATTATGAACATAACCTTACTCTCCATGCGTAATTTCGACCCAAAGTTGAATTCTTCAAAAGTTCATATTTCATATTATCTTATAGTCGTTTATCTTGACAAGATGACATGACGTAATTGATTAAACTCTCGCACTCACATTATAGAGGTTGTGAATTTGATTCATATTATTCTCAATCTGAAAGAATCAATGCAGCGGAAAAAATATGATCTTGAAATATTTGAGAAACACTCTATTTAAAAATGGATTAGAAAAAATACATCTTGAAGCGTAACGATAAAAAATCGAAACCTCATAATCTTCCTTGCTATTCCTCAAAACGTCAATAAAAAATACGAGCGGATGGACACTCAAATAAAATCAGATGACAAACTAACTCATATTTTTCTTTTATCAAAACAAAAATATTTGGCCATTTTCCCATCTTTATTGTGGTAGAAAACTGTTTATGTGAACGAGAAACACATACCTCTCAATTCTGTAGAAAAAAAACAAAATATCAATTTGCCCAAAAATTGTACCTCTTCAAAAGACAGTGGTTACATGTGGTAACCATTCACACTGACGGTTGGGAACTTTCCCAACCGTATTTTTTAATTAAAAAAAAATAAATAAATTAAAATAAAATAAATTAATTTTAATTATTCTTTGATCTATTTAGAGTAAAGATAGAGTTAGTTTTTAGACAACTTAGTTACCTATAAAGTATTCACGTTGAGTCACTTGTTTGTTAAACAAATTTCGTCAAAACGTTACTCAAATCCGAAGCTAGTAAGGGGACCATAAAGACAAAAATATATCTGGCTACATAATTAATAAACTCTAATGAATAAACTCATAGTCAAATTTATTAATTATTAATACTATTAACTCCACTATAAAATCGTAACTAGACTCCAAATGTATTTTATATTACTAGGCGTAATTATCATTAACCTATTATGCATTATGTAATTCCCCTCCATAATATGTACCATGTATAATTAGGTTAATTACTATCGACCTAGTATTTATACACTTCTTGGTATCCTTAGGTTCCAAATTCATTCTACTAGTCAATTATGATAATTTTCATACTTGATGCTTTAAGTAAAATTTTCAAATCTCTAGTATTCCACTAGAAATACTAAGCGCTTAGATTATTGTGTCACATAAATGAATTATCTAAGAGGTACTATGTCACTTAATTAAAAATGTTTATGGATTCTACTATTGAGAATCTATGGACTCACTATCTAATAACTCAGTCATCCAACATACATAATATGTTGACTCGTAGAGTCTCATTCTTAATGGATCAAAACAAATAAGTTATTAAATATGAGCTCATAACTCTCTCAAAATTAAGAGCACTTATAAAATAATAGCAATGAGTCATGATTTTCATTTGATAGTACTTTACTGAAAATCAGACTCATTTGTCATTTCAATGCATTCCAAATGACTAGTACAAAAACTAGATACTTTGCCTAGTGATCAAAGTAAGTCACTCTACATAATAGAGTTAATTTACTACCGTTTTTTTTAGTAAAGCGCACAGCTTCATTAGACTGTGAAATTAAGTATTTATAAGTCATAAAGAGTTTTTAGTTAAATATGTTGTTCTAATGAGCTAAACTCCATAGGACTCATAAACTGAGTATTATTATTCTTGTGAGCATTTTTACAAGAATATATTGTACATAATATAATAATAAACTATTTATTATTAATCAGAATTAAATGTTTCAATAAATATAATAGAATTTCAGTGCTTTTAGAACACAATCCTAACAATCTTCCACTTTCCCTGAAGCACGTATACAAAAGTTAACCCTCATGTTCTCTACATATGACCCAAAAACATTTGTGGCTAAAGTCTTTGTAAACGGTTCTACTAGGTTCTACCGTTGAAGTAATCTAACTAAAAATTTGA
The DNA here is from genome assembly GCA_003255025.1 of Datisca glomerata. Lineage (NCBI taxonomy): Eukaryota > Viridiplantae > Streptophyta > Magnoliopsida > Cucurbitales > Datiscaceae > Datisca > Datisca glomerata. The sequence continues at coordinate 467,517 of QANY01001798.1, forward strand.
ATCCACATACCCAACTGGTATGAGATTCTCAACATGATAGACAAGCACATAATCCTTCGTTCTCCTAAGATACTTGAGTATATCCTTCATAGCTATCCAGTGAAATCATCCAAGATTTAAATGATATATGTTGACTAAGCCACTGCAAAATATACATCTGATGTACAATATAACATACTTAAGACTTTCACTGCTGAAAGCAAGGGAACCGTCTTCAAGTTATTTATTTCATCCTATGTCAAAAGACACATACATACTACATAGGTTCCAAACTGAAAAGGGTAACAAGCCCTTTCTTGGAATCCTACATCGCACACCAATACAACATATTATCATCTACGGCAGTTCAGGATAAGCACATCATTCTATATTTAAGTCTCGAAAGAATTTAATTCTTAGAATGAAGACCACCTTTCCAAAGTATTTGATATCATAAATTCAGACAAACATGATTTTAACGGTGACATTTCATTCTACATCGTTCTCGATGATAAAATGTCATCTATATAAAACACCAAGAAAATCATTATGTTTCCTTCCCTTCTCTTGTACTAACATGGCTCATTATGACCTTTATCAAAATTAAAACTTTGATTTCATGATCAAAATCAGGTCCTTAATGCATGTTTTTTTAAGCCCACGACTGGACTAATGCATCATGTATATCATAATTCATGACCTTTAGTGACAAATCTAAAAAATTGAGACATAAAGATATTCATTTCAAGATCGTATATAAGATAGTGTTCTTAACATCCATTTGCAAGAAAACTCGTAAACGAGATGAGTTGTAATGGATACAATATCTTTATAGACATGAGCATGGCTATTAGTGAAAATGATCTGCTATACTTAATATCCGCTCTCTAAGTATGTCATTTATCACTAAGTCTAGCCTTAAAGATCTTGATCTTGCATCTATGTCTCACTTCCACTTGTAGATCTTCGGCACCCAAAACAATGGCGCTTCTACAAGCTTCCATACTCCATTATTGTTAATGGAATCATATTCAGATTTCATTGCTCGAAGCCAATAATTTACTTTGCATCATTTACAACCTCTATGCGGTATATGGGATCTGAGTCATGTTCCTCTAAGATGGACTCAAAAGTCTCTCACTTGAACATGAATCTCTAAGTTGATCGTGATCTTCTCCCACTACAACGTAGTGATTTGGATCTAGCTCATGTTCCCCCAGAATTACCATACAGACTCTCCTAAGAACATTTCTTTCTCATATGAATTAGAAACGCTCCCACTATAATAAGGTTGTGTAGTACTAGGAAGTACTTCATTCTTATTCTCTCTACTAGTTTGATTCTCACTAACATATGGACTTCTCTATCACCAACTAGATTGCGTGACACATGCATTAGCAGAAAATTCATCTAAGTTTGTGTTGCATCTAGATATTCCTTTTGAAATATAGTCATCTTCCAAGAATGCAATGTTTATACTTATAAACACTTTTCATTTTTGGTACTATAAAAATAAATAACCCAGATTTCTTTTGCATAACCTATAGTTAGATTTTATTTTGATCTACCATCTAACTTGGCAATATTCTCTTTTAGCACGTGTGCTGGACTTCCACATATATGAAGGTTACGTAAAGTAGGTTTACAAACATTCCATCATTCTTGTGGTGTTTCAAGAACTGCCAAAGATGAGTTAGATTCAAAATATGTAATCTATAAAGCTAATCCTCAAAAAAAAATAGGCCAGTTAAATAACTACACATGGATCTCATTATGTTAAAAGAAACATATTTCTCCTTACAATTACACTATTCTCTGGGTGACCCAGATGTAACCAACTAGGATACAATCCTGATTTTTACCCTGTAGTCTGTGAATGTCATTAAGAGGTATTTACTTCTTCGATCAAATAAAAAAGACATGATTTATCTCTCCAATGCCTTCTCGACTTTCATTCTAAACTATTTGATTTCTCAAAAGTTCCATAATCGAGAAATATAAGACAAACATAATCATATCTAGAGTATCCGTCAATAAAATTGACATTATACTCATAGCCACCTCTTTCCTAGACTTTGACTTGTCCACTCAATTAATATACTCCAACAATAACGTCACAGACCTTTACATCCTTCTGTCTCAAAAAAGAATCTTGGTCATATACTTATTGGTAATGAATTCGCTTACTTGTAAGAGTTGATAAATTTAAAGCCATGAAGCATGTCTCTTACAGTCTTCAAATCATACTTAGATAATTTAACCATGACATATGTTATAGACATATAGTTGGCTTGAGAAATTTTCTCTTCTATATTGTACTATGTATACTATTATTTTACTTTATACCATGCAACAAAAAAATTAGAAATAAATGTACTATCCAAAAAATAGTGCATATGCTTATATCCCTTCAAATAGAATTGTGAATGTGACTACTGATTTCAGAGCCTACACGCCAGGACGTAGTAGAATTAATCATTGATCACTTCTTAATGAGATGCATATTTCAACTCTTTATAGTTAAGAAAATATTTTAGTTGGTTTTCTTCTCTATCCAGTCTTCCCAAAATAAGAGCACTTTCCATTAGAGCTTGCTCTCTCTTTCTTACTCTGAGTTAACTCTATTTAAAGATATTTATCTTCTTCATCTTATTTGGCCTAAGCTTAAGCCCAAAAGAAGTGGGATGGGTCAAGTTTGAGACAAACTGTGTCTTAAGAATCTCATAGCTATCTAAATTTCCTAATTCAGTTAGGCTTGAGTAAACATTTTTGCATGTGCTATATAGTTTAATCATGAATGTAAAGAATCCGCTCAGGTATCCAAGACTATATCGATTTGGGTTTTCCCATCGATTTTATCTTTAAGAATCTCTTTCTAGTTAAGTAAGAACAACCATAAGGATATGGTCATCAACCAGAGTTTCATTTGCCATCTAAGTGTTTAACATTACCCTTCAAATATCTTACTGGAGATTAATAATTATATCAGTTTTCATGGAGAATGAATTTACTATAGTTCCAACATATTTGTCATATAATGACACCATGTTACATGAAGCTAAAATTCAAACTATCTACATAACCAATATTAATTTTATTCTCCTGAGTGGAACTTTAAGAAAGATCTAGGGTAGTGTTAATTAGGAGTGAACTTGTTTCTTTTTACAGTCAGATTGAAATCCTAGTTAATATCCCTTAATGTCGATAATATTTTCAATATAGATGCTAATGGGTCATGGACAACTTTTTAATTCTTGAAAAAATAATAAAATTCTCAAACATTACAGACACATTCTAGTTAAAGCATGCATCATATCATGAAAATAAAAACTCAAAAAAATAACATGCAATGTATGCAACGGTATCCCAACTCCCATAAATATAAGCACGCTTAGGAAGAACGCACATTTAAAAAAGTTAGGTAGGATATTCCAATCTAATTAATTATTGATCTGATATTAATACATAGTAATCTTACTAATCTAGTATTAATATCTAGCAATTAACTAACTTTTAACTTTGGTCTCTCGAAATAAGTAATAGGAACCGCTTAGGAGGGATACTACAAAAATGAATCAAGTTTATACCATTACTTCACCCTCAGACTTGTTACAAGTGGACAACTCCTACTTAGACAGATCGTTTCTAGTTATTCACTTATCAAGGTGATCATTACGAAGACCATACTTGTAATGTTTGATACTTCAGATACCCTCCTTTAGGGAGCTTCCAAGCTTGAAGACGAGGTACCATAGCATCTTAATATGATCCAATAATGGAGACCATGAGTTTTGATTAAGAATCTCGCTCCCACTTGATTTTCTAAATTACGTGAGTTTTATTACGTGGGTTACTAAGTGACATTAGGTAATTAGCCAACCTAATCTTTAGCAACCTACTTCGATTAAACAAGCATGCTCAATTAGTATTATATTTAAGTTAATATAATTTTATCTGAATTCTAATAATCTCATTATTTAATTAACAGCAAATTAAATATCTAGCGAGAACATTAAAAAAATTATATTTGAATAAAAACTAATAACATTCTTCTAGGGTTAGCCATTTTATACCATAATTTATTATGCTTAATTTTATCTTCATAATGCAATTACAAACGTTTATGCTTTTAGAAACCTAAAGCCTCATGGCATCTAAATGTGATATGCATAAAAAAAATTATCTAAGCATGCAGGGTATAAAATATAATAAATAAATTAGCAGGGTATAAAAGATAAATATCTATAACATATCCTAGCCTTGCATTACCCTACCCTATCTTAATTTAAAATCTAAAACTGATCTTCAAAATCGGCTGAGATTGATCCCTGGACCGAAACCGTCTCCCACTTGTTGACACCCTTGATCTCACCATAGGTTGCACCCACTGGCCATCGTCGACCATTACCACTGCCTCATGAGATACATCCCGTTCCAACGAACATAATCAGAAAAAATTAAAAAATATCATCACTCCCCGACCTGTCAAATTTAGCCTCAAATTTGATAAGGAAAACATCTGACTCTGGTCTTCACAAAAAATCTGGATTTTTGAGTTATCTTTCTAGAGGATATTGAATCGTCTCAATTCGACATCAGATCTGAAAATTATGATCCAAACATCAAACCTGTACTGTGCAGCCACTTCTATGCAAAAATGAGTTTTTAACCGTCTTTCGATACTCCATTCGCATCATGTCTAACCGATACTAAAAATTATCCTAAGTTTCTCGAAGAAAATTAATAAGAATATATGAAAATTAAATACAATCCTAAAGGAAAAAACAATCTCTTCATAGATTATCACTCTAATTACATAATCAACATAAACTTACAAATAAAATCTAAATGATTATTCAAGAGAATATCGAAAATAGTAAAACTATATTTATATTTCTCAAGGCATTTCTTGAATAATTCAAAAAAGTTTACTCTGATACCAATTGAAGGAATCAATGTAGCGAAAAAATATGATCTTGAAATATTCGAGAAACGACCTATCTAAAAATGGATTAGAAAAAATTCTTCTTGAATCGTGACGATAAAAAATTGAAACCACATACTCTTTCTTACTATTTTTCAAACCATTAACCAAAAATACGAGTGGGTGGGCACTCAAATAAAATCAGATAACAAACTAACTCATCTTTTTCGTTTATCAAACCAAAAATATTCGACCATTTTTCCTTCTTTATTGAGGTAAAAAACTGTTTTTGTCAAAGAGAAAAACTAGCTTCTCAATTTTGTAGAAAACAGTATCAATTTGCCCAAAATTGTACCTCTTCAAAAGACAATGGTTACATATGGTAACCATTCACACTTACGGTTGGGAGCTTTCCCAACCGTATTTTTTAAATTCAAAATAAACTAAATTAATTAAAATTAAATTAATTAATTTAAATTAATCTTTGTCCTATTTAGAATAAAGATAGAGTTAGTTTTTAGACCACTTAGTTGACTATAGAGTATCCATGTTGAGCTACTTGTTTATTAAACAAATCATGTCACAACGTTACTCAAATCTAAAGCTAGTAAGGGGATCATAAGGATAAAAATACATCTGGCTACATAATTAATAAATTCTATCGATTAAACTCATAATCAAATTTATTAATTATTAATTACGATCAACTCCACTATAAAATCATAACTAAACTCCAAATATATTTTATATTACTCGATGTAACTACCATTGACTCGTTATTCATTATGTAATGTCCCTACATAATATAGTACCGTGTATAATTATAGTATTTACTATCGACCTAATATTTATACACATATATCTTGGTATCTTTCGATTCTAAATTAATTCTACTTGTCAACTATGATAATTTTCATACTTGATACATTAAGTAAAATTATCAAATCTTTGATATACCACTAGAGATACTAAGCACTTAGATTATTGTGACCACATAAATGAATTACTTAAGAGATTCTATGTCACTTAATTAAAAGTGTCTATGGATTCTACTATTGAGAATTTATGGACTAACTATCTAATAACTTAGTCATAGAGTCTCATTTTTAATAGAACAAAATAACTAAGTTATTAAATTTGAGCTCATAACTTTGTCAAGATTAAGAGCACTCATAAAATAATAGCAATGAGTCATGATTTTCATTTGATAATACTTTACTGAAAACCAGACTCATTAGTTTTTTTAATGGATTCCAAATGCACTAGTACATTAACTAGATACTCTACCTAGTGACCAAAGTAAGCCACTCTACTTAATAGAGTTAATGTACTACAGTCTTTTCTTAGTAAAGTGCACAGCTTCACTAAACTGTGAAATTAAGTATTTACGTGTGTTAAAGAACTCTTGGTTAAATACATTGTTCCCATGAGCTAAACTCTATTGGTCATAAACCAAGTATTATTATGTTTATGGATATTTTTACAAGAATTATTCCACATAATATAAGAATAAATTATTTATTATTAATTAAAATTAAATGTTTCAATAAATACAATAGAATTTCAGTGCTTTTAAGACACAATCCCCTGAGTAATGTACATGGATTTGGTTACCACATATGAGGCAAGTTAACCATGTTACTAAATTGAACTAAGCAAGCAACTTCCTTTATTTAGCAGGTGAGGGTGTACATAAGTTTCATTTATTTGTTTTATAAAAGATGTGAATATTATAAGTTAAATTAAATATGCGTTAAAAAATCACATGAATGTAACTGAAAACACAGTAAGGAGTTGTTAGTCATAAACAAACATGTATATACAATTGTTAGTCCATATGTATACATGACGACAAAGAAAGAACAAAACATAGAAAAGAAAAGGTGGAGGGTTCCTTAAGAGGGAGGCATATAATGAGTACTCATACTGCTACTGGCCGGCCACCTCTTGATCTCTGCCACCACTACAAGACAAACAATGAGAAACAAGATAAAAATTTAAGTTTTGGGGCTCATCCTCCTCCTCTCTCTCTCTCTCTCCCTCTCCTCTTCCTTCCCTATCAATTAAATTGCAGTATATATCAGAGAAGAAATCTCTCTCTCTCTCTTTCTCTCTCCCCCTCCCCTCCCGAAAAAAAAATACAGTTCAAAGGAAAAACGTGTAATGGACTAACGGTACTTACACATTAGAAGCGTAATGTGAAAGAGATGTATGAGACGGGTCTTTCAGCTTCCATTTGTCATGCTTATGAATATTCATCAACTTTTTTGTCAAAAAAATCATTCTAGCTTATTTGTTAATTATTTACATGATACAGTACCTGGAATATCCACCATTGGATTTCATTTGATATGATGGAATATGTTCTAACGATAAATACACCTCGACATGTTGAGTACTCACTATTAAATTACCCCCATTTAATGTGACCGGTTGAGGATCTGATACCATAATCTAACTCAAGCAATCTAATTAATATCAACAATAATGAACCACTTGTTAAACAGTTGGCCTAAGCCCTAGGTACGTGGTAACCTAAGCGATTGACAATATTCTATACTCAAACAAAAGTCTTAGAAGTTAAAATCTTTTTTTACAACTTATCAAAAAGAAATAGTTCACTATCGATTCAAAATCTTTAAATTATTAGGTGCTAAAACAGGACCTAACATTAGCTTTAATTAAGATGTTTGTATTCTTCTTTCTTCTTTCATTTAGCCGTTATAGCAGGTTGGGATTGTGTATTATGTGTAGAGCAAAAGGTTCATGCAAAACGTACGCACAATTAGCTAGATGAGCACAAATTAAGCACACATGATCAGCTTGGATCATAATCTAACATACTATTCAAACACATGACATAAGACCTACAAATTTTGGACCATCTTATATTTAATCAACTAGTGTCCTACTAACTAATTAAGTTACTACCTTCTAGCCTTTTAAGACCCAAGTAATGGTGGGTTTATATTGTCCATTTAATCAATCAATCAATAAGAAAACACGTAGGCTTGAGTTAGATGTCCCTTTATATTGTCCCTTTAATTATGAAACTTACTCATTAATATGACATCATGAATCATAATTGTAAGCAGATCAGAATTTAACTAGTTCTATGTGACCAGTAATGTGACTTTTAATTAATAAAAAATTCCTTTTTCTCACGCCGATAAAATGTCATAGATTTTGTCGCTCATTGATACTTCTTAAGAAATAATGAATCTCATAACTACTATATGAAATTTAATTAACATCATGGATAAATATGATTTGACTAGAACACCTCATCAATCTTGACATCTGTAAGTCTGAATGATTAATTTCAAACTCCAAGTCTCTTCACTTGTTCAAGTTTTATGCCATTTGAGAAACCTTAGGTCAAAGCACACATTTTTACTTTACGCTATAAACGAATCACCTGCAAAAAGCCAATTCTTAATTGGCTTCAAACTAATTCTTACGTATAATCACAGTACATCGAGAGAGAGAGGGAGGGGGAGGGGGAGGGGAAGGGNAGAGGGAGAGGGAGAGGGAGCGCGAGGGGGAGGGGGAGAGAGAGACTAATGTAGAAAATACGAGGTACCTAAGATCAATGTTGAAACATTTCTTCGTAGCCTACTTAAGGCAATTAATTCAACAACTAAGATGAATGTAAATATGTAATTAGACTGGTAAAACCATTGAAAAAATAACCAACTACTCAGATGAGTCGAAAAAAATCAACCTTGTTGATCAGGAAGACAGATCTCATTCAAGCATATTATTGAATACAAAAACCATTTCAAAGGTAGAAAAAATTAGGTATATGAGAGTGGTCCAATTGAGGCTAAATTAGTGAAATTGAAATCTTAAGAAGCTAAGGAATTACTTCAATCTGACACCATGAATAAATTTGAGAAAAAAAATTGTTAGTATGAGACGCCATTGCCAGCCCAAGTAATTACTTCAATCTGACAATGGTTGCACAACGCCTCAACAATGGACTGTCCATTAGGCGGCGCCATCCTATTAGCGAAACTTCTACTACACCTTTGGTTTGGTTCTGACTTATTTGGTTGTATCCAATTTGATTCCATATATCTTTGTTAATAAAAAATAATATCTATAAGAAATCTAAGGTCATTACAAAGATTCCTCAATAAATTAAGGTTATTGTGATATCTCAATTTCTAATGTACATTGAAATAAGATAGGATCATTCTATGGTACATCACATGATGAATAATGTAGAGTTTCCAGCCATATAGCTTGACACTTCAACTATAACGATTTTAAAGGAAAATTACAGTACTAAAGTACGTAGAAAAGTAGAATAAGAGAAAATAATAACTCGAGACAAATTGTGTTTTGTATTCAATCTTGTGTATGTTTTCGAGGTGATGTTTCGTCTATTTATACATGAGAGCCATCATTTAATTCCCTACATATTCTTCGTCCGTTACACTTTTTTCGGGGGAGCTCAGGAGGGTTACACCATAAGGAATATTCTGAAACATTGATCTTTTATAATTGTTCCATCTTGTCCACTCACCTTTATCAATCAACGGCTAGCAAGTGGATCTACCCTTAAAACTGATTGGTTAAGAGTCTGTCAAATAGCTGCCACGTAATACATGTACCAATTGACCCCTGTTATACTCAACGAAGCATTGTCGTTGATGTGTAACGTACCGATTACTTGTTCATCAATCTTCCTAAAAAACCTCATAGTTTTTCATCGTTTAGCTTTCCAAGGGCTTCGAAATACGTGTGGTTCAGGATGGTGTGCACACAACTTTACTGCTTACATGAATGCAGATGACGACTACTGGTTGATGATGACTCCTATTACGTCTGTCTAAATTTTTTTCGTTCAATTTCTTCACGCCTTTTCACTTCATCATGCCTTTTCACTTTAATTCACCTTTTGAGACCTTTTAGGTGAATTGAGTTTCAGTTTCACTTCAGCACCCTATTTAAAGCCTCCATTTTTACTATTCATTCACTTTCCATCGTTGTTGTAAGTGTTCTCCTCTATTCGTATTTTATTGTCTACGCATCTTCTTCTTCTTTGCTTTTTTAGAAAAATGGCAGAGGAAACAATCTTCTCCACTTCAATATAGATTTAGTTAGACCTCCTTCCTAAATAACCTTCCATCCCATGTATATAGCTTTAGCCTTCAAATTCCCCATGTCTCATCTTTTCTAGGAGTTATTTTCTCACTATGGTCTAGTTCCTTCCTAACTTACTCCTAACATATATAGGATCATTCTTTGCATCAAGGCCCTAAACAAGAAGATGAAGAAGAAGACGAAGAAGAAGAAGAAGAAGGAGAAGAAGAAGAAGAAGAAGGAGAAGAAGAAGAAGGAGAAGAAGAAGAAGGAGAAGAAGAAGAAGAAGGAGAAGAAGGAGAAGGAGAAGAAGAAGAAGAAGGAGAAAGACGAGGAGGAGGACGAGAACGCGGAGGAGGAGAAGAAGAAGGAGGAGGATGAGGAGGACGAGGAGGAGGAGAAGGAGAAGGAAAATGAGAAGGAGAACGAGAAGGAAAAGGAGAAGGAGAAGGAGGAGGAGAAGAAAAAGGAGAAGAAGAAGCAGAAGCAGGAGGAGGAGGAGGGGGGGGGAGGAGGAGAAGGAGGAGAAGGAGAAGAAGAAGGAGAAGGAGAAGGAGAAGGAGAAGGAGAAGGAGAAGGAGAAGGAGAAGGAGAAGAAGAAGAAGAAGAAGAAGAAGAAGAAGAAGAAGAAGAAGAAGAAGAAGAAGAAGAAGACCTACAACCATTTTTACGCAGACCATCAGCTATGTGGAGTTAAGGACTATGATTGGAGACATTGGAGGAAGGAACATCCATCCATGGATAGACGCGTCAAGTTCGAACCAACTCCTACTATGAATGAAGGGACATCCGCTTGGCCACAAACCCCACCTTCCACTGCTCAGCTGGAGGTCAACATTCTCGCTTCTTATCCTCCTTAAGTAGACGTTGAGGAAGTCATTGTTGGAGGTTATGCCCTCAAAGAACATGTATTGACATTTTGATATGAATTTAAAAAAGATTATATTTTCCGTATAATTGTTCTTTTAAATTATTGTTGAATAATTTATATAAATATCTGAAAGTTCAATATTCATCAATGAGACTATGAAAATTTCATCTGTATTAGTACGAGAGGATTAAGATCATAAATAATGAATAAAATTGTTAGTAACATATTAAAGTATGGAATCTTTCATGAATGGTTGCTAGTGTAATCTAGATCCCGATCAATGATGTTGAGAGACATCTTAGTGAAGGTACTTTATATAATAAGATTATATATGGCAGGACCGATGTGAATTAATATCTTTATTGACGTGTCATTTATCATAAAGATTAATACACATCAATTTGATGATCATATGTGGATCAGTCTAAATCTTGAGTAGTCATGAACTCCTATACATGGCTACTGGATCTTTTGGTTCACTCGTTAAGGTATGTTTGTTAATCAGGCTAGTGACTTTTGTTTTAGAGATTCAATGATGTGGATGGCTGGAGACATGATCTTACAAGATTTGGAATCTAAGCTTTCTTAACGGATCGTATATTGGTTCCTTTAAGTGTTAATTCTAGAACTGAATGGTTATTGAGCTCAAATTTATAATAAGATTATAAATTAGCCATTCAGTAGTGGATTAATGGTTCTTAAGGATCAAGAGGTAATAAAAGGGTAAAATGGTATTTTTGACAAGTTCTAATTTACGAACCAATAATTGGAGGACAGAATTACATGAAATGATTATGTCAGTGGATTACATGAGAATACTCTGTAAATACATTCTATAATCTCTAAGAGTGCAATTTCATATTTATAGTGGAGTAATAATAGAATTAATAAATAAGATAATTTAATTAAATAGTTTAACTAATAATCTGATTTATTGGAGCTTAGTATTATAGGTCAATGAGCCTCAAGTCACTTCTATACTACGTTGTCTAGAATGTGAATATCTCATGACATAAAAAAGGACTGACTTGCAAAAAGAATTTTTTATTCTGGGGCAAGTACATAATTATGTGTGATTAATTAATTAAGAATTATTTAATTGAATTATTTATATATTTAAATATAATTTTCGGAATTATATATATAAATAATTATCAACTTTTTTAATTATCGATAAGTGAGTCTATAAAAAATAATTTGTGAAATTAGATAATTAAATTATTATTAGCTAATAATTTAAATCAACTAAATCTGTTATTTGCGAAATAATAGATAAGTTAGTTGATAGGAATAATCAGATATGTTAATTTTAAATTATTGATATCTAGATAATTATCTGATTAAAATAAATATTTAATCAATAATTACCACGTGTCAATACTGATAGGGTATCAGAAATTAACATGGACTACTGTGGTGCCATGTGGCACTACAGTACTGAGTGTGCAACACTGTAGTGCCACATGACACTAAAATGGTGCAGTGAGGCACTGTACTGGCTCAGGGCACACTGCAATGCCATGTGGCATTGCAGTTGTGCATAATTACATTTAGTCTCACTGCAATTGGTAATTTTATAATTAAATATTATTTTAGTTTATCTTTAAAAATCTGATATGTCATTATCTAGAATATATACGCATATTCTATTCAATTAGTATTAGATTAGTGTTAGTATTAGTTAGTGATCTCGGCTCAGTGAGTCCCTTCTTCCGTGATGAACTGTTGGCACCAGTTCTACATTTTGTCTTTGTGGACCGAGGAGAAAGGGGGCTCGGCAGGAAGAGGATTGTAACATGAGAGAAGCAATTCCTCTATCTGTAGAGTACATTGAATGTACAGAAATGGCTATAACAGAGTTTCTGTTATTCATATTAACAACTACTCTAGGAGGAATGTTTTTATGCGGTGCTAATAATTTAATAACTATCTTTGTAGCTCCAGAATGTTTCAGTTTATGCTCCTACCTATTATCTGGATATACCAAGAAAGATGTACGGCCTAATGAGGCTACTACGAAATATTTACTCATGGGTGGGGAAAGTTCTTCTATTCTGATTCATGGTTTCTCTTTGCTATATGGTTCATCCGGGGGAGAGAATCAATTGATCAGATCAACAGTTCATCAATCAAGAGTTGAATTGAGAACACGATTGGTGTCAGAGGTATTTTCTTCTGTGATTAAACATTAATGAAATCTCTAAAAAAATAATCATCACATTTTTTTAGAGAATCATCTCACTAAAGTTCTTCTCAGTAAATCTCTAGATCTCATGTGTTGAGAATAACTAGAGACTGAAAAAGTGTCTTGTAATATTCTACGTGCCCACACACGTCTTAGTACGTTGAGAATTGACTTGGAAGATCTTGGTGTGGATCTCAGAATCTACTGATTGTTGGAACGATTTCGTTGGAACGGATGATCGATCGATTCTTGCAATGACACTTGATATAGACTACAAGAGGTATATAATTTCTAACCTTGTATGTTGTAGATTTAACTTATAAATATATAATGGATCCTGATTGATGAAAAAAGAGTTTTCAATAAAAAATTTTATTTGGTTATTGTGGCGTTGCGCAAGTTTCTTTTATTATATTTATATGTTAAATGGTATCAGAGCGGTCTTTATATATTTATATGTTAAATGTTATGTGAATTTCATTGAATTATTCATATAATATGATATATGTATGATGATGGATGGTTATATTTTTTGAATGTATGAAAAATAATGGATCATTAATTGTATGGTTCTTATTGGGTTAGGCTTCGATTTAATTTTTCCTAGATCTTGTGCAAGTCAAACTGAGACGTAGGAATTATTGTATTTTTATTTCGACTATTATTGTAATTATTCTGAACGCAAGAAGATGAAGAACGCAAGAGATGAACGGTAGAAATTTATGTTCACGCGAAAACACTGTTCACGCCCATGGAAATACTGTTCATCCGCAAAAATACTGTTCATCCGCAAAAATACTGTTCATCCGCAAAAATACTGTTCATCCGTGTAAACACTGTTAATGCCAAAAAATTACTGTTCTGGCAGAGGTGAATAGTGCCAGCGGTACTGCGCCCGTGGTGAACAGTACTGTCCGGCGCGGCAGGCGGCTGCAGGTGATGAGACGAGCAGTGGTGGTGATGGCGGCAATCGGAGAGTCCTACCATCAGTGACAACTGTTGTCACGTTTTAGGAAATTTTCTAAAAACCATGCAACCAACTCTATCACCTAAGTGTTTTATTAAAACTCAAACTCTTTTAATTATCCATTTAAATTTTGAAATTAATGTAATTTTAAAATTAGTTATTAATTTATGATTTTATAAAAATTAAAAATTAATAGGTTGGTTGGGTTTAATCCAAGTTTGACCAATCAAATACAATGTTTATCTGACTAAGTCAAAGTCAACTATATTATAATGGATAATTATAGAAATTATTTTAATTGAGAAGAATAGTTTTTCTAATTAAAAATGGATTTGTTCAAAGCTTGAAAATTATGAAGATGGACATTAGGAGGAGAAGATAATATTTAAGAAATATGTATTCTTGAAATCCGCTTTATAATTTTATTTTTCTATTTCAAGAGTTGTAATTTAGAAATACTCAATAGTCACTCAGTCCATTATTTTTTTATTTAATTGTTAAATAATTATTTAATTGTTATGTTTGATAATATGTCATGTTTGATAATATGTCATGTTAGTCGATCACATGCCATACATGAAAATGTCACATAGTTTTATTTAATCATGCATCTCATCTGTAGAAACATGATTTATTAGGATTATCCTAATATGTTTATATGTATTGCTTTATGAAATCAATTATATATAAATTGTTAGGTTTTAACTAGTTAAACTTGATAATCACATCACACTAAATGCTATAGTAACATTTAGATTAACCGACTTTAGTAAAAGAGTTTTATTAAAGTTTGATTACTATAATTAATTAGTTAATTTAAATTCACCTAATTATGACTTATGCGTTTCAGAAAGTTAAATGAACTTATTAGACCAATGAGATTGGATTAACTGATAATTAAATATTCATAAGATTATTATTTTAACTAGTATTTAATTTGAAATTAATTGATTAGTTAACATAGAAATACATTATCCTAAAATAGTGAGTGGGAGAAGGTTGACATGTCAATGTAATATATGGTCTCCATCATTAGTACAACAACGTGAGGTGTAGTGAGGGGCTTGATATGGCTTTGTTTTTATCCCCTTAAGGAAGGTTTCGAGCTGTACCAATACCAAGGTTGGACTTCTTAAGAAGATAGGAGGAAGTGATGTAGTTTAGTTGTGACCGACCCTAAGGCTTCTTAATGAAGTCATGAAATCTGAAATGATGGGTTACACGCACAAAGTCACAATTAAGCTTTCATGTGCATAGTTGTGACTTGACCGAATAAGCAATACTTTATTGTTAAAAAATAAAATATGAGATATTTTTAAGTTTTATTTAATAAGGATGAGAATGACTCATAGACACTTTGAGGTAATCTGACCGACCCTAAAATGACAAATTAATCATTGGGTTGTTTTATCGTGATTAGTAAATGCTAAATTTATGTGTTTATTATGATTGCATTCATGCATCATGTTTACTTTTCGAATTCTAGATATTTATCAACTATATTGAATGATGTATGTTTTAAATTTTAATTATCAATATTATGTCTACCATGGGCAACCATGTTACTGCTTTACTCATTCTTGAAAAATTGAATGGTGATAATTTCTTACGTTAGAAATTAAATATGAACTTAATGTTAAATTGTGAGAACCATAAGTTCGTTCTTACTGAGAAATGTTGTGCGGAGCCCGCTACTAACACCCCTAAGAATGTTAGAGACAAATATGATGCTTGGATCATATCAAACAACAAGGTGAAGTGCTATATGCTTATGAGCATGCATGATGTTCTCAAAACCAAGCATGAAAGCATGGAGACTGCCTGTGAGATTATGGAATCTTTACATTCAATATTGGGGCAGCAGTCCGATCAAAGTTTTCATGAGACCGCTAGGAGCTATATGACAACTAAGATGAGGAATGGTACTTCTATTCGAGAACGTTTTTTGAACATGATCAATATAATGCACGAGGCAGAAGTACATGGGGCAACCATTAATGAGCAGACTCAAGTTAGCATCATACTAGAGTCGCTCACACCATATTTTTCTGTGTTAATGACCAACTATAATATGAACAAGTTGCAATTCAACATGACCTAATTGTTGAATGAACTATAGACTTTTGAGTCATTCAACCTTAGAATGGCCAAAGAGGGCAAGGTAAATGTTGTCGAGCAAAAGCCTTCTTCCAATATTGTTAAGAACAAGAAAAAGAAGAAGAATAATGGTAAGGACAAGAGTAAGAGTAAAGAAAGCTAAGACATCGCAGAAAGGCAAGAAGAACAAGAAAGACAGCAAGCCTAAAGGAAAGTGTTTCCACTGTGGGGTTAAAGACATTAAGAAGAGAAACTGTAACAAGTATCTCTCTGAGCTGAAAAAGAAAGGTAAGTATGATTTACTTGTACTTGAAACTTGTTTAGTGGAATATGATTTTTCATCCTGGATACTTGATTCAGGATTCACTAACCATGTATGTTCTTCTTTATAGATGCTTGATTCATCAAGGGAGTTGGCTGATGGCGAGGTCATTTTGAGAGTAGGCACTGGCGCGCTCGTGTCAGCTAAAGCACTAGGGACAATCCTTTTACTTTTTGGATATAATTACGTAGTTTTGAACAATGTTTATTATATTCTTGGTTTTTTTAGGAATAACATTTCTCTTTCATTTTTGCAAGAATAATTATTCAAATTTTCTTTCATTAATAAATAGTTTATTAGTTCTAAGAATGGATTCGATATATGTCAAGATAAAATTATAAACGGACTATATATGCTTAAACCCGACTGAACACGCGTTAAATAATTCTGAAGTATTTAAAGTAGCAAAACCTAAAAATAACAAACGACAAAGAGTTTCTCATGATGATAACATATATTTATGTATATTAGGTTGGGACATATTAATCTAGATAGGTTAAATAGGTTAGCAAAGCATGGTGCTTTGAGTGAGCTAAAAGTTGAAACTCTTCCTATTTGTGAATCTTTTCTAGAGGGTAAAATGACCAAGAGACATTTCACAGGAAATGGCCAAAGACGCAAGGAACCACTTGAGTTAGTACATAATGATGTATGTAGACCAATCTATGTACAAGTTAGAGGTGAATATGAGTATTTTGTCACTTTCATTGACGACTTCTCAAGATATGCCTAATGCATCGAAAGTCTAAAACTTTTGGAAAGTTTAAAGACTTCAAGGATGAAGCTGAAAAGCAATTAGGTGAATTATTGAAAACACTTAGATTTGATCGAGGTGATGAATATTTGTATTTAGAATTCAAGGATTGTTTGCTAGAGTGTGGAATCATATCCCAACTTACAGCACCTGGAACACCACAGCAAAATGGTATTGCAGAGAGGAGAAATCGAACCTTATTGGATATAGTTAGGTTGATGTTAAGCTACTCATCATTGTCACTTATATTTTGAGGATATGCACTACACAAGAAAACTTACATTTTGAATGTAGTGTCCTCTAAGTCTGTAAGCAAAACGCCTTTAGAGTTATGTAATGGCCTCAAACCTAGTTTGCGTCATTTCCGTATATGGGAGTGTCCAGCTCACTTTTTAGACCAAAGATCGGAAATTTAGACTTAAGGTTTGAGGTATGCATATTCATTGGCTATTCCCTAGAGACTAGAGACTGGTACTTTTATAGTCACAATGATCAAAAGGTCTTTGTGTCGAAAAATGCAATCTTTCTTGAGCATGACTATATGCAAAACTATAAACCTCGTAGTAAAGTGGTTCTCAAAACTATATCCAAGCTCTTGGCATTTTTTCAGGCATTTTATATTGATAAGGTGCTGAAGAGATTCTCTATGGAGAATTCCAATAAAGGTTATCAACCGACCAGACATGGAATTATCCTCTCTAAGGAAAAATGTCCTAAGACACCTCTTTATGCTTCAGCAGTTGGAAGCCTCATGCAAGGTTGTCAGGATCGCGATCCTACCTAGGATCGGTGGAAGGGTGTAGGATCGTGGATCGTAGGATCGTAAGAACCAACGAATTTTTAATAACTTATTAGTAAAAAAAGTATATTTATGCTAATAATACTTCATGGCATTGAATAAAATTATTATATAACATCAAGTCATCTACTTATTCAATAAAAATAACATCAAATAATCTAAAACAACATAATATAGAATTCTCATACTTTTAAATTTTCAAGGAAGAAATTTAATTAAACAAGTTCAAGATAAGTAAACTTAATAACATTTAATCATCAAAATGAATGTCATAATTTATTCTTCCATCATTCGTGTCATCACCATCAATCTCTTCATCACGTTCAGAATCATTACTTTCTCCAAGTCCAACGTCTCCAATGGAGTCATAATTCATATCCCTTAAACCACAACCACCATCGAGGTTTTGATCACCATCACTTACTTCAAGTATTTCCATGTCATTTTCTTTCCCAAAATTTCCAAGCTCATCATCTTCACCTATATAAGGAAAACATGAATGTCATTACAGGTTAAAAGAATCACATATCAATACAAAAATAAAAATTACATGATTCTAGATTCTTCACACAATTAAAAGAGATAACACTAGTATAGAAAAACCTTGCAATTTGTTGACAAACAGCCTCACGTTGATCTTTTTTAAAATTTTGATTCATTTTTCTTTGCTTCAATCTTCTAAGAAAGCTCGTAATATGATTTTTTTTCTTTTACCATTCTTTCTTAATTCTTCAACTTCAACTACTATATCATCTTCATCATTTGTATCACAAAGTTTTTTTCTCTTGTTGCAAGACTCTTCAACTTGATTTCTCAAAAATTCTATAAACTTTAACCTCCACGGGTACATTAGGACATCCCTCAAAATTTGCTCTCGTACCGGATAAATGATGTTTAAGGAAAAAAATACCCATATAACGAAGAACATCACAATAATTGCATTTCACTTTCTTCAAATTACGATCAATTGCTGTCCCATGTTCCCATCCTGGATCTAATCGGTTCCCAGATAATTCTTTTCTCTTATCATTCTTACTTGAGTTACTCTTACTTCCACTTGTAGACATTACTAACAAAATAAATGCAACCATGTAAGGACATCAGAATTTTTTAAGAATAGAGAACAAAACATTAACTAAGAATAAAACCACAATTTAACCATGTCCAGCAAGATTCAGAACAAAGAAAAAAATTATGAACCGAATTTGTTAAGAACAGAGAACAAAACACCAACTAACTCTAATAAGTGGATCCAGAAATGATGATTCACAAAAGGGTTATTTCTAAGCAGTTTTATCACATTAAGCAGTTTTAAAGCAAATAACTCAAAGCTCAAAGAATGTTGAATTTAAGTTACTCCACTCTTGGATCATCAGAGGTTCAAAGATATTAAAATAAGCTCAAGAACAAAAATTGTGAACAAAACCATAAAACAGCTATCATTTTATCAAGATTGATCTCGATCCCTTGTTGTGTAACTAGATGGCCAAGAAATTTCCCAGAAGAATCCATGAATGTGTACTTCTCAGGATTGAGCTTCATACAGGCCTTGTCTAAATCTTTTATGTGATCATGTCATTTCATACTCTTGAACAGAATGTTGTCCACGTATACTTCCATCATTTTTTATCTCATCACAAAAGATTTGTGTTTACAAGCCTCTGGTACATGGCACCTACATTCTTCAAACCAAACGACATCACCTTATACTAGAAATTGCCTTGTTTAGTTATGAAAGAAGTATTTTCTTAATCTGGTTTAAATATTTTCACCTGGTTGTATTCTGAGTATACATCCATGACGCTGAGGAGTTTGTGTCTAGACATGGCATCCACCATCTGATCTATCCTCGACACTATGTAGTCGTCATTTGGCCAGGCTTTGTTTAAATCAATGAAATTCACGCAAATCTTCCATTTTCCATTCTTTTTTACACCATTACTACATTGGCAAGTCATTATGGGTCACAACTTCTCTTACAAAACCAGCATTCAAAACCATTCTGGGGTCAAGCTTCTTTTCTTCTGTTTCACCAATTTAACAGACATATCAATATTTAGCTTATGACAAATTATTTCTTCAGTGATACCTGGCATTTCCTGGGATGAGTCGCAAACATGTATTTATTTTTCGTTAAGAAATTTATCCTAGTCATATTTTGACTTCCTTGTTCCAAGTGTATGAGTTTTGTAGCCTCTATTGCTTCGTATCTGGAGTTAGATAGCCCATCTTGTCTATCATCCTTTAATTTCTATTGGCTTGCTTTTCCATTAGCATTTGGTTCTTTCTCGAAATTCGTACACCAGACGGACCCTAAGGCTGAGACAGTACAGCATCGAGCATCAACTTGGTCTCCTCTGATTGTTTTGATCCTGCTTGGAGATGTATATTTCAACACTTGATAATATTTGACAGTATGGCTTTCATCTTGTAAAATCATGTCCTCCCCAATATAGTGTTGTATAGGGTGGGGTATCCACTACCATAATTTTTATCACATGGTTGAACGCCTCGATGTTTACGGGGAAAACTATTATCGCTTCTGAGCACATTGTTGTTCCGTGGAATCCTACCACTGGTTGCCACGGGTCGTGCAGTTTTGGGTTCTCCATTGACTTTTTCTCTATTGTTGATAGATGGAAGATATTAACGGCACTTCCATCATCAATTAAAACTCTTCTTAAGAGACAATTCCCAACTTGGATGGTGATAACCAAAGCATCGCTGTGCTGTCCACTGACCCACTCGGTCCAAGTCATAAAAAATTAGTGGCAAACTATCGTAGTCTTTTGACCAACTTCCCCACTCCAAAATCTCACTTCTTGTAGGCTTTTTACAATACATCTTCATTTCCTTTCTCATTGTTCCTTCTTGTTCTCTCAGAGCAATGATCATGTCGATGATCTAAGAGGCTCTTTACCCTTGTTTTGAGTCTCTTGCTCTGTTGTCGGCTTATGTTCTTCCTTTAATATGTATTACTGAAGATACCATTCCTTCACCAATTCTTCAATGTAATCTTTGAGCTGGTACCAATCTCTGGTGTAATGTTCGTAGCTTCCATGGTATGGACAATACTTATCTTTGTCCCTGCTACTTGACTCCTTCTTCAGAGGTGCTGGCCTTTTCAACCATGGCTTCTTCTTTCTTGCTTCGAGAATTTGGTTGACAGGTAATGTGGGTAAAGTGTTGACTTTGTTTCTAGTGTGGACCCTTTTTGTTATCTGTCCTCGTTTGTCAAAATTTTCCCGTTTGTACTCACTTTGACCGTCATTCCTTTATGGTCTCTCCGTCTTCTTCTTACTCAAGCTAGAACTTTGTTCATTCTTCCATTGTTCTTCAGTCCTCCATTATGACAACTTCATCATGCTTTTCTTTCCTCTTCCAGTGTGATATAACTCTAGGCTCACTAGAATGTTTCTGCCATTGACATCTACTTAACTTTGCACAAATCATCGAAAAAGGGAGAGTTTGGGTCCAGTTTTCCACCTTGGCCATATCATCTTTGAAATGATGCGTGCATCCTCGTAACAACTCTCCTTTCTTGATAGATTTGGTCAAAATATATTCCCAGTCTTCCATGACCAATCAATATTTAGAATTTCGTTCTAAAAATACTGAAGACATAGTGGTAAAACTATTAATAAAGTAAGATGGAAGGTAATGGTACTACTTTAATGTGCTGCCGTCGAGGCTAGTAAGGAACATCCGGCACATGAGTTCATCCTCATGCTGGTACAAAGCCATCACTTGCTTGAACTACCTGAGATGATTTACTGGATCTTTATTACCTTCGTAACACTTGAATTTTGGGGCCATAAATTGTTGGAATTATGTCCACAATGTAGCGTGTAATAACTATTTTTGAGTGTACAGTTATTCATGAGACATTTATGTAGTACCAAATTTTATGATTAAATGAAAGTTTTCTTTAATTAAAGTGTGTTTATAATTTACTTAAGTCTTTGAACTATTATCAATGAAAAAATAGTAAAGACCTAGCATCTTCCAGACAAACTATTTTAAAATAGTTCAGAATATTACTCGCAGTCTTAGGATATGTTTGACAATCGAATTCAATTATGACTGTTAGGTTGAATCAAATGATGCCGGTCTTGGGGCATGAGATTGGAGACTCTGACGGTTGACCTATACATATTATGGAACAAGTTGAATAGACCAATAACTAATTAGTTAAAAGCAACACCGTTTATCTAGCTATAAATCTAATTATTATACCTTAAGCGGTATTTTTGTAATTACCTTAATCCTGAGGTGAATATGGAGCTTAACCAAGTTACTCATGATTTTTTGTTCACCAAACGAGTGAGTTCAAATTATCAGATAATACCTCGACTGTCAGGACCAAGATTCAACTATGTTGGAGTTGCGTGATTCATATATATGATATTCGTGACAAGAATGCCAAAGCAACAAGATCACCTTAAGCTTCATTGATGAGTGTGTGAATAAATAAATTGGGTCTGGTACTCAATGACATGATTCATTGAATAAGATATGTTGAACTATACGAGACATTTTACGGATATGTCATTTGCATTCACAGCCATAAAAGAGTTAAGAAAATAATGGCTAGAAAGATAAAATGATAAATTTACATCTCACTTTTGTTTTTGATATTCATGAAAGGTAATATCATAAAATATACTATGGACTATGAAATATAAATGTTTATTTGCACCAACAGAAAATGTCGCACACATGAATCGAAAGTTCATTCAGAATCGGGCCTATAGTAGAGTCGTACAATGTCTGGATTAAATAAGTCACAAATTTATGAAGATAAATTTTTCAGGTATTTGAATCCCACAGCTTTGTTCATGTAGCCTCATTCGGTCTCAGGATTATGTCATAAGGACAGGAATAAGAAACAACGTCAGTTGGACCAAAAATATATTTTGGACCAAGATACACTTCATGAGTCATATGAGATGGGTGCCATCACTATATTAGTGAACACCAAAATTAATGTTCAAATTAATTATTTTATTATTTTCTAATTATTAGATAATTAGTAAATAAAAGAAATTAATTAGGGATCAATTTAATTTATCAGTTTAGACAGATGAATGTGGACACAATTTTAGCTCTAGGGAAGAAGAAAAAATAGCATATAAGTGTAAATGGAGAGGGAAATTTTCGTTTTTGACATATAGGGGTATATGGGTAAATTTCATAATAAAATATAAAAGAGATTACATTAGGGTTGCATCCCTAAATGTGTTAAACATAGCAGAAAAAGGTTTCTCTCTCTTCCCCACACAGTTGCCACCGATTTCACAGTAGGGGAAGAGAAATTTTTTTTCTCTTCCACAGTTGTTTTGAGAGCCCACACTCAATTCCTACACAAATCCTTGAGAGATATACTTCTGACTCCAATGAGTGATTATTGGTGTAAGGATCAATTAAAAGCTCTACGAATCTTAGAAACAAAGAACGCGAGATAGAAAATTCGATCCCGCCAAATTAGAATTTCTTCATTAACGGAAAAGGTATAAATCATTTCTATCTCTTCTTGATACGTGTATATTGTTATGCATATTCATTGGTTTGGTTTTGTGTTTAATACAATTAAATGTTTGCATAAAAAAAATTATATTTCACCCATGAGTTTGTCATGGTTCAATTATTTTTCCCCAAAATCTAAAACCCAATCCAATAATTAGTATCAGAGCCTATGATTTTTTAATATGCATATTATGTATCTAAAGGTATGAATGGGTGAATATGATGATATTGGCATATATTTTTGTAAGATAGATTCAAAGCATGTTTGAATGTATTTTATGGATGGATCTCAATCGATTGACTCTAGGTATTTTCTTTTTGTTATAAAATTGATGTACGTCAAAATTGTGACATAAGATTTTATGTAATTTTGTTTTCAAGAGTTGTATTATAAATTAAATGTAATTTGTCACCGCACGTATCCCGAGGAATCGTGTCCATCACACCGCCATCCATCGTCACCCTGCGTCATCGCGCCCTGGTGGTTCGTGCAGTTGCAACACTGTCATCCGCTACACCATGATGTCGTCTCACTACCACACGCAGCCGCCGGATCGCTACTGCCTCGCACGGTACATGTTCTCACAGCTTGAAGGCAAGGGGCGGCACTAGTGTTTTGGAAACCCTAGCATGCCTAAGACCCTGTTGGGCCTTGGGCTGGCGCGGACCTACTTAGCCCGTTGAAGATTTGGACTGAGCAAGAGTTGCTTGGCCCAAAATATTCGCAGGGACTTGGGATCAAATCCATGAAGACATATTATTGTAATTTCATCGTTATTTGTTTTATAGGTTGTAATTAAAAATGAGTCATAGTGACATTAATTTTGAATATATGACTTTGTTATTAATCTCGCATCCACATATAACATGCCATATTAGAACAGAGATATGTCAATATTAAATTATCATGTAACATGCACATGCATCATTGTAGTTTACATTTATAATGTGTTATATTTTTAATACAATGTGAATTTTATAAAAGTCATAAATTTTAAATTGTGATTTAAATTTTATAAAAGTTTATAAATTTTGAAACCTGCTATTCAAATTTATAAAGAGTAATGCTTCTGAAAAAGCAAAGAAAAATCTAATTTTTTCAAAAACTAAGTGGGATGGACGTTAACGTTGAAAAGTTCTCAAGGTCCCTAACACAAACTTGATCGTGGTACAAGGAATGGTTTGGAGCCGCCTTAGTGGTCCTCTTTTCAGTGGGAAAAACTTAGGAATCGTGTCACTTTGAGTCATCGAGTTGCTTATGAAGCTAAAGCTTGTAAAGGAAGTGGTGAGGTGGTACCATCCCTAGACAAACCGTTAGTTTATAGCAACCTTTAAAGTTAATTGAAGCACATTGAAATCTCTCATAGGAGCTAGTCAACGGGGCTAAGGTGACCAAAAGTATTGGTGATTGGTTAAGCTAGATGTAGTGATATCTTAATAAGCGTTAACCAAACGAGAAGAGTCTCGATGCGATAGGAGGTAGCTCGGGCATTGTGCCTAGATGAGAGGAGCTATCAATGTTGATCGTAACATCATGGAAAAAATATGTTTTATCATATTTTTAAAATATTTAATTATTTACATCATGCTTCATATTTTCCTAAATGATTAAGTATTTATTTACACTGCTTTATTTATTCATTTTAGTAATCAAGTCTTTATCCCCACTCTCAACAATCTTGAATCCAAACAAACTCACTGGTGAAAATTACGTTGATTAAAAACATAACCTTGATATCGTACTGACTGTAGAAAAGCACAAGTTCGTGCTCACCACCCTTTGTCCCATTGAGCCTATCGACTCAAGACGAAAAGGATGTCTATGCTTCTTGGCTACATTCTGATGAGATCGCCAAATGTTATATCTTTGCATCAGTTAGCAATGTGTTGCAACAATAACATCAGAATGGAGACTGTCGCTGATATGATGTTGAACATCATTGAAATGTTTAGGAATCAGGGTCGCTAAGCCAAACAAGTCATTGTATGAAACTTCATGAACTGTTAGATGAAACCCAGAACCCTGTCAGAGACCATATGATATTCATCACTATTTATCTGAATTAGATGGGTATCATGGAAGTTGAGGTAGATGGTGAGACCCAAGTTGATATGATCCATGAAACCTTGCCAGACACTTTTGAGAACTCCAAACTTAATTATTCAATGAATAAGTTGAGGTACTCTCTTTCAAAACTCATGAAGGAGTTATGAGCTGCTAAGACCCTGCTTCATAAAGGCAAGAGGAAAAATGGAGAGAGAAACTTTATTGAAAGTAAGCCTTCCACCTCTGGCGTAAAAGGAAGTACAAGAGGTCCGAAGAAAGCTCAGAAGGAAAAATCAAAACTTGTGAAAGGCAAGAGCCCTGTCAAAGTGGACAAGTCAAAAGACAATTGTTATCATTGCAGAGTCGGTGGAAAATGCAACTACCCAGATTATCTCAAGGAGATGAAATCCAAAGCTACATTACTTGTAACTGAAGCCTGTTAATTGGTTGACTCTACTTTTTTTGTAGATTGTAGCTTCTGCAGCCACTAACCATGTTTGTTGTTCCTTACAAGAGTTCAGGGAAAGTAGAAGGCTTAAAGAAGGTTAGTGCATCTTCCATTGGGGGAATGGAGCACTAGTATCGGCAGTATTAGTTGAAACAATTAAATTGTTTTTTGACAGTAGTTGTTTGGTTTTGCACAATGTTCATTATATCCCGATTTTTGGGAAAATTTTTTATTTCAGTAGCTAGTTTAATTGAGCAAGGATTTTTTTAAAATTTTTATTGATAATGATATTGATATTTTTAGAAATGATTGCTTGATTACTACTGCACGCTTGATAAACAACATTTTCTAGTAAAACCAAAAGTTCCAATAATATATGACATTGAGGCAAAAATTGATTTAAAAAGCAATAGTAAAACGTTGATGTCTGACTCAATCAATTTAACCTATTTGTGTTACGTCTTTTGTCACATTATCCTAGACAGGATCAAAAGATTTTCAAAGGATGTTCCATTGCAAACCTTAAGTGTGGCATCATTATCCACAAGTGAATCCTACATTGAAGGTAAAATGACCAAGAGACCCTTTTCAGGAAATGGTGAAAGAGCGACTCAATGCCTTGAACTCATATATAGTGATGTATGCGGGCCATTGAATATCCAAGCAAGAGGAGATTATCAGTATTTTATAACCTTCACATATGACTATTCATGTTTTGGACATATTTATCTAATGCGCCTAAATTCTAAAACCTTTGAAAAGTTCAAAGAATACAAGACTATAGTTGAGAAGCAGTTAGAGAAACAAATCAAAACACTACGATTCGATCATGGTGGAGAGTATTTGCTAGAAGAGTTCGAAAACTATCTTAAGGGAGAATGTATTCTTTCTTATCTTACAGTACCTGACACTCCATGATGAGTTACTCATCCCTCCCAGATTTGTTCTGGGGATATTCCTTGAAAACAGCGGCATATATTCTGAATCAAGTTCCGTCAAAGACAGATCCTAGTACACCATATGAAAGATGGAGTGGATAAAATTCGTCCGTAAGACACCTTAGAATATGGCGATGCCCGACACATGTGTTGAGACAGAACATGATCAAGTTGACCAGTCGATCAGTATTATGCATGTTTGTAGGATATCCCAAGGGAACGAAGGGATACGTCTTTTATAGTCCGATCGACAAGAAAATATTTGTGAGCACGAATGCGTGATTTCTTGAAGAGGACTGCATAAAAAGTGTGAAGTCGAGAAGCATACTTGTGCTAGAAGAATTATTAAGTGGGAGAACACCAACTCCCCAATCGGGACCTATCCCTGAATCAATAATGGAAGAACCACAACATGAGTCAGAGCCTCGACATAGTGGGGGGGCTGTGAGATCAACCTTACAGGTACATGTCTTATGGAGATACCTTGACAGTACTCTCAGATAAGGATCATGATGAACATGTTTCCTACTCACAAGCCATGGTTGGTCCTGAAGCAAACATGTCGCAAGACTGTTGGAAACGCAACGCTCGCGCGATGGAAGCGTGAGGTTTTTTTTAATTTATAAAAAATGAATCTTTTTTATAAAAGAAAATAAACACGATGCAACACAACGGTTTTCAAAATAAAAACTTTTATCGAAAAGCTCTTTTCAATCGGGATCCATTATATATTTATATACTAAATCTAAGACATACATGGATAGGAATCATATAGCTATTGTAGTCTATATCAAGCGCCATCACAAATCAACAATCATGCATTCCCATGAATAACAGACTTTGAGATTCACACCAAGATCTTCCAAGCCAATCATGAAAAGCACTAGGACGTGCGTGGGCATGTAGAATAATTCAAAGACACTTTTTATGTCTCCAGATGTACTTAACACATAAGATCTAGATATTTACTAAGAATGATTAATTCAGTTAGACAATCGTTTGAGAGAATACGATGATTATTCTTTCAGAGTTTTTTATTAAATTTTAGTCATAGAGTAAGTTCACTCTGATAGCAACTGTGTTCTCAACACTCAACCAACCATGAGGTCATTAGAATAGTATATATTTATATTTCTTAGGCTCATCAGATTTTTAGGGATATACACAAAATAACATTTAATCAACAAATTACCATTGTATTGGGTCCCAGTGCAATTTGGTGTACAATTATAGTGCCACACAACACTACAGTTGTCGTAAACTAACACAGTGTCTCACGACACTGTGTGCCACGATACTACTATAGTGTCATGTGGCAATACAGTACTGCACACCTACTGTTGTAGTGTCACGTTACACTATTGTAGTTAATGTCAATCTCTGATTCCCAATCAGTTATTGACATGTGATAATTACTATGAATTAAATATTTATTTTAATTAGATAAATATCCACATATCAGTTAATCAACTTATCTGATTATTCCTATCAACTAGTTTATCTATTAGTTCACAAATAACAGATTTAGTTTATTCAAATTACTATCTAATAATAATTTATAATTATATACTTTCACAAATTAGATATTATGTCTCACTTATCAATAATCGATATAATTATTTATATACAATTTCCAAAAATTAATATAAACAATTTAATTAATTAATTTTTAATTAATTAATCATATATAATTATCTCATAATTATATATTTTTCTCAGAATAAAAATTCTTTTTGCAAGTCAGTCATTTTCTCATGTCTTGCAATATTCACACCCTAAACTACGTAGTACAGAGGTGACTTGGAGAACATGGTCCTATAATCCTAAGCTCTAATAAATAAAATTATTAATTAAACTTTTTAATCAAATAATACTATTTATTAATTCTATTATTATTCCACTATAAATATGAAATTGCACTTTTAAAGATTACAAAATGTATTTATAGAGTATTCTCATGTAGTTCATTGATATAATCATTTCACGTAATTTTATCCTCCAATTATTGGTTCGTAAATTAGAACCGGTCAAAATTACCATTTTACCCTTCTAATTACCAATTGATCCTTAAGTACCATTAATTCACTAGTGAATGGATAATTTATAATCATATCATAAATTTGAGCTGAATAACCATTTAGTTTCAGAATTAACACCTAAGAGAACCAATATATGATCCGTTAGGAAAGCTTAGATTTTAAATCTTGTAAGATCATGTTCCCAGCCATCCACATCACTGAATCTCCAAAATAAAAGTCACTAGCCTGTTTTACAAACAAACCTTAACGAGTGAAGTAAAAGATCCAATAGACATGTATAGGAGTTCATGACTACTCAAGATTCAGATTGATCTACATATGATCGTAAGATTGATGTGTATTAAATGTTTATGATAAACGGTAAGTTAATAAAGATATTAATTCACGGCGGTCCTGCCATATATAATCTTATTATATAAAGTACATTCACTAAGATGTCTATCCACATCAATGATCTGGATCTAGATCACATGCATTCATAATGCTTAGTGAACAGTCCTAGCAACCATTCTTTAAAGATTTCATACTTTAATAGATTGCTGACAATTTTGTTCATTATCAATGATCTTAAACCTCTCGTACTAATATAAGATCAAAGTCTCCTAACAAACACGTATGATTTGAGGGCATGACCCCCAACAAAGACGCCATGAACGTCGAGATATAGTCGATGCACTCAAACAGAATCTGGAATCTTGTTGATCCTTCTGAAGGGGTAAAAAATGTAGGGTGTAAATAGATTTATAAGAAGTATAGAGCTTCGAATGAGAATGTGGAGACATTCAAAGCTAGGCTTGTAGCCAAGGGCTATACCCAAAAAGAAGGTATAGTCTTTCTGGATACCTTCTCCTTGGTGGTCATGCTTAAATCCATCTGAATCCTTTTATCCATTAATGATACCCTCGATTATGATATATGGCAGATGGACGTCAAGACTGATTTTTTGAACAGTAATCTTGAAAAGCACATTTATATGGCTCAACTAGACCGGTACATGAAGAAAGACCAAGAGGGCGAGGTTTGTGAACTGTTGAAGTCTATTTATGGACTTAAGCAAGCGTCTCATTCGTGGAATATCAGATTTGATGAAACTATCATGAACTTCTGTTTCATGCGGTTAGTGGAAGAACCGTGTGTGTATAAGTTGATACACGGAGTGAAGGTGGTTTTTCTGGTCTTGAACATGGACGATATTCTACTCATCGGGAATGATGTAGAAAAATTGTCTCATGCAAAAATCCGGACAAAGCAATTTGATATGAAGGATCCATGAGAAGCTGTTTTTGTCCTATGTATTTAGATCTTTCGGGATCGGAAGAACAAAAAGTTGGAACTCTTCCAAGCATCTTATATTGATATGGTTATGGCTCACTTTTGTATGCAAGACTCTAAGAAGAGATATCTTTCTTTTAGACATGGAGCCAACCTCTCCAAAGAGCAGTCTCCCAAGACTCCTCAAGAAGAGGAAGACATGTGAAAGATTCTTTATGCCACAGCCGTAAGAAGCCTCATGTATGCAATGCTTTGCACTAGACCAGATATTCGCTACACCGTGAGCGTGGTAAGTCATTCTCAGTCTAATCTTAGACTCGAGCATTGGAATGTTATTAAGCATATCCTCAACTACAAGTATCTTAGGAGAACAAGGAACTACATGCTTGTGTTCTTAAGTACTAACTTGAATATGATAGGTTATACCGACTCTGATTTCCAAGCGGATAAGGATTCAGGAGGTCCACTTCAGGATCAGTGTTCATCATGAATTGTGCAGCAGTGATATGGAGAAGTATCAAGCAATCTTGCATCACTGATTCTACCATGAAAGCTGAGTATGTGACAGTTTGTGAAGCTGCAAAGGAGGTCGTCTGGCTTATAAAGTTCCTAAAGACTCTGGAAGTCGTTCCCAATGATGATAAACCCATGACACTTTATTGGGACAACAGTGGGACTGTAGCAAACTTGAAGGAATCAAGGAGCCACAAAATATTCAAGCACATAAAGCGGAAGTACCACCTCATCAGAGATATTCTTTAGTGTGGAGACGTTGAAGTAGCACACATATCGACGGTTAAGAACTTGACAGATCCATTCACGAAAATTTAAGCGGTAAAGTCTTTGATGGTCATCTAGATAACATGGGGATGCGAGATTTTACATGCATACTTTAGTCCAAGTGGGAGTTTGTTAGAATTACGTCCACAAAGTAGGGTGTAATAACTATCTATGAGTAAATAATTATTTCTGAGACATTTATGTATTACTGAATTTTATGAAATAATAAAAGTTTTATTTGATTAAAGTGTGTTATAATTTACTTAAGTCATGGAACTATTACCAATGAAAGAAGAGTAAAGACCGAGCGGTCTCCCAAACAAACTCTTCTAAAATATTTCAAAATGTTATTCGCAGTCTTAGGATAGAGTGAAAAATAGATTTCAATTATGATTGTTAGGTTGAACCAAATGATGCCGGTCTCGGGGCATGAGAGTGGAGACTCTGACGGTTGACCTAGACATATTATGGTTGAATAGACCAGTAACCAATTAGTTTAGAGCAAAGTCATTTATCTAACTCTAAATCTAATCGTTACACCTTAAAGGGTATTTTCATAATTATCTTAATCCTGAGGTGAATACGAAGCTTGACCTAGTTACTTACGATCTTCGATTCGCCAAAGAAGTGAGTTTGAATTGCCAAACAATACGTTAGCTGTCAGGACAGTGACTCAACTATGTTGGAGCTGCGTGATTCACAGATATGAAATTCATGGTAAGATATTATAAAATTAACAATATCACATTATGCTTTATTGATGAATATGTGAATAAATAAACCGGGTCTGGTACTCGACGACATGAGTCATTGAATAAGACATGCTAAACTGTACGAGACATTTCACGGATATGTCTTTCTTATTTACAATCAATCAAAGAGTTAAGAAAATAATAACTAGAGTAGTAAAATGATAATTTTACATTCACTTTTGTTACTGATATTCACGAAGGGTAATATCATAAATTATTCTATGGACCGTGAAATACAAATATTTATCTGCATTAATCAAGAGTTCTTTCGGCAGTAGACCTATAGTGGAGTCATACGATGTCCGGATTAAATAGAGTCAAATATCAAGTAAAATCATATAATAACATTGAATAATATTAACAAATAATGACATATGTTTAACAGTTAAAAAATCAATCATATGCATGTTCAATCAAGCATTGACCTTTTTCTTTAATCCACGTATGAATATCATTCATATGATAGTGAAAATAATATACCAAACATGTTATTAGTTTAAAACATCACTTTTGATCACTACCATTTGTTATGACTTCTAACTTAAAGGAGCCGCCATAATAATTTTGTCATTACCATGGACGGGACCTTGAAAGATTCAAATTCATAAAAACGCCAAGTTATTTTCCATGGTAGTTTAGTTGCTATCACGGTAGCGGTAGGTTACATGAGAGAGCTAAGCCACCCACCGTGGTGCTTTTATGGTTTCCTCATGTGCATAAAAAAGATTTACTTTCATATATGTCCTGAGCGATCCCTTGTGGTAATTTTGTCATTGTCTTCGGTTCACATAGAGAGATTTACTTTCATAACAGTCTTAAGCCACCCCTCATCAAAGTTTTATCGTTACCTATGTTGTACTTAGTGTTGTTTTTTGTTCCATCCTAAGCCACCCCTCGTGATAATTTTTTCGTTACCTCGGTTTCACTTAGAATTTTTTTGCATCCAGTCCTAAGTAACCTCTCGTGGTAATTTTGTCGTTATATCGGATGTACTTAGCGATGTTTTACGTCCAGTCCTAAGCCAACCCTAGTGGTAATTTTATCGTTACCTCAGGTGCACTTAGCATTGTTTTGCATACAGTCCTAAGACACCGCTCGTTTTTAATTATGTCATTACCTCGGGTGCACTTAGTATTATTTTGCATCCATTCCTAAGCATCCCTCGTGGTAATTTTGTTGTTACCTCGGGCGCACTTAGCGATGTTTTGCCTCCAGTTCAAAGTCACCCCTCGTGGTAATTTTGTAGCTACCTTGGGTGCAGTTAGTGATGTTTTATGTCCATTCCTAAGCCACTCCTCATTGTAACTTTATTGTTACCTCGAGTGCACTTAGCGTTATTTTTTTTTATTTTGCGCAATAGTTCTAAGTTACTTATGCCAGGTACACTTAGCGGCAATTCTCATGAATAAATGCTCATACATTGGACCAGAGTTTTATGAAAGTGTCATTGGAGCAACTGAGAGTGGCTCTAGTTATCTAGTACTCTTTTACAACAAATAGGCAAACTAGTTATAGATCACCTAGTTGCCTTAAAAAAATAGAAGCATAAAGACTTGAATGAAAAGATACATAGGTAGAGTCTTTCTCATATGACCTATTCTTTCTTCAAGAGTAATATTTCTTAATGAATTTAAAGTTCATCGGTGTTGGCGGGGGTTGATGAGTTCGCGAGTCAATTAGATGAAAATACCCACTTTCAGTGACGGAGGCCACTTCTTAAGGACCTACCCATTTGGGTGTAAACTTTTGAGCGTGCGTCACTTTCATGACATGATATGTTACCTTCAATACTAAATTTCCCACATTCAACGTTCGGGTTCTCACCATATTTTCATAAGTCTTAGCCATACACCTTTGATGCATCTGAATGTTAACCTTCACTTTATCCCTCCGCACATCCATTGCTTCTAAGCCACCGAGATGCATAGAATGATCAATGCTGGCTAGAGACAACAATCTCGTTGTGAGTATTACAACAGCTTTATAGATGACTGCCTCACAACCGTAAACCAATACAAAGGGGTTGCTTGTGTGGTGATCGCTTTTCCATATGGTAGGCCCATAGTATAAATGGTAGAAGTTCGTGCCAAGTATTCTAGGCATCATAGACCATTCGACTAAGTATCCAGAAAAATGTTTTGTTAGTGTCTTCATCTTGACCATTCCCCTTTGGATAATAAGGAGTGGACTTGTCATGGTGAATCTTAAATACCTCGAACAACTGACCTACAACCTTGCTCATGATGTTTTACCATTGTCAGAAATGACGTGCCTTCGTAAACAAAAATGACAAAGTATGTACTCCTATATGAAGTCGTACACTTGCTCTCTCGTGCCCTTCTTCAATGGTATGGCCTCTATCAATTGGTATAACAGTCTATAGCAGCTAAGATCCATATATTCTCCTCTGAGGCTGGAGAGATCGGTCTGATGAAATCCAATGCCCACATGTGACAAGGCCAAGGGACCTCAGTCAGATGTAAAGGTAATGTCAACGCATGAATAACATTTCCCAGAGTTTGGCATGCATGGCATCTTCACACAAAATCTGATGTATCGGCCTCATAGTCGGCCAAAAGTAATCGAGCCACAACAATTCTTCGTAAAGACGTTTACCACCTTGGTGCTCTCCACACGCTCTGTTGTGCACTTCCTCCATTATCATTCTTTTGTCATCCAATCCTAGGAATTTCGAAGGGTGACCATCTATACTCTTCCTGAAAAGTCACCATTCAAGAGAATGAATCGTCAGCTTCGCATTTTTACAATAGCATTGTCTGCTGCATTTACAGGGAGAATTCCTTCATTTAAATTCATAATATAGGGTTGCCACCCATCCATAACAACTTCCACTAAGTTGACTTCCCTTGGGTCTGGGACCAATTGACATTTGGTGTAGTTTTTCTGAAGAATCGTGGCTTATGTTTCAATGTTTGGTCAGTAAAAACCCATTCTTTGCAAACAACGATGGAGGAGCGGCCCTTCCATACCACAAAAATCGTCATGTATGCGAGTAAGATAGCAACAACCTTCTTCACTACTTATGTAGCATGACTGTATTTCCTCTGAGCCTCTAAAAACAAAAACCCCATTCATTTGGATTAAGTTCTTTAGTTCTTTTGTTCAAGACTGACTCCCCTTTGGACAACAGTTTCTTAACATCATATCTCTTATCTTGAAGTAGTGATTCAATATCACCCTCAGAAAAAGAAGTCACTGAATTGACTGTTATCTCAATGCTGAATAGGATATGTGAGAGGAAGATTTCAGGTGAGCGCGGGTAAAACATCAGATGAAGATTGTTGAATCTCGAAGTGTGTTCAAAGGTTAACTCATCAAGTTCCTCAATAATTTTCTGGACCACGGGCCTGTACTGGGTGAGGGCAAGTTCTTTGACAGCAAATTCCCCTTTAACTTCATTGATAATTAGATCATAGCCCCATTTAACTTGATTGATAATTAGATTAGATCCCCCTTTAACCTTTGGATTGTGGCACCCATTTCCTTCGCATATTGTAACCAACGTATGAGCTCCTCATACTCTCCTTCATTGTTCATGCATGGGAATGTCAGTTTGTATGACATTGAAAATGTATTACCGAGACGGTCTTCTAGAACGAGTCCTGCTCCGCCTCTAGAATACATGATTGATCCTTCAAAGGTAAGGACACATGATTTGACAACCATTAACTTCATCTAACTCGCCTACTATCGCTTGATCAATAGGTTCTAGTTCACCACCCAGGAGTTAAGCTAGTAAGTCTGTCAATGCTTGACTTCTTTGAGCATATGTGTTATATGAGTTATGCTGAATTCTTTCAACATCATGGTCCATTGAGTGATTCTCTCGCTTAGAGAAGGCCTAGGTAGTAGAAAATGATGGGGTTTGATTTTATCATTAGGTGAACCTTGCTACCCAGCATGTAATGATGAAATTACTATGTAGGAAACACAAGTGCTAAGCAGTGCTTCTCATGGGCCGAGAACTGAGCTCGGAACTGCATAAAACTCTACTTAAATAATATACTTTGTGTTCTACCCTTTCTCTTTCTTGAGTAAGTAAATCCCCAACAAACTTACCAGTCAAAGTTATGTAAAGTAGTAGCAGTAGACCATTGCATGGTAGCACCATGGTAGCAGGTGCCAACACTACATCTTTGATGGCATCATAACTGTCTAGGAAAATTCACAATCTTGTTGTAAATGTTACTGCAAATCACTTATGGACTCAACAAGGGAAGTTATGAAATGTCAAACATATGACACTTTCCCCATAAAGCCTTCAACTCTTTTACTAAACTCGAAGGTGGCATATCCCTCATTGCCTTCACTTTGGACTAATCGATGTCTATCCCTCACTTGTGCACGCAAAATCCAAAAAAATTTCCCCATGATATGCCAAATCACATTTTAACGGGTTCATCTTTAACTTGTAATCCCTGCATCTTTCAAATACACACCTCAGATGTTTCAGGTGCATCTCTGCCCTTTTTTACTTAACCACTAAATCGTTCTACATAGTCTTCTAACATGGTCATGGATCATGTCGTGAAATATTGCTATCTTGGTTCGTTGATTAGTAGCCCATGCATTTTTCAGTTAGAATGTCATCACAACCTAAAAACATCTCGTATAGTGTTCTGAATGTAGTTTTCTCAGCATCCCCTACCACCATCTTTATTTGGTTGTATCTGCAAAACCCATCCATGAATGACAACATATTATGCTTTGTTGTGGATCCACCAAAGTGTCTACATTAGGCAGTAGAAAGTCGTCTTTAGGACATGCCTTGTTGAAATCTCTAAAATCGACGCAATAACATATCTGACCATTTTTCTGCTTCATCAACACAATGTTTGCTAAACACGTAGGGTGCTCAATAGGCTTGATGAATCATGCATCGATAATTTTCTTGATTTCTACTTTGATTTGGAGTTCAACTTCAGGAGGAAAGTTTCATGGTGACTACTTGACAGACGTTTAACTCTCAGAAACACCCAATTTATGTGTAACCAAGGCATGATCTATCCCTGGCATCTCAACATAGTACCATGAAAAAACATCCTCCAATTCTCTTAGCAATTTTAATAGCACCTCTCTCTGTTTGTTTGGAAGACTTTTGACTAAGAAAATCAATTTATTAGCGGCTTCATCCCCAAGGTGAATTTCTTCCAACTATTCTTGTAATGGAGGAGGATTCTTGGCTGAAGACTCTTCTGGCATTCATAGTTCATCACATATATCATTTTTGTAATACCTTGTAATTTCAAAAACGCTTCATCTATCATATAATCTTCCTCCTTTTCGTCGCCACTAGAGGGGTCAGATTGTGTACCTCACCCTACGCACCATCATAAGAGGTACTCCATCTTTCCATTAGGCAGCGTTCCGCAGATGACCAACTCTATCCCCAATTTTCGTAACTTATTTATCTACATTCTTCTCCCATCTTGGTCGAGCGATTGATGTTATCTTTCTTAGTGTAGTCGTTCCTGCTGACGCTAAATCGTCAAATAGTACTACCTCAGGCAGCCATTACAATAATGATTCTTCCCTTCTAGAGTGCCTTCAAGCATTGATGTAATCTTGAATGGATACAATCATGATCATGATTTCATGGTCTCCCCAAGAGTATACAGTAAACGGTGTGTATCTTTAATACATGAAAGTAATTTGTCGTCTTCATTGGCCCCACTTGGAGTTCAATGTTGACATACCTCAGCATCCTTATTGCAGCTGATGAAAAAATTGTAATCATTATAGACTGTCGCATCAGTCTCTTTTCTAGAATGTCAGTTGCCTTGAAAATAATGATGGACATAGTATTGATTCCTAATCCATTGTCTACCAACATTGTCCTCACTTGCACACCATTTACTGTAGCTTCAACATGCCAAGGATTATTGTGCCTACTTCTTTTGACTAGTTGATCAGCATTAATAACCTTTTCTCGTTCTTCTTATTCTACCCCATGATGGTTGTGCGAAGCAGCAATTTTTTCTCCTTCTGCTTTGCTCAGAGATATATACCAACACTTGTGTCACCTACCACCTTGTTGCATCATCCAACTCAAGAGTGTCAAATAAATTTTTACAAAGTCGTGTGTTTAGCAAAGATTTTATGAACTTGGCATTTCCCTCAGATTGATCTCCTTTGCTGTCCTCTTCTTTCACTAGCGTGATATAAAAGGTTGAGGCACCATCGTGAGCACTAATCATGATCATGTTTGCATGTTGGGGAAAGGGTCGCTCCTGAATGAAAGCCACATCATCTGATATGATTTTCCATTTTCCAACCTTCCATAAAAAACCCTCCCCTTAGAGTCTTACACTCCTTTGTTGGGTGATTCGTGATACAATGGTAACGAGAATAGTTATTAGGCACATGCCTTTCCTCCAGTGTAGGAAGTGTCTCCACCCAAGGAAGTTTGACATATTTGTCTTTGATCCAGTCTTCAAACAAAGCTCCAACTTTATCTATAGAGCAGGGGAATGGTGGTGGTGCATCCCTAGTATCCTTGTTTCTTTTCACTCCTCACCCATGCGTCTGCGCAATTGTAACTTGTGATGTGTAACGTGATGAAGGTGTTAGAATCCGCGACGACGTGCGGCGGAATACGTGGTGGTGTTTTAAAAAAATTATAAAATGACAAATGATCGCATGGTCACAAATCCCAAAGATGAAAACTTTTTATTGAAAAGCACTTTTTCAGATCGGATCCATTATATATTTATATATTAAATCAAAGACATACATGGATATAAAATATATCTTTTGTAGTCCAATCAAGTGTCCTTGCAATACAACAATCTTGCTATCCCACAAACGATAGATTTCGAGATCTACACCACGATCTTCCAAACTAATCCTCAAACACACTAAGACGTATGTGAGCACGTAGAATACATCAAGAACACTTTTCTGTCTCTAGATGTACTCAGCATATGACATCTAGAGATGTTTTAGAAGAATTAATTTGTGAGACAAAACTCTGATCGAAAAAACAATTAAAATTTCTCTACAGAGCTTTTGATTAACTTTTAATCTCAAAGAGTTTCACCCCTTATTGCAACTATGTTGTTAGCACACTGAATCTAATAGAATAATATCAATATATTTTTTCGATAATGGCATATCAGATGTTTTAGAGAATTATAAAAAATAATAAATACTGGTTATTGAGCTCAAATTAACGGTTATTGAACTCAAATTTATAATAAGATTCTAAATTAGCCATTCACTAGTGGATTAATGGTACTTAAGGATCAAAAGGTAAGTAGAATGGTAAAATGATAATTTTGATCAGTTCTAATTTATGAACCAATAATTGGAGGATAGAACTACATGAATTTATTATATCAGTGGACTACATGAGAATACTTTATAAATACATTCTATTATCACTAAGAGTTCAATTCCATATTTATAGTAAGTAATAATGGAATTAATAAATAAGATTATTTAATTAAAGAGTTTAATTAATAATCTGGTTTATTGGAGCTTAGGATTACAGGCCCATGGTCCTCAAGTCACTTCAATACTACACAGTCTAGGGTGCGAATATTTCAAAACATTAGAAAATGACTAAATTGCAAAGAAATTTTTATTCTAGGGCAAGTACATAGTTATGAGATAATTATGTGTGATTAATTAACTAAAAATTAATTAATAAAATTATTTTTATATATAAATAATTATCGATTATTTTTCTAATTATCGATAAATGAGCAGAATATCTAATTTGTGAAATTAGATAATAATTTGGATCAACTAAATCTGTTATTTGTGTAATAACAGATAATTTAGTTGATAGGGGTAATCAGATATGTTAATTTTGAATTAACTTATACTTAGATATTTATCTAATTAAAATAAATATTTAATTTATATTAATTGACATGTGTCAATCATTGATTGGGTATTAGAGATTGACGTAGACTACTGTAGTGCCACGTGGCACAACAATAGTGGGGGTGCAACACTGTAGTGCCACATGGCACTGTGCTGCCTCACGGCACACTGCAGTGTCATGTGGCACTGCAGTTGTGTATCATTATACAGTGGGTCTCACTGTATTGGGCAATTTAAAATTAAATATTAACTTTTAATTTTAGTTATCCCAAAATATCTTATACGTTATTATCAAGAAAGATATACAGATATTATTTGGATGCCATCAATTAGATCAATCAGTTGAATCAGAGAATTGAGTTGAGAACACAATTGTTCAAAGTGATTTTTTTCTACGATTAATAGTTAATCAAATGTCAAAAAGAATATTCATCGTGTTCTTTATGAGAATCGTCTCACAAAAGTGATTCTCAGTAAATCTCTAGATCTCATGTGTTGAGTACATCTAGAGACAGAAGAGGTGACTTATAATATTCTACGTGCCCACACATGTTCTTGTGCCTTGAGAATTGACTTGAAAGATCTTGGTGTGGATCTTAAAGTCAACTGATCGTTGGAACGGTTTTATGGGACGGAGGATCGATCGATTTTACAATGATGCTTGATTAACACTACGAGAGGTATATGATTCCTAACATTTTATGTTGTAGATTTCATATATAAATATATAATGGATCATGAGTGATTGAAAAGAGTTTTCGATAAGAAGTTTTGTTGGTTATTGTGGTGTGGCCCAATTTTTGTTTTATTAAAAGATTCAATTTTTATAGAAGTTTAATTTTTAAAATGGCGACGCGCCACACGCTTCTGCATCGCAGGCGGTATGACGACCAACAAGTGATATCAAAGTGGTTTTAATATATTTATATGTTAAATGTTGTGTGGGTTTTCTCGCATTATTCATATAATATGAGATATGTATGAATGAATTGATAGTTATATTTTTGGAATTTATGGGAAATAATGGATCATTAATTATATGGTGATTGTTGGGATAGGCTTTGTTTTTTAATTTTTTCATAGATCCTGTGTAAGTCGTCGTGGGGCGGTGGTCGGTGGCCGATGGTGGTCGGTGGCCGATGGTGGTCGGTGGCCGATGGTGGTGGGTGGTGGGTGGTGGTCGGCGTTCAACGGTTCCGACCGGTGGTGGCCGACGGAGATAGATCCGGTGGTGGGTGGTGGGCGGTGACAATTGTTATCACATTTAAGGAAGTTTCGCAGAAATCCTGCTACCATCTAACCCTGTCACTGCATATTTTGATGGTAACCTTAAATCTATCAATTATCTTTTTAATTTTTAAATTACTTTTTAAATTTTAATTTTATGAAAATTAGAAATTAATAGGTTGATTGAGTTTGACCCAAGTTTGATCAAATCAAATAAAGTGTTTATTTGTCAAAGTCAACTTTTTTTAAATGGATAATAATAGAAATTAATTTTAATTAATAAAAATATTGTTTGCTAATTAAAAGAATTTTTGTTCGAAACTTCAAGACTATGAAGATAGACATCAGGAGGAGGAGATAATTTTTCCTAATTAAAAGAATTTTTTTTCGAAACTTAAAGATTATGAAGATAGACATCAGGATGAGGAGATAATATTTGAGAAATATGTATTCTTAAAGTCCGCTTTGTAATTGTTTTTTTAATTTCAAGGTTATAATTTAGAAATACCTAATAGTCACTCGGTCTATTGTTATTTTATTTAATTGTTTAATAATTATTTAATTGTTATGTTTGATAACATGTCCATGCATTAGTCGATTACATGACATGCATGAAAATCCCACGCAGTTTTAATTTAATCATGCATCTCATCTGTAAAAATATGATTTATTAGGATTGTCCTAATATGTTTATATGTATTATTTTATGAAATCAATTGCATGTAAACTGCTAGGTTTTAATTAGTTAAAACTTGATAATCACACCACACTAAGAGTTATAGTAACATTTAGGATAACTGACTTTAGAAAAATAGTTTCTTTAAA
Organism: Datisca glomerata; assembly: GCA_003255025.1. NCBI lineage: Eukaryota > Viridiplantae > Streptophyta > Magnoliopsida > Cucurbitales > Datiscaceae > Datisca > Datisca glomerata. Next base: position 509,211 of record QANY01001798.1, read on the forward strand.
ATTTGATGAATATACTTAATTAGTTAATCTAAGTTCACATATTCATGACTCAGGCATTTCAGAAGGTTAAATGAAATTAGACCAATGAGATTGACATAACTGATTATGAAATCTTCATAAGGTTAGTATTTTAACTAGTAATTAATTTAGAATTAATTAATTAGTTAAAAATGAAACACATATTCCTAAACACATACGGTCTCCATCATTAGTACGACATCATGAGGTGCAGTAAGGGCCTCGAGATGGTTTTGTTTCCATCCCCCTAAGAAAGGTTTAGAGCTGTACCAATACCAATGTTGAACTTCTTAAAAAGATAGGAGGAAGTGATGTAGTTTAGTTTTTACAAACCCTAAGGCGGTATATTCTAAATGAAGTCACGGAATCTGAAATGATGGGTTACACTCACAAAGTCACAATTAAATTTTCATGTGGATAGTTGTGATTTGATCGAACAAGTGATACTTTATTGTTAAAAGAGAAAATATAAGATATTTTAAGTTTTAATTAATAAGCATGATAATGTCTCATAGACAGTCTGAGATTAATATGACTGACCCTAAGACAGCACATTAATCATTGGGATGTTTTATCGTGATTAGTAAATGTTAAATTTGTGTGTTTACTATGTTGCATTCATGCATCGTGTTTACTTTTCGAATTCTAGATATTTATCAGTTATATTGAATCTTATATGTTTTAAATTCTAGTTATCATTATTATGTCTACCATGGGCAACCCTGTTACTGCTTTACTCGCGCTTGAGAAATTGAATAGTGATAATTTCATACGTTGGAAATCAAATATGAATTTAATGTTAATTTGTGAGAACCATAAGTCCGTTCTTACTGAGGAATGTCGTGAGGAGCCTGCTGTTAATGCCTCTAAGAATGTTATGGACAAATATGATGCTTGGATCATATCAAACAACAAGGCGAAGTGCTACATGCTTGTGACACTTCCTATGAGATTATGGAATAGTTTGATCAAAGTCGACATAAGGCGACTAGGAGCTATATGACAACTAAGATAAGAAAGTGTACTTCTGTGCGAGAACATGTTTTGAACATGATCAACATAATGACATGAGGCAGAAGTACATGGGGCGACCATTGATGAGCGGACTCAAGTTAGCAATATACTTGAGTCACTCACACCAACTTTTTCTGCGTTCATGATCAACTATGTTATGAATAAGATGCAATTCAACATGACCCAATTGTTGAATGAACTGCAGACTTTTGAGTCACTCAATCTTAGAATGACCAAATAGGACGAGGCAGATGTTGTCGAACAAAAGCCTTCCACTGTTAAAATTAATAAGAAGAAGAAGATCATGGTAAGGGAAAAGTAAGAACAAGAAAGGGAAGAAAGCCAAGACATCGCCAAAAGCCAAGAAGAACATGAAAGCCAACAAGCCCAAGGGAAAATGTTTCCATTGTAGAGTTGAAGGTCATTGGAAGAGAAACTGTAACAAGTATCTCTCCGAGCTGAAAAAGAAAGATAAATATGATTTACTTGTAGTTAAAGCTTGCTTAGTGAAATATGATTTGTCATCATGGATACTTGATTTAGGAGTCATTAACCATGTATGTTCTTCTTTACAGATGCTTGATTCATCAAGGGAGCTAGCTGATGGCGAAATCATTTTGAGAGTTGACAGTGGTGCGCTCGTGCCAGCTAAAGCATTAGGGACTGTCTTTTTTCTTTACTTTTTAGATATAATTTTTTGGTTTTGAACGATGTTATTATATTCCTGAATTTTCAAAAAATTGATTTCTCTTTTTTTTTTGCAAGAACAATTATTCGAAATTTTTTTATTAATAAAGAGTTTATTATTTTTAAGAATGTATTCGATATTTGTCATGCAAAAGTTATAAAAGGATTGTATATATTTAAACCGACTGAATGCGCATTTAAATAATTTTGAATTATTTAAAGTAGCAAAACCTAGAAGTAACAAACGAAATAGAGTTTCTCATGATGATGATAACACATATACTTGGCATCTTAGGTTGGGACATATTAATCTAGATATGTTAAACAAGTTAACAAAACATGGTGCTTTGAGAGAACTAAAAGCTACTCGTCACTTCACTTATATTTTGGGGATATCTATCACACACGGCTACTTACATTTTGAATGTAGTTCCCTCTAAGCCTATAAGAAAGACGCCTTTAGAGTTATAGAATGGCTCCAAACCTAGTTTGCATCATTTCCGTATATAGGGGTGTCCAGCTCACGTTCTTATACCTAAGACCGGAAAGTTAAACTCAATGTCTGAGGTATGCATATCCGTAGGCTATGCTCCAGAGACTAGAGGTGGGCACTTTTATAGTCACAAGAATCAAAAGGTGTTTTTATCAACATATGCCACTTTCCTTGAACCTGACTATATGTGAAACTACAAACCTCATAGTAAAGTAGTTCTCAAGGAATAAGCAGTTAATGAGATCAAACCACCTTCAATTTCTACTGATAAACAAAAAAGCAGAGAAACCACAGATCGTGCAAAAAAAACCCCAGTGCAACGTCGTAGTAGGAGGGTAGTGAGATAACCAGTTCACTACGAATTAGAAGCACATATCCTAGTGTCAGACACTGATAAGGACGATCTCATATCTTATGAAAAAGCAACAGATGATCCTGAAAATAAGAAATGGCATAATGCCATGAACTAGGAAATGTAATCTATGTATTCTAATTTTATCTGGGAACTTCTAGATCCACCTGAAGTGTCAGCCCATTGGATGTAAATGGATTTTCAAGAAGAAAAGAGGTGCAGATGGGAAAGTAGAGACTTTCAAGGCACGGTTAGTTGCCAAGGGCTATACACAAAGGGAGGGAGTCGATTATGAAGAGACATTCTCCCAGGTGGCCATGCTCAAATCCATTTTGTATCTTTTTGTCCATAGCCGCTAGTTTTGACTATGAAATATGGCAAATGGACATCAAGACATCTTTTCTGAATGGCTCTCTTGAAGAAAGCATTTATAGCATGCAACCAGAACGGTTCATACAAAAGGGGCAAGATCAGAAAATATGCAAATTGCTTAAATCCATTTATGGATTAAGGCAAGCATCTAGATCTTGGAATCTTACCTTTGATGATATTGCTCCTCATTTGGTCCTTGTGATTCTCTCCCCAAGTCTAGAAAGCTCACTTTTTCTCCTGACACAAAGTACATGCGCAGAAGATGGAAGTCATTTGCGCCCATGTCAGAACAGACCATGGTCTTAAGTTGGTGTAAGCTCATTCAGTGAGTGACTTAGAGAACTCCCTCAAGCGTATAGAGTTGCGATAGCCATATGGTCCCAGATAGGGGTGGCAACCGGGTCGGACTAGGACTTTTTTAGGCGGTTCGCGGGTCGGTTCTGGGCTGGGCCGCCATAAATTTAAGGCAAGTCGGTTCACGTGCCGGTCCCAGTTAAATAACCGTCTCGGCCCGTTTCCCCTCCCTTTAATGTGATTTAATTCTCAAAAATATAGATGGGGAGAGTTGAACTTTGGTGGGAAATAGATGAAGTATAGGGATTACCAGTAAACTATATGAAAGTCATGTTACTTTCTTATAATTATATAATTTTATTACTTTAAAATCTCAATAGAAAAATTTGTAATAATAAGTAAAATAATTATTTTAGTTATTATATTCATAAACTAGTGATATTCAGGTAAAATCTAAAAATATCATAAATAATTAATAACTAATTTATAATTCATGTTCATTTACAGAACAAAAAATATTCGGAATATTAAACCAGTATTTTTTTAAAGTTTTCATGAATCAAATTTTTCATTGAATAAAATATTCATTAATTAAATATGTTTATCTCAAAAAGTATATTATTTGAAGTTCTGATAAAATGTGTTAAGAGAAAATAAGAATATATTTTAAACAATTAATTTAACAAAAGTTGTCTTGGTCTATTGGTAAAGAGTGTGATTTATAATAGAAGTGTCAAAGGTTCAAACTTCACTACATGCATGACTGTTCAAGTTTTTAGACAAAAAATAGATTCACGGGCCGGGCTGGGCCGAGCATCCAGGCGGGGCCGAGCTGGGCCATAGGCCTTGAATTGAAGGCAAGGCCCGTTATGGCCCACGGGCCTTAACCGGCCTAACTGTTCATGATCGGGCCGGGCCAAATTGTGACGGGTCGGTTCAGCCGGTTTTGCAAGCCGAACCGGCCCAGTTGCCACCTCCAGTCCCAAATCATCAATGAAGCATGTCATACTCCTTTGCACAACCGATATTCACAATATACTTTTGAAATTTATGAGGTATACAATCAGCGGGGAACAACTAGGTTGCCAGGTCTTCTGGATATGGTGGCCGAAAATCTATATTTGAATCATTCAAGGATGTTGTTACCATTTCTGCCTGAAGCATCTTTTTCAAGTATTCGTGACTTATATACTAAGAAGAGCTATCATGTGTCCTGAATATTGGCGGTATTTCCACAACAGCCACAACCGAGGTGATGGGAAAAACGAGGTTGAAGGGATGCATATGTTCTCATTGCCCATAGTCATGATGGTCTTGGGACGTCATTGATGATGACTGGTGCAAGAGAGATGTGGGTGGTCTGAGTTGAGACTTGGGATTGTTCTTGGCTTATTTGTTGCTGACCATTCTAAACTAGATGTGACGGATGAGGTACGGGTGAATTTTGAGTGGGAATACCCTAGAGGAATGATGTAAGGGTGCTAAACATTGTCTGGATTTCATCATCAAAAGCATGAAGATCCTAGTTGGAGATTTGCAATTCCTTGATAGCTGCAGCATAATCAATCCAGGGCACAATGGTGGTTACAACAGTTACAACAGGCTGCTCATGTGAGGTAGATTCATCCATCTCATAGGCTGTCAGGTTAGCCAATAAACTTGTGTCATTATTTATCCAAGAAGAAGTCATGGTAGGTCGTCCTCGCCCTGCCATACGTGTAGTTGTACGATGAAAGATCACTCCCATGGAGTCGCCAAATGCTCAAAAGCTAATGAGGTGTGATCTTGACGTCACGTGAGTGCAGTTACATATATGATCTAGTCTCAGCAAACAACAAATATAACCTAGGAATATGGAGGTTTATATTTAAAGAGTGAAGGACGAGCACTGAGTCTGCCTAGAGAAGGTTACAAAATGATTTTGAGATGAGGAATTCAGAAAAGAATTCGTCAAGCCTAATGAGATTGTGCATCTTGAAAATGAAGGGGAAGACCTCCCTGAGAGCATCCAGGCGGGGCCACTTCAACCAATCCCTTGATTAGTTAGTAGTGGACCCTACATAATCTTTTCTTGACAAACTTGTTGAGATTGCAACATCTAGTCACCACTCATCATAGCCTTAACTGTATGGGTGAAGGTATCTACAGGGCACGATTCTCACGATGCCACCTATAACATCGCGCAAGTGTCATTATAATGAACACAGAGTCCATGAAAAATGATGGGAACACGCCATGTCGATGAATAGCTAGTGGCACTCTAGGATTTTCAAATTAAAAAATTAGGCTCCTTCCCAAAGTGGAAAGACGGCACATCCGACAAAGGTATGCCTATTCCAATACGACGGACCCTCACCTCAATCCTTCCAAACCACAGCTCCCAAAAATGTTTCCAGGCAAGAGACTCACTTAAGTCGTTATTACTTGATTTCATGATTACAAGGGAATGCATGAATACATCGAAATATTATATAATAGAGATACAATTACGTAAGGAGTTGATGTCGCAGATCAAGCAATCATGTTAAAAAGTTAATGACGACACATGATAGTGATGCATAGGAGTGAACATGTGCCATCGTCACGAGTCAAAGTCATAGAACTTAATCATCATGTGCACACCATCTCCATCAAATTCATTGCAAAATCTAGCAGATACTATTAACGATTTAATAGACTCTAGAGAGGTTACTGGATAATTGGCAACCAATTTTCAATCACCTTGCGCAATCAAGGTACTAAAGAAAAAAATAAATTTTGTCATTCCTATGTGCCCCTGTATAAACAACAATATGAAACAAAACTGAATCAAGTATATAAAAGTAAGATTACACACCTCTGACAGACAATTTACCTTCTTAAAAATCCCAGTTAGGATCTTTGGTAATCAAGCGAATGGCTTTACATCAAACCCCTTTTCTTTTACGCTCTTTCAGATCACTTGGAATGATATATACAGAATCTACACAGAGCCCACCTTTGGAATGTGTGCAATCTATTTGTTTCATGGAAAATCTAACTTCAGTTGGGGGTTCTGAATTAGGGACATGAATTTCACCTACGTTGTATTGGATCCAGCACCCACGTTTATGATTACCAATTAAATCATCATTTTCAGTCTCGTCTAAACAACACTCACTTGAAGCTTGCTGACCATCGGAAGTAGATAACTCAAATCGTACTGGCTTTATATCCCAACCATGTGTGTGCTCATAACTGCTCACTCTTCTTCCAAGCCTTTTGGAAAACTTTCCAAGGTGAAGCCTAAATGATACAGTATAGGTATCCGGAGGAAAAGGGAATTTGACAGCGCCATCTACTTCAAACCACCATATTTGTTGCACATAAGCCACAATACGGAACCTGAAATATCAATCAAATAGCAACTAAACATTAAAAATCTGTTCTGAACAAGAAAGATGTCGAAGTTGAACAATGGAAAAAAAATCACTTCCAACATTACAAATCCCGGTGAATCAACCTCTATCTGATTGGTAAGATTATTCTCTTCCTATTATGACTTTGATTAATGTGAGGACAGAATCTACATCCTTTTCGATGGAAATCTTTTCCTCTAGTTCCAACTAGCAAACGTATGGGAAAATGGTGGGCCTAGAAAATCTATGCTCTCATTTCTTCCCGACATGAGCCGTCTCTCCACTTTCCTTTTTATTTATCCAACTAACCAAATGAGTTTAACTCGCACACTTTGAGCTGTGTTTAAAACATATTGACAGCTGAGAACTAAAAACCAAACCGCATGAAGTATTAGAATCAGAGCTATTATATATGAGAATGTAAACCTTGCGTGATTGTATGAATATTTAAGCTGGACAGTAAAAATTGCATTTCCAAAAACAATCACTAACATTAAATATAATGATATTGAGCCTAGAATATGACAATAAAAAAACCAGAAACTTAGATAAAGACAAATGATAAGACGCATATTATGCAAGCTTTTCAACCCCAAAGATGAAAAGTTGACATGACCAATATACAACCAACACTTAACCAATCAAAAGGACATATGTGCTGTTCTGATATCAGTGTTCTGGCGAAATATAATTCCTTTCACGCGTTAGTTCTACAAAACTAACGCAAGAGCTACTCAAAATATTTTAACATATTAGAAATAAAATCATCAAGATGGTGTGCTGATTCCTAAACACTGGATGAGTACTGTAGCATTGGAGCTAGATTAGTCATCACCAGGACATTTTAACCTGTTAGAAATAAAATCATCAAGATGGAATGCTCATCTTAAGACAAAGAGGTAAACACTCTGCTGCTGTTGCCAATCGGTTCATATGCAATTTGATAATTGATATACTATATGTTACGATGTAATGTGTGTAGACTATGAACCTAAAAACCTAACTCCCAAGAAAAATTACTGGCCATGAAGGCGTTACTAGTTAACCCTCTAACTTGCCAACCGGTTAAAAAAGCACCATAAGCTTATGAAATCGTGGGGAATGACCTCTTATGAGAAAACCATCCTCTTTGAAGTTAGTAGATGTCACAGATTAAAAAGAAGGCAGGAGAAACTGAAACCAAGCATTCTTCAGCCTGACTTAGAATAGACGTGGGATTGTCCGAGTCTCACCTAGATTCTTCAGTTGGAATCCAATTCCAGTATCTGCGATCTTCGATTCCAGTTATTGACATTGCTTTCGCTGATATTGACATGCAAACCCTTCCAGTGACTCTGTCTAGCCACACTTCCTGTAGAAGTCCCAGCGTTAATTTCGGTAACTATTATAGCAAGCACAATACAAAATCCCAAATGCAAAACCCCCTCCCGCGAAAACCATTCCATATTTAACCAAGCAGAACCCGTAAGTTCGATCTTCATCAAATCCCAAGACTTCAAACATCAAATGCTCAAAATAGAAGATATTACGCACCTTATTGCCATCATCGAACGGTACTGGGCGAGAAAGAAGCGCGAATATATCCTTCTTTGATAAATTCTGATACCTCTCAGGCGGCAATAATTCTAGTAGATCATGGTAATTGGGAGGCAACTTAGTTTCCCATACTGAATCAGAAGACGCGGCACCACGAAACGCCCTGTTGAGGCGTGCAAGGTTGCAAATCTCCGGCGGAGTCAGGTAGAGGAAAACGCAAGCCACGCAGCTCTCAGGTATATCGCCGAGGCTCGGACCAATCGTCGACCCATTGCTTCCATCCGTCAGGTTTGAGAGCGAAGCCCCCATCGTCCACGATGGCCTCCTAATCAGAGCTTAGGGTTTATCCATTTCAAGCATGGCCTCACCACTCGAAGTCCAACCCACTAACTAAAATGTCAGGAAAATCAAAAGGCACGAAATAGATTAAGGTTCCATGGGAGATTCGGATTCGAGTGTTTGGTTAGAGAGTTTGGGATTTATTGCTTGAAGGGGTTTCTCCCCTCTGCAACCCTCTTTTCGGGAATCGTTTGAATATGTGGGCGACAGTCGCAAGATATGTAAATGGGTCAAACATCAACAGACGCGGTGCGACATAGATGATGGGTTAACGGATGAGATCTTTTCTTCTTCAAATGGCTAACTATTTAGACAAGATGTTAATCAAACACGTGTGAATCGCGGGGATTGATGATACCATTGTTTCTCTCTAAACCGCTCTTAAGCAGCCAGTCAACGACATTTTGGAGCAACAAAAGTCAATTTAAAGTCATTTTTACTCCATGTCAAGAAATTTTTATACGACTGCCTTCATTTCATCGTTGTTGATCAGTTTTCTACGGTTCAATTCAAAAGAAAAAAAAACATTTAAATAAAAATTTTTATTTTTATTTCTTTTACGTGGTCACTAAATCATTTGGAATGAACAAGCTAACTGTTTTTACATATCCACAAAAAATGTTAGAGAAACCGAATCTAAGCTAAACCTACTCTTAGTCTTCATCATGTCCTAAGCTTCAGTCTTAAGATAGTTGTGTGGGGTGCACACTAAATATGTTTCGGTGACATAGGGCGATGCTTATTTGATGTATATGTGAAATATTTCAATTTACATGCACAAAAAATTTATCTTCTTTGTAGTTATTTTCATCTCGTCCAAAAATACAAATAAATATTGTGAGAGTCGAGAAATTTCTGTTAAACTGACATTAACTCACAGCTTTTTTTCATAAAGATATACAATATTAACCATGTATACTCATATTACCTTATTCTAATTCAAGTAATTGAAATTTTTTTGCTACTTTAATCTTAATATTTAAGACTCCCTCTCAGCTAGCTATGTCACCCACTCACCACAAGCTTCAATTATGGGTAATCTTTCAATTTTAAGCCTCGTGATTGTTCCTTCATATCATCTAACATTTTAGAATAAAAAAGGTTTTATTATGATAGGAATTTTGAATTTGATAGTAGAAAATTCATATAAATTTTTCTTTTTGCTACTTCGTGCCAACAAGTATCTCACCTCTGCTTAAAAAGAAATAATGGTATTATCCACAAACTACTTTGTTTTCTTTTGATAAGTTTAGAAGTTGGCCATTTTTCTCCTTTAATAACTAATAATAAGCAAGTTCAAAAAAAAAACTAATAATAAGCAATATCAATTTATTAGAAAAATTGGAAAACGATTCGACAACTTCAGAGACAAAACGTGGGTGTTTTTAGCAAAAAGCTGGAAACAGCAAATACCATGGGATTGGGCAGTTCTCTCTTTTCCATCAAAACAAAGGTGATGAAACCAGCCACACCTAACAAAAAGATAGACTGGAAAGAAAGAGATAGAGAGGGATGGGGAGAGACAGGGGAGTGAGATATTTTAGAGATAGAAAGAGAGTAAGATAGATATATATATAGAGAGAGGTATAATTAATAGATATGAGAGATATGAGAGAGGGAAAACTAATAGATTTACATGATTTATCAAATTTCGGGGGAGGAGATATATAACGGTTAAGATATTAAGAGAGATGATTAAAAATGCATATTAGTAACTAATTTAATAGAAAACCTATTAAATTTAAATTAATTTGCTAGATTAATATTTTTTAGAAAAGTATTATATTTGATATTTTTAAAATGTGTGATAAAATTGTATTTAGCTTAAAAAATTGTATAGATATTATTAATTCTATTTTTAAAACGAGGAAGCCTAATATAAGATTAGATATATAACTTAAATTTCAACTTACCCTTTTAGATTTTTTGGAAAATGCCATATACTATTAGGTAAGTTTCACTTAAAACAAAAGTTTCAAGTTAGACCGATTCAAACATATACAAACGCCTCAAATCAAACATTTCATCTCTCTTCATCTTAAAATCATAACAGATATTATAGTCGGTTAAATGAACATTTAGACATGTTTGTATAAATTTAGAGTCTAGTTTGAGATTTGAAATGAAACTAACCTCCAAGTATAGAGATTAAAAGTATATTTTTCACTTAAATTTTTTTCAGGAGATTCAACTGTACACAAATGGTAAATCTACCATTAGATCAATGTCAATCATATTTTTACAACGAGACACACCTCTGACAACGGAGGATAAAGTAGAAGAATCCATTTATCAAGAAACATTGACAAATAACAAAATAGGAAGGGATCCTTATTCCTTAAAGATCAAAACCAAAAGAAATAGCGTTGGTAATCGTGACACGTGCGCGGTAAAATGGGCGAAGGCGTATGGTCTTTTAAAAAATTAAATTTTCAATAAATTAAAACTTGCGCAACGCCATGATAATCAAATAAAAATTATTATTGAAAACTGTTTTTCAATCAGTCATGATTCATTATATATTTATAAGTTAAACCTACAATATACAAGGTTATAAATCATATACATCTTGTAGTCTATATCAAGTGTCCTTACAAAAGCTTATCGATCATTCGTTCCCAACAAATCGTTTCAACAATCAGTAGACTCTGAGACGCAAACTAGGATCTTTCAAATCAATCATCAACGCACTAGGGCGGGTGTGGGCATGTAGAATATTACAAGACAATTTTCCTGTCTCTAGATGTTCTCAACACAAGAGATCTAGAGATTTACTGAGAATGACTTTAGTGAGAAGATTCTTTAAAAGGATGTAATGATTCTTCTTTTTAGATATTTGATTAACGTCTAATCATAGAAGAAAATCTCTCTGACTTCAATCGTGTTCTCAATTCAACTCTTGATTGACGAACTGATGATCTGATCAATTGATTCTCTCATCTTCTTTCAACCACTAAGGTCATTAGAATAATAACTGTATATATTTTAGATAATGGCGTATTAGACTTTTAGGGATAAACTGTAATAATATTTAATTATAAAATTATCAATTGTAGTGGGACTCACAGCACCATTGTAGTGCCATGTGGCACTAAACTATTGCACACTCACTACTGGAATGCCATGTGACACCACAATAGTCCATCTCAATTTCTGATACTCTATCACTGATTGACACATGGCAATTACTGTGAATTAAATATTTATTTTAATCAGATAATTATATAGATATCAGTTAATTCAAAATTAACATATCTGATTATTTCTATCAACTAACTTATCTGTTATTTCAAAAATAACAGATTTAGATGATTTAAATTATTATCTAATAATAATTTAATTATCTAATTTCACAAATTAGATATTTTATCTCAGTTATCGATAAATTTATATATATATATNTATAGAGGTGATTTAAGGACCATGGACATATAATCCTAAGCTTTAATAAATCAGATTATTAATTAAACTCTTTAATTAAATAATTTTATTTATTAATTCTATTATTAATCCACTATAAATATGAAATTGCACTCTTAGATATTATAGAATGTATTTATAGAGCATTCTCTGCTAGTCCACTGACATAATTATTTCATATAGTTCTGTCCTCTAAATATTGGTTCGTAAATTAGAACTGGTCACAATTATCGTTTTACCCTTCTAATTACCTCTTGATCCTTAAGTACCATTAATCTACTAGTCAATGGATAATTTATAATCTTATTATAAATTTGAGCTCAATAACTATTTAGTTTCAAAATTAACACTTAAGGGAACCAATATATAATCCGTTAAAAAAAAATAAATTTCAAATCTTGCAAGATCATGTTCCCAACCATCCACATCACTGAATCTTCAAAACAATAGTCACTAGTCTGGTTAACAAACATACCTTAATTTCACAAATTAGATATTCGGTCTCAGTTATCGATAATTAAAAAATCGATAATTATATATATATATATTTAATTAATTAATTTCTAAAAACTATATTTTTAAATATATAAATAATTCAATTAATTAATTCTTAATTAATTAATCACACATAATTATCTCATAATTATGTACTTGTCCCAAAATAAAAATTCATTTTGTAAGTCAGTCCTTTTCTCATGCCCTACTCACACCCTAGATAGTGTAGTATAAAGGTGATTTGGGGATCATGAACCTATAATTCTAAACTCTAATAAACCAGATTATTAATTAAATAATTTTTTTTATTAATTCTATTATTACTCCACTAAAAATATGGAATTGCACTCTTAGATATTATAGAATTTATTAACAGAGCATTCTCTTGTAGTCCACTGACATAATCATTTCATGTAGTTATGTCCTCCAAATATTTGTTCGTGAATTAAATTTGATCAAAATTATCGTTTTACCATTCTAAATACCTCTTGATCCTTAAGTATCATTAATCCACTAGTGAATGACTAATTTATAATCTTATTATAAATTTGAGCTCAATAACAATTCAGTTTCAGAATTAACACTTAAGGGAACCAATATACGATCCGTTAGGAAAGCTTAGATTCTAAAATCTTGTAAGATCATGTTCCTAGCCATCCATATCACTGAATCTTCAAAATAAAAGTCACTAGTCTAATTAACAAACAGACTTTAACGAGTGAATCAAAAGATCCAATAGACATGCAGAGGATTTCATGACTACTCAGGATCCAGACTGATCCATATATGATCATCGAATTGATGTGTATTAAATTTTTATGAAAAATGGCACGTTAATAAGGATATTAATTCACATCGATAAGTTCATATATAATCATATTATATAAAGTACATTCACTAATATGTGTCTATCCACATCAATGATCCAGATCTAGATCACATACATTCATAATGCTTAGTGAACCGTACTAGCAACCATTCATTAAAGAATTCATATTTTAATATGTCGCTGATAATTTTATTCATTATCTATGATCTTAGTACTCTCGTATTAATACAAGATCATAGTCTCATTAATGAATATGAAATTTTCAGATATTTATATAAATTATTCAACAATAATTTAAAAAATAATTATAAGAAAAATGTAATACTCTTTAAACTTCATATCAAAATGTCAATACACATACTTTGAGGGCATATCCCCTAACAATCTCCCACTTGCCCTATAGCAAATGTGGCATCTCTCTTAATCTTATGTTCGCATATGACCTTCAAACAACTTCGTAGGAAGTGTCTTGGTCAATGGGTCAGCCAAGTGCTGACCCAATGTACAGTCAGAGTCAGATTCTGATCCAACATTATCTTCATAGCAGTTATATCACCTCGATGTATGACCCATATGTCGACTCCCGACTATCCTCATCTGAATCCTAATCAGTATATCTAGTGCGATTCAGGTCTCCACCTGAACAAACAAGCATATATCTCGTTCTCCTAAGATACTTGAGAATAAGTTTTATTGTAATCCAATGTTCCAAACCCGGATTCGTTTGATAACGACTGACAATTCCCACTGCATAACAGATGTTCGATCTCGTACACAACATGGTGTACAAGAGATTTCCAACTGCTGAAGCATAGAGAACCTTTCTCATATCATTTTCCTCCTAGGGTGTCTTAGGACATTGTTCCTTGGAGAGAACAATTCCATATCTGGTTGGTTGTCGACCTTTCTTAGAATTCTCCATAGAGAATCTCTACAGCACCTCATCAATATAATATGCTTGAGAAAGTGCCAAGAACTTGTTCTTTCTATCCATTAGGATTTGGATGCCTAGAATATAGTTCGCTTCTCCTAAATCTTTCATTTGAAATTTCTGAGCTAACCACTTCTTTATCGTTGACAAAGTTTCTACATCATTTCCAATTAGTAGAATATCATTATCATAAAGAACTAAGAAAATTACTATCTTATCTTTGGTGTATATATAAGCATGAGCGTTGTCAACATTTTGCTCGAAGCCATAAGACTTTATAATCTCATCAAAGGTAAGGTTCCAAAATCTAGATACTTGCTTTAATCCATAAATGGATTTAAGTAACTTGCATACTTTCTGATCTTGCCCCTTTTGTACGAACCCTTCTGGTTGTATCATATAGATGCTTTCTTCAAGAGAGTCATTCAGAAAAACTGTCTTGACGTCCATTTGTCATATCTTATAGTCAAAACTAACGGCTATAAACAAAAGAATGTGAATGGATTTTAGCATTGTCACAGGGGAGAATGTCTCTTCATAATCAGCTCTCTCCTTTTGTATATAGCCATTGGCCACTAATCATACCTTAAAAGTCTCTACTTTCCCATATGCACATCTTTTCTTCTTGAAGATCCATTTACATCCATTGAGTCTGACATCTTGAGGTGGATCTACAAGTTCCCAGACGGAATCGGAATACATAGCTTTCATTTTCTGGTTCATGGCATCTTACCATTTTTGCTTTTCAAGATCATCCATTGCTTCTTCATAAGATAATGGTTCATCATTATTAGTGTCTGACACTAGGACATATGCCTCTAGTTTGTAGCGAACTTGTTGTCTCACAACTCTTCCACTACAATGTTGCACCGTGGTTTCCTTTGTAGAAACTATGGTTTCTCTAGTTTGACGTTTATCAGTAGAAATTGAAGATGTTCTGATCTCATCAGCCGCTAATTCCTCAAGGAACTACTTTGCTATGAGGTTTGTAGTTTTGCATATAGTCATGCTCATAGCCAACGAATATGCATACCTCATACCTTGATTCTAACTTTCCGATCTTGGGTTTAAGAACGTGAGTTGGACACCCACATATACAAAATGACACAAACTAAGTTTGGAGCCATTTTATAACTTTAAAGGTGTCTTGATTACAGACTTAGAGGGCACTACATTCATAATGTAAGTTTTTGTGTGTAGGGCATATCCCCAAAATATAAGCGACAATGATGAGTAGCTTAACATCAACCTAGCGATATCTAATAAGGTTCGATTTCTCCTCTCTACAACACCATTTTACTATGGCGTTCCAGGTGTTGTGAGTTGTGATAGAATTCCTCATTCTAGCAAATAATTCTTGAATTCTAAATTCAGCTATTCACCACCTCGATCGGATCGATGGGTTTTTAATGATTTACCTAATTGTTTTTCAGCTTCACCCTTGAAGTCTTAAACTTTCCAAAAGTTTCAGACTTTCGATGCATTAGATAACTATAACCATATCTTGAGTAGTCGTCAATGAAAGTGACAAAATACGCATACCCACCTTTAGCTTGTATATTGATCGGTCCACAGACATCACTATGTACTAACTCAAGTGGTTCATTGGCTTTTTAGCCCTTTTCCTATAAAATGTCTCTTGGTTATTTTACCATCTAGATAGGATTCACAAACAGGAAGAGTTTCAACTTTTAGCTCTCTCAAAGTATCAGGCTTTGTTAAATTGTTTAACCTATCTAGATTAATATGTCTCAACCTAAGATGTTATATGTATATATATATATATATATATATATATATGTGTGTGTGTGTGTGTGTGTGTGTGTGTGTGTGTGTGTTATCATCATGAGAAACTCTTTGCCGTTTAGTATTTTTAGGTTTTGCTACTTTTAATAATTCAGAATTAGTTAAAGCGCGTTTAGTCGGTTTAAGCATATATAGTTCATTTATAATTTTAGCATGACAGATATCGAATCTATTCTTAGAAATAATAGACTCTTTATTAATTAAACAAATTTCGTATAACCGTTCTTGTAAAAATAAAAGAGAAATCAAATTTCTTGAAAAACCAAGAATATAATAAACATCGTTCAAAACTAAGTGATTATATCCAAAAAGTAAACGGACAGTCCCTAATGCTTTAGCTAACACGAGGCACCACTGCTAACTCTGAAAATGACCTCGCCATCAGCCAGCTCTCTTGACGAATCAAGCATATGTAAAGAAGAACATGCATGGTTAGTAGCTCCTGAATCAAGTATCCAGGATGACAAATCATATTCCACTAAACAAGCTTCAAGTACAAATAAATCATATTTAACTTTCTTTTTCAGCTCAGAGAGATACTTGTTACAGTTTCTCTTCCAATGACCTTCAACCCCACAGTGAAAACATTTTCCTTTGGGCTTGCCGTTTTTCTTGTTCTTCTTGTCTTTCGGCGGTGTATTGGCTTTTTCTACTCTTTTGTTCTTACTCTTGTCCTTATCATTTTTCTTCTTCCTTTTCTTGTTCTTAACAATATTGGAAGAAGGTTTTTGCTCGACAACATTTGTCTCGCCCTCTTTGGTTAATCTAAGGTTGAGTGACTCAAAAGTCTGCAGTTCCTTCAACAATTTAGTCATGTTGAATTGTAACTTTTTCATAACATAGTTGGTCGTGAACGCAGAAAAAGCTAGTGTGAGCGACTCTAGTATGATACTAACTTGAGTCCGCTCATCAATGATCACCCAATGTACTTTTACCTCTCGCATTATGTTGATCATGTTCAAAACATGTTCTTGAACAGAAGTACCTTTCCTCATCTTAGTTGTCATATAGCTCCTAGTGGCCTCATAACGACTTTGATCAGACTACTACCTAAACATTGCTTGTAAAGATTCTATAATCTCATAGGCAGTCTATATGCTTTTATGCTTGGTTCTCAGAACATCATTCATGCTCACAAGCATGTAGCACTTCGCCTTGTCTTTTGATATGATCCAAGCATCATATTTGTCCCTAAAATTCTTAGGGGCGTTAGGCGTCGGGCTCCTCAGGACATTTCTCAGTAAGAACAAACTTATGGTTCTCACAAATCAATATTACATTCATATTTGATTTCCATCGTACGAAATTATCATCATTCAATTTTTCAAGAGCGAGTAAAACAATAATAGGGTAATCCATGGTAGACATAATATTGATAACTGAAATTTATATCATACATGATTCAATATAATTGATAAATATCTAGAATTTGAAAAGTAAACATGATACACGAATGCAATCATAATAAACACATAAATTTAGTATTTACTAATCACGATAAAACAACTCAACGATTAATGTTCCGTCTTAGGATCGGTCAGATTAACCTCAGACAATCTATGAGACATTTTCATCCTTATTAATTAAAACATAAAATATCTCATATTTTCTCTTTTAACAATAAGGTATCGCTTGTTCGGTTAAGCTACGACTATCCACATGAAAGCTTAATTGTGACTTTGTGAGTGTAACACATCATTTCAGATTTTAGGACTTCATTTAGAATATGCGGCCTTAAGGTCGATCAAAACTAAACTACATCACTTCCACCTATCTTCTTAAGAGGTCCAACCTTGGTATTGGTACAGTTCGAAACCTTCCTTAGGGGGATGAAAACAAAGCCATCTCTAGACCCTCACTGCACCTCATGGTGTTGTACTAATGATGGAGACCATAGGTTACATTGGCATGTCAACCTTCTTCTACTTACTATTCAGGATAATGTGTTTCTATTTTAACTAATCAATTAATTTCAAATTAATTACTAGTTAAAATAATAACCCTATGAATATTTAATTATCAGTTAATCCAATATCATTGGTATAAGTTCATTTAACTTTCTGAAGCGTTTAAGTCATAATTAGGTGAACTTAGATTAACTAATTAATTATATTCATCAAATTTTATTAAAACTCTTTTACTAAAGTCGGTTAACCTAAAAGTTATTATAGCTTTTACTGTGGTGTGATTACCAAGTATTAAATAGTTAAAAAACCTAACAATTTACATGCAATTGATGTCATAAAGTAATACATATAAATATATTAGGACAATCCTAATAAATCATGCTTCTACAGATGAGATACATGATTAAATAAAACTGTGTGAGATTTTCACGTATGACGTGTAATCGACTAATACATGGACATTATCAAACATAACAATTAAACAATTATGTAATAATTAAATAAAATAATAATGAATCGAGTGACTATTGTGTATTTCTATATTACAACCCTTTAAATAAAGAAATAAAATTACAAATTAGACTTTAAAGAATACATATTTCTCAAATGTTGTCTTCTCCTCTTGATGTCCATCTTCATAATCTTCAACCTTTGAATAAAACCCTTTCAATATAGTTAACTTTGATTTAGTCAAATAAGCCTTTTATTTAATTTGGTCAAACTTGGGTCAAACCCAATCAATCTCTTAATTTTTAATTTTTATAAAATTAATATTAAAATTACGTTAATTTTAAAATTTAAATGGATAATTAAAAGAGTTTGGGTTTGCTCAAAACTTTCCTAAAATGTGACAACAGTTGTCACCGACAATAGGACTCTCCGATCGCCGTCCATCACCACCGTTACCCGTCTCACCGTCGATAGGCGCCTGCCACACCGGCAGTCACTGTTCACCGTCGGTACAGTACCATCGATACTATTCACCTCCCTCGGAATAGTAAATTTCTGACGTGAGCAGTGTTTTGCGTGAATAGTAAATTTCTGTCGTTCGTCTTGTGCGTTCTTCGTCTTCTCGCATTCGGAATAATTACAATAATATTCAAAATAAAATTACAAAAATTCATGCGCCTCAATTCGGCTTACACAAGATCTAGGAAAAATTAAAACAAAACATAACCCAATAATCACCATACAATTAACGATCTATTATTTTCTATACATTCAAAAATCATAATCATCCATCATCATACATATATCGTATTATATGAATAATGCAAGAAAACTTACTCAGCATTTAATATATAAATATATAAAAATCGTTCTGATACCACTTGTTGGTTGTTGCGGCGCATGCACAGTGGAAGCGTGGAGGTGACTTGGGGATCATGGACTTATAATCCTAAGCTACAATAAACCATATTTTTTATTAAATTCTTTACTTAAATAATCTTATTATTAATTCAATTATTACTCCATTATAAATATGGAATTGCACTCTTAGAGATTATAGAATGTATTTACAGAGCATTCTCTTGTAGTCCGTTGACATAATCATTTCATGTAGCTGTGTCCTCCAATTATTGGTTTATAAATTAGAACTGGTAAAAAATTATCGTTTTACCCTTCGAATTACCTCTTGATCTTTAAGTATCATTAATCCACTAGTGAATGGCTAATTTATAATCTTTTTAAAATTTGAGGTCAATAGCCATTCACTTTCAGAATTAACACTTAATGGAACCAATATACAATCCATTAGGAAAACGTAGATTTCAAATTTTGTAAGATCATGTCCCCAGCCATCCATATCACTGAATCTCTAAAATAAAAACCATTAACCTGATTAACAAACAGATATTAACGAGTGAATCAAAAGACATAGCAGTTCATAATTACTCAGGATTCAGACTGATATACATATGATCATTGGATTGATGTGTATTAAATCTTTATGATAAACGGCACGTTAATAAAGATATTAATTTATCGGTCTTGTCATATATAATCGTATTATGTAAAGTACATTCACTAAGATGTCTATCCACATTTATGATCCGGATCTGGATCACACGCATTCATAATACTTACTGAATCGTACTAGCAACCATTCATTAAAGATTTCATACGTTAATATGTTGCTGACAATTTTTTTTCAATATCTATGATCTTAATCATCTCGTACTAATACAAGATTTTCATCTCATTAATGAATATGAAATTTTCAAATATTTATATAAATTATTCAATAATAATTTAAAAGAACAATTATAAGAAAAATTTAATCATCTTTAAATTTTATATTAAAATGTCAATACACATTTTTTAGAGCATAATCTCAGTAATATCTTGTTCACTTTCAATCCTCGTTTAGGGAGAGTAATTATCACAGTCCCTTCTCTTTCGCCTTCTAACCCTAGCACCTTGTGCCCGCACCACCTGTCACCGGGAGAGCTCCATTGCTCTCCTTGTGACCCTCTTTTGCCTATTTCCCCTTATTTCTTCTTTCCCACTCCCTTACTTATCCATTCAGTCTTTCTTTTCATCTTCCCTCCTCTGTCTTTTCTTATCTTCCTCCCCTCTCTTTGTTTTCCATCTCCCCTGTTTTCGTCCCCCCCCCCCCCTGCGCCCCTTTCNCCCCCCCCCCTCTGCGCCCCTTTCTACTTCCCTCTCGTTTTCTTTTCCCTTTCCTTCCATTTTTGCTTTTTCTATGCACTTTTAGGTCTGTCCTCTATGTTTTTAAGTTTTCTTTCGATTTTAGAAGTTTTTTTGTCTTCCAGTTATGTAGACCTTGGTCCATCATATCTATGATCTTAGGTGGTTTAGTTTCTTTAGATCTGACTTTTGTGGAGCTTTCGAAACCTGTTTTGCATGCACCATAGCCATAGTTCCCAGATCTGTTCGAAGTTATCTTGCTATTCATGCAGATATGCTTTTGCAGTGCTAGTTGGCCAAACCATGTATGGCTGGTGAAGGACCTGTGGAACGAGCTGACTGTGCTCTATATTTGTGTGTTCTTTATGCACATGATTTGTGTATGGTTTATGCACCTGATTCTCTCATTAGACTTAAGTAGATGTTTACTGATCTTATCTAACACTTGTAATAATATATTTGTGTTTAGATCTGATAGTTTGATTGAGAATCTAATGATGTTTGTATCTTTTCGTTGGTTATGAAATAAAATGTTTCTTCAAACAAAAAAAACAAAAGATATAAGACAGAAAATTTGGTTCGCAAACTCTGCAGAGATATCTACGATTGGCTTTCAATTTTCATTGTCTAGAGCCCCAACAGAACAAAAAACTAGAAGGATGAAGACTGTCAAGCTACTATCACAATCCCGAATTTAAATAAATCACAAAAACGGTAAAGCAAGCCACCATGCCATTTATTCTCGGCATAGACTCTAGTCCTAGATGAGTCTAGATTGATCAAGACTGCCTCCTTTTCTGAGAAACAAATCCAGTCACGAAGCAAGAAAATGATAACTAAAGAATACCTAATACTTCAAAATAAAAAAAAATGATTCATAATATCATTTCACCAGTATTTTTTTTTAAGGAAAAAACATTATATCCACCACTTCCATGCCTTATTATCTAAGGACTTAACTGCACCCTAAAGTGAAAAAGAGAGTGAATAACTTTGATAACTTTGATAACTTAAATGTGCCATGGACAACACCATGACTTCTCCATTCGGAAGTGCAAAATAATTGGCTTAGTCAAGTTGCTTTCTGTTACATGTGATTGTCGCAAGTTTGGGACTCCAAAAAACCAGAGAGATTATACCACAGCGGTAACATCAACAGAATCTGCCACCACTACCAAAAATTAATATATCTCGAAGAATATGGGAAAGACCTTCAATCTTCAAGCTCGATAATTTTAACCACAGATGCATCCCCAACTTTCTGGCAAATGACAACTCGGTCGTGTGACTTAATAACTCCTGATGCTTTACCATGATCAAGGGCAACCTTTAGAACTGACTCATTTGTTGCATTTGTCGACTCCGCCTAAAATCCCAAGAAAAAAATCTCACAGAAATTAAGGCGTGAAGGAGAAAATAACTGCTTTCTAGCATGATTTATTAACTGTCAATAAAAAAACTTGGATAGAAAATTATTGCAAATGTTTATCCCCCAAAAGATACATGCAAGAATCAGAACTTACAGGATGTCGAGGATCAGCAAGCATGGGAAAAAGGCCTCTGACTATAAGTGATTGCCTGGCCTGAAAATTTTAAGGAAAAGAAATTCTTTTACAGAAATGATGAATATGGTAGCAGATAAAAAATTCAGCTAGAAAGTTTAACAAATGATAAGGCTTAAAATTGTACAATATAGCCAACCAGCGTTAGCCCTCGACTTGTGCACCAAATCCAACAAAATTAACAGCAAGAGATGTGGCACTCAACAATAAGCATATTATGCATTGTTCCCATCAAACTTTGTTTACTAAGATGTTACTGAAGCAAATGTTCAAACCATACAGTGGGGGAAATGCATTATTTGGGAGGTAATTCTTCATCATTCTAAACGTCTTACAGTAAGAAAATTGATCTCTCAGACGTTAAAATGATAACTATAGTCAGGAGAAAAAAAATTGACACTCACCATACGGCTAAACAGTGATAAGAGGCGTACCTCAAATGCCCCAGTGAAGCTCCACTTTAGTTGATTTGTCTTAAGCCGAGGAATGACAACTGACAATACTGGCATTGTTGGCCTATACTTAGCAATCAATCTGCATATAAGCAGTGAATTAGGGTTGTAAAATAAAAGGCAATAAAGAACTGAGAACAAGTTTGTTCCTAAAGTTTGCATAATTGTCTATCAACTATTAAAGTACCTTGCAGCCCTGCCAGAAGAAGTAAAGCATATAATAACAGATGCCTTCACCTTAATAGCTGCTCTCACCTGAGGACAAGAGAAAGCTTTCACGTACGGAACCCAATCATAGATATAGCATTTTAAACCAAAAAGACAGTTATAAGGACAGTTTCAAAGAGTCAATACTGCTGAGGAAGCAATAGATTCCAAGTGGGTCATTGGTTCTCCAACATATTTGACAGTCTTCTTGAAATACAAATCTTGGTTGAAAACCTTCTCTGCCTGGAGGAGTTGTAAAAGAGGGAAAGAGGAACAATGTTAATCAAGTCATAACAAATTCATATTTCTAGCTTTATATGGCATTCAGCTACTAATGCAAAGCAGTACTTCCGAAAAAGCCCGCACTAAAGAGAAAACAAAGCAGATGTGCAAGAGATCAGCAGATTATATAAATAGCAAGAACATATGACATAGAATGCAAGTATAAACTTTTTTTAATCTATGCAGGCCCAAATTGCCAACACCAGATCTGTGACTGGTGTTGATCAACAGATTCAACACCAGACACTACCATTCTCAATCAACAACTCCAACTGTGCTTCCTTCGAGGCGAAAGGTTCTCAAATATACACCATTGCTAGAGACAAATGACAGGAGATCGACTCCCCCACCCCCAACAAAAAGAACACAAATAAAAGAACTACTATTCTTAAAACCACAAAGCCAGAACTTGTATGCACGACACACATACACTTAGTTGAAAAAAATATGGAGATTGTTTGGAAGCACTTCCTGATTTGAAAAGTGCATTTCAAAAATGGACTTCACAAATGGGCATTTTGAAATGGCTTGGTAGAGAATCATGAATGTTCCGTGAATTAGATGTTGAACATCCATTAAACCAATAAGTTCAAACTTGTTTTGGTGATAGAAGTCTTAAAATGATAAATCAATTTACAAAATTAGTCTTCTTGTTATATTTATTGTTGTCCATCTCTGTTCAAATCAAATAGTAAAAGAATAAATTGAAATATTTATATAAATATAATAATTAACATAGACATTATATGATCCGTTATTTTTCACTTAAGGACCCACAATAACACAATATATGATGTTTCTATGAGTTCTTTTACCGTACAACATTTTTTTCACTTTAACCAGTATATTTATTATATTGCAAGTCTACCATACCCATACTTTCTACTTAATTCCAAGCTTTCAATGACGTATATTAATTTACAACTTCAAAACAAATGCTCTTTCTCTAGACCCGCATAACAGTAGTCTTTCAAGATTCAATTAAGCTTGAAGTATTGAGTAACAGTTTACACCCTTTATTTCTTTGGGATTTGATTCAACTTTTACCTCATTGTTAGTCGAGAAGCTAATAATGGAGATTGGAGAGGTGAGTGAGAACTGAGAAGTAGTAATGGATTCTTACTTGAGAGCTTGTGGGTTTGATTTAAAAGAAAAAAGGAAAAAGAGACCTTCAGGGTTTTGAAGTTGTAAAATTAATTAATTTAGAGTGCATTAGAGACAAATTAATGAACAAAGCGATTACATTTGGGGAATTTCAAAATATTACTTCAACAAACCGGATGTCTTCTCAATGAGTCAAAAATAGGAGGGTTGAGAAGCCTAGCTTTTGGGCGTCTGAAATGGGTATTGTGAACATGCACTTTTGAAAAGAAAACCCATTTGAGAAAAGTAATGTCAAAAGACCCTAACTTTACTTATAAACCCTCTCAACTTGGACCAAGAATCTATTTTTCAACTTTTAAGCATAAAGTGAAAAATAATTGCAGCAGAAAGAAAAATATGAGCGATAATGGCAAATGATTTTAAAAATGACATTCAAATTTTCTTATTTTCAAAAAAAGAGTTGAAAATTACTCATAAAAGATTTTAAAAATATGAGACCAAAATTATCTAATAATAAGAACTGCAAACCTTGAAGCCTCCATTCATCAACTAAGTTGTTTAATCATTATAAATACCTGCAAACACATACAGGAAAAATATTTACCTCAGCACAAATCCGACCAACTGTAGAAATTGTCTCTATAGGATATAATCCACGCAAAGTTTCAGCACCCAGAAGAATGGCATCGCTTCCTGTATCATCATAAAATAAGATCCAAAACTTCAAATTAAAATAATACAGCTACATCATTGGACTTCAAAAATGATTATATCTCCTATGGTCAGAGAACTAAGAATATCAAGAAAGGCCTCAATAGATTCAATGCTATGACACACCATCAAGCACAGCATTGGCCACATCAGTTGCTTCTGCACGGGTAGGTCTCAAGTTGTTGGTCATACTGTCCACAACACGAGTAACCACTGCAGGCTTGCCAGCCATGTTACACTTGTAAAGGGCAGCTTTCTGAAAGAGAAAGACCTGTAATATACAAAGAAGTTAATCAATCAGCGACAATTGCGTCCAAGAGTAGTAAAGATCTCGAAATTACTGGAAAAAGTCTTGAAGCGTAATTTGACAAGGAAATTTGCGTGATTAGTACCACAAGAACTCAGCCAACTAAAATAATGCCTTATGCATCGAATCATAAACTAAATGGGGGACAAGTCAATCCAACTCTTTCATTAAGTTATGGAGATTATGCAATATACGTAGGTCTTACTGGTGTAATATTAAAGGTATGTAGGTATTAGAAGTTTAATGCATCATGAAAATTCATTATAAGCACATCCAAAACAGCTTTAATATGGCCGTAATTACAGGAAAGAACTTTACAGTGAGAAAAGCTTTAGTTAAGCTTAAACTATACAAACTGACCTTCTCAGGTGGGAGATCAATACCCAAGTTTCCACGGGAAAGGATAATTCCATCTGCTTCTTGTAGGATCTCATCAAAGTGCGTAAGACCCTTGAAAAAAGGAACATGAAAGTTAAACACAAAACTCAACTAGAACGATCAGGATAAGATAAATGTCGAAACAGTAGTCTACATGGATGAGTGCAAATATAAAGCTAATAAAAATAGCTAACTGACCTCTATATTTTCAATCTTCGCAAAAATTTGAGTTTGGCTTAGGTCACCTAACTTTGAGAGGAATTCACGGGCCTGCAGTACATCATGGGATTAGCCAGTAAACTAACACAGTCAAACTAAAAGAATAAGTAAAGATGATGACTTTTACTTTTCAAAAGTAAGACTCACACTCAACCCAAGGAAACTAGTACTCTACTTACTTGACGAACATCTTCTGCATGGCGAGTGTATGACAATGAAAGAAAGTCAATTTTGTTTTGAACTCCCCAAGAACTTATAACCTGAAAATAGCAGTAAAATTCACACTAAACAAGGTGCCTCAAGGAAAATCAAAAAGATAACTTGACTTGTAAGCTTCAAATAGCACTTACATCCTTATCTTTATCAGAAAGGGTAGGAAGATCAATACGAACTTGAGATGCATGCAAAGTGAATAATGATCCAGACAACGTGGCAGAGTTCTTTATAACACAAACAACATCGCCTCCTTTCACTTCAGAAACCTGAACCGGTACAGCAAAGCTCATTGTCAGAAGTTGATTTGTTCCCAAACATGCTTGCTCACAGAAGTCTTTTTCATGTATAAATATTCCAGCTCTAAGATAAACTAACCAACCAAACACACTGCATCCTAATTTGAGATCATTGACATGTAGGATGGCAAAATAAGTGGTAATAATACTTAAGCAGCTACTACTTCAAACACCATTGCCCTCAAATACCCATGGCAGAACAGACAGAATATAAACACATGCAAACAAACAAAGCTCAAATAATTTTAGCTCATCGGATAATATACCTCCAGCCACACAGAAGTAGATTCACTTCCAGTGAACAGATACTGACCAACAAAAATAGTGTCTCCTTTCTTCACAGCCTGGAAAGCAAATCTGAGACTTAGTTTCATTGCAATCTGATAAGAGCCTGAGTAAGAAAATTATCATGTGCTTCATTTGACTCGGTAGTGCAAGGTAACTTTCACAGTTCCATGTGTCTAAAAGATTTCAATGCTGCGATTGCGTAAGATCATTATGCCTATTTCTCTTCACATGCATAACCGTATATGTCCCAGTTGTCAGCATGAAAAGCTTCTAACCTCTGAAAGTCCTTCAAAATTGATGGGCAGCAGATCTGAAGAGGCGTCAAGTTCTTGATTGGGTGTCAGGACGACAATACCATCTTCCAATAGTGAGATAGAGTTTTCACTTCTATTAACAACCTGCAATTCTGGACCTACTGTGTCCAGCATAACCTGAAAAAATGGAAAATTTCATATTTTTTCCTGCTTAACTCAGCACGTAACACTCAGAATCTTAGGGGTATTTAAAGTCACAATCGTTTGCAAGTAATGTACAAGTCATTTTTCTAGAGAGAAGAAACTTTAGTTAGCGTAAGTACCACGTTCATGAAAAGGCAAAAAATTAAAAAAAAAAAACAATCCGCTTTCAAAGGCCATACAACTATTTGGAATAGCTAGAAAGACGATGTTCAAATTACAGTGAACAAACTAGGAAAATAAATGCGTCTGCATAAACTTTTCTTATAGGTTAAAGTAATGCGTATGCATTTTTTTTAGGTTCAGCTGGCATTTCATATCCTCTGATCCTCTCCTTGTAATTATCCTTTTAAATACAAATCTTGTTTCTTTAAAAAAAAAAGTAATGTGTCTGCATAAGCTCCAGTTCTAGTTAAGCGCACCAATTAAGATGTGATACTCTCTTTTTTTTAAGTATCAACAAAAAGAAAAGTATCTCCTATTTACCGAGCAATACTGAAAAAAGAACTCGAGAAAATCAAATGAAACCCTCGAACAACATTTTAAACGCGGATAGAACATACAGCGCAGAGCTTCTTAGTACTCTTAACAGCCGCCTTCAGATTCTCCAAAGTCCCCTGGTGGTATTCTGCGTCGCCCCATGAAAAGTCGAACCGAGCAACTGCCAGACAACTATTACGTATGAAAACGGAACCCTAGTTTTACCGATTCAATACTTAACAGAAAAGGCTTATACAATTACAGTACAACTCAAAGCCTGTTCCGGATGATGAAGAAAAAAATTATGGAATGAAACAACAAATGAAAAAAAAAACAAATGTTCATCAAATTAGAAGGGAACAGTATATACCAGACATTCCAGACTTGAGACAACCACAAATAGTCTCCACAGATCGAGACTTAGGACCAAGAGTCCCCACGATCTTCGTCATTGCAGGAAAGAAACTCTGCGGAGTATTAAATCATAAATCAGAAACCAAATAAACTAAACGCCAATGCTTCACAACATACAACTGAACCGAAAGATTTCAATCGAAAACATTGACAAACTTTCTATCAAAGATACCTACCCTAGAT
Source organism: Datisca glomerata (assembly GCA_003255025.1). Lineage (NCBI taxonomy): Eukaryota > Viridiplantae > Streptophyta > Magnoliopsida > Cucurbitales > Datiscaceae > Datisca > Datisca glomerata. Next base: position 537,287 of record QANY01001798.1, read on the forward strand.
CGACACCGATTCAGATCAGAAAATGCTCAAATTAGTACGAATTGCAAACCAAAAAGAAACAAAATATAAATTATACGTACGGTCTTAGATGGCTCAAGGATCGTAGCCATCCTAATTGGCTCCTCGAGAAGCAAGTGATTGGAATGCATCTTCGGTCCCTGATGACGGTCGTTCAAAGATTCGAGCAGAAATCAAACACAGAGAGCAGGGAGAGTAAATTTCTCGGATTGTAAGAGAAATTGAAAGCGGCAGTTTGTTGATTATCAAAGGTAGCGTGAAGGCTGTTTGAACCTTGACCTTCGAATATGCTATTTTATTATGCGCCACCTCTTTCTTTCCACGCTGAGAGGCGAATAAGAAAATCCTACTTGCATCAGAACCAGCACTAGCAGAAGACCTTATATGTATGTATTGCCCAACGAAATATTACACCTCCTCCTCAATTATTAAAGATTAATTCTACGATTAATTCAACAAATTTTAAGTAAGAAAATTATATAACAGTCATTTATTTATTAATACATAAATAATTATCACAACCTTATCACTTAAAACTTAATCACACTCTTATTATTCAATATAAAACCTCTTTATTATTCTCCTATAATTTATTTCTACATGATTTAGAATATAATATTTTTTTATTTTTTGGTAATTGAAAAAAAAATTGTTAAATGGAGAGAGAAATGTTTGAACATAAAACCTATCTTTAGATAATTGTTGTGCAATCTCTTAGACTATGCTTTTAACCGCATAAAGAGAAAAATTATTTAACCTTGAGGTGTAGCTAATTGGTTAGATTCGAGTTTACTGTTTAGAAATCGCCATCTTAATTCACACCAAGGTCAAAGAAGGTTTATTAGATTTTAATTTTCAGAGTCTGTGAGATTAATTGGATGCAAGGTTTTATTTTTATTTTTTTAAAGTTGAGTTCCAAAAAGAAATTAATTTTTTACTTTAAAAATTTGTTTAAGTGACATAAATAATAATAAGAATAATTGAGTGTCAATACTACATCTGAAGATTTTCTCTTTAGAGACAAAGACTCTCCTATTTATCAATTTATCGCGATAAATATAATTCCAATGCGCACGATAAGTACGCTCTTCTGGGTGCCATGGTTGGGAGAGACTGCGCGGCACAGAGATTTCGTGGAGAAGGGGAGAGCAGTATCCCCACGCGAGTCCGTGGAACGATTGAGCAGGAGGCACTCTAATAAGAGCTTTGCCGGTTGAAAAACGAGCGTAGGAGTCAAACCTTTGGAATGGAGCGTTAGGCGTTACTAAAATGCAGCACGTGCTTTTGAATCGGTGAGTAGGTGAGTAATCTAGAAGGAATTGTAGAACTCTTTTCAGCAACAGAACCAGAACAAGCATTTACTCAAACAATCGTATTAAATGACTTCAATTTTGGAGTCCGCACAACGTGGGGTTATAACTAGACAGTGTATCAAAGTGATCATTAAACAGAGTGATTAGTTGTTGCATACCAAACTTTATTTGTCTAATAATTATTTGTTAATCATTCCCTCTTTGAATGGTAAAAGTGTCATAACCAATGTAGAATTGACATTAATTATTCATCTCAATTTTAGTCTAGAGTTGGTAAGACTAAAATTATTCTACTAAATATAAAGAGTTTAATCTTGATGTAGTGACTTATTGATATTGTTACACATTATCCGAGTCGAACCCTACCAATATTATTACCTTTTGGTTAAAAACGAATCCCATTTATGATGGTCGGGAAGCAATGACAAATGAAATTTTACAAGCGTTGGAGAGCAATTAGTCACAACTACGGGAGCATCCTAAGATTTGAGATTTACACAGTTGTTGTTGAAAATATTGTGTCACACGCTCATCACGTGTTGATTATAAAGTTTTAATACCACTCTCCTTAACATTTAAATTTTTTTAAGGAGTGATTGAAGTGAGATTTAGGTTTCAAAGAATGACCAGACAAAGCTTTTATTTTGGTATTAAAACATGGTTGGGCATTTATTTGTGTGTTGCTTAGTTCAGTTGTTTGTTGTGAAACATAGTTCGATTTGTGTTTGGTATGTCACGTGGTCAGTTGTCATTTGTTGTAGTCTAGGGGATTGTGTTGAAATATTATCTCACGTTGCCTTTGATATGCCCATTTTATGTTGATTATAAGGTTTCAAACCCTTATACTTAACACATAGGTTTTAAGAAATGATCAGGTTTGACTTCAATTGTAATTACAATTTGTTTTTCTTCTTTTTTATATCATGTGTTTTTTATGATCACTGATCTTCATATTAATTTACATGTATATCGATTAATCTCATAAAACTCATGCACCATCTTATTAGAAGCTTCTCAAAACAAGACAGAGTAAGTCGTTATTTTAATGTTAGGGAGAACGATCACAAATATTGATTGCTCTTAGGCTCAGTTTGTTTCGCGTCATCCTTTTTTGTAATCATATTGTCATCTTTTTATAATTGAATTATGATATTTGTTTGGAGTAATCCTTAAATAAGGCTGCAATCCTAATTTTTAATCTTCTGAGACAATTGAATAGCAGAATAAAATGGAAGCAATCATAATTTACAATGTCATTTCAATTTCAATATCAAACAAAATTACTTTCCCACCATCATTGAAATATTTTTTCTCACATTTTCTCTCTCATTTTATTAAATTAATTAAAATTAACTTTATTAATATCAACTTTAGCATTATTAATTTAATTAAATATTAATAAAAATTAATTGAAATTAATGTTAAAATTTGCCTGAAAATATGTTTTATTATATCTCTTGTTTGATTAATAGAATTACAATTATTTTTTTAAACTTTAGTAAAGCGTTATTAACTTATTTAAATATTAATTAAAATTCATTTTATTAATTTATTTTTTTATTTTTAATGAAAATATTAATAAAAAATCATTTTATTTATTTAATAGAAATTAAATTTATTAAAGTTTAGTCTATCAATATTAATCTATTTAAATATTAATAAAAAATAATTAAAATTAATGTTAAAATTTTAGGTGAAAATATTTTTATTATATCTCTCATTTTATCAATTGGATTGAAAATATTTTATAAATTTAGTTTAGTATTGTTAATTTATTTAAATATTAATTAAAATTAATGTTAAAATTGCACATCAAAATAATTTTTTAGATAATATATAACTAAAAGGGTATTTAAGTAACTTCATGTTATTTACATAATTTTACAACAAAAATTAACATATATCAAACATGATAATCATTAATTATCATCAATCACATCATTGATTAACATGCATAATCAAACATGATAATCATATTTTGTAAGTAATTGAATTGCACGTAATTGAATTACTAGTAATTAAATTGCGATGATCATTCTAAATTACGCGAATCAAACGGCTCCTTAAGAGGATTTAGAAGAGAACAAAGCCTCCAAGTCCAAGGATCCGTATAAAACCTCTGCAGACCAGTTATTTGCTAAAATAATGAGCAACCTAATAAATTTTCTCTCTTTATTATATATCATGAAAATATATGCACTAAAAATGTTCAATATTTTTATGACATGAAATATAAATGTATAAGTGATAAGCTGAGTTAGTGCAATTGGTTAAACTATACATTCATATTTTAAAAGTCGTGAGTTTAAGTCATATTATTTATTTTTTTTAAAATTTATAATATAATTTAAAAAAAAATAGTAAGGCCAGTGGAAGTGCCGAAGTGGTGGTTTAAGTACAGTGTACTGGAAAAAAGAGGGCATGGAACATGTTGGATTGTGGAAGTGGAAAGTGTCATGGCTGTGTCCCACATGATTTTTTGACCTAACTTTGAAACCTACCCATCTAATATTTTATGATTTAAACGTTCAGAAGTATTAAGGTCAATTACAATGGGCCACCTCTTTTAGGTTCTTGTACAAATTTGTTGTGTCTGAAAAATTGTTGGCCCTTCTTTTATTTTGTTTTTTTATTTAGAAGTTTTATAGTTGAAGAAAGTATTAATATTAGAGTTTTGGACGAGTTAGGACCATAATTTCTTGGAAAATTTCGGGATTTGAACCAATTTTGTTAAAGGAAGTTTTTTTTCTAATTTACAATAATAGCTAGTTTTGTTACAGTTAATTAGCTTCATATGATTGCGTACAGGGAATCTCAGGCGGCTAGCACTGATGAAGAACAACCAGACGAGAAAGAAGAAACTAGCAAGGAACCCATACGGCTAGCACCGATGAGCACCACCGCACACGACAGAGAAAAAGGGAGAGAGTGCGAGAGAGAAGAAAGAGGCAGAGAAGAGAAGTCTCGTCTTCAGTGATTTTGGGTGCTCTGGTTCTCGGGTCGTGAATCGCTCTGCTTCTTGTCATTTTCTGGTTCTCTCATTGTGTTATCTGGTTTTCTTCGGCATGCTTTGTCGCTGTTATGGCTCTATCATGACTTACTCTACTGGCTGATTTTTTATTTCTTGTTTTGTGTTTGATTTGCTTTGATTTTCTGGTTTAGTGTGCTCTATTTTTCTAGATTTCTGGTTTGATTTGCTGTAATTTTGGTTATGTTGTGATTTGCTCTAATTTCGGAGAGACCAAAGCTCCAAAGAGGAGAAAGATGGAATCGAGCTAGAGAGAGGTAAAGAAGAGAATGAGGAGACAGGCTTAGGTGTGGGAAGAGTTTTGGCACTGGTGATTTGTAAGATAATATATTCATGATATATAATTATCACTGATGATATATAAAAGTATACTAAAAATACTATGATATATTCACTGGTATATTAAAATATATTATGGTATATAAAAATATCCCATAGTATACCTGTACAAATTTTTTTTACAATTTTATCAAAAAATTTATAGTTAAAAAACAGTCATTTTTGTAAATATATTGTTTTTGTCATTTTATTACTTATGTTTCAAAAATGGACTAATTTTCTAAATTAGCTATATTTCTTCTCTTTCTTTCATTTTCTATATGGAACCAGGGCCTTATAAAGTCCCAAATAACATTCAGCCTACGTTTTGAGGGGTTTGTCTTATTCATAATTTAAATACGTGTTTTTATATTTTTTTAAATCAAGAGAAATGATGTTGTATTTTAAAATCTAAAACAACACATGCACACACTTATTCCCCAAACCTATATTTTGTTTCTTCTCATTCCATCCACAGAAAACTATCTTCTGCGAGATAGCTCCGCTGTAAAATCTAGCAACCACAAGATCGCTCAATAGCGAACCCCTCATATGCATGAAATTCAAAATAAACATGCACAAGATTTATAGATTTTCATATCCACTCCTAATTCGCTTCTTCCTTTCCATTTTTTTGCCAAAGTTAGTAATTCAACTATGACTAATTTGGAGAGCCAACAAGATATATGGAGGAAGATACTTGGAAAATGAATTTGTTGGTTTGTTTTTATGTGTATGCAGCCGAAAAAGTAAGTTACAACTGAAATTTGAACAGTACATGTTTCCCCACACTTGTGAACGGTTATCATGCACCACAGATCAAAGATCCTGAAGAACGGAGGTCACGGGGTACTTTCCTCACTTGATGATCTCCAAATCTTAAGTAAGAAGTGTAGAGGGAAATTTGATAGAGGTTTTGTAAGTTATAAATGACCTTACCTTTGATTTTTAGAGGGATGAGATTTATAGTGGAAGCGCATTGGGGCTACGCTTGTATGGGAAGCTTGCAGAATATTCCAAATCATTGTCATTGGTTGATAGGGGAAGCGACATTTAATTCTCTTGCTCCCCTAGCTGGCTTAGATGGCCTAAGGGGCTTGAGGGAGACTCTTCTAACATCGATGATGTCGATTGGACGAGGCGAACCGTAGGTCCAATAACGTGGAGGCACGTGAAAATTTACTTTCGGCTGCCAGTGATTGGAGTGACGTGTGTGTGTGTTTCCCCGAGTTGCCTATCCCCGAAGACACATAGGTTCCCAAGCTTATGGTACGTACTAGCAACTCTGAGGCGTCCCCCTTTAGCTCATGGTCCGTCAAACATAACATTAAGCTCTAGTCTGTGTGACCTGACCTCGCGCCCAGCTTCTTGGCCATGTGTCAATTCCGCATATGCCACAAAGAGTAGTGTCTAAATCTGTATCTAACGAGGACACTACTGCAGTGGATGAGTTTGTGGTAGGGGTATGAGCCATTCAATTCTGATGACTTGCCCTTTTTCTAAGCCGTGGTTATATTTCTGAGGGGGCTCAAGGTCTCTGCGATTAGAGCAGCCAACACTTATAAGAATGTAAAACTTTGGGACACTTGTCTTGGAGCCTTAAATGAAATTTTAAAATTTGAAATACTTGTCTTGCCAGCCTTAAATTCTTTTCTAGAAATTTGAATTTTCAACCCCTTGAAACTCGCAGTAATCATTGTGTTTGGGGTGCATGATGAGGAGGCATGGAATTTGGTATCGAAGCATCATATATCTTGTCAGCAACCACTTGAAGTGATATTTGGCTTCCTGAGCTCATCTCACCTGTTCACGGAGCTGGCTATCTAGTCCTTTGGATCCCTTCCGCAGCTGAGATTGAGTTTGAGAGAATGGGAATAAACAGGACTTCATTTCTCCCACTTTGTCTCTCAATTCTCAAAACCTTTTCCTTACAAATTCTCTCTCTCTCAACTCTATTTTCTCCACAAAACTCTCTCTCGACTCCCTCTTTTCCACAAAACTCTATCTTAACTTCATTTTCTTTCTGTCAGCAAATATGATTCTTAGGGTATTTCTCATCGTTTCTTCATCGTCAAGCACCTCCCTTTGCGATTGTCTACTACTCGAATTCCTAGTAGGTTATAGTCTTTGTTTTTCATTGTTTTCTTCTTCTAAGCTTTGTTAGGGCTATTTTGGGAATTTTTAAGGATTCCAACCTCCAGAGGGGAGAGGGGGGAGTTAAGCTGATTGTGCAGACCCCTATGCTAGCTACAGGGCCGAGGCAAGCTCGAGTGACTATATTGAGTATTTAGATGTTGGTGAATATCTTTATTCCCTGTTTGGGAGGACCAGGACGTAATCTGGAAGACGTATCACATCCCCGATTACATCCAAAGGTTGTCGAATGAGGTCTAATTAGCGGTCGTAGGCACGATGATTGATGCTTTGTAGCGTAGGTTGATACTTCCTCTACACCCTTTTTTTCAGGAAGTGGTTTTCTACCACTAGGATTGCCTGGCCTAACTCTAGCTGAATGCATGGAGGAGTCTGGTCGGTGTTGGGTCCTCTAGCAGTTGAACTACGCTACACCATGAATAAATTTCACTATATTTTCCAACTAAAGACTCTTTCCGATACTACATCTGCAGTAGGGTTAAGGGAGTGAAGGGGATCATTAGTAGCATCCCGTATTGGTATAAGGATTAGAAAGACTATTGGTTCATGATCTCTGGGACTAGGAAAGTCCACATGGAGATCCAAAGCTTTCCTTTTCTTTCCCCCGAGCTTGCAAGATTCCAGGTAACCTCATATTGACCAGACATGAAAACTTATGCTCGGGCTACCCACTGACTTGAATTGTTTGATTTGTGCAATTGAGAAGAAGAAGCATAAGTAATTACATGCCCATCTTTAGTCCCTGATCTTGATCCTAGCCAAGTTACATGTTGAGGAGAAGGACTACGCCATGCTGACTTCTCTAAATTCTCTATACTAGGTCATGTTATACTTAGACCCGTCAGAGGAATGAAGAGTCGATTTAATAGGTTAAACCCAATCAGAGAGGTCGAGATTAGACATTAGTACCTCCAACAAACATAAAGATCTTTAGGGAGAAGGTATAGCCCTGATCTCCCTACAGTTTTTACTCGAAGTAAACCTGTCCTAACATGTTATACTTGAATGTAGATATGGTTGCAGATGCTCCACCTCCTAAGAAGTCTAAGTGAGAGCTCGAGGAGGCCAAGGAGAATAAAATGTAGGAGATATGTCCCAAGAAAACAGAGAATATGAAGGCAAAGAAGAAGGCATCAACTCCTTCTCTTTCTCCCTCTATCAGCTTCTCTTGCTCATCATACTCCTCTGAAAGTTGATCATTTGGTTTAGGTCCCCTTAACCACTAGGGTGTTGCCCAAGATATCCTCAACTCTCCCTCCTACTCTAGAGTAGGGTCAGCAACAGGCTGGTATGAGTCACAGACTTTGCCGGCTGCACCTTTACTAGGGTCTTATCCCGATCCTTTACAACCTTTGAGGTTGGTGATAAACCTAGAGGTGGACAGGTCTGGCCCTTAGTCTAGTAGGTCATCTATGTCGGCCCAGCTCAAAAAAGCTCCCACGTTGGCCTACAGTGCAAGGTGTTGAATGAGCCCCCTCCTGAACCTATGCGGGTTGAGCACCCTGACCTCTAATCTCGTGCTCAGAATGAGGTGAGGAGGTTGATAGACTGGTGGTCCAAGCACGCAGACCCCGAAAGGTCATCACTTTCTCGAGCAAGCGGGGCATGGTCTACTCTATTGGATCAAGTCATAACCTACACCTTCTACTAGTATACTATTATGGAGATACTAAGCTTTATCTCAGAGATGGGACTCTCTTACTATGATTATCCCCTATATTAAGACAAGAAGTAGTTCCCGAGCCATGTTCCCTGGATCCACGTGATATTAAGACAGAATGTGAATGAAGGATTGAAGCATCTGACCGGGCTTTGGAGATGAATAATGAAAGAGCTTACCGAATGCACCATCGACCTCAGACATCTCGACCGGGCAGGGGAAGAACTAAAAAGAAAAAAAATGTAGTGAGTGAGTAAAAAGCAAATACCAATGAAGACTAGGCCTGGAATTTAAAAGAATAAAACGTAGTAGCCTAGCTGGAGATGGACATTCTCCAACTCCACTCCTTTTATATATAAAGAAAATAGAGTAGAAAACTACGCTTCAAAATCAAACCTTAAAATGCCTAATAGCTTCATGGAGAAACCTTAGGTGCGTGTATCTCTTTGTACTCATATTTCTTGTTGTTCATTAACTCTGTTCATGATATCTTTTTATAAAGTTTAGCCTATAATTAGACGTTGCTTCTCACCTTGAGGGTTGCGAGAACCAGGTGATGGTGGCTAGCTACTCAGTCCCTCTTTGTGATTGAGTTCAAACTCAAAGAGGAGGCCAAGAAGGTCAACTCCCTCACATGTGCTTATAATAAGTCACTTCAGGAGATTGAAGGTTGAGGAACGCCTTGGGAAAGTCTGTCGGGCTGCAAGCGGAGTTGGCTTTGGCTAAGGAAGAGTTGCTCCAGTGCAACAATGCTTGAAATAAGAGTGTTCACGGTTCAGTTTAGTAAGTTTTTTTTATGAAAAATCGAACTGAACTGAAACTTCAGTTCAACAAAAATATTGAATTGATCCGAACCGAACCGTGAGTTTCCGTTCAGTTCGATTCGGTATAAAAATGTTCACCCTTAGCTTGAAAGGAGAAGGACCTCTTGCTCCTTGAGTGTGATAAGGTCATCATGAACTATCATCACTATAAGAGGATCATGGCCAACTTTAGGAGGAAAAGCTCTCAAGGAAGTTCAATCTCTTGAGCTCAATACTAAGGGCGCGAGAGGGACCTCTAAGGAAGCCAGCCCTGAAGTGGCCTTGAAGGAGAGGTCTAATCACTGGACCGAGGGCTCTGACAAGGGTATGGAAGACTGCAAGATGTCTGCTGAGTACAAGAAGGCTCTACTCTGGGAGTTTTCCCTCGATTGTGACAACTGTAGTGATGAGGTAATTGAAGCCTACCCTAAGTGGGACATCAGTTTCCTCAACTATTGTCTTGAGGATGAGGATGTGTCGGAGTAGATGGCTATTTCTCCTTATGAGGAACAAATCAGGTGGGAGGCCATCGATCATCGTGCTATGGTAGTTGGTTCGTGCGTTGCTGATGCGACCTCAGGGCGTTGATCTGTCGCCTCTGGATTTTGGTCAGACGGTTGAGGGTCTACCAACTCCTCCTACTCAAGTCCTGTTAGAGTCAATCTTCTAGCCCCCAGTTACTCTTGAAGAAACGTGCATGAAGGCCCTGCTTCCAGGTACACCTGAAGAGGGGTGCCTCCCCCACCTTTCGAACAGCCTGAGTTGGGGCTCGAGATGCTGAGGTATAACTATAGAATTTCTTTGCACTTAATGTAATTTTTTATATTTCTTGTAATTTTCTTTCTTTTCATTTAATATATCTTATTAATTTGAATGAATCAGCTTTTCTTTCACATGCTTTGTTTTACAAATTTAATCATAATGTAAGAGGTTGACCTGAAGTAGACCTAATCTTTTCATAATCCTGGAAACTTGTCCACATCTTAGCTTTAATCATAAAACTTACAGGTTTTAAAATTGACTGGAAGTAAAACTAACCTCTTATTACTTAATCTTGGAGAGTTCTTCACATATGGGCTTTAACTTATAAATTTTAACACTAACTTGAAGTAGAATTGACCTATAACACTTTCTCTTGGAGACTTCTTCACATCTAGGCATTTATTATATAACGTGAAACTTTTAACATTGTCTTGAAGTAGAACTGACCTACAACAATTAATAACGTAGCAACATGTCTCTCTGCTGGTGACAAATGAGATTTCCCCATCAGAATATGGTTATACCCTGAGTAGGCGTTCATGAAATTGGGCTACTCATGCCTAACTGTGGCGTAGACTAACTGATCTAATTTAGGGAGGGGTAAACTGTCCTTGGTTCATGCCTAGCTAAAGTGTGTGAAGTCGGTGCAAACCCTCTACTTCCCATTACCCTTATTTACTAGGACAACATTGGCCAACCATTTTGGATAGTGGACTTCTCTTATGAAATCTCCCCTGAGTAGTTTCTCTACCAGTTCATTGATAGATTCATCCCTAGTATGATTAATGCTCCTCCTATTTTGTCTGATAGGTTTAGACTTTGGGTCAACATTCAGCGATGGAAAATGACTCTTGCGTCAATCCCTGGCATGTCCTCGTGAGTCCAGGTGAACACGTCTTGTTCCTATGCAGGAACAAGATCAACTCTTCTTTCTACTCTAAACAGAGTAGCGATTTGATTTGTAGTGGTCTATTTGGGTCCTCTAGAATTAAAAACTATTGATTCTAGTGATTCCACCGGTTCCCTCTGAACTGATCTTCAGAGGTTGTTCTTATCATCGCAACAAGCTCATTTTTCCCTTTTAGAGCAGTCGTGTAACATTCCCTTATAGTTTTTTATATCATTTGACCATTCCTTCACCTACGAGGGTGGACAACATAATGACCTAGTGAGGGGTGGAAGGTATAACTTTGAACTCATGTATGATAGGTCACATAGGATTGCGTTGTAGACTTTGCTGCACCTTACAATGTTAAACTCGATTAGCTTAGTGGGGAACTGAGGTGCCTACCTTAAGGTCGCTGGCAACTCAATTACTCTTTTGTTCAATTACTCCTTCAGGTATCAACTCATGTCTGCTAAACCCTAACAGTAGAGTTAGGCACGTACGAAGCTGCTTAAGATTCAGAACCATTTGGAAGAACATTGAATGGCTCAGGATGTCAGTCAAGCTCCTATTGTCAATTAAAGTTCTCCACACCTTGTTGTTGGCTATCAGGATGAAAATAACCAATGCATCGATGTGGGGATGGTGGACCCAATGTGCTTCCTCTTTCGAGAACTCTATGAGCTCCTCAGTCTTGAAGCTCAACTAGGGGAGAACGCTGAAAATGGTAGGGTTCCTAGCCTCACGAGTAGAATCATTTTGCTTGTTGTTGGAGTTTATCGTCTGTTCCCCAAAAAATAATCTTGATCTCCTTTATAGAGTTTCATGGTCTAGTCTGCTACTACTCGGAAGGTTTCTTCACTCTCATTTCTTGTTTAAGGGGCCTCCCATGATTGTTCTATTTGCCACAAATCTTTTGAGGTATCCCATTTGAATCAGGGCTTTAATCTGCTCTTGAAAAACAACAGTATATGGTATGCCCAATATCATGGTGATATCAGAAAATACTTGGTCATATCTTTTATCTCATCCGTGGGTTGCTTTAACGTGTTCTTATCCTTAATCACGTTGTAGATCTCTTCTTTTTTCGTCGTGAGGGGGAGGGCCACAAACTGTTTGCTCAGGTATGCACTCTTCTCGTCACACCTACTCCGAAGAGAGGAGCCAACCTCATTTGCGAGTGAAGCCAGTTTAATGGGCCTGTGAGGTCAACCTCTTTTATCTTCCAAGACCTATTTGAATTTCTGATGGGTTTGGTTATTTGATCTTTCCAACTCCTTCTCATCTTGGATCGCATTAGTAATGGACACTCACACATATAAGCACATATACCCTAATCTAACCCTAGCCTAATATTTAAAACTACCTCATCTCTCTCTCAATTCTCCTTATTTCCTCTCACGCAGCCAGCGAACCCTTTCCCCCACTGCTTCTTTTTCTTCTTTGTTGAATCTCCTCAGCTATTGATCTTAGGTAAGCCTTCTTCCTTCTCCTTTATTTTCTTTCTCTTTAACTTAGATTTCTTTTCTACTTTTTTAACTGTCTTTCTCTCTCTAGGCCCATTCCTCTCTATGTTTCCTTTTCCCATCAAATTCAACATTCTTATTGTCTTCTTTCGGTTGTAGGAGAGCATCGTCGCCGCCCTCGTTGGTAAGCATCATTTCTCTCTTCTTGTCTCTTTTCTCTAAATGTTTTTCTTCTCTTTCTCAGCTTTTCTCTGTACTCTCTGCTTTGTCACTCTCTCTCTCTCTTTCCCCCTTCTCTTTTTCTCCCTGCTGTGACTAGGACCGCTAGTGATAGAATCATCGGTTATCTCTTTTCCTCTTACTCTATTTTCTATCCAGAATGTAATTGGGTCTTATGACCCGGCTAGTTGCCTGGTCCGACCTAGTTGTTTGAACCAAACCAGATATTGACCCAACCCGAACTAGTTCAACCAGACCAGACCAGTCCAACTAAAATGAACCAGCCATCCAAACTGAATTGAACCACTTGAACATAATCTAATAGAACTAGACCAACTAAACCAAACTTAACTGGTCTGAGCCGCCTTGATCATATTAACACGTGGTTTATTTCCACCCTTTTTCGACATTGTTCGCCCTCCTAATTTTTTATGTAATTATACTGAATATAATGTGTGATTATAGTTTTCTAGGATCATTGAATTTCGGGTAAATAGTCTTCTAATTTATTCATATGAGTCTAGATAAGTGAACTTACATGGCGATGTGGCTCTTATATTATGATAAGTAAACATTTAATATCACTTTATTTTATTATTTGTAACACATTACACGTGATCATGTGTTTTATTTGTTTTCAATATCATGTTGTTGTGATTAAGTTAATTACTCTGTGATGTATGTATTATGATTGTTTAAGCTAAATGTATTCTTTACAATATATGTGTTCAGAACAAGTTGCATGTTTATTCAGGAATATGTATTATTTTAAGCCATGAAGTTAACTTAATTAAAGTGATAAGTAAATAAGAAATAGACTTAGACATGTCAATTGTTAATCAAGTAACTAGACTATTCACGTCATATTTTTTGTTATACGGTTGAGTGTCACTATGCTCATGTCAGTGTCCTTAAGGTTCAGAAAAATTTAAGTGAAACCAACTTAGGACACCCATTATATCATGTTCACGTTCACGTTACAAGTTTAAGTTCAAGCATAAAACAGTTGTAGTTAAGCTGTTAATTAGAGGATATGTTAAGTCGAAATATGGATAAGCAAGCTACAAGTACAAGTCAAGGTACACATTAACCATGGGTTATGATCAGATAAACCATGTTCAAGTACTTTATGTAAATTCTTTTATGATTACATCATCAAGTGATTATGTTAAATTGTAATTGCATTTGTTATTCATTTACATTCATGGCATGTGTTGTTTATCAGTATGCAAGCTTACTTACTGAGTTTTTTAATACTCACTCCCCCACAAATGGTTATGTTGCAAGTGATGGTGAGCAGTAGGAGTGACAGATTGTCATGACCATCTACACTAATAGCAAAACCTGAAGTTTCAATGTATGGATGATTATAAGACTTTAGAAATGGATTTTTCATTAAGTTACACTTCTTTCAGAAAAATATGATTTACCATATTTTATTCTACGATCAGATGTTAGATTCTCATGTTTTATAAATTTCTCAGGTTGACAGTATTACTAAGTTTAATATGACATTTATTACGGTTTATTAAATAAGTTTTGTGGCAATTTAATGCTTCCACTTTTTATTGTTAAAGTTTTCCTATACGGGAAATTATGGTTTTCAACTTGAGAAGTTTATCAAACTAGGGTTTCAATCAAATTGAATTTTGAATTGTAAAATTGTATGCATGCTTAATAATCTCATGGATCGGGGCATTACATCCCGATGTTGATATACTTTTTGTGCCCTGGTCTAGAGCTAGGTGAGGCAGGTAGGGTCGTACTTGGCCATAGACCACCTCATATTCTAGTGGGTGATCCCACAACCACGAGGGTATCCACACTAACGTTGTTAACCTGTAAGGTCTCCAAGTTGAAATGGGTCATGTAGTCCTTTAGGGCTTCACCACGCCTTTGTCTGACGGACATCAGATGAGATGCATGTCTTCTTCATTCTCGTTTCCCAGAAACTGTCCAATAATAGCTTCGATGGCTTCACAAAGGAGTTGATGGAAGTGGGCCTCAGTTCTCCGATCCATTTATGTGTAGGCTCGTTGAGTGTTAAATGAAATAGCTTACATATCACATGTTTTGGAACGTGGTGCAGATCCATCCATACCTTAAATTAGGGGTGTGGAGCCATCTTGAGAATCTCATCCCGCCCCGCAAAACCATCATGAACCAAGCATGATGGGACGTGTTTCTCACACACCTTAGTGTTAGGGGTTATGCCCTCAAAGCATGTGTATTGACATTTTGATAGAAAACTTAATGAGAATTACATTTTTCTTATAATTATTTTTTTAAATTATTGTTGAATAATTTATAAAAATATCTAAAAAGTTCATATTCGTTGATGAGACTATGATCTTACATTGGTACGAGAGGATTAAGATCATAGATAATGCATAAAATTGTCAGCAACATATTAAAGTATTGAATTTTTAATGAATGGTTACTAGTACGGTTCACTAAACATTATGAATGCGTGTGATCTAGATCCGGATCATTGATGCGTATAAATATTTTAGTGAATGTACTTTATATAATGAGATTATATATGACTGGACCGATGTGAATTAATATCTTTATCAACGTGCCGTTTATCATAAAGATTAATACACGTAAATTCGATAATCATATGTAGATCAGTCTAAATCCTGAGTAGTCATGAACTCCTATGCATGTCTACATGTCTATTAGATCTTTTGATTCACTTGCTAAAGTTTATTTGTAAAACAAGCTAGTGACTTTGTTTTGGAGATTTAGTGATGTGAATGACTGAGAACATGATCTTGCAAGATTTAGAATTCTAAACTTTCCTAACGTATCGTATAGTGGTTTCCTTAAGTGTTAATTCTAGAACTGAATGATTATTGAGCTCAAATTTATAATAAGATTATAAATTAGCATTCACTAGTGGATTAATGGTACTTAAGGATCAAGAGGTATTTAGAGGGGTAAAACGGTAATGTTGACCAGCTCTAATTTATGAACCAATAATTGGAGAACAAAACTACATTAAATGATTATATCAGTGGACTACTTGGGAATACTCTGTAAATACATTTTATAATATCTAAGGGTTCAATTTCATATTTATAGTAGAGAAATAATTGAATTAATAAATAAGATTATTTAATTAAAGAGTTTAATTAACAATCTGATTTATTGGAGCTTAGGATTAAAGGTACATGGTCCCCAAGTCACCTCTGTATTATGCAGTCTAGGGTGTCAATATTTCAGGACATGAGAAAATGACTGACTTGTAAAATGAATTTTTATTTTAGGACAAGTACATAATTATGAGATAATTATGTGTGATTAATTAATTAAATTATTAAAAATAATTATCGTTTATTTTTTTAATTACCGATAAGTGAGACAGAATATCTAATTTGTGAAAATAGATAATTAAATTATTATTAGATAATAATTTGAATCAACTAAATATATTATTTGTAAAATAACATATAAGTTAGTTGATAGGGATAATCAGATATGTTAATTTTGAATTAACTAATATCTAGATATGTATCTTATTAAAATAAATATTTAATTCACAGTAATTGTCACGTGTCAATCATTGATTGAGTGTTAGAGATTGACATTGGCTATTGTAGTGCCACGTGGTACTACAGTAGTGGGGTGCAATATTGTAGTGTCACACGACACTACAATGGTATCGTGACACACTGTGCTACCTCAAGACACACGACACTGCAGTTGTGCATAGTTCACAGTGGGTCTCACTGCAATTGATAATTTTATAGTTAAATATTATTTCAGTTTATCTCTAAAAAATCTAATACGCCATTATCTATAAAATATACATATATTATTATAATGGCCTAAGTTGAAGAAGTTCATCAGTTCATAAAAAATCGAATAGAGAACACAGTTGATGTTAGAGTGATTTTTCTCTGTAATTAATAGTTAACCAAAACTCTGAAAGAATAATTATCGCGTTCTTTTAGAAAATCATCTCACTAAAGTCCTTCTCAGTAAATCTCTAAATCTCATGTGTTGAGTACATCTAGAGACAAAAAAGTATCTTGTAATATTCTATGTGCCTACACACGTCCTAATGCATTGAGGATTGACTTGAAATATCTTGGTGTGGATCTCAGAGTCTACTGATCGTTGGAACAGTTTCATGGGATGGAGGATCGATCGGTTTTGCAATGGCGCTTGATATAGACTACAAGAAGTATATGATTCCTAACCTTGTATGTTGTAGGTTTAATGTATAAATATCTAATGGATCTTGATTGATTGAAAAATAGTTTTCAATAAAAAGTTTTTTTAATTTGGTTATCTTGGCATTGCACAAGTTTTATTTTATTAAAATATTTGATTTTTAATAAAAGTTTAATTTTGAAATGGCCTCGAGCCACACGCTACCGCTGGGCATGCGCCACGACAACTAACACTTAGGACGAAACTTGTCCCGTGTGGGATGGAATGGGACATGAGACAATGTTAAGAAATCGACTTCTCTCATCTTCTCCTGATAACTTTTTAAGTAGCCAATTTTTTTACCCTTATTCTTTTAAGATTTATCCTAGAATCTTTTTAACTTTAAACCAGTTTTTACTTTTATCCCTTAGAATTTTAGCCCAATTTTAACATAAATGCCTTTAAAAAGTTCTACAAAGGCCCAATTTTTTTCCCGCCATCCCATCCCGTCTGAACATGAATCGTCCTACTTGATTTTTGTCATTCCCGCAGGAGGGGACAAGATAGAAAAAATCTTGCATGTCCCGAACGAGACGAGACAAAAAATGTCAAAATCATACCATCCCATTGCATGAACACCCTTACCTTAAATGTCTCTAGCTGGTTGAATGGATCCTCGGTTCCATCGTATGGGGTAGTGGAACACATTTTAAACATGGGTGGTAGCTCGCGCCCGTCGTATTTCCATGGAGAATGGGGTCTTTGGTGTCCCAAAAGTCTTTCTGTGGAGGCCAGTAGTCTGCTTTTGCTATCTTTTTTAGCTCATCTATCTACTTTTGTAGCTTCTATATTTGAGATCACAGTTTAGAGATCTCCATATTTGTTAGTTTCCATTGTCTTCATCATCTTAGCGGACCCATCTTCCCTAGCTCTTATTCAATCTACGATGTGCGGGGCCTCTCTATCATTCTCTAGTGGAGGATCTGTTAGGAGCACCTCTCTTCTTTCCTGCTCATGTCTTTTTCTCATCTATCGTGTTTGGGAGGAAAAGGTAGGGGGATGAGAAATGTTTGTAAGTAGTAGGGAAGATCTCTGGGCATAAGACGTTGCTACTATTTGGGTGAGTGCTTCTGTGTCTTTTCTTTTCTCATTCTCTAGACCATCTTGGAGAGTGAGGACACAAAGTCTTTCTTTTTCCTCCATGTCACGATCATAGTGGGGGGTGTTAGGTCTCTTCTAGGAGAGGGGAAAGGTAGATCTTCCCCCTCGTTAGGTTGTTCATCACACTGGATGATGAGGGTGAATTTATCTATTCTTCTACTCTCAGCGGGAAGGATTTAACATGTAAAAGTTTAGAAACTTTAAATAGAAAGTTGTAGGATCGATATGGCCAACCAAGAGAGAGTTGAATTGGATGGATGTTTGGAACTTAAAAATTAAGCACCCAATTAATATAAATATCAAATATAAAGATAAGAATAATGATAAATGTAGGGACGTAAGTAGAAAATAAATGTAAAAAGTGTGAAAAATAGAAGAGTGCATAAAAATTAAAGAGAGTAAGGAGAGAGAGATGACACACGATATTTTGACGTGGTTTGGGAAAGCTTATCCCTGCGTCCACGTTTCATGATTCTCCCTTAAAGATTTTTTCCTCGCGATCATCTTAATGGTGAAGATAAAACCTTTTACAATCCTTATGGTTTGTTGTATCAATCAGACATTGACAATGTATCACTTTGAGATCTTCACATCTCTTACAGATTGAATTTTAATAATTCTCTCACACTTATTTATCACTCACAGCTATATTTTTCTCACTCAATGAGATTTAGCAGTTCTAAGCTCGATACAAGGTCATGAAAATATTAAAGAGAATAAAGAATGCTATTTTGGAAAGTATGTGGGAGAAAGGAGAATAGGTTGCACCAGTCCCTAATTAAATAAATGTTTTCCTTTTAGATCAAATCAGTGTACCGGTATCTTCTACTGGTGCACCTTTGGGAGCAACCAGTCAGACCAATTCCAACTGGCCTGACGAGTCTCCCATCGGTTTGACTAATTTTACCCCCAAAGTGTCTCACTTCAATGTATTTTACTAATCTATTGGATCTTTTAAGGGTATTTGCGGCCTTTCTGGATGATGAGGCTATTTTAACAAATCTAAGAGCCGAGAGGATTGATTATTTCTGGACGGTTTATTTTTTACTATGCTCTTTTACAAATACGTGGAAATTGTATATGTTGTTCATGTCCTTTCTTTTTCTTAAGCTTTCCATGCATACATCTTGTGATTATTCCTATACACTTGATTACTCAATAATAATATTTTAATAATTTGTTATCATCAAAATTCACTTTAGAGTCAACAATGTCTACAGAAATGACTTATTGTCGTTCCCACATATAGCATCAACTGTTTACAGCTGAAATTTGAACTGTACACGTGTCCCACGCTTATAAGCTTTTATCTTTCACACTAAAGATCAAGGAACTCGCAGAGCAAAGGTCACCGGCATGGTTCCTTCGCTAATGGTTTCTATAATATAATTTTAACATAAAAATAACGTTCTCTTCACACTACTTTCAGATATGATTGTCTGTAAAATTTTCTTTCTGTAAATAGCTTTCCAAAGTAAGTGTACTTTGTTTTTAGGAAAAGCAGAAAACTGTTATGACCTGTGATAGAAAAAGAAATAGTTTTTGAACAAATTTTCATATAAAATAATAAACCACTCCCACAGTGAGATCACGCGATAATATAAGTAGTACTTGCAAAGTTTGAGGATTTGAGATATACAATGAGTACATAATTTTTAAAGTTATAATTATACGAGAAGTTGAGATAATATAACTCAAATCGATAATCGTGTGTCAACTCTCATATCAGAGAGTTTTGGTTGCATGACACGAGATAATCATGTGTTATATTATTAAACAAATAATTTTGGTATGTAGCATTGGGTAATTTTGCAATAATATTAATAAGCAAATAATTTTTAGTTCATTTTTTTTTTCAAAATTACCGATGATACTAGTTTGGTATCATAGAGTATTTCCGAAGTAGGAGAAATATAGAACTGAAACTCAGTACATGAGCATGAGGGAGAAAAACTGATGCTCAATAGTACATTACCCTAACAAATAACACACTACTATAATGCAGCTATTTTCCTTTCTTTCACATGAATGGAGTAGCAAAACCATGTGTCTCACTGAGCACGTACCATCCTAATTCCATTAAAGTATGGGCTTCACTTTTGCACCAGTTAGAACTACCAAAGATAACTCTACTTGGATATGGAGATGGAAGTATAAACCATAAACATGTAATTTTATTAAGGAACTCAATAGCCAAAACTTGAGCAGCCAATTCCTATTTGCCACTGCAGCAACGGGTGACAAGTGACTGTGTGAGTATGGACAAGTGTTGGTCCTTGTTGGCAAGGCACCACATGTGTGGTCACATGTAAAGCAGTCCATTTAGTCCCAACCAACACATGCCAAGGGCTGTTTTCTTATCACGCGCTTGCCAAAGTTGTTAGAGAAAAATTTCAGTACTCTCAAGAAATAGTATTTCTAACACACTTCTACCGTTATTGTGAAATTACTTTTGTACTTCAATATCACTGTCGTGATAACATAGATTCTGTGTTAATAAACATGCAGTCTAAATATGTGAAAAAGAATAGAATTAACTCAACATCTAAACCAGAACATAAGCATTATTGGTATCTATAGTCCCAGCGCTCAATGGTGTACTTGCCAAGTCAAACATAAACAGTTGAAGTTATATATAATTCCGCGTATTACCATTTGACATGTTGAATTAGTATTACCATTTGACATGTTGAATTAGTTGAGAAGCTCATGTCGATTACTCCTAAAAAAAGATATTAATGAGAGGAATTGGAACCTTATAACCAGCACAAAATGGGCAGATTCAAGTGATGTTAGACAACATTTTAACACACCCTCCTAGACCACAATATACGGTAACTGAGCACGTGACATACCAAACACGTGCCAAATTATACCACAACCGAAGTATGCGGCACAAACAACCGAACTATGTGGCACACTAACAAAAGCCCCACCAAGATGCCAAGTTGAAAATCTCAATCCGATCATTCTTTAAAACCTAAATGTTAAAGAAATAAGTACTAGAGTCTTATAACCGGCGCAAAATTGGTAGATCAACGCGGTGTAGAACGCATTCCAACATGATTAGGTGTAAATGAACTTTTGTGGAAAAAAGGTGCTTAGTGCCATATGTTTGCTTGTTGACAACAACTTCCTTCAGTCTTATGTAAATACAAGAATTATTGAGTAGATTCCCGCATTGATAAATACACACATTCACATCTATAACAGAAACACACCAATGGCAACAAGAAGACAGACCTGGTTTTATGGCTCCTAAAACAGAGGATTTCAGATGTGAATCCAGCAATATCGGGAAGCTCAAAAGAATGACTTACATGTGGCACAGGCTCGGCAAAGGTGGTGTCGAGAAGCTTCCCCGGGATGTTCCTCCTGGTCACTTGGCCGTGATAGTTGGAGAAGCTGGAAAGAGATGTGTTATAAGGGCAGATTACCTCAACCAACCAGTTTTCCAGCGGTTGTTGGACCAAGCATACGAACAGTATGGTCACAGTAACAATGGTTCTCTAGCCATTCCATGCGACGAGCTTCTTTTTGAAGACATAATTCAGTCTCTTGGCAGTGAGACTAATCTTAGTCAAATCTCTTGGCACAGTGTTGAAAATGTCCTTGGCAGCAACTCGTGGAGGCACTCCAGATCCCTCCTCCAAGGCTTTTCAAGAAAATCAACTTGTTGAAGCCATGGCTGCTAAAGTGAAGGGACAAAAGGCAGCAAAGGTAACTAGTATAGTTGTTTTCTTGCAGGATATCTTTCTCAGCAGGAATTAATTGATTGCATGTGTATGGAGTAACAAAAAGCTCCACTGATTTAACATATTAGCTTAAAGAATTATGACAAGATAACCTTTTCTTATCCGGAGATTTCATGGGGTTTTCCCTGTTAACAGAACATATATCATGAAAGTTTTCACATAACGTGCGTACACAGTAACTCTTCTTGCATATGAATGCGTTTATAAAGATTTAAGATGACCTTCCCCAGCTGAATTAACTGACTTCCTTAAGATTAAAAACAATCACAGCATTATCCTCACAGAACTTCTAAAAAGAGTATGATACAACAATTCTTATCCCGTAACCCTCTGGGTTTTCACCTATCAATTCAATAATCTATCATGAAATCAGAGAGGAAAATCTGTCCGTATACACATAGTCCACAAGTAACATTTCTCGTCATCTAATATTTCAAGCACAAAAGCTGAATTAAAAATTGTATTTCCTAATAATATAGCTAGAGTTTCTATACGTTTGTGCAAAAGCAAAAAATCTCCTTCCACATTTGTTGCATGTTGTTATCTTTGATTTGATGGCAACGACTGTAAAACATGGGAATTTAGTAGATTCCAAACGTTTGCTACAATGCCGCTCCCCAAAGCATGTTTTGCTTGTTTTGCAGCCAATCGATGTGCTTCCAGAATATTCGAGTCGCAAAAAAACCCTCTAAGAACTTCTTCAAGGTCCAATTTTCCACGAACCTGCAGGAGTTAGATTCTCTTTGAAAGGGAAAAAGAGATTCAGGACATTAGATTTACGTGACTTAAACCAACTAAAAGATCTCCCCCCCCCCNAACCCCCCCCCCCCCCCCCTCTCTCTCTCTCTCACACACACACACACACACAACACATTACTAGACTTCAAAGCATTATATGAGTCCTATAGTATAAAATGTATGATCTTTGGAGGTTGTCCAAATGAATGCTGTATTTAATAGAGAACCATCTAGGTATGGGAAAGGAAAAGGAAGCAAGGAGAAGAAATTCATCAGACCTGCAAAACAGACAAAGGATTGACCTGCTGCATTTTTAGGACCATGTGTGAGAAATGCCCAATATAAGGACCTGAAATAAGGCAAACAATGTAGCAACTTAATATGTTATCAAGCTATGTTAGCAGACAGTAGACAAAGCAATCAGGTTGAATCGCCAGCAAATACTAACCAGTCACAACAGCACAGCCAGCTGCTGCAGCTTCTGATATATTATGGCCACTTAGACCAGGGAAGAAGGACCCTCCAACTACAGCAATAGGACTTATCCTATACAAGTATCTTAATTCACCTAATGAGAAAATAATTAATTTATGGACAACACATCTCTAATATGACCAGCAAGAAATTATAAAGAATGTCTATCTGTAACAAAACAATACAAGACACAAACAGAACAGAAGATAGATAGAGTCATATATACCGATAAAAAAAAGATAGATTGAGTCATATTTATCGTTGGATTAGATACTTGATTGCTCTGAATGTTGAGGCTCATGATCACAAAATAATCATGTCGAGATTGCCTACCTAATGTGTCCACCAGATATATATTTGTTCTGGGCATTAGTTCATCTTGAGACCTCAAAGCTACATTTTTCCCTTCTTTCCGCAATTTCTGCACTATATAAGACCAAATAGAACACAAGCTAGAAGAATTTTAAGTCAATGCTTTCTAAGCAGGCAGCGAGACATAATGAATTCACTGAAATTTATGATTGTTCAATAACAAGAAAAGTCACAAAATCACAAAATCACTAGAGATTGTGATAAAAGTCACAAAATCACTTCTAAGAATAAAGATATCCATATGATATCATCACATTCTAATGCTCAATTCAAATAACATGTTTTCCATTGAATTGTAATAATTTTCTGAACGCCATATATCTATAAATAGAAATGAAAACATTTAGGTGGGATAGCTAGTGCAGTTACTTAAAGATATTTCTTGTACTCTTATTTTCTTCTTACACACCAGAAATATAAAATTTCTCTATTCCTTAACGTTAAGTTTTGATGCTTTCATATTAGAATAGGACAATTTAAGTCAATGCACACAGAATACCTAATCATTGTAGAGTTTCAAAAAGTTGTGTCAGAGTCATACTTGCCCAATCTCTTTTGCATGGTGCGGATGCCGAGGCACCATAATAGTCAATATATCAGGGTATACTTCCAAAAGCATTTCATGAACTCCAAGCATGACTGCATAGTGGGAATTCAACCAAGAATATAATTCAACAAAACGTAGATCTTGTCTGTATTATAAAACAGAAAGAAACAATAAGGAATCAAAGCATTTGACATGATAGGGCACACAAATCCAGTTATTATAGCCATCATTGGTGCACAGGACAATGACTGAAGCTCTAAACATAATGCTATATAATTAACTAACTTCGCAAGACTTTTGTTAACACAGAGTCAAACATCAGGAATAGTTCGTACCAAAAGGTAGGTTATAAAGGCGAAAAAGATAAGCACGGGGTCACAGATTTTCAACAATACTAAAATGGATACTGGGTTTAAAGTGTTCTTTGGTGATGGCTATGGAGGTTGGGGGTGAGGATTTGTAAATTTTAGCATGTGGTATACAGCCACTGGCACCCACAGCATATGTTTTAAAGAGATGAGAGACCAAATTCCTCTAATAAGATACTACAATATCATCAACTTGGATGTTTACATAAATGTTAAACACATGCATGACATCGAGAAGACATTTTACATAACAACCTTCTTCTTCACCCTTGTGTATTGAAGAAGCCATCCAAACCTTTCTGTGGGCAAGCTTTTCTCTCAGATCTTCTACAATTCTTATCTCTTCCTCAGAATTTCCATTTTCAGCTACTGAATAAGAATGGCAAGTGGATCCAGTTAGAAAAAATGCATTCACTTCTTTTGGCAATGTACATTAATAATCGAATTAAATTAAGATATAGAGCTTAAATTGAGGTGACTGACAATTGTTAGGTTTGTGCACTGACTGTTCTCTTACAGTCAAGACATAAACCGTGTTAGGTGGAAATACTTGTTTCAAATTTGGATTTACTAAGGAATTTCACAAATAGAATACAAAATACCAAATTTCAGGTCACCAGAAAAGTTGATGATAGACGGTGGGGCTTGAAGTAGCTGAAACTGGATTGCCTGCAAAGTGTTCTATAGCATACAACAAGATAAATACCAGAAAGGGACAATTTACCAAAGGACAAAGTATGAACACACCTACCATTGCGACAATCAATGAAAATTTTGATAGCATTAAGGATATCAAGGGACGAAGTACTGGTCCTGACCAATATGCAAAGGATTGTGCAGAAACACGAGCATTTAACAATGCCAACTCAATCTGATAAGGATACTAAAAAGTTATAAACTTTCTAGAATCAATGGAATGCTAACAAGCACATGCAAAATAATATAAATAACATCAAAGCATCAAAAAGAAGGGCTCCACTTAACCTAAAAAGGAAAGAAAAAAAAAACTAGACCTTCTTTTCCCAAAGCAAATAGGACAGGGTTAACCAAACCATCAGTGGACTCAAACTCCAGAAAACCATATGAACTAAAACAGATGAAAGAAGTAATCATCCTCTCCGCCTTCCCCAAAAGAATTTGATATCACATATCAATAAGATAGAATTACATACACCATGTTCTGAAGCACCTAAGATAAGATTTGGCCAAAGTTCACTCTCCATTATAATTATTGCATTTGGCTTCCAGTACTCGAGAAAATTGTCAACGGCAGCAGGGGTATCAAGTGGGGCAAACTGGTTCCACAAGGAGATCAGCAGAACAAGATGTTAATTCTCTTGTTGATTAAGCTAATGAGAACAAGTGTAGAACTAATAATTGATGTTAAGATAGGGACGTTAATTCCATGATGAATTGAACTCATGAACTTTCACATGGAATAGTTAAACATACAAGAACTTAGTTCAATGTGCAATTAGTTTGAGACTTGCAAGGATCAAACTGCCATTCATCAAAACATGGACTTCCAATTTTTCTATATTGAAGTAATAGCTGAAATATATTAATACTGGTAACTACTAGAGGAAACCAAATTGCAATTTGATTATTGATGTCTTGTATGGCTTCCATCAATATCAATATCCAGTGAAGTCTACATGCATCGATGGAATGTTCTTATGGTGAAATGGAATCAATATGCAAAATAGTTACTTTTTTCAGCAATAAAAGTACTGAAACAGTTATGCAATAGTAACTGAAGTACCTGATACACGACACCTGTTGGAAGTCGATTCTTTATCACTTCGCTGCATAAGTGAGGAGTATAGTAAGTCCTTAATCATAGTTTCAATATTTCTATCCCGCAAGGGTCTAAATATTAAGAAATAGTTATATTAGGCCTCATCTAAAACTTAAAAGATTAAAACTAAGTTAACTGTTCATGACAAACATCCATTATAAAGCAATAAATCTAGCTCTTATCGGAACTTACAAGTAGTTTTCTGACAAAACTAAGTTAGCTTTTCTCCATTTATAAAAATAGCAATTTCCTGTAAATCAAATCTCTCTCTCTCCGAATTATTGAGGCATCGTACAACACAAGAAAGCCATTATGAAGAAAAGGAATCTGATCATCCATGTTGTGAAACTTCATGAAATTACGAAGATTGGGAAAGGAGTTCGTCTACATACAAAGCAGACATTGTCGTCGTTGTCATCAAAATATTTAAATCAGGCCTCTGCTCAATACATTGCTTGAGTATAGGAATAGTAGCCACACCTTCACCTGAATATGTTTTATGCACCATTATTAAAAAACGAAGCGAAAATGATAAATAGAGTGCTGTGGTGTATTTAGAGATACACTTCATTTTCATGCAATGCACTCATCGAGACTACACAAGTGCAAATTCCTGGTTACACCAGCTATTAAACTTCAGGAAACTCAATCATTCTCGGCAACTGAACAAGAAACCAAAAATTCAAGTAATTATCAGCGATGGAACCTAAAGAGACGGCGTGGAACCAGAGGAGCGGGCCAGGAGGGCGATAGTGGGAAGGGTGCCCAAGTCGCTCAGGCCATCGGAGTGGATGTTCAAAACCACAAAATTTGCGCCATTGTAAGTGAAGGTATACCAACGGGGTAAGACCATAGCTCAGTGCTCTATATACGCTGTAAACCAGCTTTCCCTTTGCCGCCATTCTGATTTTCTCCGGTTTGTTTGTCTGTTAACCAGACCGAAAAGGAAGCTACCAAACCCAAATCTGCAACAGCCGGCTGGCCCAAAATTTCTTCTTAGCCTTTACTAACAAGAACGCCAGATGGACCGTCCTTGAAAGTACGAAACGTAGTAGGTTTATTGCAGAGCCCAGTTCCTGATAGTTCGGCACGTACCTATAATTCCTGCATCTAATTTTCATAATTAAATTAGTTACCTCGTCTATTTTCATCATTTTTGTGAAAATAAATAATTTCCCATCATTTTGTATACTTTTATTTTCATATTTCTTTTAATTTATCTAATGACCAAAATACTTCTAACACGTAAAAATGACCATTTTATGGATTTATTAAATCACAATATTTTTATGGATTGTCATTTTAGAAAAACTCTATATCATACAATAATATTCAATACTGCTATAATCTGGGAATGTTTATAGCACATCAACAACATAACATGCAATTAAATACAGCAAAAATAAGTTGTAAGAAAATAAAGAAAATATATTATTAGTATGACATAGACATATGATCTTTTACAACGTCTTACATTGAAACATGATATTAATTATATTTGTGGTATATAACATTTATCTTTGTTTCATTATCAATTACTTATATAAAAAGATAAAAGTAGAGTAGGAAGAGTCTGAATAAGCAAGGAAGGTTTTCATATATACTTGTCTCATGGAAATGGGTATAAATTAGATAGGGCAAATTAAGTGTTTGTCTTTCTCCGCTAGTATTACAATATAATTTAAACTTGGTTATCCGGACTCCACATAAATGATAAAATAGCTAAAGCATGATTTCTATTTGCATTTAATTTAAAATATCCGATTTTTGGATCCAAATAATAGATGACATTACCTTGATTAGATATTTTCAAAATCATTGAAAGTTGAAGGATAGAGGCGATTGGCCTAATTAATTAGAACGAGTATGTTTTCTCTTAATATGAATTGAGAGTTCGATTCTCACAACCTAAAAAAATGATAAAAATATGCCACTGAAAATCAAAACGAATATGAAAAACGGAAATAGGTGTGTGTGACCTTATAAAAAGCACAAAAGCATCTTTTAAAATAAAACTTGAAAAAATGTTCTTGAGTAGGTGGGAAGTAGATAAATTTTAAAAAGACAAAAAAATATTTATTTCAAAAGAATCGATGCTAAAATGTGAGCATTTGGAAAATTAACCAAACCCACATGCAAAGTAGACGAAAAGGGGGTTTTCATTATTTGTATATTGCTTTAATTATAGCTTTGCAGCTTTTATTTTCATGCTAATTAATTTTTAATGTAAGGAAATTATTTAGAAGGAAAAGAAAAAGGGAAAAGGGAAAATTGGTCCCCCCCCTCTCTTTCTTCTCAAGTCACAACAAAAAGAAAGAAAATTAAAATGTCTACCTTCGATCTTATCAATATATTTGTTTTCTACCACTCTTTGGTTTGATTTTTTAAACGTAAACTTTAGTACCGAGCAGAGTTATCATAATAGATCTTAACAAAATTATTAGATCAAAATATAAATAAACGATTAAAATTTATAAATATTAGATAAAATTAATAAATATATTGATGTACAATGAAGCAATATGTACATAAAAGTTAGACAAATAGAATAGAGTTCTCATCATTCCTCCACCACCGTCAATATCATATCTACATCAAGATCAAAATAGTTCAAATAAGATATAAACACCTATGATCGTATATATTAGAAATCATACAAATAGGTAATTCTTTCTAAAAAGTTGTTGGGAAGTATTTTAAATTTTTCAAAATCAAAAATCAATTCATGATGTGAAATTTTTCTTCATATCTAAACTGATCAGTAACCTATTCCACAACTGATATGTAGTCATCTCAACTTTAACAAACAATTTTCATAACTTTAAATATATATCCATAAGCACACATAGAAATGAAGCATTACCATTCTAAGAAAAGTAGTAACTTAATAATATTTTATTTTCTAAACTGTTTTTTCTTACTTTTATTTTTTAAAATTATTATTGACAAAACTTAAAACTGATTCTCAATTATATGAGTTACACAAACAAATAGTTTGAAATTAAATTTGAATATAGAGTCATGAAAATAAATTTTAAACTTACCTTTTGTCTTTACTCTTTCACCCATAATTATTATTATCTCATATAATAAAAAAAGAAGAAAAACCGTATTTCAATTTAAAGAATCCATAAATTCTTTATTTTTTTCGAATACTATTTTTTTTTTACTCTCGTCTCTCTAACTCTTCCAAAGAAAATATAAATAGACGAAATTATCGAGCAAGACCACTTACCAAGGCAGTTTATTGGAAACCGCAGCTATTAAATATAATAGCTTTTTGCTCAGTAATTATCGGTCGAACACTTTGACTGTCATGGAAAGTGAAAAATTAATTAAGAAAATCTGTAACCTCCTAACCTTCTTAACCCACATGGTCAAATCTCATATGGAATCTTCTTGTTTTTTGTTAACTGATTTTCTTTATGTATTATTAAAAAGATAAAAATACATAAATTTTCGGAAGGCCTGCTTGGAAAAACTCAAAAGCAAGCCTATAATATTTAGAAAATGATTTCATGTGACCTTTGGTTTTATGAGATTGGAGCCTTTCGTGTGGCCTTTGATTAAAGATTCAATTGTTAGGGAACTTTGAAGAACATTATCAGTTGAAGTCAAGGTTTTTGAGTAAAAAATTATGATTGGCATTATCATCAGTATTCATTTAATTACTGTAATTAATTAACCTCACTGTAACGGTGAATTAATTTTCTTATTAAGGTTGCAAAAAATTCATATTAAAAATATTAATTTTTTGAAAGATTAATCCATAAAAAGTATTTTGATTCTGTGTGTTTTACGACCGAAAATTGAGAAATATACAAAATATAAAAAAAGATTAATAATAAAATGTGAAACATAAGAACGTACGTGGTTTGGCAATGTACCTACATCCACGAACGACTACGAGAAGAGTTTCACTATTTAATAAATTAGCGTACAAAACAATGACAAAAGCATTCACAAACCTGGGAAAACTTCTAGTACTCCCTAGAGTACCGAGAACTTAATACTCATTCACACAATTTTTTTAACACGTATATAACTTAACAAACTCACCATCCATCTTATCATAAATTATGTGGAGGAGTACTGAGCTCTTGGTACTCCAGAGAGCACTAAAAGTTTTCCTCACTAACTCAAAATATCGAACTAAAATAAAGCCTTCAAATATTCGTAGGCCCACACAAATATATTATAGTATTTGATATGATTTTGTACATTACAAGAAAGGAGGAAGGGTGTTATTTATATTGAAAACTAATAGTCGGACAAAAATAAAAAACTCATATTTGAAGCACGCCTAAACAAATCTCTGCATAGACTTCCAATTACACATTGATCTTCAAAAGTAGATTTCTTCAAACATCTTCTCTAAAGTAGTAGATCACTTACGTGAATATCAACCAAGTCCAAGCATAGCTGGAACCTGCGAGCTAGAAGAGGCTTAGTCATCATATCAACTAGAATTTTGTTGTAGCAATTTTACTAACTATAACGATACTTTGAGATATAACTTCACAATAAAGTTATATCTTATATAATGTGTTTGGTCCTCTCATAATATATTTGATTTCGATCAAATGTATAACATTCTAGCCATCATAATAGACAACAGTAGCATCATGCTGAAGTTCTAAATTAGTAACCAAACCCCTAAGCCAAATGATTTTTTCACTACTTCTGTTGTTGACATGTACTAGATGACAACGAGACTGTAGATGGTAGAATTGCATTTCAACTAATGGCACAAACAGAAAGTGTGAACAAATAACATGTTAGAGATCGTCTCTTATCAAGATCATCAGCATAGTCATAGTTGACAAAACCAACAAACTGCTACTAGTGTCAGAATTCCTATCATAAATTAAGCTTAATTTTGTAGTGTCTTTCAAATATCGAAAGATCCATTTCACAACTTGCCAATGAACCTTTGCCAAGGCTCCTTATGTATCTGCTGATGATACTAACAACATGTGAAAATATTTAGATGAGTATAAACCATATAGCGTACTTGATACTCTAGTTGCACTAGCATAAGGTACACGTGCATTTAATCATTTTCTTCCTTTGTTGGTGGCATATATATGCTAAAGGCCTGAAATGTGCAACAAACAAAACATTCAAAGGTTAAGACTTCTAAATAACAAAATGTTCGAGAACTTTCTCGATGTAATTCTTTTAAGATAAAAATAACTTGCCCATTTGTCTATCCTTCTGAATTTTCATGCCCAAAATCCTATTGGCAGCACCGAACTCGAACTCACTACTAATTTGAGCTTTCAATTTGATGATTTCAACTTTATTCTCTACAATAATAAGTATATCACTAATATAAAGCAAAAAATAAGTAAAAGAACCATCTGGAAAATATCTGTAGTAGGCATATATCTCATAGTCACTCATGGAGTAACCATACCCAAGCATAAACGAATCCAACTGTTTGTACCACTGCCTAGGAGATTGCTTCAAGCCATATAATGACTTTTTCAACAAAAAAACATGATCATTCTTACCCTGAACAAAAAACTTCTTTAGCCGATGCATATAAATGTATTCTTCAATCTCATAATGCATAAAAGCTTGACATCTAGCTCCAGCTCCAAGTCTTACAGTGCAATGTCCATGAGCAAGCAAAACGTGTGCTTTGAACCTTGGTACTTCAACCTCTAGGATTCCTTCCATATTTTAGAAGGTCTATTTGCACCCAACAATCGTCTACCTTTCAGGCGGTTTAACCAACTCTCATGCAATGAAGAGATTCAAGCTCATCACTCATAGCAACATTCCACTAAGCAGACTCACTGTTTGTGATAGCCTCATAGTAACTGGAAGGTTCATGAGCCTCAATACTACATCCCACAGTCAATGCATAAGATATCAAGTCTATATGGGTATACCTCAGGGGGGTGGTTTGCCTCATGTCTCATCCTGTTGCAATATTGTACAGTTATATTTGTTATCTTGCACTTTACTAGGAGATTCGGGCACTAGCTCTCCTTGTTCACTATTGACACCACAATATGAACATGTAGCAACATACTCCTCTCTCTCCAATAGCATGAAAATTTCATCGAATTTACCATCTCTGCTAATTATAAATTTGAGTGACTTTGGTTTAACTAACCACAGAAGATAACCCTTCATCCCATACTGAAACCTAGGAATACACAATTTTTTGTGACCTATGACCAAGTTTACCATCACTCGCATGGAGCATATGTAGGACAATCAAATATTTTCAAAACAGAATAATTAGCAGGAGAACCAAACCATAACTCAATCAGAATCTTCAATTAAATTACAGTCAATGGAGACCTATTCACCAAGTAATATGCCCAAAAGGCATCGTGCAAACTAGGATTAGAGAGCATGTTACGTGCTTTCCCCATAAGAGCTCTGTTCACGCATTCAATGGCTCGATTCTGCTATGGTGTTCCCATGGATGTGTGGCGTCTCAGAATGCCTTCATTTTTGCGGTACTTTTCAAAAAAACCCTTGTGAAATTTCATACCATTATCAGCTCTGAAATACTTGATTTTCTTGCCCATTTTAATTCTCAACACGAGCTCTCCACTTCATAAAGGTCAAGATTTCGTCGCTCTTCTACTTCAAGAGCTCTTCTACTTCAAGAAATAAAGCCATTAGATTCAACACCTTTAGTATCAACATGAGAAGGACCTGAAAGATCTGGATGGATGTAATCCATTATGCCATTGGTTACGAACTGTTGTGGCGGACTTTACTCTGAACTGCTTCCCATAAAAACAATGCGTAGAAAATTCCGGTTCCCCAATTTTTTGATCACTCAACAAGCCTTGGTTGCTCAAAATCATCATCATTCTCTCACTTATATGTCCTAACAGTATATGTCAAAGTTTGAACAATACCGTTATACATCTCGATCTGCATCACACCAATACCGACATGGTGTATTTTTTCCCATCAAGACTTCACCTCCATCAATTGATTCATAAGTAATCAAATTAATCCTTATTGGTGAACATATGATGCGTACAAGCTTAATCAAGAACTTAAATTTTTCCAAAACTACTTATGGATACTATTAGGACAATGTTAGTATTACCGGAGTTACTATCTAAACTATTCACAAGTATATTAGCAACATCAATGGTAGTAGAAGATTTTTATAGTAGTCCCCTTCTTTAAGTTTAGGGCATTCAACTTTCCAATAAACTTCTTGGTGACAGTAATTGCACTTCTATTTTCTAGTCTTTGACTTAGACCTATAATTGACGTATTACTCCACAAACCATTTTCTTTACTTCTTTCTGGAGCTACCAAACCATTCATTAAATACTCAGTGTGATTCTCTGACCATATTTTCTTTAATTTTTTAGAGTACAAAGATACTTTCACATCCCCCATAGCTATATTCTCTCTCTTGTATAACATAATGTCAACCAATGGCCATATGAAGATGGTAAAGAATATAACAAAATCAAAGCTTGATCCTCATAATCAATATTTACTTTAATATTATCCAAATCCATAATAACATGATTAAATTATGATACCACTTGTTATGATTACAACCCTAGAAAATTGAGAATATGCGAAATTTAATTAAAGATAAATACTAAAATGTGGAGCACAAAAAACTTATGTGGTTCAACAGTGTGCCTACGTCCATGGTCAAAGATGAGAAGAATTCACTAATCAACAAAGAGAGTACAAAAGAATGACAAAAGTGTTCACAAACCTAAATCTTATAAACTCATAAAGTGAATTAAAGTATAGCCTTAGAATATTCATAGGTCCCACACAAATATCTCTATATCTGATATGATTATGTACAATGCAAAAGGGGAGAGGGGAATCCAATATATAAAACTAAGGGAACATGACTACTGAATAACCGATGTGGGACAAAAGAAAATCACTCACATTTGAAGCCACACCTTAATGGTGTCCATTTATTCATATAACAGAAACGTTCTATGTGCATGGACAAATATGAAGAATATACATGAATGATGCATGTATCTTTTCAGTTTAGCAGGGATTTTTTGATATCTCATACTTAAGCTTGTGCTGCATAATCTCATGGGTTCTAAAGTTATCGATAAAGTAAACAAGCTAATGACCCTATGAACAAATTGAATTGGTGACCTCCCACATATAAACTTAAGATCTAACTAACTTACTCGATGAAATGTTGATACCATATGTTTCTATTTTTCCATAGACATCTCAATCTAAAGATAGTCTAGAAAATATCAGGAACTATTTTAACTCATTTTGTCTAAATTTAAGGCTTGTCAGTAAACCCCATTGAGATCATATCAAGGGGTGAGATCAATATTTTTTTTACCTAGAAAATTGTCTTGTCATAAAATTATTTAATTAATTATCATAATTTATTTAGCATTCTTTACTATACATTTATTTTTTTAAGTGAAAGCTTTTTATAAAAAATATTGAAAGCCTAATTGGGCTAATACAATATGATAATTTTACGAATTTGAATTGGTAAATAGTATATAATTTGATTATTTTGTATATTTGAAGAGAATTATGGTATATAATTTAATATTTTTATTGGTAAAAAAATATAAGTTTGTAATTTACAAATTTGAAGGGGGTAAAAAGTATATTACTACTAGTAGTTTTATGATCATATATAAACTTGAAACAAAAAAATAAATTTCAACAAGTTCAAGATATCAAGAATATTTTGGATGCTTCTAGATGTGTTGTTGACTCGAATAGTTGATGATGAAATAAATATTCATTAAAGTAAAAGTTGATGATGAAGAAAAAAACAAACATTGGAGGCTTATTGTTGTTTATGCTAGCACACAAGACAATGTGAGAGATGAGAAATTCAGCTTATCGGGGACCAAATAACGAATTATGTTGTCCTAGGAGAATTTAATGACCTAGCTTTCTCCCATGAAAAATGGGGTGGTTAGCCGAGGAGTTCTTCCTCATTATTCCTTCTGCCCTCTCTAAAGGGGGGAGGGGTAATTTGGTTGATATCGTCTTTGTTGGTGCGCCATTCACTTTGAGCAACATGAGAGCAGGGGCTAACCTAACTATGGGAAGACTTGACAGATGCCTAGTCTCTGTCGATTGGCACCTGGACTACTATTCAGCTCAGCTTTAGCATTACTCGAGCCTGGGATCAGATCATGTTGCCATTTGGTTGACTACTTCAGAAACCTTTGAGGAAACCCAAAGTAGTATTTTGGTACGACCAGAGTTGGTTAGAAGTGGAGGGTTGTAGAGACATTATCCTTAACTGCTGGAAAAATGGTCATTCTTCCTATTTCCCGTGTCTGTCATCTAAGCTTAATAATCTTAGAATTAAGCTTTTAGAATGGAGACTTCAAACTCCCATGGCCAATTCGAAGACTTTAATGCTTAACTTGAAAAATCAGTTGGAGACCTTGTACAATAATGGGAGTGCCGATATGGAAGTCATTAAAGTCCTCGAAACTCAGCTCCAAAAAGCCATGGTGGAAGAAGAGAAATATTAGAAGGATAGAGCTCGGGCCGACTAGTTAGTTCATGGGAATCGTAATACAAAATTTTTTCGTGCCAAGGTCTCTAATAGAAGGAGAAATAACAGAATTTTGAGACTTGAAAATGAAGTCGGGGAATGGGTCATGGATAGAAGTGAAATATGGAAGATAGTTGATAATTATTTATGGAGCCTTTCTCCTCTTATGCTCCTTACATGGAGATCCTGAACGAAGCTTTGATTGGACTACACCCACAGCTTAGTGATGAGGATAAGGAGCTGTTAATCAAACCAGTTTCTGAGGATGAAATCACCAAGGTAGCCTTTGATTTATCCCCCACTAAATAGCTTGGTCTGGATGGTTTTTTTCAGCAGCCTTTTTTTTAGTAATGATGGGACCTTGTGAAGGAAGATGTTTTCTCCTTTGTGCTGGGTTTTTTTGCTTCAAGTGTTCTCTCTATTGATGTCAATACAACTCATATAGATCTTATTCCTAAGAACCAAAACCTAAGGAACATGACTCAGATGAGGCCTATTAGCCTTTGCAACATGTCCTATAAGATCATTTCCAATATGCTAAACAACATGATGAAAACTATTATGGATAAGATTATGGGTCATTTCCAGAGTGCCCGTTTCAGGTAGGTTTATTGCATATAATATCCTTATTACGAACGAGATCCTTCATTCACTTAGAACTAATAAGTCGAGTAAGATTTGGGAAGTGGCTATTAAGGTTGACATGCCAAAAGCATATGACAGGCTCAAATGGCAGTTTGTGATTGAAACTCTTCGTAAGCTGGGATTCCCGGACAAATGGTGACATTGGATTTTTTCATGTATTTCCACGGTTTCTTATAGAATAGTCATTAACGAAGAAACATGTAGTGCCATTCATCCCAAACGAGGTATTCGGTAAGGTGACCATCTTTCCTCCTATTTATTAATTTTATGTGCATAAGACTTGTTATATTCCTTATCTATTCGGGCTGAAGCTTATAGGGAGTTAAATGGGTTAAGGCCACTAAGGGTGGAATATCTATCTCTCATTTGTTTTTTTACCGACGACACTATTTTTTTGTAAAGCAAATAGGAAGGAGTTTTTAGTGGTGGCTAATATATTCTCTTTATATTGTGAAGAATTGAGCCATGAAATTAATTTTGATAAGAGTGCTCTATATTTTAGCACCAATCCTCCTTCTAACATCTTTAAAATTTGGCTGCCTTTATTGGTATCAAGAGAAGCAATTCTCTTAGGAAATATCTTGGCATTATGTCTGACTTTAGTTTATCTTTAAAAGACATTTTAAGGACATCCTCGACAAAACCATTAAGAGAATTATAGGGTGGTCTTAACGCTTTCTTTCTTCTGCTAGTAAATAAGTGTTGATTAAATCAATAGCTCTAACTATGTCATGTCTTGTTTTAAGCTCCATGTTTCCCTTTGCCATAATATTTGTAAGAACATCTCTAAGTATTGGTGGAGTTCTTCAAAAAGAAGGGTGTCCATTGGTGTACTTGGGATACATTAGTGCGTCCAAAATCGAGAGGTGGATTGAGGTTTAGAGACTTAGTATCTTTTTATTTGGCTATGCTCGCCAAGCAAGGTTGAAGGATGCTTACCGGCCAAGCTCATTTACTATTTAGTTTCCTAAAGAGTAAATACTTTAAGAATGATAACATTATGTCTGTCAAGGTGGGATCTAAACCATCATTAGGTTGGAGAAGTTTGATTGAAGGTAGGAAAATTTTACAGCATAACATTCTCTGGAACATCGGTAACGGCTTCATAGTTCAGATTTGGGATGATCCTTAGCTGCTCCACCCCTATTCTTTCAAGGTTATTTTTTCCAGGAGGGATGATATTTATTTTGTAAAAGACATTCTTCTTCCAGATAGCAGGGGTTGGGATGTGAACTTGGTTTCTTCAATTTTCAAAGAGGAAGATAGTAAATTAATTCTCTCCATCCCTTTCAATAGATGTGGAAAGGAGGATAACATCACGTGGTATTTCTCTAGATCGGGACAACATTTTCTGAAATATGGTTACCATCTTGCGTGTGATTTAAAGGCGAATGAAATTTTAGGTAAGTCTCCTTTAGGATCTTCCAACAACCCTAATAATTTGGGTTCGGCATGGAAGGCTTTGTGGAAGTTCAAAACCCGCCTGAAACTCTGCGCATGTATTTGGAAGCTTCTAGACAATTTCGTTGCTGTTTAAGGGAAATCTTTTGGCTAGAGCATCAACCTGTCTTTCTCATTTTGATGCAAGGAGACTGAAACCAGTTTGCATTTGTTCTTCAGATGCCCGTGTACTCAGGCTGTACGGTTCGGTTCCCCATTAAATCTGAAGACTACGGAAATTCTAGGTACTGATTTTCTGGACGTTTGGCTCTGGTTTATTCATAACCCCCTGTTGAAGAAAGAAAAGCTGCAGCCTCAGAAGAAAATCTTCATCATAGGCAAAAGAGGGAAGCAGAACAGAGACTTTCACCAAACACAGTGGGTGTCTAACCATTTCTGGTAAAAAACTTCAGACTTCAAGTAGGCATCCGTTGAAATCATAGGAGATCATAGGCAACCGTTAGAATCATTTGTATATATACATCCTCCCTCATTGAAAACAAACAGAATTTTTCCTTCAATAAAAGATCAGAACCAGAAAGGTTCATCATCTCTAAAGCTCATCATTTTTCCATTCGAGATCAGAACCAACAGGTTCATCATTTCTACATGGTATCAAAGTAGTGATTCTGAGAACCAACACATATGGCAGAACCATCAACCTCCGGCCAGCTTCACCACCATGACACCAACCCCAGACTAACCTCCATCATGCTCACTGGCCACAACTATATACCGTGGGCCAGGGCGGCTCGGGTGAGCCTGAAAGGAAGAGGCAGACTGGGCTTCGTGGACGGCAGTAAGCCAAGACCTGACCGAAACTCAGAAGAATGGGACATCATGGACAGCCATGTAATGACCTGGATAACAAATTCAATAGACCCAAAACTCAGTGAAATTTTTTGTTTTTGTGAAACAGGACAGGACCTCTGGGAAGAAATCCGGAGCAACTATTGTGAACAAAACAATTTTGCGCAAGTCTTTGAACTTAAACGAGAGATCTCCCAAGCAAAACAGGGGGACAGATCAGTACCGGAGCTAATCGGGTTTTTAAAATCTAAGTTCAAAGAACTTGAAACCCTGAGACCGATGACCACTGACCTGAAGGAACTCCAAGAACGGGCTGAGCAGGATATGGTTTACCACTTCTTGACGGCTATCGACTCAAGCTACGAAGCATTTCGAGCTCAGATCTTGATGTCGATAGAGAAGCCAACTTTTTCCACGGCCTCAGCCATGGTTCAAAGAGAAGAAACCAGGCGACGAGTCATGAGTACCAGAGATGACAAGACAGAGGCACTAGCCATGGCGACCCGCGGCTTCCTCCGAAACCCTAACCCTAAGGAAGGGGGAAGACAGCGCGGACAACCAGGCGAGCAGGTGAGATGCAGCCACTGCCGAAAGGAAGGGCACACCCATGATCGATGATGGAACCTGCACCCTCATCTCCAGCAGAACCAGAGAAAGTTCCAGAACGAGCGAGGGAGCTGCGTGAAAAGTGACGAGCGAGGAGGCTCCGCGAAACCTTTTCCCTTTTATACTGAGGGTTTTAGCGGAGCGGGTCACAGGTCAGGACCCGACCCAGACCGCAGGGCACACAAGATAGATGGACCCGGTTCGGGCAATGGGTACCGACCCGACTGAGTGGAAGACAACAACGCACAGATGGCTACACTGCTCAAACAATTCGGAGAATTTTTGCGCGATACCTCAGGTTCATCCATTTGCAATACTGTCAATTATTTTTCTAAATTTGCAAATCTTTGTCACAACTTAGAACACTGGATAATAGACTCTGGTGCCTCTGACCACATGACTTATAACACAAAAAATCTACACAGTCTCACTAAATTAGAAAAACCACAACACGTGACGGTAGCCAATGGAAATAAAGTTCCAATTTTTGGCACAGGGTCGACCACACTCTTCACAAAAACCATTAACAACGTACTTTGTGTTCCCAATTTTAACTCCAATCTCCTATCCGTCAGTAAAATAACCAAAGACTTAAACTACAATGTTACTTTTTCACATGACAAAGTAATTTTTCAGGATCGAGTCACCGGGAGGAAGATTGGTGAAGGGAAATTTAGAAACGGTCTGTACTACTTAGAAGATACCGACAAAACATGTCTGGCCACCTCCAGTACAGTACAAAAAGATAAAATATTTCATTGGAGATTCGGTCATCCCTCCGATAAAATTCTAAACAAATTACTTGGTTGTAATTCAGACTCTAGCAGTTGCTCAGTCTGCAAACTCTTAAAACAAACCAGGTTACCCTTTCCACTATCTAGTAGTATGACAAAACGATGTTTTGAATTAATCCATTCTGATGTTTGGGGACCTGCCCCAGTTGACTCATATAATAAATTCAAATATTTTGTTACATTTATTGATGATTTCTCTCGCACCACATGGTTATATCTTTTGAAATCAAAAAATGAAGTCTTCAGTCGTTTTCAAGAATTCAACAAGTTAGTCGAAACTCAATTTGAAACAACCATAAAAATCTTTAGGTCTGACAATGGAACCGAGTATACTAACAACACTTTTTTTGAGTTCTTTAAACAAAAAGGAATATGACATCAAACCACATGTATCCACACCCCACAACAAAACGGTGTCTCAGAACGCAAAAACTGACGCCTTCTTGAAATGACTAGGGCTCTCCTCCTCCAAAATAACGTACCCAAACGACACTGGTCAGACGCAATACTCACAACAACATACCTTATCAATCGATTACCCAGTGTAAAATTGCATCTGAAAAGCCCTCTCGAAATTCTCAAGGGTAGGAAAATTAATATTGATCACATACGAGTATTCGGATGTACATGCTACGTATACATTCCAAAACTTGATAAATTGGACAAAACCTCAGTCAAAACCCTATTTTTGGGGTATTCCGCTGAAAAAAAAGGGGTATAAATGCTACGACCCAATAAACCATAAACTCTACATCTCACGCGATGTACAATTTTTAGAACTAGAATCCTATTACTCAAAAGACTCTGACAATCATAACCACCACCAAATATTTCCGCTACCTAACAGTATTATTTTCTTCGATATCATAAGACAGGAACATGATACCACATCAACCGCGCCTGAGACAACTACCTCAGGGGGAGCAACTGATGAGGCAGTTGTCACTGATGAAGCAGTAATCGTAAGAAGATCAACAAGGCAAACTCAACCCCCAGTAAGATTAAAAGACTACGTGTCCCATCAGGTTCTATACCCTATCTAAAATTTCCTATCTTATGATAAAATCTCTAACATCCACAGGGCATACTTGGGAAAAATTGATGAAACAGATGAGCCAAAGACCTATCAAGAAGCCCAACTCGACCCTAAATGGAGAAAGGCGATGAATGAAGAACTCCTAGCCTTGGAAAAAAATGAAACTTGGGACATAATCCCACTACCCAACGGGAAGAAACCTGTAGGATGTAAATGGGTCTACAAGACCAAATACAACAGCAACGGCACTATCGAGAGATATAAATCCCGACTAGTTGCCAAAGGCTTTACTCAGACATATGGAGTGGATTACCAGGAGACGTTCGCTCCAGTAGCAAAAATGAACACAATCTGAGTACTACTATCCGTTGCCACCAACCTCAGCTGGGAACTATATCAAATGGATGTAAAAAACGTATTTCTCCAAGGAAATCTGGAAGAAGAAGTATATATGTCCCTACCTCCAGGACACGAGAAAGCAAAACACCCATCTCTGGTATGTAGATTAAAGAAGGCTATCTACGGCCTGAAACAGTCACCAAGGGCATGGTATGGAAAATTAAGCCTGTCTCTTTTAAAGATTAACTTCGTCAAAAGCACGGCTGACTCATCTATGTTTGTCAAACACACGAACAACTCCACCACCATCGTTTTAGTGTACGTAGATGACATTATCATCACCGGAAATAACCACGATGAAATATGGAGTGTTCAAGAATTTCTAAAAGGAGAGTTTGATATTAAAGATCTAGGAAAACTGAAGTACTTCCTAGGGATATAAATAGCTCACTCGAAGAATGGATTGTTTCTATCTCAAAGAAAATATATCTTAGACTTGTTAAAAGAAACAGGCATGATAGGGGCAAAACCTGCTAGCATACCAATGGAAACCAACATGAAAATAGGACTGAATGATAGCAAACCAATAACTGATATAGGCCAATATCAGAGACTAGTAGGAAAACTAATTTATCTAACGGTTACAAGACCAGATATCACTTTTGCAGTTAACGTTATCAGCCAATTCATGCACGCACCCTGCACAAATCATCAGGCAGCCGCAGAAAGGATACTCAGATACCTTAAAGGAACACCCGGCCAAGGGATATGGATGAAGAGAACCGGGGTAAACCCCGTTGTTGGATACACTGACGCTGACTGGGCAGGTAGTTACGATAGAAAATCTACAACTGGCTTTTGTGTCTTTGTAGGTGGGAACTTAGTGACCTGGAAGAGCAAGAAACAAACTGTTGTAGCAAGGTCAAGTGCGGAGGCAGAATACAGAGCCATGGCCTCCACTGCTAGCGAACTCACATGTATTAGACATATCCTTCAAGACATGAAGGTTGAGATAAGAAAACCGATAGAGATGCACTGTGACAACCAAGCAGCACGTCATATTGCAATGAACCCCGTTTTTCACGAGAGAACCAAACATATTGAAGTGGACTGTCATTTCATAAGAGAGAAAGTACAGTCTGGAGAAATCACCATTCCCTTTGTACGTAGTGAAGACCAGCTAGCCGACATCTTCACCAAAGCCCTTGACAAAAATAACCTCCAAAGAATACTTGACAAGTTAGGCCCGATCAACCTATACGAACCCAACTTGAGGGGGAGTGTTGAAGAAAGAAAAGTTGCAGCCTCAGAAGAAAATCTTCATCATAGGCAAAAGAGGGAAGCAGAACAGAGACTTTCACCAAACACAGTGGGTGTCTAACCATTTCGGGTAAAAAACATTTTCAGGCTTCAAGTAGGCATCCGTTGGAATCATAGGAGATCATAGGCAACCGTTAGAATCATTTGTATATATACATCCTCCCTCGTTGTAAACAAACAAAATTTTTCTTTCAATAAAAGATCAGAACCAGAAAGATTCATCATCTCTA
This sequence comes from Datisca glomerata, assembly GCA_003255025.1. Classification (NCBI taxonomy): domain Eukaryota; kingdom Viridiplantae; phylum Streptophyta; class Magnoliopsida; order Cucurbitales; family Datiscaceae; genus Datisca; species Datisca glomerata. The sequence continues at coordinate 580,034 of QANY01001798.1, forward strand.
AAGCTCATCATTTTTCCATTCGAGATCAGAACCAACAGGTTCATCATTTCTACACCCCCTTCAAATTGGGAGACTTGCATGCAATGGATCATTGTTGTTCTATGGAGAATTTGAAAAGTTAGGAATGATCAAGTTTTTAATGGCGGTATATTTTTCTCCTTGCGAAGTTTTAAACAAAATCTCAGAGGATTTTTTTGAAGTCTTTTTGTTGGATCGATCAGATAACCGGATCAGCAGCGACTCAACTATAGAATATGGTCCTCTTCGCTTCTCTGTGCTTCTCAATTCTGGCAGTTCCCTTCCAACTTGGAGAATTTTTACAGAAGCAACATGGTCTCCTTCGACTAATAGATGTGGTCTGGGTTGGTGCCTTATGTCCCCCTCCAACACAGTGACTATTGTTAGTTTCAAAAGGGTGGATCGTGTTTTTAGCGCCTCTGTTGGTGAAGCGATGGGCATATCGTGGGCTTGGGAGAACTGCTGTTCATGGTGTTTTTCGCCTATTTCGGTTTTTTCAGATGCTCTCAGTTTGATTAACAGGCCTAATGGCAACTGTATCATATATTGTTATCTCCAATCTCTGGTTTATGATATTTTTGCTTCTAGGAATTCATTTGATTTTGTTGTCTTCTCTCATGTCCCTAGAGTTAACAATATTATGGATCATAATTTAGTCGAGTTAGGATCTCTTGAAGAGTGTCCTTGTGTCGTCGGTTTTCTTGTCTAATTTCCTCCATTATATACACTTCTATTTCTTAGTACCAATTATCTTTTTGACAAAAAGAATTGCCTCCAACATAGGCTCGCCTGATCCTATCATGATCATCACAAGGGCTCTCTGAGATCAAACTGTTCACGATGTAGGACAAAAAAGACTTGTAACTACATGTCGTACCTTATCACATTGAGCCAGATTTTAAGCGCGTGCTGCTTATTTGCATTTGACGTGGCAAGTCTAAGTGAGATCACAATCGTAATCAAACGGACAGGAAAAGTAGGACCAATGACAAGATAATATTACAATGCAGGTTATTATTGCTCTTTTTTTTGCTGTGGAAAAGATTGCGTATTGACTCGGCGTGGTCAACGGTCACACCGACAGCTTTGATATCACTGTTGCTTTTTCAGAATTAGGAATTGAACTTTTCTGTAATTATATTTTTTCGTAAGCTTTACTTCATTATATTAATTCTATTAATCATCTCTGTTTCAAAATTATTTGCACGACACATCTGCCATTTTAGTATTTTGTGCTCATTATTTTTTTGGTAAAAGGCTTATTATTTTGTCTTTTCATTTGTTGTTGTGAAAGGTGAGCGACGTGTTATTTGCTACTGTGTGCGACTAACTCACAAATGTACTGAAAGGCCTTGGACATTATAGTTATCTAGATCCAAAAGGATAAAACTAATCTATCTAAATGTGATCCCGCATCCAACTAAGTCTTTGATCAGGGAATGGGAGAATTCCCACTACCGCTGGCAGGTCAGTGCAATAATTTTAGATGAAATAATAAGTTCATGTGGTGCCGAGACATCGTCTATTAGTCTATAATTCTTGTAAAAATTAATTAAAACTCTTCGAGCCAAAATAATTCTTTTAGAATAGATTTAGATCGATTAAATTTTAGATTAAGTCTCATCTAAAGAAGGAATATATTAATTATTTATTAGTTGATATTTTAACACTACTCATAATAATTAGATCAATTAATCAATGAATAATTAACACATCACTTAATCTAAAATTCAACCGACCTATAATTACTCGTTTTATATATCATTTGTTAACCTTCACAAACTTGATTAGCTTAGCTTGTTTTCTCAAAGGCTATACATTTCATTAATATCAAAGCACGTGACTGAACTAATATTTTTGTGAGTTTGTGTATCTTGATTATAGATAAAACTTTTGATGTGAACGCACTTGTATAGTTTATTATACCTTTGAGAATTTATTTGGGTGATTTTTTTGTTAAAAGGTAAGAAAAGAGGGCCAACCAAATTTAGAATCTCTAACCAAACTATCGGATTATTTAAATAAGAAGTACATTAAATTACTTATACACGAGTTTGGGAGGGTTTAATTTGAAGGCGCTTTAGGAGTATAAAAATGTTTCCAAAAAGTTTATGGTGAAATGCTTCTTCATTATGCTTTTAAGCGTGATAAAGGCGTCATTTCACATAACTTATGAGTATCACACGCAAAGAGATGAGGTGTGCATTAAATGCGCATAAGGACAAATGTACGACGAAGTTACAGTAATGAACTCGCCATATATAAGAGGTCTGAAATTTATGAATGAACTCGCCAACATGGTCAACAGACGGAATCTTATTTGTTGTTGCCAAGATTTGGAAACATCTTATTATATATGTAAGGGCCACGATTTAAGATCAAACATCACATAATCTAAGATACTCCCTTGACTGAGACATATCAGTCTGATAAGAGAAATATGTTTTATGTGACTATAACCCATAAAAAATTATATGTATGTGTGTGAATAAGGCAATACCTGAATTCTCAACTTATTCTTCATAAGATGTATGTTAGAATCGAAATAAACCTAAAGTTGAATAGTTATTGAAAACTTAGAATATCACGCAGACTACGCTGGTCGTTAGATGTCTTTCCAGCACCACCTCATGTGTTGTTCAGGCAATGCTAACCCCATTAGTTTTGCTCTTATTTTAGGTGTTCCAATGATGAATGATCGATTGGATGAAGTTATGTGGAGATTTTTAATCTTCACAATTTGGTGCTTACATTAAGAATCGGATAATACAACTTAAGTTCTTTTGCAATATTCTCCTTCACACACTTATTGTAGAGGTTGGCACGATCATTCCATGGTTATGCTCAAATACTCGTTTGGAAATTGTACAGGTATTACTCATTGGCCATCCACGTCATCCAAATTAAAGCTTTAGAGCCATTCAGGTAAAAGGAAGCAGGTCATTTATCTCGACAACTATTACAAGCGAGAATGACCACCGGATGGAGTTACAGACGAGATCGATCCAAAATAAAATAGTTGAAGATTAAGTCAAAATTGAGTCATTTTTTATCTCCTATTTTTATTATAAGTCGATAGGATAAATCATATTTTATGTAACGCCAGCTTATACCCTGAATTTTTTAATTATAATTAGAGGTCGACGTAACCTGAAAAAGTGAATACAATTAATTTGCACTCTATATATTATTCTCTGACTTGTTTATTTCATACTGTAAAAATTTCTTTCAACTTGGCATTTTCATTAATAGCAAGAATCAAATTAAAGTGTGTAAACCAACGTATCTCAAAATAGATCAAACATGACATCGACAGATACAACAATGAACATTTCGCCGATCAACCTCCACAATACACAGAAAATGTAGGATATGTTTTAATAGTGTTGACAGGCATGTCGAGTATGGAAAACCGCAACAATGAGGCCTTCTGTATTACCTTACAAACTGTGGAGGAGCAGATTACGACTTACTTCATAATAAGATGACGTAGAAATTCAAGATGAAGCAAGCCAACAAATTGTTAATGATGAACGAGAAAACCTACCAGATCCACCTGCTGCCGAACAGAACAACCATTTTGCTGAGCGGCTCAACCCAAGTGCAAGCCATAATGCACAAGGCAAACAACCTTTTAACTCTAACATTTTCATTTGTCTAGAATATTAAAGACTACTTTATGTGAAAACGTAAGATATATAATATACTTATTCAGACTAAATAATTTTTTACTCTGACAAAGACGAAATATATTATCTTAAGACATTTTTTGAGTCTTTGGACTTCTTTAATCATGAGAGGCATAAAATAAATCCGGTAGGGAAAAAAGCCTAAATTCTAGGATTTCAAAACTTGGCACTTTTATGCAAAATGACTTTCTCAAATGTCCTTTATTCCAAAAAAAACTCAATCAACTTTTTTAAACAAACAAAGCCCATTAAAATTTAGAATTTCTCGATGTGAGATTTACACAATCATGCATAGAAAAGTTGACTTACCAATTTTTCATATATATTACTGAGATGTTTTAACAAAACAAAGAAAAGTAAGATGGGGAGGGATAATCTTTTGATATATTTTAAAGAATAAAGAAAATAAAGATGAGAGACAGATTGCTAGAGGGCAAATAAGGAGATCGTTAATCTTTGATTCCTCATCTCTCGAGTGTATCCTATTCCCTCAGGAATTGGATGAATCTTGAAATACACATTTGGATCCTTAAGAAACTATAGAGGGGAAAATAATTCTTATCTTTTTCAGTTAGATCTGGAAAAGACAAGCCATCTAGTTAGATCTCGACAGCTCAGATTAAAAACTTTAAAACTAAAAGAGTGTAAAAATGATTCTTGTCCTTTCCCTTGGCAGTTCAACACGATCTACACCATCTTGATCTAATAGAATAGTCCAGTAGTGTTGAACTTTTGTGTCGGTCGTTGGAGTCCAATAACAGAGAATCCATTTTTCTCTTGAAATACCAAAAACCAAACTTGAAAAGAATCTTCTGAATTCTTCATCTTACATTCCCACCCCATCATATTCCAAACCAAATGACCCCTTAAAATAATATGAGTGTGTTCTAGGTCCCCATTCATATTCATCTTAACTCCCACCCCAGCATATTCCAAACCAAATGAGTATCTTCTAGGTCCACATTAGTCTCACACTCCAACCTCAATATACCCCTATCCAAGTGTCCTAAAAAGGCCTAAATGGTGAGCTTAAACGTATAAACTTCTAAACGATTAGCTTGGAAAGTCCTAAAGAGTAAGTTTAAACTTAACAATTCCTAAGGGTTAGCTTGGAAAACCCTAAACGGTGAGCTTTAAACTTGAGAAACCTAAAGGGTTTGCTCAAAACCCTTGATGGGTGGACCTAAACTTGAAAAGTCCAAGGATTTGCATGGAAAGCCTAAAGGGATGTCTTAAACTTTAAAAAAAACTCAAGGGGTTGGCTCAGGAAGTCCTAAAGGTGATCTTAAACTTGAAAAATCCTAAATGGTCAGCTTGGGAAGGCATTGATGAGAGAGTTTTACTTTCTTAATGCCAATAAGTTGTGAACAAATGTCAATTTTCTCTCACATTCTAGATTAATGTAAATGGACTGCGTTGATTTTGTTTTACAATCTATTGGTGGGATGGAGATACATTCTCATCACTGAAAGTTTTTCTCTATTTTTTAGTAACACTTTGAATTACAAGAAACAAGAGAATGTCATTACTTTCTCTCTGTATTAAATTATTAAATTACCTAGTATAAATAAGAGAAAATTATATTTTACCTTCACTAATAGACAGTTTAAACTCTAAACTTTAAAACGTTATAGTTTCAACAGTAAACTATCTAAAACTCACAATTTAAACCTAGATGTAACTCCATCTACTGCATGTTAGTATCTTAAGAAAACAACATCATATTTCCCAATATGAGACGACGTCATTTTATCTATTAGGGATAACATAATCAAGAAACCAAACACACCTCATAAACACAAAACTCACCCTTACCCTCTTTGACCAATTGACTTGAAGAAACCCACCCCTTCCTCTCTTTGAGCGAAGACTCAGTGAAGGGGAAAAATATGATTTTTTTTGTAGTTTTTCGCAATTTCCACTATGGGTTTTAAGGTAAATAACGTATATTTCTTATCTACAATTTCTATGTGATTTATGTTCCATCCAATAAGGGTTAGATTTTTTTGTGTAAAGGAAATATTTCTGACACTAAAAAATAAGGAAATAAAGGAGAGAGAGAATCGAAAACAATACGAGTGTTATTGTTTGATTGATTATTGAATGCCCTTTGGGATTACAATGAACCTTTATTTATAGTTATCCACTGGTTATAAAATCTAATCAAATCTCATAAAAAATGAGATTATTAGAATATTCTCCTAAAATCGAGTTTATCAATATAAGATTGAGTTTAACAATATTAACAATCAAACTAACTTCAACCATCAGATCGAATCAACGGTCATGATCAATCTTTCTCATATTGTCACAGCGGCGAGTTGAGTGCCTTCTCCTAATTAGCATTCCCTTGCACTCGTCGTCGAGTAAGGAATTCATGCCCGTTCATTTTCCCCTATTGTATTTGGTGTAACGTAGTGAGACCAATATGCAATATTATGCCAGAAAACATTTTGAAAGAAGATTTGCATAATTTATTATTTCCTATCATGATCCATTTATTATCGTCAGTTCACGCCTTTTGATACACAGCTGATCTCGTGGTGACTCTTCATTTACCTGTTGTCAGTAGTGATGTCATCATCCTTTTATGTCAATACGACTTCCCATTCTCGAGAACGCATGGCAGATTGTTCAATCTCTGATTTTGGCATGGTATGCCGCCTTTTTTGCCAACTGTCACTCTTTCAATCGTTGATCACAACAGTCATTTTTTCTGCCCCTATCAGTCACGCTTTTTCATTATCAGTTGAGTACCTGCAAACGTCTCTTCACTTATCCCATTTTAAAATTTTACAAATTCGTTCCTAATGTTCTTTGGCGTTCGTGGTCTACTTAAAGACCACTCTTTGTGGTTTTTCATCGTTATACACTCTTGCTCTCGTAAGTTTCTCATCTCCTTCTTCTTCTTCTTCTTCTTATTCCTTGTGAATCTTTCTCTTATTTGTTCAAATGAATGGAAGACGAGGAAGTTTCTCACCAAGAGGCTTTCCCCCTAACATTCTTTGTGCGCTAGGAGAGAGTAGAGCTACGGGAACTCTGGTAGATCTCCATTCTAAAAACCCTTAGTCCATTGTACATAGCGTTATGCCTTAAAATTCCATTTTCTCCTTTTTCCAAGAGTTTTTCTCCACCTTCGATGTTGCCCCTTCTTAGTTTACCCCGAGATCTTATAAGGTGCTTCTCTACTTTGAGGCTATGAATATGAGATATAACTTAGATTTAGGAGTATATGAACTTCAGTATTATTATATAAACAAACGCCGACATGAGAGCATCAGAAAAGAGAGGGTCATTGATAACTGAGATCTCGAAGGGAGATAAAGGATGGAAACGGGATACTATTTTAATTGACGGTAACTGGGGCGGTGATGGTCGCTGGATAATTTTGAGAAACTGGACAATTTTTAGAAAGTTGTCGGAGCTATGGTTCCTCAATTTTCTTCAATTTCTTTCGCTTACTTTTTTATCATTTCTCTATTTACTAACGAATCTTCTTCTTTTGCAGATTATAAGAAAAACAAGAAACCTTTTTCATCAAGGGAATTTAAGGAAAAAATAATTGCTGCTTACCGTTTCTTAGAACGGAGGTGGTACGAAATCCTTGACCCGAGTAGAGAGGTGAACGTTGCTTTTGTCCCTTCTTCAGCTCCCATTGCATCAACGTCTGCTCCATCATAATCATCTCATTTACCATGAGGCATTCTCATTCCTTCCTTTCGTTCAGTCCCCACTTTTACTATTTCTAGCACTTCTGTTTCTACTGACACGGAGGAAGAAGAAGAAGAACTGGATAATCTGATCCAAAAGTTTGCTACGAGTTTTGATATGTCAAAGCGTCTTCGTAGTAATATGTTTGGAGTTTTGGGGCGTGAAAGGAACTTCTGATCGATCACGGATATATCCAGTTCATCTCAAGTTGTCCCCACCCCCTACTCTTCCCACTCCATTTGTTCTTCTTGCTCCCCCTTCTCCCGTTGCCCTGAATGAGGACCATTAGTGCATTCAACTTCTCCTCCGCCTCCTCCACCAGCCACTCAAAAGGAATCATCCTTACAACTTCTCCCAACTCTCAGGGGAAAGCTGAAGACTCTGCCATATGGAAATTGAAGCAGTATTCAAGTGCTCCCCCCATTCCAGCTTCTGTTAGTTTTCTAAATGTCCTAGACTCTACTCACATAGTTCGTCGCGAAATCCAATCTCAGATAGATACAGTGGCTGCCCACAATATGAGTGTTAGTAATCAACTCTACTCTTTAAGCCATGGTATGATGAAGGTGCAGATTTCATTTTCTTTCTTGTTACTTTATTTTTCTATACCTTGTTTTCCTGTTTACTCGCACTATTTTGGTTTTTCTCCTTAGGCCATCATTATCATAATGCTCTTCAGGAGCATCACATTACCTTGGAGCAGACCATGGCCAACTGGAGGGAAAAAAGGGCCAACTGCCAGGGTGTCCTCCATCGAATCCTTGCTAAAAATGATTAGCTAAAGAAGAATGAATTTGAGCTTTAATTAGTCATGGAAAAGTTTGCCCAGGACGTGGCCAATGCAACCAAGGAGCATCTGAAGCTTGAAGAATCCTTAAAGGTGACCAAGGAGTATCTGGAAGAATCTGTGAAGTCTTTGGCTGCACCTGAAGTGAAACTTATAGTAACTGAAGAACAACTGCGTGACTAAACTAGCCAAGATCCAGCTGAAGAGAAGGAGAAGCAGACGGGAGATGAGTATCAGGCCTTATTCAAAAAGGTCGAGAAGATGGTTTACAGTGCGGGCTATGGGGATGGTTTTGTGAATACGAAAGATATTGTGGTCAATGCTTCCGAGCCTACTTTTGAGGCTACTACTAGTCAAGAGGAAAATTCATAGATCTCTTTTCTATAGTCTCGTACTTTTCATTCATTAGTTGTAATTTGCTTTCCTCTAAAATCAATCATTGTAATTTTCAACCTTTATCAATGAAATGATTTTCCTTTTTGTTTTTCAATATACTTGTCATTTTTGCTAGCACTGAATTGCCCCTGGCCCTTCTTCCTTCTTCTTTTCGACTCTTTTTTTAGTAATATTCATTTACATGTCCTGTTCCCTTCTGAAAATGGTGTCCATAGACAACAACCTTTATAGACTTAAGTTTTTTAGCTCGCCTGTTTCCTTCTAAAGATGATGTCCGTAAACAATAATCTCCATGGACTTTAGAGATTTTTCAAGCTAAGGGGCCCATTTCCTTCTGAAGACGATGTACATAGACAACAATCCATGGACTTGAGCTTTTTTCAAGCTCAGGGATCCATTTCCTTCTGAAGACGTTGTCCATAGACAACAATCTCCATGGACTTAATCTTTTCAAGCTTAGGGGCCCATATCCTTCATGGTCTTGATGATGAATGTCCCTTCTCAATTTAGCCCTAATTTTACTTCATTAGTTTGGAAGATCCTTTTGAGTATGAGATCCTAACCTGAAATTACCGTTTCCTCACCCTTTTCTGAAAATAATCCCATTCTCACCAAAGATGCCTCCCATATTTCTTATAATAGATTTAGATTTTCCGTCATTCGTTCCACGTTCGTGACCTCGTCAATAGTTGAGTTTACTGTGGAGCATCCAATTTTGACTGGTATGACAGCTTATTCCCCGTATGCAAAGGAAAAAAGCGTTTCACTTATGGGTTCCTGAGGTGTTGTTCTATAAGCCCAAAGAATGGACGGCAATTCTTCAACCCACTTCCCCTTACCAATTTCTAGTCATTTCTTCAGGTTGTCTAGAAATATTCTATTTAATCCCCCCACTTGCCCATTGCCTTAGGGGTAATAAGGTGTTGATAATATATTTTTTGTATGGAGCCCTTCACAAAAGTTCTTTACTTGGCTCTCGGTGAATTGAAGTCTGTTATCAAAGACAAGCGTCTTGGGAATCCTGTACCTGCAAACAATATTCTTCCATAAAAATTGTCTTACCTCTTCTTCCCTTACTATGGCCAAAGCTCATTCTTCAATCCACTTGGTGAAGTAGTTAGTTACAACTAGAAAAAATCCCTTTTGGGTGGGATCTATTGGTAGTGGTTCGGTTATATCAATCGGCGTTGCATGAATGCCCACAGACTTATCAACGTCTGTAAGTCTTTAGGGGCCATCCTTGGAACGGGAGTATACCACTAACATGTATCACACCTTTTAATTAAGGATATCACTTCTTCATGATTTTTTTGCTAGTAAATTCTTTATTTAATAATATATTAGCCAAAGACCTTCCGCCCGAATGATTTCCGCAAATACCTTCGTCTGCCTCTGCTAGTGCGTACTTGGCCTCTGTTGTTGAAATACATTTGAGATACGATCTTGAAAAGGATATTATGTATAATTTCTCATCAATTAAAGTGTACCTTGTACTCCGTTGTTGAAGCTTTTGGGCTTTAATTTATTGGCAGGAAGATCTCTGCCGAGAAGATAACGGACAATACTCTCCCGCCAATCATACCAGTCGTCTCTCATTGTGATTTCAGCATCTGCATATACGGGTATCTTCGTGTGGGATCGCTTAAGTATTCGATGGAAACCATTCTTTTGAAGGGGAGTAGCACTGATGATCCCAAATTAGCAAGGGCGTCTACTCTAGAGTTTTCCATTCTTGGTACTTGAGTGATCTCATAGCTTATGAACAATTGTAACATCTCCTTGGTATATTGTAAATAATATGCCATTATGTTGTCTTTGGCGTTGTATGTTCTTGAGATCTCATTAGCCACTAACATCGAATCACAAACATAGAGAACCTTTCTCATATCATTTTCTTCTTGAAGTGTCTTAGGACATTGCTCATTGGAGAGGACAATTCCATGTTTGGTCGGTAGTTGACATTTCTTAGAATTCTCCATAGAGAATCTCTCTAGCACATTATCAACATAAGTTGACTGAGAAAGGGCCAAGAGCTTATTCTTTCTATCCTTTAAGTTTTGGATGCCTAGAACATAGTTGGCTTCTCTCAAATCTTTCATTTGGAATTTCTCAACTAACCACCCCTTTTACATTTGACAGAGTTTCTACATCATTCTCAATGAGTAGAATATCATCAACATGAAGAACTAAGAAAACCATTATCTTATCTTTGATATATTTATAAACACAGGCTTTGTCGACATTTTGCTTGAAGCCATAAGATTTTATAATCTGATCAAAGGTAAGTTTCCAAGATCTAGATTCTTGCTTTAATCCATAAATGGATTTAAGTAACTTGCATACTTTCTGATCTTGCCCATTTTGTACGAACCCTTCTGGTTGCATCATATAGATGTTTTCTTTAAGAAAGCCATTTAGAAAAGCTATCTTGACATGCATTTGCCATACTCATAGTCAAAACTAACGACTATGGACAAAAAGATGCGAATGGATTTTAACATGGCCACATGGGAGAATGACTCTACATAATCGACTCATTACTTTGGTGTGTAGCCCTTGACTACTAACCATACCTTGAAAGTCTTTACTTTCCCATCTCCACCTATTTTCTTTTTGAAGATCCATTTACATCCAATGGACCTGACATTGGATCTACAACCTCCCAGACGGAATTGTTATACATAGATTTCATTTTCTGGTTCATGGCATCTTGTCATTTCTCCTTTTCAGGATCATCCATTTCTTCTTCATAAGATAATGGATCATCTTTATCAGTGTATGATATTAGGACATGTGCCTCTAGTTCGTAGTGAATTGCTTGTCTCACAACCCTCCCACTACGACGTTGCATCGGGGTTTCCTTTATAGGAAGTATGTTTCTCTGGTTTGTCGTTTATCAGTAGAAATTGAATGTGATCTGATCTTATCAGTCACTAATTCCTCGAGAACTACTTTGTTTCGACGTTTATAGTTTTCCGTATAGTCATATTCAAGGAAGTAGCATTTGTCGATACAAATACATTTTGATCCTTTTGACTATGAGTACCCACCTTTAGTCTCTAGAGTATAGCCAACGAATATGCATTCTTCATACCGTGAGTCTCACTTTTCAGTCTTGGATCTAAGAACGTGAGTTGGACACCCCCCATATGCAAAAATGACATAGACTGGATTTGGAGTCATTCCATAACTCTAAATGTGTCTTGCTTATAGACTTAGAAGGCCATACATTCAAAATGTATGTAACCGTGTGTAATGCATTTTCCCGTTCTACATTTTCCATCATCTTGGCGCTGCCCAAAACTCCATTGTTCCATTAAATTATACATACTCTTCTTTTCTTCCTCCAGGGTTATGTACATTTTCTTGCCACATGATCATCATAATTCTCTACCTTTGTCATCTCATCTTTGAAACAGTGAGCGTAATCGTGTAACAACTCACCCTTTATGATTGTAATGGTTAACAGGTACTCCCAATCCTCCATCACCATCTGACTAGTGGAATATTGTTCTAAGAACACATAAAACATTCTAGCAAAATTATCAATTGAACATGGGATAAAGAATGATACCACTTCAGTGCATTGTTGTCCATACTTGTTGGTAACATTCTGCACATTAACTCATCATTATGTTGATATAGTGCCATCACTTGTCTGAATCGGCACATATGATCTACGAGATTTGTTTCCCCTTCAAAGCATTTGAACTTAGGAGAAACGAACTTTTTTGGCATAGGGCCCGCCAAAATTTCTAGGCACAAAGGGGATCGAGTCAGCATCTCCAAATTCGTTACCCCAACAACCCCCATACTTCCTCATTTCTAGCATCTTCCTTTACAACACCTTCTTTACTTCTCGTTCTGTCATCAGTTCGGCCAGACCGTTCTCACCCCCTGCCCATTTTCTGTAGTCGCCATATGTGACTTATGTTTCCTCGTGACAGACTTTTGACTGGCACTCGGATTGGGCCGCAAGTGACTCGTTCCCTCTATTCTCTCCATTCCTCATTTTGATTGTTTTCTTCCTCTCGTTCTCTCACCATAGTCCTTTGGCTTGCTTCTGCCCTCATCTCCGCCATATCTTGTTGTAGTGTAGCAATCTAATCTTGCACATTCTTCCACACGCTTCGCTGTTGCTATGCTCCATGACCTGCATCCCAGTCAGAGATAGTCTAGATCATGTCTTGTACTCCCGTGGGTTGTGCGGATGGATTTGCGAGATTGATGGCAGCGTTGGCATCATTTCCTGTTTCCCGTGCACCATGTGATTTGGTGCAATGCATTTTGGACTATGATCCCTAATTAGTTATCAACTTTCAATGAAAAACACTAAAAATATAAATTTTTTTAAATAATAAAAAGTATCTAGATGTAACGTCAGCATGAATGCCGTTTAAAATTTAAAATAGCTTCCTTTTGTTCCACGTTTCACAAATATTTTTTCTTCATTCTTTTTTTTTTTATAAATTCACATTTATTTTTTAATCAAAGTTCATATGCAAACGCTCAAGGATTAAAGACCACAAAAAATAGTTATTTTATGACTTAATAAAAGTAAAAGATAATGATAAAAGGGGCATGCGTTTTAATCAAGGTTAGTTGGCCAATATATCAAAATTAAAGTTGTCTCAAATCAGCAACTTTTTGGAAGATATAAATCCAATTAGAGACAACTGAAATATGGAATCTAAATTAAATTTGGAAACGTAAATTAGGGATTTGAACTTTTTCTAAGCCTAATAATTATAAAAAATTAAATAAAAAAGCATTCTTTTATGGCGGGTTTATGGCTTTAACAGCGAGGCACAAAGTTTGACTGGTTTTTTAATCCAAAGCCAATTCCATAATTATTACTCTTATCTTTCTAGATACATTCCTAATGATGAAAAGACGGTTATACCACACACTCACAAAGAAAAATTTGGGAAGGTTATTATAAATTAGTATTTTACTTATTTTCTTCAATTGAATCCATCGACACCTCATGACTGGTAAAATTGTCCATGAAAAAAGGCCTAGATTTTGGTGGCTCTTCACCCATTTTATGTTATTGGGCATAGTAAATTAATCCCTCCAATTTAAATTATACGGACACTCTATCTAATTTCATTTTATTCATAAATAAATTTATGATTTTTTCTCAGGATATTCTCACAATTTACAATTTTTGTGAAAAATTCATAGAGTTATTCATTGTAAGATAGTTAGGAACAAAGACTTTCTCTTGCGTAGTAGCGCGCTTCGACATTCTCTTTTTTTTTTATAACAAGTGGCCACCAGTAAACGACAATAGGTGTCTGGTACTTACTTTTAATGATTATTCCAGACTTCCCGTTCGGCCATTGGCCAAGTTAGTGATGAAATGACTTCCTATGCCTGACGTTGGGAATATGAGAAGTAATCGATCACTATTATTTGTCACATTCTCGATTTTATTTACTTACATACTATGACTCTTAGAAATGAATGCTTGAGAATATTAAGTTGTTAAAAAAGTATAAGTGTCAGGGTATTTTAGCTAGATGTGTTCGTATAATTAAGTTAAATTATGTGAGAAGCTAATATAATTTAACATATATTCTTTTAAAGAACACATCTAGCTAAAATACCCTCACACTTGTACTTTTTTAACAAATATAGTTAAACAAATATTCATTCCCGATGTATGAACTATTAGATAGATTCACACATAACGTGAAGTGGCGTCCTATATTTTCAGATATTATATTAGTGTTCACTCTTGGATCGCCTCTCCTCTAGTACATATTATGAGATGATATAAGAGATCAGTTGTTTCTGATTTTTCGTGTGGTAAATTTATTTTTTTAGTTGTTACAAGTATTCTCATTTGTCATAGTAAAATTATTTAGTCTGGTAAAATAACAATTACATATTACATTCACTACTATTTTCCCATAAAAAATCACTTTACCAAATAACTTTCTCATCTCACAACACATCTACGCATTTTTCAAAATAATTTTTACTTTTTCAAATCCACATAAAAATACTATTATTTATTTCAATTATCTCTACTTGATTTTGATATTTCATTTTCTTCAAGACCAAAACTTCACAAAAATGTCGTAAAATATCTCGATCCTGGTGGAACCAAAACGTTCTTGATACCGAATTTTAAGATTTTTTTCATCCTTTCCGACTCCTCCGCCAACTCGTCTTGTGAGATTAAGATATGCACGTTAATTGGAATGAATGAAATAAAATATTAAGTTTGAATTAATGATAGATAAACTCTTCATATGTACAAAATCTAAAATCTAAATGATTAGAATACATGTTAACAATGTCAAACATTTTTTTGAAATTAAAATTAATTTATTCCCTAAAATAAATATTATTCATAAACTATCAATATTTAAAAACACTAAATTTATAAAAGAGAATATAATTGGATTGTTTATCATGTCTCATTTTTTGTAGAGGATCAGACCCGTGGGACGAAACCACGAATAAGGGGTTTCCTCAATCATTTATATATAGTTTTTGATTGTATTTAACCAAAATATAAAAAAAATTACATCATTGTTCTATTTTGTTCCTGTGATATAACTAAAATATTTTACCCGTTCATGCCAGAGCGGAAGGATATTGATAATCATGGTATATATATCTACTGAAGAAAAATATATGTAATCGAAAAATTGTTATATATTATTACATATTTTAATGTGTTAATATAAATTATGGTTATTTATATCAGATTTTTTTACACATAAAAGATGAAAATTGTATACTAATTAATTTATGATATCAGATAAAATTTAATCAAACAGGACATGAATT
Source organism: Datisca glomerata (assembly GCA_003255025.1). Taxonomy (NCBI): domain Eukaryota; kingdom Viridiplantae; phylum Streptophyta; class Magnoliopsida; order Cucurbitales; family Datiscaceae; genus Datisca; species Datisca glomerata. The sequence continues at coordinate 595,442 of QANY01001798.1, forward strand.
ATTAAAATTTTTTAGTAGTTGCTAATAGAGAATGTGTCTACAATTTTGTTATGTAATTTTGAACAATTTGTCATTGATTTATTTGTATGGCGTGAGTAAAAAAATTATTTTAGTTTTTAGAGTAGTAAGAAAAAATAGTTGATTTTAATTTTATTGATGGGTTAATAAAATAGTTAATTAATTAGTGCGTAAAATAATATATATATATATATATATATATAATGTGTATTAGAATCTATAAAAAATAATTGATAACAAATTAAAAATTGATAAAAAACTATAAATAATAAATAATTATACTATTTTAATATAATTTATATAACTTTTTCAACAATTTTATCAAACTTTCTTATACAATTTTACCCAAGTATCTTACATACCAAACAATAAAATCATACTTTTCAATAATTTTTTTCACTTAATCATACGCCACCAAACATTACAATCTTAATATCTCGTTATTTAATTTTATCACTTAAATTTTCTCAACATTAATCCATATAAAAAACGACGCCTAAAAGTAAATACACTTTGTACTAGTGCGGATTGATATCATAGAGAATGTTTATATATTATTATTTCAGTTATTTTCTCTTTTCATTTTTTATGTTATCTGTGGGATACGACAAATCTTTTTGTAGATTTATAATTTATAATTTCTATATTAAACTTTGTTTTTACACGGCTTTTAGATTATGTTCGAATAAGTCTTATCAAGAGTTCATTTTTAGCTTTAAAAAAAGAGTTCGTTTTTAGTACCATGTTTTCTTCTTTGAGGACAAATGGGAAAAAATGGTAACTCAACTCAACCCTAGAGACATGAATTAAACATTAGATTATGTTTTGTAGGGTGGTCTAACACTCAATTATTTACTTACAAATTAATTTTGTAGAATATAAAATTAAATCCTAAATTCTCCGATCAAATATACATTCTTTCAAACCCAGGGTCGTGCTCGATATAAGTCCCTGTAACAGTACATGCGTTAAATCAACGTCGGAACATTCTGTATAGGGTGATCTAAGACTTAATTATTTATATAAAAGTAAATATCACTACCACGTCAGCTATTTTGTAGAATAAAAATTTAAACCCTAATATTTCTGGTCAAATATACACATTATCACGAAATTCATTAATTTTAATCCTTTTAGGAATAAATAACAAAGCAGATTCTACCGTAATTATATTTAGTTTTGCTTTTGGCAAATTACTCACATTCTTCATTTACAAAATACTTGGATGAACATTGAATATGTTAATAACATCAATATTTCACCAATAGACAATATTTTGAGCATAATATGTACTTTATCCGTAATACTAGGTGAAAAAATTATCGCAGTGAAAAATATTGAATTTTAAAAAATTCGAGAAACAATTATCTATACGAACTAAGAAATATCTTTTGAAACTCGAAAGCTCGTAGTTTTCCTTACTATTTCTTAAAACTTGAGTCATTTGGATTAATATTTTTTTTAATTTGTCTAATGAATTTTATAGCACTTTTTGAAAATAATAAATTTTATACCCATGGCCCACTATAATACATTAAGCATTGTCCACTCTCTATTTGCTCATAATTTGTTTCCCTTCCTAATACAAACTTCAAGTAGTCCTTAACAACTACTTGAACCCTTCAAGTAGTCAATAGATTCATATGATTATTACAAGCATATGTCATAAATCAAATAATTTAGACATGCAGAAGGTTATAATCATCAAGAGGGACAATCTAATCCTAGAATATTTTCTACTAACCCCTGAACAAAAAGTCCTGATTTTTAAATCTAGTCATTTTGATTACAACAGTAAGTATTTGAAGGGTTCAAGTAGCTTCTATAACTACTTGAACCCCTCAAGTAACCCTTATCTCAACAGTAAGTAATACATTAAAGAAACAGCTACTTGATGAGTTCAAGTAGTTGTATCCGACTACTTGAACTCTTCAAGTAAGGTGAAATTTCATATGAATTTATGATTAAATAGGTTTCTTATTTGCCTAGAAGGATATAATATGTTCCTATACTTGTTTCTACAGAATGTCAAGTTCTAGCGCCAATGGTTTTGCACAAGTAAGTTTGAGATTTGTTAATAGAATATATACTTGCGAGAGAAGGGTTGCTGTGAAGATATCATAGTCAGATCAAAATAAAAATAGTTTATATTATTATTGCGAGCAAAATAAGTGTGGATATTTTAGTTGGTGCAACCCTCTTGATGAAACAGATGAAGTTAGTAACGAGGATAATGATTTAAAAGAACTCAATGATGAGCTCAAAGTGCATGGATATTAGGATACAAGCATTGGAGAGTATATCAGACACTTTGAGAAAAAAATGTTATGTTTACAATATATATTTAACATTTATAATTGTGGTGATCATTTGTAGTTTAGCTTAGTAGGGATGACACATGAATCTTGTATTAATTTTATCAATCTACTTTGTATGTATATTGTATGAATTTCGTAGATGATATTGTATATATTTGTATCCCCCTAAGTAGTTATTTGTTTTGTGTAAGTAGACTAATGCAAATTGCATATATTTGATGACTACTTGAAGGATTCAAGTAGTAGTTTTTGACTACTTGAACTAGTTAAGTAGTCACACGCTCTCTGGATAAATCATTGTAAGAGGCAAAAATGACTACTTGAAGGGTTCAAGTTCTAAAAAAAGACTACTTGAAGGGTTCAAGTAGTAAAAAATGACCACTTGAACTTTTCAAGTAGTCATTTTTATTTCATGCAGTGATTTATACAGAGAGCGTTTGACTACTTGAAGGGTTCAAGTAGTCAAAAAATATTACTTGAACCTTTCAAGTAGTCAAATTGTTTATTGCCGCCATTTTATACAAAAAGCATGCAACTATTTGAAAGGTTCAAGTAATATTTTTTTACTACTTGAACCCGTTAAGTAGTCATTTGTTTCATGTAGTGACTTATACAGAGAGCATGTGACTACTTGAAGGGTTCAAGTAGTAAAAAAATAATACTTAAACCGTTCAAATAGTCAAATTATTTGTTGCCGTCGGTTTATACAGAGAGCATGTAACTACTTGAAGGGTTGGAGTAGTATTTTATGATTGCTTGAATCCTTCAAGTAGTCATTTTGTTTCATGTAGTGATTTATATAGAGAGCATATGACTATTTGATGGGTTCAAGTAGTCAAAAAATACTACCGGAACCTTTCAAGTAATTATTTTTGTCTTATGTTAATGAGTAATCTAGACACAGAAATTCGCACCATCCCATAGTGATGTGCTTGAAATTCCGTCTAATAGAAAGGATAATTAATCATCATCAACATCATAACTTTAGTAATAAAAATAATATTTATATTGTGAAAGAACTTCAGAAATCTCCACAAAATGGAACTTTTCTTACATCTCAAACAACAAATTCAACGAATACATAGAAAAAGCTAATCAAGGTAATTTATAAAGATTATTACATCAATTCTAAAAGGTTGAACCTGTGTTCTAAGGTTTACTCGATCTTTTCTTCTTCCAAATCACCATTTGATAGGTTTTCACTACTTCAAACTAGTTTAACGCCTGCTGCAATTCTAACATCCTTTGATGACATTGGCAATGGAGAAGATTTTATGAGAGTTAGATTTGTGTCGTCCATGTTAAAATCTTCATTAGCATCACCAGAATAAGCATATCTAACAATCGCAAGAAGGGAAAAGTTAAAATACTATTTGGACCTAGAAATAAAAGAAGACAAAATTCAATCTTTACAGCCTACAAGTGGCATATGACTGATTTCACAAGTATTTAATTTAAGACATTGTTATTTATATTCTAGTATCACCACCACAAGGATGAAAGATTTTTCCAAATAAGCCATGGAGGAGTGCAGGTAAAAGACTTGATGTATTAACTATATAAAAAGAAGAAAGCACGCCAACAGAGTTGGCCGAGGAGCATGGGATAACAAGCCCATCTTCTCAAACTCATTGGAACATGATCCAAATACCCAGCAAGTGAGTTCTCTGAGTCAAGCTCCACTGCATCAAAATCCTCTACCGATACGTAGCTTATACGAGTCAACTCATCCATCCTCCGAATCATTGAAATTCATTTTTAATTTATTTCCCCATAAAGGATCTACAACTTCCTCACCCTTCTTGGAAACCTTCAAAAACTAACTCATGTAGAACCCAAACCCATCTTCAACTCGTACTGTTGTTCAACTCAGAAAAAACTTTCACAGGCTTTCTTGAACAGTTTTTGACTTTGTGCATGTGTCTCTCAGAATACTTTGAATTTGGGTATGCCTCTTTTGAGCACCTCCATTTTTTCCCATCTGTTCTTTTGCAGCTCCATAGATTTGGTTCTATTTTCCTCCCTAACCTCATCTGTAAATAGTTTCAGAAAGCTGCAAACACATAAATACCTAAAACCCTCGTGTTACCGAAATCAGAACTTTCATCAATCAATCAAATATGTGTGTTGTGAAAGCGTGTGAACAAGAAATAAAGAGAGAGATATAGGATGAGATGGTGATAGTGGGAAAGAAGAAAAGTGAGGGAGTGGGTAGATTTCATCTTTGTATGGGGAAAAGAGAAAGAATGAAAGCCTATGCGTGAAAGCCTATGCGTCTCACCAAGCATGACGTCTATCATGAGTGATCTTAAATAGAGACGTGAAAGTCTATGCATCTCACTAAGCATGACGTTTATCATGGGTGTTCTCAAGTCGAGGCGTGAAAGTCTATGCATCTCACCAAGCATGACGTCTATCATGGGTGTTCTCAACTAGAGGAGTGAAAGCCTATGCATCTCAGTAAACACGACATCTATCATGGGTGTTCTCCAGTAGAAGTGTGAAATCATATGCATCTCACAAAACATGACGTCTATCATGGGTGTTTCCAAGTAGAGGAGAATTTTCGCCAAGGAGTTGGAGCCCCATTAAGTAGTTATATTTCGTAGCACATCTTTAAAGTCAAATTATCCGAAGTTCCTTTGATCTCTCCAAGTTTGTTTACAAAAGAGGGCCAACTAGCTATACCACGCCTGGTTGCCTCGGTTGGTATTGTTTCAATTAACGACAAAATGTTTTGACATTGGCATGTTCAAGGAAATGGGGTAGATCTGCGAGTCCACCACCCTCCGTAATGATCTCACGCTTCTTCAATTCCTCATCAAAGAACCTCCTAAAAAACTTACACTCTTGGGTTGGGTGTGATGTAGTGCGGGGATATTGGTAGAAGTTTAGAAAACTCCTTTCCTCTTTTGTTAGTAGCACGCTAACCCAATGCAAAATGATCTCGTTTTCCTTTATCCATATGTCTACTAGTGCTTCCACGTTATCCATTATGCAAGGGAAACGCGGTGGGTCACTCCTCTCATCTCTACCCCTCTTATGACTATGCCCTTGTGGTTGTGCAACCGCTACTTGAGAATGGTAGTGTGATGTGATGGGTCTCCAAGGGCGGTCAAGACGGTCACCCCTCTTGGGTTGTCGTGGCTTATGTACTGAAGCACTTGTCCTTTTGGACACCTTTATCAAGCGGGCGAAGGTGACAATCCCCAAATTCTCAAGGTAGACCTTATAATCGTCCAACATCCCCCCAATGCACATCTTGACAAGAGCTTCCTCCTTGCAATCCTCCTGGCAATCCATAGCCTTACCTTTGAACCGTTGAACATATGACACAAGGTTGTTATTGATCTTTTATCTTTCCAGATCCAATATGCTAGTTTTCTCCTCTATGATAAAGAATTTCACGGAAGATGGTTGGACGCCCATGGGAGAGGTCAGTTGTGCACCTATGGTGGAGGTTGGTTGTGCTCACATAATGGAGGCTGGTTGCGCGCCCATGGTGGATGTTGGTTGCACACCCATGATGGAGACTGGTGGCTCGCCCAGGGTGGAGGTAGTTAGTTACGCGCCCATGATTGACATACACGATTGCACGCCCATGATGTAGGTTGTTTGCACTCCCATGATGGAAGCTAGTTGCACGCCCATGGTGGAGGTTGGTTGCGCGCCTATGATGGAGGCTAATTGCTCACCCATGGTGGATGTAGTCGATTGCACGTCCGGCCATGGTGGTCCTTTGCTAGAGTGACAAACCACTCCCCAATGGAGTCGCCAAATGTAGAGGCACATGTGTGATGTGGGTGACTGCGAGAGTGGTCTAATCCTAGCATGTGACCAGAATAACACCCGAGAATGTCAAAGAGGACACCAGGAGGTGAATATGGAGCACTCTAGAAACTTAAGGGCGGTGACAAATGATTTCTCTCTCTAAAAGTGGGAGTTTCTCACTCTAGAATGTGAGCTTCTATCTCTAGAATGCGAGCTTCTCTCTTTAAAGTTTCATTTCGCTCAAAATGAAGGAGGAACACTCCTTTTATAGGTGATCAAAAGGAAGGGGGACCATTGTAACTAATCCTTTGATTAGTTGCAAGCCTGCCAATCAAATTGTGCCACCTTAGTTGACCAATCATGCTTAGGTGGACAAGAGGAGAATTTTACATGAGTTAATCGGGTGGCGCCACATGAGTCTTTGTGTAGTGACCATGATCTAGGGAGAATATGCCTAGCTGGTGGGGCTCAATGACGATGTTCACCCAACGCCTTCTCTCAAAGGGCTCTCTCAAACCAAACCCCTACCCGAGGTGAGAAGGTAGCACACCCTCAATGTCTAGAGTGGCCATACTAAAGAGGTATGTTCCCTTCCAAAACAACGTAACCTCGCCCCTAATCCTACCAGTCCACAGCCTCCCAAGCAATCCTAGGCAACCATACGTCCACCCAAGTCTTTGTCACTTGACTTGGTGGTTTGTGATGTGATGACTTGCTGTGATAGGGGAGTGATACGTCTTGTCTGAAGTACATCATTGTTGTCTTCGAGTTGCATTACGAAGGGTGATCCATGCATCTTCATGGTACACTCATAGGGGTGACATCAATGGTGCCACTATGGGGTTGACATCAATGGTGCTACTGTGTGGGTGACATCAATGGTGCTACTATAGGGGTGACATCCCATGGTGTTGCCATGGGGACGACCCGCACGGGTACCTTAGTGGTGGCACCCCATTAGTTGCACCTTAGTGGCGCACCCCAAGGGGTGCGCCTCTGTGGCGGCAGTCCATGGTGCACCTCAGCAGCGACACTCCATGGTGCATCTCAGCGGCGACACCCCATGGTGCATCCTTGGGGGAGAAGCTCCCGATACGCCGTAAGAGTTATTTTTCGCGGAGAGTCAACGTTGAGGTCGTTAACCCTCGAGCACAAACTCATAACTCTCTCAAGATTGAAAACACTTATAAAATAATAACAATGAGTCTTGATTTACATTTATAGTACTTTACTTTAAATCACACTCATTAGTACTTTTAATGCATTCCAAATTCACTAGTACATTAACTATGTATATCACCTAGTGACCAAGATAAGTCGCTCTACATAATATAGTTAATGTATTATAGTATTTTCTTAGTAAAATGCTCCGCTTTGCTAGACTGTGAACTTAAATATCTGCAAGTCATAAAGAACTCTTGATTAAATACCTTATTTTTATGAGCTAAACTTCTTAGGATCAACAAATCAATTATTATTATGCTTCGTGAATATTTTGTAATAATATATTGCACGTGATATAAGAATAAATACAATATAATTTCATTATTTTTTAGGACAAAATCTAATACTAGAATGCACAAAATTATTATGATTGTGTAATATACTTGACGTGAGATTATACTTACAATCCAAAGTTCAAACAAATTTCTTTCTATTTTCATGTTACATATATAACTTATTTATATATTAATTTATTTAAGCTTCGTACGATCCGAAGAAATAATTTTGTGAGCTAGCATGAATTAGACCTTTGAGGCATATATTTAAAAGTTAATGCTGTCATAAAGTTTAGAATTAATTTTCAACTTCCTATGTGACTTGGCATCTGCAAGCAAGGAACATTAGAATGGACTCTTGTCAAGAATGATCATATTGTAATAATAATCGATAAATATAGACCTTAAAAAATAGTAGTTGTAAATACAGTCCATTAATAAATTCTACATGGTGGATGAAATATTGAATTCTACAAATACGTTTATTGCTTTTAAAAGAAACTAGTCTCATTTTAAAATTTTAAAATGATCATTTTTACATATAAACAATATAAGACTCATTCTTGCATGTAAAAATTTAAAAATAATATATACATTATAATTTCCTATTTCCTAACTACATGCTATAAGTCTGAATACTATTTGTTTGGTTACCAGAAATATATTTTTATGTCAAGGGTAATTTTGTTTGGTTACCAGAAATATATTTTTATGTCAAGGGTAATTTTGTCATCTCAACATTTAGTAAAAGATCTTATGTAGTGCTGTAATGATCAATAACTTGTTTACTTTACATGATATATAATTATATATATATATAGTTACACTGTATATGAGACAAAGAATAGAAAAATTACCCAGGGCGATAAGGTTTAAATCATTAAATAGTATTTATGGTTTCTCTTAAGAGAGCGATAAGCTATATCTTAAGTTTTTGTGGTTTTATTTGTTTTCTTTAATCTTAAAAATTTATGATCCATGGAAGATTTTTCATGGCACGATCTACATTTGTATTAATCAGACATGTCATTTTTAATCAATCAAATGCTTATTTTAATAAGTATGAGATTGTATTCTTTTTATTCTTTTATATCATTTAATAACAAATGATTTAAATGAATAGTTGATGTAATTGAGTATAAAAACCCAATACACTTTCGTGTAATTTGATGATAAATGACTATCAAATTTGTTCCCTATGTAGTTTTCCTCCTTATTCATCACTGATTTTTAATGGTTAACTATGGTACACGATTATATATGTGTCCATTACATTTTCCCATTCATCTCTATTTTGATATATGAAATATCAGAAATATATTTAAATGAAATTTATATTCCTTAAAATTTTTTAAGGATATACTGCTCTGGTACGAGATTAGTATAAATACGGTACACCCTGAAGAGTCCGGACAAGAAAAAATTTACCAGACTTAAGAGTATTTATGTTTCCACCATTAATGGAAGCAAGTTTATTAAGGGAACCAACCAGAGTTTGAAAAAGCCCAAAAACAGCTTCTGCTTCTGGCGCCATTTGCAGTCTTGTGCTTTGTTCAAAACTCTCTACACCCCTCTCTTTCTCTTCTGTGCTCTAAGCAATTAACGTTTCAGTCGTACGTCACCTACCCGCCCTCTCTCTCTCTCTCTCTGTCTCTCTCTGTCTCCATGGAAGAGAAGGAGAGCACCTTTTCTGGGTCACTCTCACCCGGAAACTCGGAGACCGAGTCACCACCAGCTCCTATGAGCGAAATGGTTCCCCAAGTGGTACACATGGACGGCGAAAGGGTTTTTGGCGGAACAACGATGGCGGCGACTATATCTGTTGCACCAGGAAGCGGCGGCGGAGGAGCAATGATAGTGAGTGGTGACTTGCTTGGGAAAAAGAAGAGGGGAAGACCGAGAAAGTACGACGCGGATGGGAATTTGAGGGTGGCTTACCAGGGAGTAGCTGCAGCTGCGCCACCTCATGGGTTCTCTTTGTCGCCTTCTTCTCCTTCGGATTTTTCCTCTAAAAAGGGCCGAGGAAGGCCCTCTGGCTCTGGCAACTGGCAGCTTCTTGCTTCTTTAGGTTAGTAATTTTGAATCCCGTGGCTCACTCATTTCCTGCGAGATGTCAGTGATGCTTAATTTCTGTTTGGATGCCGAGAAAAAAAGAAGAGGGACAATAAATCTCTTGTTTCCTGTTCCTGGTTCTTTATGTTAGAATTAGTGATGGGTTTTCTTTATTGTCGTGAATGGACTTGCTCCGACTCACTTTAAAGGAAGTTGGAAAATTGGGTTTGTTTGTTGTGGGTTTTAGATCTCAGTTTAAATTAGAAAGAAACTATAGAAACTGTTAACTATTTCTTCACTGAGCTAGTTAATTTGTTAGGAAATTCACATAAAGTATTGCTGATGCTATTTTCTCCCCTGCTAAACAGGGAAAACTAGGATTTTATATCTGAAATTTCAATAGAAATAAACGAGTTTTAAAATTGCATGGATTTCTCCTCCTATTTTCGATTCATGAGTAAATCTGATGTTTGATAAAATGAATTGTTTGGTAATACAGCGGGAGGAGACTTTACGCCGCATGTGGTGACTGTGAACACCGGAGAGGTAAGTATTGAGTAAAAAAATGTATTAAGATTGGGTTGTCTTTCATAGATTTGAAACTGTGGGTGAGATTGGCGTGCTGTGGAAATTGCTTGCAGGATGTTGCAGGGAAAATTCTTTCATTTTCACAGAAGGGTTCAAGAGGGATTTGTGTTCTCTCAGCAAATGGGGCTGTTTCTAATGTTACTATTCGTCAGCCTGGCTCTTCTGGTGGTATTTTGACATACGAGGTATCAACTTTGGACCCTCAATTACTCTCTCTTTTTCTCTCAAACTGTTTTAGTTTAAACTTTAATCTAGCTTAGACTTGTTTTAAAGGTAACTTATGGTTTTCTCTGACTCTTTGTTGCCTTAGCTGTTCTAATAAATGTGGAAAATTAGAGGTCTTTCTGGATAAATATGTTCTTACACTATATGTCCTCTTGGTTAAATTTGACTGCGTGGATCTGTCTTTATTTATGGAAAGGGTGATTCTCTGCCTTGGGCAGTTCAAGGCAGATGACCGAATGATTTAGTCTGAACGACCAAGATAGTCTCACCAAAGATCTAGAGGACCAACCATCTCGGCAGTTGACAACCTCAACTGTCTAGAATCCGAATCCGTTATATATCTATTTTGCTCATCTATACAATTAACTTGTATTTAATTATATGATATTGAGGACCCATTTCGTCATACTAGTTCAAATAGGGATTCAAATTGGAAGGGTCAGTTTAGACTTTTACTTTTGGAACAACTTGTTCCTTCTCAAAAGTGGGAAAAGAAGAAACCCATTTCTCTTCCCACAAAAGGAAAAGAGATGCCACTGGATTTATTTATTACGTTTAATTCCTATTAAAGAAATGTGTTGATTTCACGAGTTTGGGTTCATAAAGTCATGGGTCGCGGTAACATCAAATCCTGTGGAATTTGTAACATCGTCTGTTCATTTAGACAATATTTTGAAAACATGTATAATTTAATAAAATCCTAAATTAACAGACTCCGCTTTCATGTGTATAAAATGTGTTTAATGTCGATAATAATCTGTATAGTTGGTGTTTGAATATTAACTAAAGCAGCTAATGTAAATATCTGAAAAAATGTGATGGCAGGGTCGGTTTGAGATATTGTCATTATCAGGGTCATTTACGGTAACAGAGAGTGCAGGAATAAGAAGCAGAACCGGCGGATTGAGCGTGTCGTTGGCTGGTCCTGATGGTCGAGTTATTGGTGGTGGTATTGCTGGTTTACTCATGGCTGCGAGCCCTATCCAAGTAAGCTACAGATTTCTTATTATCTTTCACAATCTTTTGCTATAACAAATTTTTGTGCAATTTTTTTTCCTCATGTGTTAGCGATGATATAAATATTTATTTGTTTTAGCTATTTATTAAAATTGTCTATTGGAGAGTCCTCCCAACACAGTAAATTTTAGCTATAACAATCAAAGAGTTCCTAAAAATGATTGCTAGATCCAGACACAACATAAAAAAATTACAATAATCAAACTGGTTCTATAAGTCCATCATTCAAACTAGCTTGGTTGATAACAAAACTTTGATTATATCGCATAAATTGTTTATATTTTAATGGCCAAAAATTATTGTTTCATAATAATTAATTCCTGCAATAATAATGTCTTTGTAGACTATGCATGAAGAATGAGGAAGGATCAAGAGAAACAATGAAAAAAGGATGAAAATTATTAAAGTAATAAAAAATCAATTGTATTAATATATATTTCTTTTAATATTTTAAGTATTCCAAACAATAAAAATACATTTCTCTACATTTTTTTTTAATTTTCAAGATTCAAACATAGCTTGTGATTTGATTTGCCAGATTGTAGTAGGAAGTTTCATGCCAAACGGCTCCAAAACACATAAACGAAAACACAATCGTGAATATGGAGTCTCTTCCCCAGTCGTCTCAAGCTCTCCAGATGCAGTGGCTGCAGCAAGACCAATCTCACAAGCAAATCCAGCCGGTGATATCAATCGAACAGACACGTCTCCTTTTCCTGGACATATCAATGGCGAAGCAGATAGAAGTATGAACGATAAACACAACCTAAATACTCCAACTGTCCATGCTGCTTGGAACTTCACAGACCACGCATCTGATCAGAGGCCGTCTCCCGACATCAACGTGTCTGTCTCGTGCGCGGAATAGGTCTAACTTATCAATTCTAATGTCTATCTGTTCTTTCTTTATAAGTAGTACTACACAGATTTAGAGACCTAAAAGATGCTGATTTGATAACAAAACTGAACTAATTATTTGATCATCGTTTGTACTAATCTGACTTATATCATTATGACAACCATGTTCATCACTTTCTTCCCTGAGATTGATTGAGATAGTAAAGAGAAAGTTCTGCTTTTCAGTTCAATTTGATAATTTTTTTTATAGTTCCAGCATACAAGTAATATTTTTCGGATGAGATTTATGACATGATTAGTTTGAAGGTCAATATGATTTTAAAAACAGAAACCTAAATAGAACCACTGATAAAACATGATATAGCATTACTAAATATGGTAACAAGGGTTGGATTAATATAGGACGACAAACAAATAAGGTGATCATTGCAAAAGGCAGCCATATGTTAACATAACGATTCGAGATCAGAACACACAGCCTTAGCTACTTAAATTTACCAACAAAAGCCAGAAAATGTGATTAAAGACAAACTGCCTATAACAAGTCTCTGATGAGCGCATGAAATTCAAATCTACTTATTTTTGTGAAGGTGATTAATGATCTTTGAGTAAAAATCCCAGTGAGGATGGTTGGCTGTAATTGCAGGCTTTCCAAAAGGACGTCGTTTAACAAAAGAAGGAACATCCTCTGCATCTGCCAGCTCTTCCAAATAAAGCCGCAGCTCCCCCTTAGGACCTGTAATATAATTCACAAGGAATTAAAAATAAGGGAAAAAACTTACAAAATTATTCTTATAATTAAAATAATAAATTTCTGTTACCTAAAGCCGAATCTCCATTATGGTTTGCCTTGTATTCACTTGGGAAAATATTTGTGTAGGGCTAAAAAATGAGAAGAATAATAATCAAAGGTTTACGAGAACGAAGAAGAAACTTAATAAGAAGAGTGAAGTAGTATGTATATATACGAGAATTAAAAGGGCTTTGTAGGGCTCGTTATCAATTAACAATGTGTTTGAAGAAGAAAATCGTCCTCTAGTCCACTGAAGTTTTCTTTCCTTAGTACCCCACAACTTCTTCAGCTCCTTAAAAAAATTGGCTTTTCCTTATTCTCCAAGTCTTTAAACCCTGAGTCAGTACACTCAGTTTGGTCCTGAAAAACAATCCCAGTTGGCAATTATCATAACATTTATTTTTTTTGACTCGTTAAGATCATCCTAATGTTTAGAAAATGGTTACCCAAGCAAATACTAGTTTGTTTTGCAGTCCTTTCATCACCGAATCTAAAGCGCTGTTCAAGTACCATCTGTTTATTCATTACAAAAAACATTAGCTTAATCTTAATATTAACAATATATAGAACCTGAAAGACAAACATGAGGGAAGATTCTGCAACACTTTTCTTAAAAAATATTATTGATCAGAAATAAATTTGAAAAAAAAATTAAAATTACAGTCATCTAAGGAAAAAGGGAAAAGAAAAAACAATCCATCCATTTTTAAGAATAATTTTTCTTTTAGCATTACATTTTTATTCACATTTCCATAATTATTGTTCTGAAAAAAAAAGAAATTTATGTTATATTTAGAGAAGTTAAAGTTGGCGGTAGCCAAATTCTACTAACTCCTTTGCTGAAGACCATATTCCCACTTCAAACCGTTCCAAGCAAAACTTCACAAACTCTTCGCTATACGGCCTTTTGTAAACTGTAAGAAACAGTGACATGTTTACAATAAAACTGAATAAATAAATAAGTAACCAAAAGGAAAAAATGAGAGAAAGAAATCTCACCAACATAGCTACCGTTGGAAGTATCAGGAAAGCGATGTATTTGGACTTTAGATTTGTCACGACGGCAAACTCGATGACAGAGCAAACCACCAAGTCCAAAGACGAGAAGCTTCTTTCTCGGACCAAGGTTCACCTTCTCTAATGGAAGCCCAATATCAGTATCTTCATCTTCTTCAGAGCTGTCATAGATTATGCTTTTGTTTTTCAACTTGCTCGTAATACTACTTCCTGCCCTTTTCTATTTGTGGGGATACTGACCATAGTGTTTGTTTTATGATATGAGTTGCCCTTCTTATCACTTAAAAAGACTTTTCAAGGTCTTAATAAAATAATGAAGCAACGACACAAACAGTGAGGAATGAAGTATGAAGAGTTTAAACAGTGAGGAAAATGAAGTATGAAGAGTTTTTGAATTAAGTTGATGTAATTAGAGGTTCAGGACCTTTTGTCTACTAACTCTTAAATGCTGTGGAATACGATTTGTCTCTTATCTTCCCGGCGGTTGAGTTGATTAAATTATTTTCATTGCATTTTTTGTCAAGATATACATTACCATTTTGAAAATCAGCTATATAATAACTCGAATTTATTCCATTGATAAATATGTGGAAGGGTTTGATCTAAGCCCAATGTCACTTATGTTGTAGAAGATTCTTCTATACACATACTTCTCCGTTTATCTAACTGAAAGTTTGTTACACGTAAATTTATCCAAATTTGGCTATTTTTAATTGAAATAAACCACTAAATTTAATCTCAATTCCAAGTTCACAATGTGAAAGTTAAAAATAACAATACAATGGCGTTATCCATTTCTAGAGTATTGAGTTTGTACACCATTTTATATTACTAGTCAAGCAGTACGTGTACTCATAATACATTCATTAATATAAATGAAAAATTAAATCTTAAATTATCTTCATAAATAAATTAATTTACTAAAAATGTATTATTCATTCAATAATTAATTAACATAAGTATTATACATGGTTAGTCTCTATATAATGATTATTGATCTATCATATATTCAACTATTTTGTTGAAAATTAAAAAATAAGGTTAATTTCACTGACAACCCTTTAACTTTAACCAATTTTTAAATAGATCATTTAAACTTTGAATTCTTTCTTAATTTTCTTTTAAATTTTACGAGCTATCAAATAAATACCATCTATTAGATTTTCTATCTTTTACCCTTAAGTTGGTCAAGACCAAAATTTGGACAAAATTGGCCCCCTATACAAAACGCACGTTTTGTCGTAAATTAAAAAAAAACGAACAAAACCTCCCCAAATCATCTTCTTCAATTTTGGTTAGGGCATGCCATTATCTCGAATCGGAGCAAAATCATCTTCTTCATCACTCTTCCTTCTTTTGATTTCTGTGGGAGAATCAATTTTATTTTGGGAATCTGCACATAATATTTCCATGTGAGAACAAATATTAAAACTAGCCCATGAGTTCAAAATTCCTAATTGGTCATAATTAATGGCTATTTCCATGCCTGTAAAGTAGTGTAAGCTTTGTTTGGCTTTGCAGAGGAAGACCCAGATGGTATTAGGGAATAACTAATCCAAAAACCTGCATCACCGTCATTATCTTTATCTCTGTTTAGGCAAGGAAAATTTTCAAGAACTATTTCCAATTTGCTTGATTTTTATGGATGAGAGACCAATTTGTCTAGTTGGTAACTATCTACTTCTGCCATGGAGTTCTGCATATCATCGAGCAGTTTGGGGAAAAGTGGATTTGTTAAAAATGTTAGGTGGGCTGTATGGAGATCTCCCTCCACCTTCTTCATCCGAGGGGAGAAGCCTAGCAACTCAACGGTGTGGCTGAGCAGCGCAAAAAATAGCGCCGCCGACTCTAGTAAGCCATCGTCGGTTTTTTCGCCGTCGAAAACTCTGCTTAGATCCCAGAGTAAATCTAAAACCGTGAATCAGTCGCAGATAAAGGCCATAGTGACTCCAGCAGTTGCTCATTAAAGGTCATGTGCAGGGTATGTGACCTATTTAACAGGGGGAAACGCATAACAAAATGGTTCTCCAATATTTTTTTTTAATTTATGAAGATACGTGCATTTTGTATAGGGAAGGGTAATTTTGTCTAAATTTGGTCACGTGCTAGAGAGTGACTAACTTAATGGGTAAAAGATCGAAAACCTAACAGGGAGAGGTCTATTTAATAGTTCGTGAAAGTTGAAGGAAAAATTAGGAAGAAGTCAAAGTTGAAGGGATCTTCTTGAAAATTGACCAAAGTTGAAGGGGTCTCTATGAAATTAACAAAAGATAATACATATTACTTTGATAAAATATTATGTTCGCTGTACTTCTTTAACGTTAGAATAATCTATAAAGTGTGGAGAAAATGAGAATCATTTTTAGATAATTTTATCCGCTTATTATTAATGCATTACCCTAAATAACTTTTAAATTTACACGTGGTATTTAATAATTGGTTATGAACATGTGAGAATTGTCTGAGAAGCCACGCAATCAAACATGACCAATTAAAAGCAGGAGAATGGATTGCCACCGTGACCAAACAGGGAAAACCCACCTGAACCATTGATTCCTTTGTGTCCCGTCTGATGGTTCTGGTTTCATAGCTGTTGATTAGATAAACTAGACTCGATCAGTTGCTAGATTGAATAAGTTAAATCTGTTATGATAAGCTTAATCTAGGAGGAATATTCCATTTATTCTTTGGGTTTTAAGGGATTTAGCTTAATTTTGTAACTGATTAAGAGCCTATAAATATATGTCAGTTGTAATTCAATAAAATTCAATGCAAGTCGAGTAATTACCCAAATATTCCTGAGAATTCATACTCTCTCAGTTTTTATCGTTCAGTTTATTTTTTGAGTGTGAGGAAATTTTTCCTTACAACATTTTTGTGTTTTTATTGAGAGTCGAGAGTTCCGCTCGAGATTATAACCAAAGATGCCTCGCACTTGATCGCATGTTGTACAAGAAATAGGAAACGATGCTAACACAACCGTCAACCCTCTAGATCAGCCCGCACACCCGACAAGAGTACATGACATGATCCAGACCATTTTGATTGGAATGCAAGGTATGTAGAGTCGTAACAGTGAAGCACTGCGAGACACATGGAAAACCGTGCATGAACAGATTGTAACATTGCAACGGGAGATAGCGAAGACAAGAGCAGAAGTGAGCCAAAGGACCGCGATGTGGGAACGAGAAAGGAAAACCAGGATGAGGAACAGAGAGAATGGGCACACCAACAATCGAAGCTGGTAGCTAGCCATAACGCCCATCATGAGGGAATGGAAGTCACCTCATGTGATAAGGGAAATGAGTTTGAGATGAGAACGAGCCCGTGGAGCCGATGACGGAGTGGGCAGTAGAAAAAAATGCTGGAATGAAAAATGCTTGAGATGAGAAAGTTGGGAGCTGGCGGAGTTGCAAACTTGGAGGCTTTAACCCACTCCCCCTATGTCCGGAAGTTTTGGAAGCTCCTGTGCCAAAAAAAATTCATGGCCCATAAGTTCAAGTGTTATGAAGGAAAGTCAGATCCTATCAACCATCTCAGACGTTTCAAGCAAGTGATAGTGCTTCATCAACATGAGGATGAACTGATGTGCCAGATGTTCCCAACTAGTCTGAACGGGAACGCATTAAAGTGTTATCATTCTCTACCCCCTTGCTCAATTGAAAGTTTTACTAGAATGTCTTCTGTTTTCCTGGAACAGTATTCCACCTATCGGATGATGATGGAAGATTCAGAATACCTTTTGACAATCGCGATTAAGAAAGGCGAATCGTTACGAGATTACACCCATCGCTTCAAGGATGAAATGGCGAAAGTAAAAAATTATGATGATCGTGTGGTTAGATTGGCATTTTGATGCAGTTTAGATCCTAAATCCCAACTTTTTGAGGATCTATCCAAGAATAAACCCCTCACGATGGCAGAAAATTTTCTCATGGCGCAAACATATATATCCCTAGAGGAAGGGAGAAAAAATATTCAGAAGTTGGTTGAGTAGCGGAATTCAGTACAACGTAAGAATGACGACAACATGAGAATGGGGAAGCGCAGAGCCAAACATTCAGAAAGGAAGACGGAAGAGAAGCGGGGTGACTTCAAAAAAAGGCCAAGACTAGCCGGAGGAGTCCATCCTAGGGACAAGGTCCACACCCCATTGACAATCTATGTAAATCAGATTCTCGAGGTTATCAAGGATGAACCTTGGCTAAGATGGCCCCTTCCGATTATGAAAGAGCCAAGTTAGAGAGACAAGGAAAAGTATTGCCGTTATCATCATAGTGCATGCCATGAATCAAGGGATTGCTATCAACTGAAGGACTACATTGGGAAGTTTGTTTAGAAAGGACATTTAAAGAAGTTTGTCCTGAGATGGGACCAATCGAGGAGGGACATAAATGAAGAGTGTCATAGGGAAAAAGGAGCCACTGAGGATAGTGGATACAATTATTGCCTTGACAGAGTCATAAGGTACAACGAGGAAATAAAGGAAGATCTATTGTAAAAAGCCGGTTCTCGAAGTAAATGATGACCCAGGGTAAATATCTAAAAGTTTACCGATTATTTTTTATGAGGAAAGCGGTAGGCACGACGGACATAATGACACACTTGTGACACCATTCAAATTGGAAATTGTTTGCTACAGAGAGTTTTGATTGATGACGGAAGTGTAGTTAATGTAATCCATCGTTCGACACTTGAGAAGATGGCCATAGATGCCTCGAAGCTACGTGGTG
Source organism: Datisca glomerata (assembly GCA_003255025.1). NCBI lineage: Eukaryota > Viridiplantae > Streptophyta > Magnoliopsida > Cucurbitales > Datiscaceae > Datisca > Datisca glomerata. The sequence continues at coordinate 614,331 of QANY01001798.1, forward strand.
CGGGATAACCACTTATTGCGTTCGACAAGACTATAACATATTCGAAAGGGATTTTATCACTTCCAGTATAGGCAGACTCGTTCCACCACATCACTGATTTTATGGTCATTGATACACAATCGCCCTATAATGCCATTCTAGGGAGAACATAGATTCACAAGATGAGAGCTATCCCGTCAACTTACTACTAAACCTTGAAATATCCATCACCAGATGTGATACAGACCATTATAGGGGATCAAACGTCAGCCAGATGTTGCACGGTCTTGGCACTTGATTCCGTCAGGAAGAAGGACTTCCCCGCTCTTGATAACAGGGAAGAAAAAGCTGAACAATAGCAACTAAAGGAGGATGAACCAGGTGAGAGCAACCCAATATACGAAGTCAGGAGTGAAACTGAACCTGTAGATCTGGGAAATGGAAAGGTGACAACAATGGGAGCGGGATTGAATGAAGTGGAAAAGATAGAACTTACGAAGTTTTTCAGGAAGAATATGGATATTTTCACCACTACTGCTGCAGAAATGCCAGGTATTATTGAATCAATAATTTTTCATAAATTGAATGTGGATTCTTTCATTATGCCCGTGAAACAGAAGAAGCGATCTTTCTCTCCTGAAAGAAAGTGGCTATGAAGGAAGAGGTGGAGAAGTTGCTTGAAGTTGGGTTGATCAGAGAAGTTATCTACCCAGAGTGGTTAGCAAATGTGGTGATGGTAAAAAAGAAGAGCAGAAAGTGGAGGATCTGTGTGGATTTTACGGACCTAAATAAAGCTTTCCCAAAAGATGATTAGCCATTTCCAAGGATCAATCAAATGATGGATCCTACGTCAAGACATGAGCTCCTAAGCTTCATAGATGCTTACTCTAGATACAATCAGGTGAAAATGTTCTGATCTGATCAAGAAAAGACATATTTTATTACTGACTTTGGAATATTTTGCTACACCGTAATGCCATTTGACTTGAAAAATGTAGGAGCGACGTATCAAAGGTTAGTTAATAAATTTTTTGAAAGGAAGATTGAAAAAACAATGGAAGTCTACGTTGACTACATGCTCATAAAAGAAGAAAAGTGGGTAGACCACATTCGTAACCTGAAGGAGACTTTCTCTGTCCTGAGAGAAAGCAACATGAAATTAAATCCAGAAAAGTGTACTTTGAGAGTGACAACGGGAAAATTTCTTGGACATCTGCTGAATAGCAGAGGGATAGAGGTCAACCCAGATTAAATAAAAGTAATCAAATAAGTAAAATCACCCCAATTGAAAAAGGAGTTCCATAGCATGACGGGAAAGTTAGTGGCGCTGAATAGGTTCTTTTCTAGATCAACAGACAAGTGCAGACCATTCTTCACCAAATTAAGAAAGAATTCTAGACTTCAGTGGGAAAAAAGAGTGTAAAAAGGCTCTATAAAAAATTAAAGGATATCTAGCTTCACCTCCACTATTATCAAAACCTTTTCCAGGAGAAGAACTGTCTCTTTACCTCATAGTATCTGAAACCATCATCAGTGCGGCTCTCGTCAGAACAAAAGGGGAATCTCAAAGACCAGTCTATTTTGTAAGTAAAAGTTTTGTAGTCGTAGAAGCTAGAAACGAGAAAATGGAGAAGCTGGTACTGGCTTTAATTGTTGTTGCAAGGAAGCTCAGACATTATTTTCAAGGACACACCATAAATGTGGTAACCGACTTCCCAATAAGGAGTCTTCTACACTTTCCTAAGATAACTGGAAGACTTGCAAAGTGTTCAATATAGTTAGGGGCATATGACATCTGGTAAGTTCCATGCACCGCCATAAAGGCACAAGTTTTAGTATACTTCGTTGCATTTCACTTACGAAGACGAGGACCATGATTCCGTAGCGGTGGAAAAGGGAAAGGACAGCTGGACTCTGTTTGTGAATGAGCATCAAATCATCGTGGAGCTAGAGCGGGAGTGGTGGTTCAGACACCACATGGTGAAACTTTTGAACGTGCATTGTCATTTGGCTTTCAGGCATCAAACAATGAAGCAGAGTATGAGTCATTATTAGCTGGACTACGCCTCATGAATGAATTCAAGGGAATAAATATAAAAATATTATGTGATTCGATGTTATTTGCTGACAAATCGCAGGAAAATAAAATGCAAAGGATAACAGAATGGCAGAGTATTTGCAGAGTGCCAAGGAAATATTATAATTGTTCAAAAGCTATGAGATTACGCAGGTTCCTAGGGCAGAAAACTCAAGAGCAGATGCTCTGGCAAATTTGGGGTCATTAGCCTAATTTTCGTTCAAAAGGACTGTTACCATAGAATATCATGAGTACAAAAACACCCATACAAGTGGAAGTCACAATGGGGAATGGTGAACGATACCTCCTCCACCAGAAGCTCCCGGCTAATAAAATAGAAGCCTAGAAGCTCTAGCAACAGAGCGTCATGTATACCATGATCGATGGGGAGCTGTATAAAAGGTCATTCTCGGGCCCGTATCTCAAATGTCTTTCCCTAACAGATGTCAAGTACATAATGGATGAAGTACACGAGGGGATCTATGGGAACCATTCAGGCGGGGAGATCTCTAGCCAGCAAGTTATTGAAATAGGGCTACTACTGGCCAAAAATGCAAGAGGAAGCAAAGTCAATTGTAAAGAAGTGTTACGAGCGCTGGTGAGCCCTTGGCCGTTCATGCAATAGGGAATCAATGTAATTGGGCCACTACTGATGGCTCCCATTCAGAAGAGGTTCCTACTGGTTGTAACTAACTTTTTTACAAAGTGGATAGAAGCATAAGCGTTAGCAAGAGTACACAAAGAGGAGGTAAAGAAATTCTTATGGAAAAATATCATTTGTAGATACGGGATCCCCAAAATACTTGATTCTGATAGGGTGATTTGTAAATCTATACCTTTTTCATTTTGGTTAAGGATTTTTATACCCCTTTCTCAAAATTCAGAACTTTACACCCTTGGCCCAGCACAATCAATATATGAAAAATTCCAACTCTCTTTCATCATCATTTCTTTCCCTTTTCCCCCATGTAAAGATCAAATCAATACCCACTCCCTCACTCTTCTTCTTTCCCTCATTGTTTCCTCCATGCTTTCTAGTTCATTTCCTCCTTGATTTCCTATTCAACTAAGAAATGAAGGTTTATTTCTTCTATGATTTTCTGTTCTGTGAAGTTCTTCCTCTCAATCGCACTGGTTTTGACCATGGCATAATCAATTTTTTTCTTGAGAAAACTTGAGGCCTGAGAAAATGTTTTTTTTTTCGTTTGAATTTTGTGAATTATTTTACACTTCTTTGAATTATGAGTTTGTTGATTAGATATGTTTGTTAATTGGAATTTAAGAAATTATAAACCGATGAGGGGTTCAAGATTGAATACTGTGTGAATGATGTCAATTTTTGTATCTAAATTACTCACTAACAAGAGATAAAAATGATTACTTAAAAGATTCAAGTAGCATTTGTTTACTACTTGAACCCTTCAAGTAGTAACATACTCTCTGTATAAATCATTGCATGAAATAAAATGACTACTTGAAAGGTTCAAGTGGTCATAAAATAGTACTTGAACCCTTCAAGTAATTACATGTCTCTATCTAAAACCGACAACAATAGATAAATTGACTACTTGAAGGGTCCAAGAAGTGTTTTTTGACTACTTGAACCCTTCAAGTAGTCATATGCTCTCTATATAAATCACTACATGAAACAAAATGACTACTTGAAGGGTTCAAGTAGTCTTTTTTTACTACTTGAACCCTTCAAGTAGTGATTTGCTTATTGAATAATAGACTTTCAAGAGAAAAAAAGACTACTTGAAGGGTCCAAGTAGCAAAACATTACTACTCAAACCCTTCAAGTAGTGAGGAGTTTACTAGGCAATAAACTTCATGAGGAAAAAAAAACTACTTGAAGGGTTCGAGTAGTAATTATTAACTAATTGAACCCTTCAAGTAGTGACGAGCCTACTGGACAATAGATTCAAGAGAAAAAAATTACTTGAAGGGTTCAAGTAGTGAAAAAATAATTGAACCCTTCAAGTAATCACATGCTCTCTATATAAATCATTAAGTAAAATAAAATGACTACTTGAAGGGTTCAGGTTGTCATAAAACACTACTTGATCCCTTCAAGTAGTGACGAGCTTACTGGACAACAGACTTCAAGAGAAAAAAAACTACTTGAAGGGTTCAAGCAGTAAAAAATTACTACTTGAATCCTTCAAGTAGTGGCAAGCTTACTGGACAAAAAATTTCAAAAGAAAAAAACTATTTGAAGGGTCCGAATAGTAAAAGATTAATACTTGAGTTTTTAAGTAATGATTTACTTACTGGACAATAGAGTTCAAGAGAAAAAAAACTACTTGACGAGTTCAGATAGTATAAAATTATTACTTGAACCCTTCAAATAGTGACAAGCTTACTCGACAACAAACTTTAAGAGGAAAAAAAACTACTTGAAGGGTTCAAGTTGTAAAAAATCATTAATTGAACCTTGCGAGTAGTCATAGAATGTATGCAATTCGCATCAGATTGCTAAATATGTACAATATATGTAAAAATATATGTACAAAATAGAATGAAAACTTCATTCTCGATTATTATTAAATAAGAATAAGTAATTGTGTTTTATACATAATTCTAAGTAATTACTTGTTTTGACTTCCAGAATAAAAATCACTACTTGAAGGGTTCAAGTAGTCATAAACAATTACTTGAACCCTTCAAGTAGTCGCCTGGTGTATGAGTGTTGACTGACAATGTTCAAGTAGTCATAAAAAAATACTTGAACCCTTCAAGTAGAAGAAAAAGTTTTGTTGAAAAATAAAGAAAAAGAAGAAGATAATATATTTTTTAATTGAACCCTTCAAGTAGTCACCTGGTGTATGGGTAATTGACTAATAAAATATTACTTGAACCCTTCAAGTTGTCATAAACAACTACTTGAAGGGTTCAAATAGTCATAAATAACTATTTGAACCCTTCAAGTAGTGGCCTGGTGTATGAGTGTTGACTTAGAAAAAAGACTGCTTGAACCTTTCAAGTAGTCATTTTGTTTTATGTTGTGATTTGTACAGAAAGCATGTGACTACTTGAAGGGTTGAAGTAGTCAAAAAGCACTACTTGAATCTTTCAAGTAGTCAATTTATCTGTAGTTGTATCTCACTACTTGATGAACCTTTCAAGTAGTGATTTTGATTCTGTAAGTCATGACAAGTAACTATTTTGTAGGGCTTCAAGTAATTATATCTGACTACTCGAACCCTTCAAGTAGTTACTTATTTTGAGTTCCAGAATCAAAATCACTACTTGAAGGGTTCACAAGTAGTCAAATACGATTACTTGAACCCTTCAAGTAGTTACGTTTTGACTTCCAGAATCAAAATTACTACTTGAAGGGTTCAAGTAGTTAGATATAACTACTTGAGCCCTTTAAGTAGTTATTTTTTCACTTCTAGAATCAAAATCATTACTTGAAGGGTTCAAAAAATAAGAGAATGAGAATCTAAGTGCATCTCATTAAAGAAAAAGAAGCAGAAAACAATGAGTCTTGTTAAAGAAGAAAAATGAGTCTCGTTGAAAAAGAAGAAGAGTGACTCTCTGAAAATTCATAGAGTCTATTGAATAATAATAAAAATAATAATTATAATGAGAAGAAGAAGAAGATGAAGATGAAGATGGAGATGAAAAAGATGAAGATAGAGATGAAGAAGATGAAGAAGAACAAAAAGAAGAAATATGAGTTTCGTTTAATAGAAAAAAGGAGAATAAGTAAAAGAAGAAGAGATGAATAAATTGATTTGATTGTGCATTGGGAAAAAAATAAAATTTGGTGAGATTATTAATATTTAATTCAATTGTGTGGGTCCCAGGGTATAAAATTTTGATTTTTCAAAAAAGGGTTTAAAATTCCTTAAGCAAAATAAAAAAAGTATATTTATCCAAATAACCCTTTCTGATAACATGCTTCAGTACACTAGATGTCAAATGAAAATCTTTTGGGACGGCCTTCAGATAAAGAATAGACTATCAACTCCTTACTACCCTCAAGGCAACAGACAAGTAAAAATGTTAAACATACTACCATGAGAACCAACTGGAGAAACACTTTTCGCCTAACATTTGGGGAAAAACTGTTATACCATTCGAAATTGGATGCCCCACACTGAAATCAAGAACAGATGAAGTCACAAACGTGGAATGGATGAATGGAAATTTGAACTTTTTAGAGGAAAAGAGATAGTAAAGTCTGTTAAGAATGACCAATTACAACCAAAAATGAAGAAAGTACTTCCAAAAGAGAGTCAAAGGATGACAGTTTCAAATATGAGATCTTACGCTGAAGAGAATTTTTTAGTCAAATGAAGGCAAATTGGAACCAAATTGGGAATGACCTTTCATAGTCAAAGTAGCTAGGAGAAATTGATCCTACTACCTACTGACCAGTGAGGGAAGTGAAGTGATCTATCTAAGCCTTGGAATGCTTTACATTTACACAAATATTATGTGTAATTATTTTTATATAGTGAAAACATTTATACCCGTGATTTTTTTCCGCTAAGGGTTTTCATGTAAAAATTTGGTGTTCATTATTCCTTTTTCAAAAAATGAAAACGGGTCCTTGAGCTCACCGAGAGCTTATGTCCATGAAGCCTTTTTCTTTTTAAAGGAAACGGGCTCCTGAGCTGACTAAGAGTTTATGTCCATGAAGGCTTTTACGTTTTAAAGGAAACGAGTCCATGAGATCACAAAGGGCTTATGTCCATGAAGGATTCTCCTTTCTAAAGGAAATGGGCCCCTAATCTCACCAATGATGCTGAATATGAAGCTCTAATAGGTGGAATAAGAATGCTTCATGAATTAGGGGTAATGAAATTAAAAATTTGTTGTGATTCTATGTTAGTTGTTAAACTGGTCATAAGTGAATAAGCGACAAAGGATCCCGAGACGATGGAGTATCACAACTGACAAAAGAGATATTGAATATTTTAAAACGGTATGAGATCAGAGAGTTTCCCAAGATTGAAAACGGGCATGCAGACGCTTGAGCAACACTAGGATCTTCGTTATAACTCCCGTACAAATGGAACGTCCTTGTAGAATTCCTTAAGGAGCCGAGAATAAAGCAACCATCACCAATCAAAATGGAACCTAGTTTACAAGATGACATCATCCGATACTTGGAGAATGAAGGACTGGCAAAAGATAGAATTTTGGCAAGGAAACTCCAACAACAAAGTGTGAGGTACTCGTTTATTTATGGCAAACTGTATCGCAGGTTTTTTTCAGGGTCATACTTCAAATGTCTAAGGCCGAGTGAAGCCAGTACGTGCCAGCTAAAATTCATGAATAAATATATGGAAATCACACAATCAAGAGGTCACTCGCGCATAAGATACTGAACAAATGATACTATTGGCCATTGATGCATGAGGAAGCCAAGCATATGAGAGAAAGTGTGACAAAGTCTAGTGCATTTCTCCCGTCGCGATGATGGCGCCTGGGGAACTCAAAACCTTGACAAATCCGTGGCCATCATGTAGTGAGGTGAGGACATAGTGTGGCCACTCCTAACGACACCAACATAGAAATGGTTTATACTTGTCATGACTTACTACTTCATTAAATGATTTGAAGAAGAAACGTTTGCCAGAATCCGTGAAGAGGAAGTAAACAAATTTTGATGAAAAAATATTGTTTGTAGATACAAGATACCCTGGATATTAATTTCAGACAACAACTTACAGTTGACAGGGAAAATAGTTAGGAACTTTTGCAAATGACTTCAAATAAAAAATTGGTTATCAATGCCCTATTACCCATAGGAGAAGGATCAAGAAGAAAGATCAAATAAAACAATCCCAGAAAGCTTAAAGAAACGATTAGAGTCCACTAAGGGAAAATTGGTAGAAGAGTTATAAGCGAGACTGTGGACCTACAGAACAACCCTAAGGGAACCAACGAGAGAAACCCCTTTTGCATTGGCATATGAGGCATAAGCTTATACCAGTTGAAATTGGAAGCTTAATAATTTGGTCAATATTGGATGAACCCCAAAATTCTGAACTGATGAAGGAAAGCCGGGATTTTCTTGAAGAAATAAGAGAATCTCTCATCAGACTGGTAAGTTACAATCAAAAGCGGAAATCTTACTTTCGAACAAGGGTCAACAAACGATAATTTCAGGTGGGATACTAGTGCTAAAGAAAGTATTTCAAAATGGAGAAGGTAAGCTGGGGCCCAATTGGGACAACCCTACATAATAAGTTGAATCGAAGGAAATATATATTACTTTCTCATAATGGAAGACGGCAAAGACTTAGCGAAGTCGTGGAACAAACCCATTTGCAGAGATATTATGTATGATTTAATTATGTAAAATTTTTATTTTAATTATTAATAAAACAATAATTTTCTGTGATTTTTTTCACATACAAAAATGGTGTCTGCTTGTTATACTTTTTGTGTTTTAGGACCTGTGAACACTACAAAGATGGAAGATAGGCCCACAACTCTATAACGAGCCTATAAGTACTTTAGAATGAAATGCACTACAATGGACATCCGTTCTTTAAAAGAAAATTGGGGCCACAGTTCTACATTGAGCCTATAAGTTATTTAGAACAGACTGGACTACAATGGACATTCGTTTTCTAAAAGAAAATTGGGGCCACAGTTCTACAATGAGCCTATAAGTCATTGAGAACGGGATGCAATGCAATGAGTATCTGTTCTCTAAAAGAAAACTAGAGCCTTGGTTCTACAATGAGCCTATAGGTCATTAAGAGCAGACTACACTATAGTGGGCATCTGTTCTCTAAAAAAAAACTAGGGCCACCATTCCACAATGAGTCTATAAGTCATTGAGAACATGCTGTACTAAAGGGGAATCCATTCTCTAAAAGAAAACTGGAGCTACAGTTCTACAATGTGCCTATAAGTTATTGAGAATGGGCTGCATTATAATGAGCATCTATTCGCTAAAAGAACACTGGGCTCGTGGTTCTATAATTAGCCTATAAGTCTTTGATAACAGGCTACACTACAATGAACATCCATTCTCTAAAAGAAAACTGCAGCAACTATTCTGCAATGAACCAATAAAAACTTGAGAATGAACTTCACTATAATGGGCATCCGTTCTATAAAAGAGAACCAGGGCCATAATTCTATAATGAGCCTATAAGTCATTGAGAACATGCTACACTACAATGAAAATCCGTTCTTTAAAAGAAAATTAGGGCAACGGTTCTAGAATGAGTTGATAAGTCATTGAGAATGAGTTGCACTATAATGGGCTTCCGTTCTCTAAGCGAAAACTAGGGCCACAGTTCTATAATGAGTCTGTAAGTCCTTTAGAACAGGCTGCATTATGATTGTGAGTGAAGTGCTAGAAGGATTTAACTGCACAATTTTTGCTTACTGTCAAACTGGTACTATGAAAATATATACGATAGAAAGTGGTTGTAAAAGATCTCAGGTAATCCTTTCAATTTCTAGCAATATATGTTTTGATGTCTTTGGGTATTTATGCTTAGAACTGAATGAACGTGTTCTATTGTTCTATTACTTTGTAGACATGCATAAGATCAACCAGAGAACGTTGAGATGCTGACATTAATTTTGGCATCTTTTTGTTTTCTAGTATTTACTAATTCTCCTAAACACATTTCACAGAGGTCCTACCCAAATTTACTGTTGTAAAATTTACAAAGTTTGATAACCCAATCAAGATTGTTTTATCCAGAGAGTTTTGTTTTCATTGACAGCAAAGAGAAACTTAATAAGTGTGGTCTAGATGGCGCTATATATGGAACTACTAAGAAGGTAAACTCCATTTGAAAGTCAGATGACAAGGAAAACGGTAAGGTAATAGCTTGTGGCATGTGGGTGTTGTATTCCTAATTTTGTTGCTTCAAACTTGACTATTTTGTAGTACATTTATTTAATTGTTCACTTTAGCCAATTAAATTTTTAGGGGATGTTGAGTACTCGTCATTAGCTTCTAGAAGAAAATGATTGGTTTCATGAATCGTTATATGGGCCCAACAGTAAGCTTCTTCTTAAAAAGAGTTTCTTGTAAATTAATCATAATTTTTTAAAAAAATACTTATATGTACATATATAATTATTTTTTGTGTACTTTTCTTCATGGAGGCTTTAATTGGACTTGGATGGGGGATGGTGTTCAACAAACTGACCATGATTTAAATTTAGAGGGGGATATGGTGTTCAAACTAACCATGATTGAAATGTCGGGGGTTGGGGGGATATGGTGTTCTAATTGAATAAGGATATGTTGTTCAAACTGACCAAAGATGATGTCATATCTAATTAATGGTTTTTCTTCTTTGTTGTTATTTTTTTAACTATGTTTAGTGGAAAAGGGATGGTATATTTATGTAGTTATCATGATTGAAATGTGATGGTGGTGGTGGGGGGAGTGTAATTGACCGAGGATTGCATCATCTCTGATTAATGGTTTTTCTTATTTGTTATTATTGTTTTAACTATGTTTTGTTGAAGAGGGCTGATAAATTTTTGTAGCTTAGTGGAAGGGGTAACTGAGCGAGGTTTGCATCATCTCTGATGCAAAGAAAACATTGGCTTGTGGGATGGTCTTACTAGTATGTTTTGATAACTAGTTTTGTGATATGAAGCATGGTATGTTTTTTGAAGTCTTTTTTGAACATTTGGTATTATGTTTGATCTGGACCGTTTTTCCATCAACTAATGCACAAGGAGTGAACTACATGTTAAACTCAAAACTTTGGTAGTAGATTTAGTATCAAACATCCTAAAGGTTTTGAGTATCATATTACATGGTATGTATTTTTGAATGTAATCCTTATACTTCAATGCAATTCATATTTAATCTATTTTCTTTTTCTTCTTTTTGGGGGTGATGAAATAGATGGATTTGAAAGGCTTAGTGTCGCTATGAATCTTCTCTGTCACTTAAGTTTTGTTATAGTCTTATAAGACATTGTTTAGATAAACTTGACTGCTTGTTAAATGTTATATTTTGAGACAGAAGATACTAAACTTGGTTTGCAGTTAAATGTTAGAATATGGTTGCTCTCCATAAACGACTATACTATATTATGGAATGTTGTAAATCTGCGACTAATTCTTAACTTCCTTATTTAATAAGTCATTTCTTAGATGTTGATAATTTAGATTGTAATATTTGGAATATGAGGATCGCTCCTTCATCTGAATGGATCATCCAAGGTTTGGTACAACACTTTGATCTTCTTCTTAAGCATCCCCGAGACAGTTACCTGCGCCACCACCTCCTCACCAAGGAAAACACCCAAGCGGACCTCCTAAGGTACCTCCACCTTCAGTACCTAAATGTGAATTTATACTAGATTTTAGTTTTTTTTGGATAAATTACTTTGACTCGCTCTATGTAAAAATCAATATGTAATTATCATTTTGAGTTGTGATTTTCAGTAGACAATTAGTATGTACAATTTTGACTAATTAAATAAAATGATGTGATTTTGTTATTTCATGATATTTTCTGAAAAATTATTTATTTTTTATATTTGTACAATTTAAGTATAAGTAATAAAAAAGTTATAAAAGGATTTAATAACATTGACAAAACAATAATGAAAAATGCTATGAAAGACCTACGATGGCATTTATAAAATGCTATGAAAGACCTACGATAACATTTATAAAACGCTATGAAAGACTTTTTATTTCAGTTTTTAAATGCTATGAAAAATGTTTAAAAAATGCCATCATAGGTAGGAGACTTTTAATAATATCAGTATACATCACATTTTCAGAAACGCTATCGAAACTCTTTGATAGCGATTTGGCCGCTATCGTAGCGTTATTTTGTTGTAGTGGAAAATTTTTTATCGAGAAAGGGTTTTACTCGGACTCGAATAAGGATTAAAAGATGAATGGGGTTTTAATAAGATATTATTTTTTTAGAAAAATGGGTACCTAATAAGTATTGGGTGTCACATATACCCAACCCATTTATAATGGGTAATTTTTTCCACCCTATTAAAACCCAGCCCGTATATAATTTTGTAAGCCTGTTGCCATTATGTCAAATACCAGCATGTATCTAAACCTAAACTCAGAAGTATTTTTGACACCTATTGAAAAGGGTACTGGAAATATTTCTATTAAAAAAACTGTCCTTACCATTACTTAGGTAGTTAGACTTACCATCTGAGTCTCCTCTACTGGGCATATAGTTCAATGAATATACATGCATGCCTTTTTTTTTTTTTATAGAAATCATGATAATGTAGACCAGCTTTTTTAACGAATTAGAATATTATTACACAACATGAAGGCAAAAGGTACATCATGAAGGGTCAAACATCCTTTTAACAATAACTCTCTATCAATCAAAATACAAATACATTAAGGTCAATAAGAAAAAAAACCTCAAGCTCTGATCTTACTCAATTAGAAATAACATCAGCAACTAAGTCTAATTCCCTATTAACACAACAAATGAACCATCCAATAGTTTGACACAACATAAAGTTCACATCCTCTCTTAAATTGGTGGCTAATTGCACACACTTTGAAAAAATAAGAAACTATCACGTAGTTCACTTTAAAGCCCCTCATCAGGTAGTCTCTAGTTATGATTATCTGACAAGTTAATCTACAGAGGGATAACTTTTTTACCAGGACTAATAACTTAAGTAGACAAAAATCTTGTCTGAGTCCTTTATGCTAATATCATTGTTTTGATAGAATCAACATCCATTCTCATATTGTCTACAAAACTTGAAGTCTTGAAATCTTAGAATCATAAAATGTATCAATAGCTTGCATGATGACTAATGTAGAAAACATATATTAACTATAAAGGACTAAAGTCAGTGTCCACCAATCAGTGGATGAATGTCAATGGCTTGCTGTCAGTGGATAAAAGTCAATAGCTAGCAGTCAATGGAGGAAAATCAATGTCAGTAGTCAGTGAATGAAAGTCAAAGGCCATCATTCAACAGATGATAATCAATGGCCAATGGTCATCTGACAAAAGTCAGTGGCCAGTGATCAACGGACGAATGTCAATGGCTTACTATCAGTGGCTAAAAGTTAATGGTTAGCAATCAACGGCTGAAAATCAATGGTCACCAGTCAGTGGACAAAAGTCAATGGCTAACGGTCAGTGAACAAAAGTCAGTGGCTAGCAGTCAGCGGACAAAAATCAATGGCTAGTGATCAACAGACGCTGAAAATGGTGAGCAAAAATCATGGAGTTAGTTTCAGGCCAGGTCAAAAGCTCAATCAATCAACAACATATTCCCTCTTTTTAGGCTAGTAAAAAGGTGCCACTAGGAATGATTTGTAACTAAAATTATGCTCCCATTTTTTTTATAAATAAGAGGAGATTGTTTGTAGCAAGGGAAAAAAAGAAAGGGCGAAGATTGTAGAAGTCCCATTCTTATCAATAAAACTACTAACAGTCTTCGATGGTTTTTTTCCATTAAGGGTTCTCCACGTAAGATCACTCCAATGCCGAGAAATCTTTTTCCCAGCATTGATGCTGGGATTACTTGACCGTTAAATTTGGCCAAGATGATCCCAACCGTTAGATGAGTTTAGAGGTAAAATTTCTTTACAACCGGATGAACAAGTGCCCATCCTTCTTTCACTTTCCCTTTTTCCTTTCCTCCTCTCTCCTTTGATTTCCCCTTTACCATAGCCAAGAAACCCATAAAACTCAAACAAAGCTCAACCCTTCTCCTTTCCTTCTTTCTCCTTTGACTTCCCTTAACAAAAAATTAAGGCATGTGAACAACCCTTGTCGAGCAAAGCCTCTCTCCCTATTTTTCAAAGTTTGTTTCTCAATGTTTTTCAAAGACCTGGACGAAGTGTGTTTCTCCCTTCACGAAGGACCATAAGCTAGCACACGAGAAAGGTGCGCTCCTCTTCTTTCAATCTCCTTCAGTGCCCACCCTGTTTTGTAATAATTGCAGTCTGGAATATTCTCTAGATGAAGTTTGTTTCTCCATTCGTGAACGATCAAAAACTAGGGCACGTGAATGATTAATTTCTTCATGTCCGAGTTGATTATGGCTATTTCTCAAAAGTCTCAAAAGTTCACCCACAACGCTCAAAGGAGAAGCCCCACACGAAGCTCTCCTAGGAGAAATCTTAGAAATTTCTTCCTGTCACAGGTCAAATGTGAGAATTAAAAAATATTCTGGCGATTTAAGTTATTTCTGAGTTAATGGGTTTCATCCAATCACACATCCATCTTAAAGGACTTCTAAGTTATTTCTGAGTTAGTGGTTATTCCTTGCCTGATTCCATGGGTATTTTCTAAGCTTTGGTTTCTTTAGGCTTTAATAGTTCTTAATTTATGCAACTGATTGTATTATAATTTTTGTCTGTTCAAGTAGTAGTGCTTAGCTACTTGTTACAGCCTGTAAAATGTTTTATTTTATCTAAATGTGAATATGATATATTGCACGTAAAGTAATTGAGAAATTGGATATTAAACCACTATTATAAGTTTGGTCTTTGCTTATACATTGTCTTTTGATGTGTTTATTTTTAGTATTTTAGTGTCTTATGTCAAAATATCTATTGAGACAATTATTAATGATATTCATAGGCTTCTATGTTCTTATTGGAAGTTTTCTCTTCTAATTTTTCATTTGATGCTTTTATGCAGATAAGGTGAAGTCCAAGACCTTTTTGCAGCATGTTTTGTAACACCTGATATCTAGCGTATATATGATTCTTAATATTATTTCACTCTTTTAAGTAGGATAAGATGTTCAAGTTTTTTGGTTTTAAGGCAGTTCGTTTGTTTCGTTTACAATTTTTGTGCTAATTTGAAGAAAGATACGAATTTGAAATTCTTTTAGTAATTCTTCTTTGAGCTTAGTGATCCTTCATTGCTATATTTTGAAGTTGAGCTTTCTGACTATTCATATTCGATAGCTTAGCTATAAAGAGATAAATAACCTGAGAGCATTATCTATAATAACCTTCTTCAATTCTGGTCAGCGTTAAGCGAAAAACATATGAAATTGAATAATCCATATATAATCATGGGACATATATAGTAATGTGTCGCATATCAATCGATGCATGTAAGACATAAATAGAGTGTAAAAGAATAAATGTAAGATATAATTGTATGAGGGAAAGAGAGATCTAGAATTTAGATCTATATATAATTATACGACATACTTATTAATTTCGATTCAATATATGAAACAAGATTCGGGGTTATACATGTTTGTTAAATTGAGATATAAAATTGATCGACTATGATAAAATCACGATATGAAATCTTATATGGTGAAAGTTTATATCACTTGATACTTGTCCTAATATCATGACAACATAATCAAAGATACGTTCTTAAGCGTTTATGAATAAATGTTCAATAATTTTGACAATTTATTACTTAATTCATTCTAATTTCAAATATAAGTGAAGACTTTCTATATGATTCATCGAGTTTCCCTTATTAATTTTAAAAAGTCAAATTTGTTGAAAACTCTCCCATGAAGGACAAGGACCTGCCAATAAAAGATGCAGAACCATCAATAAAAGCCTTAGAAAACAAGAAACCGTCATTATAAGTCCTAATCCCGCTACTATAGGTCCTAAACCCGCCGGTATAGGTCCTAAAACCGCCGATAAAATGCCAAAAAATGCCATATAAGTTTCAAAACTGCCGGTATAAAGTCATAAAAAAATACAATAACCGCTGATATCAGATGAAGAAATCGTTGATATAGTGTACTGGGGTTCACCTAAAAGGCAGTAGGATTCACAAAAAATGTATAGGATTCAATTGAAGTGTAGAAGGGTTCACCTAAATGTACAGAATTAATATTTCTTGGAGGAGTTCACTTAAAATGTACAAGAATTCACTTAAAATGTAGAGATGTTCACCTAAATGTACAAAATTAATAATTCTTAGAAGGGTTCACCTAAAATATATTGGGGTTTACCTAAAAATACATGAGTTCACTTAAAATGTTGAGGGGTTCACCTAGATGTACAAACTTAATATTTCTTGGAGGGATTCATCTAAAATGTATTGGAGTTCACCTAAAATGTACATGGGTTCACCTCAAATGTAGATGAGTTCACGTTAATGTACAATGTTCACCTAAAATGAACCCCTCTACATTTTAGGTGTACACCTGTACATTTTAGGTGAACCCCACTACATTTTTGGTGAACACTTTCAAAAAATATTAATTTTGTACATTTAGGTGAACCCCTCTACATTTTATATGAACTCCTGTACATTTTTTTATGAAACCCACTACATTTTAGGTGAATACCCCAAAAAAATATTAATTTGTACATTTGGTTGAATCTCCTACATTTTAGGTGAACCCTTGTATATTTTTTGTGAACCCCACTATATTTTAGGTGACACCTCTAAAAAATATTAATTTTAGACATTTAGGTGAACTACTCTACATTTTAGGTGAACCCGATATATTTTGTGTGAACCCTTAACATTTTTTGTGAAAAAAAAAACTTACCTTTTACCTGCTGGGCCTTGAATGGCCAAGATTGCTCCAAAAATAATCCTAGAGCCATAAAGGTCCAGCATTCATGCCATGAAATTTCCCCGGCATGATAGAATTTTCCCTTCATGTAAAATATTGTATTCATAATTTTCCTTTATTTTCTCATTATTTTTTAATTTTTTATAAGAATAATTCTAGTTAATCTTATAGCTCCAAATTATTTCCTTTACAAATTGGTGTTTTCATTAAGAGCGAGAATCAAATTGAAAAAGAAATTTATCAAATTGTTGATCCTTAAAAAAGCATTCTGAGTGGAAATGCTTAATCTTTTACTATCAATGTACACACAGAATCCATATCTAAGAGAATGCTAGAAGGAAGACTAAACTTAGTAGCAATTTTGGGAAGGATGTTCCATGAAGATGCTAGAAACTAGTCTAACAGTAGTTGCTAAGAGAATTTTCGACATGTGGGCATCAAAATCTCAATGATGATATTATGAAATTGTATACTCTTTCTCTACGTGTTTAATATAAATATATAAATTTCTCACTTTCTCAAACAATAGATCTCTCAATTTTTCGCTCACAATTTATACTAACTTCTCTCTAGAAAATATTTCAAATTCTCGCTCAAAATGAAGAATCTCTATTCTCGTTTTTCTTTAAACAAATGATAGCAAACTTTGATGCATGTTAATCTAATTTCAAGATAAAATGGAAAATTATTTTAAAGCAAGATTCAAATGTGTATTATCTTTTCAATTTGTTTTGCTAGGAACAATGTGTCTCGATCAATTTTTGTACATCTTGACTAATTTTACGAGATTCATGCACCATATTTTAAGGAGTTTTCCTACGTGAGTCAGAACAAATCTATGACTTTCACATCAGCGGGCATGGCCAAATATTCTTAAAGAACTGAAAAAATTCTATATACTGTGCAAAATAAAGAATTAAATTCAAAACACATAATATGAAAAAAAATAACACATAAAGTCCTATGTGTCACGTGCTACATAGTACATGCGTCCATTAATTTGATTTACTGTAATTATCACATACCTAAGGGGTTTAAGCTATATGTACATATATATGTGTGTGACAAGCAAATACTCACCCTAACCTTAAGGTAGGCCAAACAATAGATGTGTTACATTCTCTCATTCTTATAAGAATTTTCATCCTAAAAAATTGTTGGACTCAGATCTTTGAAGAGGTCCGAATATAGTGCTTGAATCTCTTCCTCTCGTTCCCACATATCCTCTTTTATTTGATGGTTCTTCCAAATTACTTTGACCAAAGGGATCTTCTTAGTGCATAACACTTTCCCTTTTCTGTATAGAATTTGAATCGGAATCTCCTCATAAGTTAGGTCTTCCAGTAAACGTAAACGCTCATAACTCATAATGTGCGACGGGTTGGGTTATGTACTTCTGTAACATAGACACATGAAAACATCGTGTATATTGAAATTAATAAAAATACATTTTTCTTATAATTATATTTTCTAAATTATTCATCAATGAGACTATGATTTTGTATTAATACGAGATGATTAAGATCATTGATAATGAATAAAATAGTCCGCAACTTACTAAAATATGGAAACTTAAATGAATGGTTACTAGTACGGTTCGTTAAGCATTTTGAATGAAAGTGATCTAGATTCAGATCACTGGTGTGGATAGAAATCGTAGTGAATCTACTTATATAATTAGATTATATAGGATATGACCAATGTGGATTAATATCATTATTAACTTACCATTTACCATAAAGATTTAATACACGTCAATCCTGATGATCATATGTAGATCAGTCTAAATCATAAATAGTCATGAACTCTTATGTATGTCTATTCGATATTTTGATTTACTCATTAAAGTTTGTTTGTAAAACAGGCTAGTGACTTTTGTTTTGAAGATTTAGTGATATGGATGGATGTGAACATGAATGGTTATTGAGCTACATGAAGTGATTGTATCAATGGACTACACGAGATTACTTTGTAAATATATTTAGTAATTACTAAGAGTGCAATTTCATATTTATAGTGGAGTAATAATAGAATTAATAAATAAAATTATCTTATTAAAGAGTTTAATGAATAATCTAGTTTATTGGAGCTTAGAATTATGGGTCCATGATCCCTGAGCTACCTCTGTACTACCCAATCTATGGTGTAAATGTTTCAGCACATAAGAAAAGGACTAGCTTGCAAAAAGAAGCAAATTTCTAGGGCAAGAATATAATGATGAGCTAATTATGTGAGATTAATTAATTAAATTATTTATTATAATTTTTAGAACTTGTAATTAAATATTTATACCTATTAGTTTTGTACTAATTGATAAGTGAGTCAATATATTTGATTTTTAAAATTAAATAATATTAAATTATCATGAGATAAAAATTTGAATTTGAATGAACTAATATGTTAATTTTGAACTAATAGATAAGTTAGTTGAGAGATGTGATCAGAAATTTTGAATTAACAGATATCTAGATATTTATCTGATTAAAAATAAATAATAAATTAAAAAAATTGTTAGGTGGCATGTTAGACTGCCACATGTCAATCACTATTTTTTGAATCAGGGATTGACATGACACACTGTAGTGACACATGGCACTACAGTTACACGTAACACACGATAGTGCCACATGGCACTATTGTGGTGCGTGAGATACTGTAGTGCCTACCGTAGTTCTCGACACACTGCAGTGTCACACGACACTACAATGTGGTGCAGACTGCAGTGAGTTCCACTTCAGTGGCACATTTATAAAAACTTATTATTTTATATAAACCCTAAAACCTAATGAGCTTTAACCTAGAATATATATATATATATATATTATTCTATTGGCCTAATTGAAGCAATCTGTGTGACTAATTGTTAATCAAAGGCTATGTGAATTCTACAATTCTCTCTCAGAGCTCTGTCTAATGTATTCGAGAATTGGTTCAGAAAATCTTGGTGTAGATCTCACAGTCCATTGTTCGTGAAATCTCAAGTTTGTTGTTAGCGATGACGCTTGATAGACTACAAGAGTTGTAATTCCGTTCTTTGTATGTATATGGTTCAATGTATAGATCTATATTGGATCCGTTGAGAAAAATTGGTCTTCTTTAAAAATTATATTTTGGAACCCATGGGGTCGCAACTGTTTTTTTGATTGATAATTTTTTTTAGACTAAACGCCTTCACTGTGCGCACCATGATTCCAACAATTGGTATTAGAGCGGTCTTTATATATGTATAAATTAAATGTTGTGTGGGTATTTTTGCATTATTCTATATATATTTTACTATGTATGAATGAATGCATGGCTATGTTTTTTGAATGTATGGTTAATAATGAATCGTTAATTGTATGGTGACTTTTGGGTGTAGGCTTTGTTCTTAATTTTTCTTTAGATCTTGTGTAATCCGTTTGGAGCATAGAAATTTTTTATAATTTTATTTTGAATATGATGTTGTAAAATTTCATACGCAAGATGTCGAAGAACGCATGAGACGAACAAGGAGAAGAAAAAGGAGAAGGAGCTCTATTATGGAGTTCTGGCACCAACGCCGTCAATATTGTTGCCGGCACAGGCGCTGCCAGCAATTTTGACATCAGAATCACCGCCAGGAAAAATGGTGGCTGCGACGTCGCCGCTAGGAGTGGTGCCGGCTGTGGTCGGGCAACCAACTGTGGCAATGGGAGTGTCCCGCTACCACCGCCAGCGGCAATCCCTGTGATTGCCAGTGTACCATTCGGAGAGACGCTGATATCGTGTTGTCCTATCCCTGTGATGATTCGTGAAAACTCTAATCCTATATTTTATCTTTTATTTTTAAAATTAATGTAATTTTAAAAATTAGGTATTGATTTTAATTTTTTGAAAATTAAAATTATTTAATTGATTGGATTTGACCCATATTTGATGAGTTATCAAATTAATTTTTGAGTAATCGAATTCAATCAATTTTAAAAGGATAATTAATGAGATTATTTAATTGAAAAAAAAGTTTATTCTAATTAAAAACAGTTTTGATCAAAGTTTAAAAATTATGAAGATGGACCTTTAATGGAGAAGGCGCATTTTTCGAAGCCCACTTTATAATTTTATTTCTATTTTTCAAAGGTTGTAAATTTAAAATACCTAATAGTCACTCGTTTATCATTTATTTATTCATTGTATTTATTTAAATAAATAATTATTGATTTGATTAATAACATGACCATGCATTAGTCAATCACATGCCATCATGAAACCCTACATAGTTTTATATAATCATGCATCTCATTTGTAGAGACATGATTTATTAGGATTATCTTAATGTGTTTATATGGATTGCTTTGCAAAATTAATTGCATGTAAACTACTATACTTTAATTAGTTAAACTTGGTAATCACACCACTTTAAAGGCATACGTTTAGTTAGGACTTTAGGATAACCAACCTTATTAAAAGTATTTTATTAATATTTGATGAATGTAATTAATTAGTTATTCTAAGTTCACCTAAATTTTCTCTAAGGCTCTTTGGAAGGTTAAATGAACTTTGGTCAATTAGATTGGATTAATAATTAATTTTACATTCATAGGGTTATTGTAACTAATAATTTATTATAAATTAATTGATTAGTTAATGAGAAACACATTATTGCAAAATAGTGAGTGTGAGAATGTTGACATGTCAATGTGATCTATGTTCTCCATCAACAATGTGAGATATAGTGATGGCCACAAGACGACTTTGTTTTCGTCCCCCAAAGGAAGGTTTCAAACTGTATTAATATTTAGGTTGGATTCTAATAAAGATAGGATGAAGTGATGTATTTGACCCTAAGGTGGCATTTTCTAAATTAACTCATGGATTTTGAAATAATGGTTTACGCTCACAAAGTTTCAATTAAGTTTTGAGTTGATAATTGTGACTTGACTAAATAAACGATACCTTATTATTAAAAGAGAAAATATGAGATATTTTAAATTTTAATTAATAAAGATGAGAATGTTTCATAGATAGC
This sequence comes from Datisca glomerata, assembly GCA_003255025.1. Lineage (NCBI taxonomy): Eukaryota > Viridiplantae > Streptophyta > Magnoliopsida > Cucurbitales > Datiscaceae > Datisca > Datisca glomerata. The sequence continues at coordinate 635,857 of QANY01001798.1, forward strand.
TTAAAATTAATATGACCGACCCTAAGGTGACACATTAATTGTTAGGTTGTCTTATCGTGGATTAGTAATTGTTAAGTTTATGTGTTTGATATGTTGCATTCATGCATCACATTTACTTTCTGATTTTTTTATATTTATTACAATTATATTGAATTATTTGTGTTTTATTTATTTTCGGTTGTTATTATGTCTACCATGGGTAACCCAACCCTATTACTGCTTTACTTTCACTTGAAAAAACTTAATGGTAATAATTTCATAAGATGGAAATCGAATTTGAATTTGATGCTCATATGTTAGAACCACAAATTTGTTTTTATTGAGGATGTCCTAAGGAGCCCGCTGCCAATGCCTCTAAAAATGTTAGGGACAAATTTGATGCTTGGATTCAGTCCAACAACAAAACTAAGCGCTACATACTTGTGATCATGAATGATGTTCTTAGAACAAAGCATGGGAGTATGAAAAATGCCTATGGGATTATGGAATCTCTACATGTGATGTTTGGACAACAATCTGATCAAAGTCGTCATGAAGCTACTAGGAGATACATGACTACTAGGATGAAGAAAGGTACTTCTATGCGTGAACATGTTTTGAACATGATCAACATAATGCATGAGGCAGAAGTGCATGAGGCTACCATTGATGAATGAAGTTAAGTCAACATTATACTCGAATCGCTCACACCTATTTTTTTTGCGTTCACAAACAACTATGTTATGAACAAGTTGTAATTTAACATGACCCAGTTGTTGAATAAATTGTTGACTTTTGAGTTACTCAACAAGAGTATGACCAAAGAGGGCGAGGCAAATGTTTTTAGCAAAAGCCTTCTTCCATTGTTGTTAATGGTAACAAAAGAAAGAAGAATAATGGTAAGGGCATGAGTAAGAATGAGAAAGGAAAGAAAGCCAAGACATCACCCAAGGCCAAGAAAAATAAGAACGAAAACAAACCCAAGAGAAAATGTTTCCATTGTAGGGTTGAAGGTCATTGGAAGAAAAACTGTAACAAGAATCTCTCCGAACTGAAAAAGAAAGGTAAATATGATTTACTTGTATTTGAATTATATTTAGTCGAATATGATTTATCATCCTGGATTACAAATTCAAAAGCTAGTAACCGTGTATCTTCTTCTTTGTATATGCTTGATTCATCAATGGAGCTTGCTGATGGCGAGGTGATAATAAGAGCTGGTAGTGATGCGCTCGTATCATCGAAAGCATTAGGGAAAGTCTGTTTGAATTTTGCAAATAATTATCTTATTTTGAACAATGTTTATTTTATTCCTAGATTTTCTAAAAATTTGATTTCTTTACCGTTGTTGCATGAACAAAGTTTTGATATTTCTTTTGATAATAATATGTTGATTGTTTCGAAGAATGGATTCAATATTTGTCATGCAATAGTTTCAAATAAACTATATATGCTAAAATCAACTAAACAAACATTAGATAATTTAGAATTATTTAAAGTAGTAAATCCTAAAAGTAACAAATGACAAAGGGTTTTTCCAGAAGATGATACGTATCTATGGAATCTTACGTTGGGACACATTAATCTAGATAGAATAAATCGATTGAAAAAGCATCGTGTTTTGAGAGAACTAAAAGTTGGGACGCTTCCGGTTTGTGAATCTTATCTAGAGGGTAAAATGAACGAGAGACCTATCGCTGGAAAAGGGCCACCAAAGAACCACTTGTGCTAGTACATAGTGACGTCTGTAGACCGATCAATATACAAGTTAGATGAGGGTATGCGTACTATGTCACTTTTATTAACGATTACTCAAGATACGGTTATACTTACCTAACGTATATAAAGTCTTAAACTTTTGAAAAGTTTAAAGATTTCAATGCTTAAGCTGAAAAACAATTAAGTAAATCTTTGAAAACACTTCGATCAGATCAAGATGGTGAATACATGGATTTAGAATTCAAAGATTACCTGCTAGAATGTGAAATTCTATCCCAGCTCACCGCACCTAGAACGCCATAGCAAAATGGTGTTTCAGAAAGGAGAAACCGAACTTTATTGGATGTGGTTAGAACGATGTTTTGCTACTCATCACTACCACTCACATTCTGGGGATATGCATTTCAAATAACAACTTACATTTTGAATATAGTTCCTTATAAGTCTGTAAGCAAGACACCTTTAGAGTTATGGAATGACTCCAAACCAAGTTTAAGTCATTTTCATATATGAGGGTGTCCAACTCATGTTCTTAGACCTAAGACTAGAAAGTTAGACTCAAGGTCTAAAGTGTGTATTTTTATTAGTATTAGGGATGTTCAAAATTTCCCGAACCGGCCGAACCAAAATGACCTATTCGTTATATGTGTTCGGTTCAGTTCGGTTTGGGAAAATGGCCGAACCAAAATTTCGGTTCAGTTCAGATTTTTGGTGGTTTTCAAACCGAACCGAACTAAACTCAACTGAAACTTTGATTTTATATTAATTTTTTATTTTTTATATATAATTTCATAAAAATAAAACCGAACCGAAACTTTATTATTTTTTCAATAATAATTTAATAATACCGAACCGAAGAACCGAACCAAAACTCACGGTTCGGCCAGTTCAGTTCTTTTGATATGACTGGTTTGGTTCTATTCAATTTCATTGCCAAACCAAAGTTTTGGTTCGGTTCGGTTTTTCACCAAAAAATTGACAGAATCGAACCGTCACAAGGATTAAAATGTGTTTGTATCGAAAAGTGCTACTTTCCTCGAATACGACTATATGAAAAATTTCAAACCTCATAGAAAATTAGTAACTAGCATCTGATGAGATCATACCATCTTCATCATTAACTTATAGTTGACAAACCATAGAAACAACTCTTCTTGTTCAAGAAATCTTGGTGCAACGTCGTAGAGTGAGGGTTGTAAGATAACCTATTTGTTATGAACTCGAGGCACATGTCCAAGTGTCAGACACTGATAATGATGATACATTAACCTTTAAAGATGCAATGAATGATCATGAAAAGGAGAAATGGCAAGATGTCATTAATAAAGAAATGGAATCAATGTATTCCAATTCT